>OV702281.1:322378902-323578902 GCA_916181665.1 Avena sativa | reverse complement strand
TGAATTATTTCACCATAGCATGTACATACTTTACCAACCCTTGTTTTCTACTAGCTAGGCTAAGCATGGCATAGTAATTTAACTTAGGAAAATTCCCCAGCAATTCTACAATTATACACTACATAGGATTTCCCAACATAGCTTTTGGCAAAAGTAGCATGCAAGACTTAGCAAAAATAATTCTAATGCTTATTCAAAATAAAGGGTGGAAATATCATGAAGTATCACTTGCCTTGGTAATGGGGAGAGTAGCACTCTTCACAATCACAGTCACTAGCAAAATCTACACAAAAATTTGTAGCATACAATTACACACAATTTATATGCAAGCAAAAATATGAATGCATGCATGCAAGAATTTACTAAGTGATGATTTTGAAAACCCTACCAAGCAAGTGCATGATACAGAAACATAAAAAGTCACAAAGTTTGCCAATCAAACTTATTTGGCACTAATACAAATTACTAAACTAAATCTATACTCAAAATAGCCTTAAACATGTTTCTGTATAAAAAGTCATTTTATCAGATACTATTTGTTAAACACATTGTAGATTCAGAAAGGCCTTGTTTCACTGAATCCAACGGTATAAAGTTTGCAAAATTCCAACATGGAAATCTCAAGTTATAGCCATTTGAAAATCTGATCTAAATCTGATTTGAATTTCTATTTCAGATCCAACCCTAGACACGTGTCGCAAAACTACTGGTGCGTACCGATTCGGTCGGATCGACAGATGCAGACCGTAGGATCTAACTTAGATCTGGCGGCTCAGATGCGCGCGTACCTCTTCGTTTAAGATCTATCCTAGCCCTACGATACAGATCCAACGGACTCAATCAGCGAGCCACTAACTGGCGGCGCTGAACGACTGCGCGCGGCGGCGACGGTCAGACGGGGGCGGCGCCGGTGATACAGGATGCTAGAAAGGTAGGGAAGGTACTCACCGTGATCGCAAGGACGTGGGGATGCTCAACGTGTGGTCAGCTCGGCAAGGGGCGCTCAGGGTTGCGGTGGATTGCTCGCCGGAGTAGGGTCTGGCGACGGATGGTTCAGTTCGAGGTCGAAGGCGACGCTGTCGATCACGAGAAGGCAAGCAGAGGATGTGGTTAGATGCAGGAGTTCACGGAGAATACGCGTGCGTGAGGAAAAAGGCTTGGGCGGTCTGGTCTTACCGGAGGAGCTTGACGGAGTTGAAGCCGAAGACGGTGGCGGCTCAGTCGTTTGCGTTGCCGACGTTCTGGGTCACGCGCGGGCGAACCAGAGGTACTAGGAGATGCGTGAGGCCAAGCGGAGTCTGCTCGTGTGAAGCAGAAGAAGAGGGGTGGTCGAAGTTGGCCGAAATCGTGGCTGCAGCTCGTCGGAGACAGCGGGGTTGCAGGGAGCAATTCACGGAGCCTGGTGGCCCTCTGGGTTCGGGGTTTGGGGGAGAAGGGAGAGGGGACAGAGGGGGTTTAAGTAGCCTGGTCGTGAGCGAGATTTACTCCTGCATTCATCGTGAATTGACGCCGCGAATCAACACTGGAAACGGCCGGCGTGATTTGGGGATTGAGCTGTCTGCGGGTGGAGACGACGACGTCGTGTGGGCCGCGGCTGTCAGCGAGAGGAAAGGAGAGGGAGTGGGTCCTACCCGTCAGTCACTCGGTGGGTGTGGGGGTGGGTGAGAGAAAACGGTTCGCGGGGTTGGGGGCTGCTGGCTAGCTGGGCCGTGTTGGGCTGGGTCGGCCATATTGGCAGGTTGTATATTTTTTTTCCTCTTTATTCCTTTTCTTTTTGTGATTGAATTTCTAGAAATGGTTTTTAAACCTATTTTCAATTAAGTTTGAATTCAAACTTGCTCCAGCCTTTTGTACAGTGTTCCTTGCATTTAAATAGGTGCAACACACATCTGTTCACTCAGACTTACTTAGGTTTTTTTTTGAAAATAATCCAATAAAACCAAGCCTTTTAGGAAATATAATAATAGGCAAAACTTTGGTTTTATTCCATATTTTGTTTTGAAACCTTGCTCAAGCTTTTGAGACCACTTAAGTTTGAATTCAAAACATCATGAATGAATAATAGCATTTTTCTCATTAGCATGTAGCACAAAGGCTAGGGTTTTCATACATAAAATAATGAGCCACAAATGCTCCTGTTTCTGAAATGATTTTGAGAAAAACCCTAAATGATGATGGATGCAAGGGTGATATGAATGAGTTTTGAAATATGAATTTAGGGATGTTACAAATCTAACCCCCTTAAGATGAATCTCGCCCTCGAGATTCGGATTGGCTAGCAAATAGGTGTGGGTGGTCTTTCCGAAGATCATCTTCTCTTTCCCATGTTGCTTCCTCTTCGGTATGATGGTTCCATTGCACTTTGCAAAACTTGATAGTCTTTGTTCTCATGACTCTTTCTGCAGTCTCAAGAATCTTGATAGGCTTTTCCTCATAAGTGAGATCACTTTCTAGTTGAACTTCTTCCAAAGGTATGGTATCCTTCAAAGAAGATTCTTCCATTTCTGGGTGACATTTCTTAAGCTGACTCACATGAAATACATTATGGACTGCTGATAGAGATGCTGGCAGTTCAATTTCATAAGCAACTTCTCCTTTGCGACTCAGAATCTTGAATGGCCCAACATATCTTGGTGCCAACTTTCCTTTGACTCCGAATCTTTTCACTCCACGAAGTGGTGATACTCTAAGATAGGCTCTATCACCAACTTCGTAGGTGACTTCTCTACGCTTAGGATCTGCGTAGCTTTTCTGTCGGGACTGTGCTATCTTCAATCTGTCCTTAACCAATTTGACCTTCTCTTCGGCTTCTTTGATAAGATCTGGCCCGAATAAACTTCTTTCTCCCACACCATTCCATAACAATGGGGTGGTACATTTTCTTCCATAGAGAAACTCAAACGGTGCCATCTCAATGCTGGCTTGATAGCTGTTATTATAAGAAAATTCTGCATAAGGCAGACTTTCATCCCAACTTGCTCCATAGTCTAGGGCACATGCCCTCAACATATCTTCAAGGATTTGGTTAGTCCTTTCTGTTTGTCCATCGGTTTGAGGGTGAAAAGCAGTACTGAATTCCAACCTCGTTCCCAATGACTCATGCAGCTGTCTCCAAAAATGGGAAGTAAATTGGGTTCCCCTATCAGACTCAATACTCTTAGGCACACCGTGAAGGCATACAATTCTACTCATGTAGATTTTAGCTAACTTGGCACTTCTATAGGTTGTCTTCACGGGTATGAAATGTGCCACTTTAGTTAGGCGATCCACTACTACCCATATGGAGTCATATCCTGATCTGGTCCTTGGTAATCCGGTAATGAAATCCATACCAATCTTGTCCCATTTCCAATCAGGAATTGGTAGTGGTTGAAGCAAACCTGCTGGTTTCTGATGCTCCGCCTTTACTCTACTACACACATCACACAAAGCAATATGTTCGGCGATGTCTCTCTTGAGATTGTTCCACCAAAATCTTTCTTTCATGTCCATGTACATTTTGGTGTTACCCGGATGAATAGAATACGGAGAGTTGTGTGCTTCTTGCAAAATCAGTTTCCGCAACTCCGGATCTTGTGGGACACAGATACGTTTCCCATGCCATAATGTACCCTGTTCGTCTTCATGGAAATTCTTAGCTTTCCCTAGACCAATATTTTTCTTAATCTCTTCAATTTCCTTATCGGACTTCTGAGCTTCTCGAATCTTGTCCAACAAAGTGGGTTGAACATCCAAAGACATAAGATGTCCTTCAGGCACAATCTCCAATCTGAGTTCTTTGAATTGAGTACACAAATCATCTGGAAATTCTCCTTTGGTAAGGCCATTTACAAACACCTTACGACTTAGAGCATCCGCTACCACGTTTGCTTTACCGGGGTGGTATTGCAAACTCAAGTCATAATCCTTGATAAGCTCTAACCATCTTCTTTGTCTCATATTAATTTCCTTCTGGGTGAAGATATACTTCAAACTCTTGTGATCGGTGAACACTTCACACGCTTTCCCAAAAGGTAATGCCTCCATGTTTTGAGTGCATGGACGACAGAGGCTAACTCCAAATCATGAGTAGGATAGTTCACTTCATGAGTTTTGAGTTGTCTCGAGGCATAGGCCACAACTTTACCGTCTTGCATAAGTACGGCACCCAAACCTTGATGAGACGCATCACAATATACTTGGAAATCCTTTTCCAAATCTGGCAGACATAGAACTGGTGCTGTCACAAGTCTCTTCTTTAATTCTTGAAAGCTGACTTCACAACCTTCAGACCAAGAAAATTTCTTGTCCTTCTTTAACAATTCAGTCATTGGCTTAGCAACCTTTGAGAAATTTTCAATGAACCTTCTATAGTAACCTGCTAAGCCAAGGAAACTACGAACTTCTTTCACATTCTTGGGAGATTCCCATTCTGTCATAGCTGAAACTTTAGCAGGATCAACTGCTACACCATCCTTTGTCATAACATGACCAAGAAAACCAACTTCCTCCAACCAAAACTCACACTTGCTGAATTTGACATAAAGTTTATGCTCTCTTAACTTTTCAAGTATCAAACGCAAGTGTCCTTCATGCTCTTCCTTGCTCTTGGAGTAGACTAAGATGTCATCGATGAAAACGACAACGAACTTGTCAAGGAATTCCATGAACACCTTGTTCATCATATTCATGAAGTATGCTGGAGCATTGGTTAAGCCAAAAGGCATCACGATATACTCATATAATCCATACCTTGTGGTGAATGCTGTTTTAGGTATGTCTTGCTCTCTTATCTTAAGTTGAAAATAGCCTGACCGGAGATCAATTTTTGAGAACACACAGGATCCTTCTAGCTGATCAAACAAGTCATTGATTCTTGGCAAAGGATATTTGTTCTTGATAGTTACCTCGTTGAGTGAACGGTAATCTATGCATAACCTTTGACTTCTATCCTTCTTCTCCACAAACAAGACTGGGGCTCCCCAAGATGAAGAACTTGGTTGAATAAATCCTTTCTGCAACTGTTCTCCTAGTTGCTTCTTGAGTTCCTTCAGTTCATCAACTGACATTTTGTACGGTCTCTTTGCTATTGGTCCAGAACCTGGTACCAAATCTATCAGAAACTCCACATCTCTATCTGGTGGCATTCCTGGTAATTCTTCCGGGAACACATCCGGATACTCACACACAATTGGCACACTGTCCATGCTAACCCCCTTAAGAGAATTAAGCATACTCCTCTTTGCTCCAAAGCTGGTCTTAAATCTGATCCTTTTATTTTCCGGAGTGGTGAGTGAGACAGTATGGCTGGCACAATCTATCACTCCTTTGTACTTAGTCATCTAGTCCATTCCCAGAATGACATCCAAACCTTGGGAGTTTAATATAATCAAGTTAACGGGAAACTTATACTTCCCGAATTCTATGACTAGGTCATGGCATCCTGAATTCACTATCATTTCTCCACCAGGAGAACTTACTTTTATAGGACACCTAATAGTTTCTACCGGTAGTTCATTTCTTTCAACAAATGCTCTTGATATGAATGAATGAGATGCACCAGTATCAAAGAGTACAAATGCTGGAATGGAATTGAGTCTGAAATTACCAGCAACAGCGTCAGGTTCCTCATAGACCTCCTCCACATTAATGTGGTTCACCTGACCTTTCTAGAAAGGATTGGTCTTGACAGGTCCTTCAACTTTCTTCTCAGGGCACTCATTAGCATAATGCCCCAGTTTCTTGCATTTGAAGCACTCAACCTGACTGATGTCCTTTTTTGCAGGCTGACTTCCACTTCCACTACCATTTCCACTGTGGTGGCTCTTATGTCCACTCTTGTGGTTCTTGTACTTGTCATTGTCATGACTGCGGTGATGCTTGTTGTCATGACGGTTGTGGTTGTGGTGTTTGTTGAATTTCCCATGCTTATGGGATCCTGAGCTACCACTGTCATCATAGTGAGATCGTTTGTGAGACGACCCCGAGCTATGTTTGTCGGAGTGTTTCCTCTTCCTACTCTCGACTTGCTTCATTTTATTCTCCAAAATAGCAGCCTTGTCACACAGAGACTGATAAGTTGGAACATATGCCACAGACAACTGTAAGTTTAACTCATCATTCAAGCCTTCCAGAAACTTTTCCTTTCTTTTGGCATCTGTGTCAACCTCATCCGGTGCATAGCGCGCCAGATTGTTGAAAACCTTCTATATATTCAGCCACGCTGCGGTGGCGCTGCTTCAGGTTGTGAAACTCCTTCTTTTTCAGGCTCATCATTCCTGATGAGATATGAGCAGTGCGAAAGCCATCTTCAAAGATAGCCCAAGTCACCTCATCTAAAGGAGTGGTGATTTGGAAGTTGTCCCACCATGTGGCGGCTGGCCCTTCCAACAGATGCGCTGCGAACCTGACCTTTTCAGCATCCGTGCAGCCCACGGTCACTAAGTCCTTGTTCACAGAACGTAGCCAATCATTGGCCACCATGGGATCAGTTGTCCCCGAAAACTTAGCTGGCCTCAGACGCAGAAATCTGGTGAGCATATCAAAACCTGGAGGGTTGTTGTTGTTGTTGTTGTTTTTGTTATTGTTATTGTTGTTGTTGTTGGGGTTGTTGTTGTTGTTATTCTGGTTTTGGATGAATGTTGTCATCATCTGCATAAGCTGTGTTTGAGCATTCATCATCTGTTGCATTTCCGGAGTGATGTTGTTGGGGTTGGGGTTTGCGCGACGGGGAGGCATCTGTGGTTTGTTCAAATAGAGATAAGAATGAGATACCCTTAGATGTTTTATGCACAATACATCACAAGCAAACACAAAGCATGCAACTCAAGGATAAAAGTTCAACAACGGAATAACAAAGTTCTCGAAATAACACACACAAGTGGCAAGCCATCCACATGTCGGATGGTCCAATAACAAGTTCACAAATAGCAAGTATGATAATGAAAGATAAACGAGTAGTCAAGTCTACTCATCAGCATCAATCTCCTCCTCGACAAAGGTAAGACCTGCGTTCTCCATCGCGGTCTTGTTCTCCTCAATCGTAGTGGTCAAGGAATCGATCTTGGCCTTGAGAGCCCTCTTCTAGGAGCGAAGCCTCTCGATCACCATCTGCTGCTGCTCTAGCTCGAAATCCTTGGACTTCAGTTCCTCGGTCATGTCCCGGATCTTCTTGTTCCTATCCTGGACGCGTTTCTCCTGACTCTTGAACTTGCGGTCCTGGGCCTCGAACTTCGTCTCCATTTCCTTGACTATCTCATCCTGCTATGCGAAAAGCTTGTCCTTCTCGCGAAGCTGCACCTGGAGCTCGTCATTGCTGAGCATGATGTTGGTCCTGTCCGTGTCCACGTGCCTGATAAGAGACTCTAAGTCCTGGAGATAGAGACGTATCGGCTCTGCTACGTCCCTTGAGTCGTCCTCAAAGTCGATGGACTCTCCATCGTCATCACGTCTTCCGAAGACGTGAAAGTGGGTGCCTCTAACCTGTCGGGAGTGACGGCCTAACAGACGTCCTATTAGGTCCTGCATGACGACCTCCATGCCTCTCTCCCTGTCATCGTGCATAAGCTTGAAGACGATGGCCTCCGTAGTAGGCTCTGTCTGACGTCCGGGCTGGTTCACCTTGAAGCCCCAGAGGTCCTTCCTCTCGAACTTGGTGAGTGGGTGCACCATGATGGTGGGAAGAGGGAGATCGAGCAAAGTGGTAAGCTCAACGATACGAGGACCGAAACGGGTAACCTGGAACTCCTCAACAGTGCTGATGGTAATAGGCATCTATTTATAAGATAGAAAAGTTAGAATAACACTATTTAAGATAAACAAAGACAACATCACATACACATCCTTGGGACACAAAATCACACAAGTCATGCATACATGAATCCATTACATCAATCAAGGTCCAAACTTATTTAAGGTATCATTTTGGAAAATAAGGTGATAGGTGGTGGTCCAACTAACGAAGTGCGTTTACAATCCTATCTCACTAGATCTGTTGGCTAACACAATGTTCCTAGAGGCAATCCACCTATATTGTTCACATGATTCCATCACTAAGTCTATAATATCTCCCCTTAAGGTTTGGTTGGTGGCTTCCAACTCTTGAGTAAGCTCCTTCTCCTTCTCTAAGTCTTTTTGGAGGTTGAGCATTCTGCACTTGACTCTAGCACTAAGTTCTTTGATAGTCCTCCAAGCTGCTTCTCTTGCTGACTCAAAGAATGTGGTGTGCATCACAGTGTTGGTGTACATGCAGAATCCTCTTTCTTTGTGGTTGTCTTCCTTGTTTTTGTACAAGTGAAGTTGCACCCACCAATACTCCACTCCTTCATCCATCACTGGAAAGCCTTTGTAAATAGCTGCACCATGTGCTTCCATTGCCACCATGAGGTCCTTGAGAATTTTGGGAAACTCAGTTTCACACTCCAAGGTCATGGTCATGAGTGGTCCTTTCTTCACGGCTTCGTTGATGGAGTTCATCTACAAATAGAGATGAGAAAGAGAAGATTAGAAAAGTTTACGAGAAGAATAGACAAGTGTAGAAGTAGTTGAAAAAATTTCCTTAGTGGTTTTCCATTCCTAGGGTCATAATCCTACAGGCAACACAGTGCTCTGATACCATCTGTAAGATCCCTCCTTTGTAAAGGAAAAGGATCCCTGTGATTGCAATGCTAGTCCCTGGATCAATGCTAGCATCCACAGTTTAAGATGAAGTACACAGATACAAAGGTCGTTTATTACATTTATTCCAGATATAAAACATAGTCTTTTACAACTTAGGGCCAAAGGCCTAATACAAGAGTTTATGGAATAAGTAAATAAACACAAGTCCTCATCTTCATATGCCACAGGCAAGCATGTTGAGTGTAGACTCATGACTCCTACTCATCATCGGAGTAACCTGCAACATCACAAGTTACAGCCACAGTGGGTCAATACTTTGGAATAGTATTGGCAAGTGATACCTTAGTAAATTTTAAGTGGACTATATTACTATATGCATTTGGATAAGTGTAGCTTGGCTTGCTTTGCTTGAAAATAGGTTTTCCCTATTAGTTGAAATCACTAAGTGTTTCTTTGTCAAAAACTTTCCCAAGAGACCACCAATAGACATTGGGGTCCTTCACCCTTGTTCACCCACAAGTTTTACTTAGAAGTTGGAGTGGTGAGATTCTTGTAGCTTCCATGTCTTGATGCTCAAGTTGTCCATTGCCATGGACTTGGCTAAGTACTTAGATTTTCCATCTGCAGAGGTTGTGCACTTTCCCCACCAGACTTGGTTTCCCAAGACAGGACCTTTCAGAAGCCTTCCCTTAGCCAAATGGACGCGTTCCAACCTATCATCCCACTACCACCAACTGTCCAAATGGCTAAGTTCTAGCAACCTATATGATCAAGGCAGAGCCCATATTGCCAAGTGGTTGCATTGTAAGCTTTCTCAACACTTGGCCTCCAAATCCCTTTGTGCCTGGGTGGCATACCACAAGTGAGATACACAAGCCAAATCCATGGCCTTGTGTAACCACTCAACCAAAAACCACCATTCAAGTCCCATTCCACCCAGGAAGTTCATTGACTTAGTTGTTTTATTAAGAAAAGCATGAGTCCTTAAGGACTTAGAATTATTTCACCATAGCATGTACATACTTTACCAAACCTTGTTTTCTACTAGCTAGGCTAAGCATGGCATAGTAACTTAACTTAGGAAAATTCCCTAGCAATTCTACAATTCTACACTACATAGGATTTCCCAACATAGCTTTTGGCAAAAGTAGCATGCAAGACTTAGCAAAAATAATTCTAATGCTTATTCAAAATAAAGGGTGGAAATATCATGAAGTATCACTTGCCTTGGTAATGGGGAGAGTAGCACTCTTCACAATCACAGTCACTAGCAAAATCTACACAAAACTTTGTAGCATACAATTACACACAATTTATATACAAGCAAAAATATGAATGCATGCATGCAAGAATTTACTAAGTGATGATTTTGAAAACCCTACCAAGCAAGTGCATGATACAGAAACATAACAAGTCACAAAGTTTGCCAATCAAACTTATTTGGCACTAATACAAATTACTAAACTAAATCTATACTCAAAATAGCCTTAAACATGTTTCTGTATAAAAAGTCATTTTATCAGATACTATTTGTTAAACAGATTGTAGATTCAGAAAGGCCTTGTTTCACTGAATCCAACGGTGTAAAGTTTGCAAAATTCCAACGTGGAAATCTCAAGTTATAGCCATTTGAAAATCTGATCTAAATCTGATTTGAATTTCTATTTCAGATCCAACCCTAGACACGTGTCGCAAAACTACTGGTGCGTACCGATTCCATCGGATCGACAGATGCAGACCGTAGGATCTAACTTAGATCTGGCGGCTCAGATGCGCGCGTACCTCTTCGTTTAAGATCTATCCTAGCCCTACGATACAGATCCAACGGACTCAATCAGCGAGCCACTAACTGGCGGCGCTGAACGACTGCGCGCGGCGGCGACGGTCAGACGGTGGCGGCGCCGGTGATACAGGACGCTAGAAAGGTAGGGAAGGTACTCACCGTGATCGCAAGGACGTGGGGATGCTCAACGTGTGGTCAGCTCGGCAAGGGGCGCTCAGGGTTGCGGTGGATTGCTCGCAGGAGTAGGGTCTGGCGACGGATGGTTCAGTTCGAGGCCGAAGGCGACGCTGTCGATCACGAGAAGGCAAGCAGAGGATGTGGTTAGATGCAGGAGTTCACGGAGAATACGCGTGCGTGAAGAAAAAGGCTTGGGGCGGTCTGGTCTTACCGGAGGAGCTTGACGGAGTTGAAGCCGAAGACGGTGGCGGCTCAGTCGTTTGTGTTGCCGACGTTTTGGGTCACGCGCGGGCGAACCAGAGGTACTAGGAGATGCGTGAGGCCAAGCGGAGTCTGCTCGTGTGAAGCAGAAGCAGAGGGGTGGTCGAAGTTGGCCGAAATCGTGGCTGCAGCTCGTCGGAGACGGCGGGGTTGCAGGGAGCAATTCACGCAGCCTGGTGGCGCTCTGGGTTCGGGGTTTGGGGGAGAAGGGAGAGGGGACAGAGGGGGTTTAAGTAGCCTGGTCGTGAGCGAGATTTACTCCTGCATTCATCGTGAATTGACGCCGTGAATCAACACTGGAAACGGCCGGCGTGATTTGGGGATTGAGCTGTCTGCGGGTGGAGACGACGACGTCGTGTGGGCCGTGGCTGTCAGCGAGAGGAAATGAGAGGGAGTGGGTCCTACCCGTCAGTCACTCGGTGGGTGTGGGGGTGGGTGAGAGAAAACGGTTCGCGGGGTTGGGGGCTGCTGGCTAGCTGGGCCGTGTTGGGCTGGGTCGGCCAGATTGGCTGGTTGTATATTTTTTTTTCCTCTTTATTCCTTTTCTTTTTGTGATTGAATTTCTAGAAATGGTTTTCAAACCTCTTTTCAATTAAGTTTGAATTCAAACTTGCTCCAGCCTTTTGTACAGTGTTCCTTGCATTTAAATAGGTGTAACACACATCTGTTCACTCAGACTTACTTAGGTTTTTTTTTGAAAATAATCCAATAAAACCAAGCCTTTTAGGAGATATAATAATAGGCAAAACTTTGGTTTTATTCCATATTTTGTTTTGAAACCTTGCTCAAGCTTTTGAGGCCACTTAAGTTTGAATTCAAAACATCCTGAATGAATAATAGCATTTTTCTCATTAGCATGTAGCACAAAGGCTAGGGTTTTCATACATAAAATAATGAGCCACAAATGCTCCTGTTTCTGAAATGATTTTGAGAAAAACCCTAAATGATGATGGATGCAAGGGTGATATGAATGAGTTTTGAAATATGAATTTAGGGATGTTACAGGGTCTCCACGAAGGTCCTCTCCGGCATTCTCCCTTTCCTCCAACTGCATGTCTCTTTCGTGGATGGTCTCCTCCAATGATGAGATGCGGGGGCGAAGACGGGCAATGATGCGCTCCTTCTTGTCGAGCTGACGGGGACGAGACTTGTGATCCTTCGCTAGCATGGCGATGGTTTGATCCTTCGTCTTGATAATGGCAGACTTGTGGTTGGAGTAGTCATGGTAGTTATCCAACTCCTGTTGACGATCGTACATCATGAAGTTAAGGTGGTCCAATTGAGTCTTCAGCTCGGGGTGGTATGGTGCTTCCAGTGGTTGTCCATTTGCATCACACCTCGGGCAAAACTCAAAGCGAATTCCCTTGATCTGATTGATGCTCTGCCCACACAGACGGGCAAGACTTTCCTGCATGGCCCTGGCAAGTCCATCGAGCCAGTTGTTCTCTCTCAAGGTAAACTGAATTCCCTCAGCAGTGGGAGGTTCAATCTTTCCTCGGAGACTTGCAACAATTAGCCACTGCAGATCTTCTCCTCCTTGATCATTGAGCTGAGCTACAAAGAACTCGGGGTGCGGATGCTCCAGAAGTTCCGAAAGCTGGTCCAAATCCCTCTCAAAGATAAGGTCTCCTCCATTTCCCAACTGATAAAACTTTCTGTACTTCACTTCCATCTATAAGAATATAGGATGAGTAAGTTAGTAGAGTGATCAAGTGTGTCAAATTTTATGTATTTTGCAAGAATTTTTGAGGAACATGAATTTTCATGAAAGAATCAAAGGGATAAGAATGAGAATAAGTTTTTGTAAATATTTGCTTCCTTTGGTTTTGAAACTAAGTTTTTGATTCAAACGTCCAGTCTAACTAGGGTCTCCTATGGTTAGGATGGCTCTGATACCAACTTGTGAACACCCGGGTTTTTAATCCCAGATGCCTGTTATGCCATACATCGCAATCCCAGGATTACCATTTTTGCGAGACATAACAGAATTGGATACCACAGTACATCATCCATTACAAACCATACATAAGGTCTTACACAAATAAGGATCTCATGATCCAGTTCTTAATACAACTCAAGCAGCGGAATACGTAATAATAAAGGTAGCGTAGGCGAAACTCCATCTTCGGGGTCACAGGGAATGCTGACGATGGGAGATGATCCTAGTTGTCGTAACCTTTCTGGGGTCCATCCTCCAGGTACTCCTCTTCATAGTCTGGCCATGGGAATAGCCAGGGACAAAGCCATGAGTACTCTTTAAGTACTCGCAAACTAATACTAATAAGTGAAAGGGATTTTTGGATAATAGGACACTAGGCTCTAAGGTTGTTTTGCAAAGGCCAGATTTATCTCTACTAAGTTGAGAAGCAAGAGAAACTAGTCACAAATTTATAATTCCTAAGTGGGATCTTGTAACTCATGTCACAACTCTGTTGTGGTAAAGTCAAAGTCTTAATTCATTTCACAGGTTCTTTTGAAAACATCTGACGAGGGAACAGTATGGCCACTCCAACTGTCCATAACCGCGGACACGGATATTCGAATAGTTTGACACTCTGCAGAGATTGTACACTTTCACCACAACATTCGATACATCCGTCAGGAACAAATCCTGAATTCACCATAGTCGGTATGCGGATAATCAATCCTAACCTTTCAATTACACGCCCTAGTATAAGCACCTCTCCTGTGAGTTTGGCCTCCCAACCATGACTAACTATCATCTTGGGTACTGCACAGGTGGACAATCTTCACAAGGTAGCCTCAGCTCAGACCTTGGCCGCGAGGGAACTAATACTAAGGTATATATAAGTTTCCAGTCAAGCCCTACCCAATCTTCGGGTATTATGGTTGTACGATAAAATTGGAATGGTATCGCATCCAGACAACCATCAGTTTTATAAAGGGATAAGGCTCATGCCACAACATTTTCATCACCAAAATCATCTGGTGTTCAGAAACACATGTCAAAACATCTCAGTAGAATGATCCATCATTCTAAGGTTGTCATAACCATTTCCCCCCAAGTATTCCCATCTAAAGTTGATCAAGTTTTATGCTTAGAACTAGCATCTACAAGTGGGGATAAGTACTAATGAGGGGTGGTAAACTAGTGGAGTTTCAACTAAGTACAACCTTATATCTTAGGATGATATCAAGGTTCCTAACTTAGGACAAATTTTATGCTCTTTATGCAACCTTCAACTATATCTTTCTAGAATCTACAAGTCACTTGAGTACTCTCTAAGGAAGTAGCTTTGATAAGGAAATAAAATAGAAAGCTTGCAAATAAAACTAGGATTGGGTTATCAAGTGGGTAATATCACATATGCTTAAGGCATATAGTAGGCATGGTAACAAGTAAGGGTTTGCTTGTATCAGTAGAATATCTCTGCAAGGGTTATCTTGCACATTCACTAGTAGTATTAGGCTTGCCTTGTGCAGAGCAGTGGTTGAAGTTCTCCTCGGCTTCTTCTTCGTAGTATCCTCCTTCCTCCTCGTATCCTTGGTTGGTACTAGCGTCTATAAATAAATACGATGTACACAATCACCAAACAACACTTAACTACTTGCAATCATCACACAAAAGGGTCCTATAGATGATCTAGCATCATCACTAACATTTTAATTCATTTTATTTTTAGAAAAGCAATTTCTACTCATTGAAAAACTACTTAATATTTAATATTCTCCAAACCAAATATGGGATCATGTTGACACATGTCATCACCACATATTTTAGTCCATGGGAATGTGATTTAAAGTGGTGTCACAATTTAATAAGGTTTTACCATTTTATTTTAATTAATTGAAAAGTGGCTAGAAATGCCTATGTGGCATTCTTTTATTACTTGGTCATTATTTCTATAAGTAAACCTATATATTTTTATATATTCTGAAAGGTATGGTCAAATGTGATTTTTGAGAGTTGGAATCAACTCAAAAGCTATTGTGGTTTAAGTTTGAAAAATGTTTGAATGCAGAAAAGCTTCTGACTTGTTATTTTGGCCAAGGGTGATCTACATATCCAAATGACTTGAATCCAACGGGCTTGGATTCAGCATTCCCAGACCTTTCTAACAAAATTGGTTTCATTCAATTTGGTGCACTGAATCGATCTGGGTTGATTTTTGAAACTGGGTACAGAAGTGTGTTTGAAATAAAATGGAAAAGGTTTAATTCAAATAACTGGGCTGCGCGGGAAGTGATACTGGGCCGGCCTGCTAAGCGCAGCGCTTCCACGGGCTGTTTAAATGGCTGTCCCCACGGGTCAGTGAGAAAGGGGGTGCGAAACGGTATGGGCGATGTGGTGCGTTCGATCTGGTTCTAATCCAACGGCTGAGGGTCATCGTCGACGTTGGGCAACGCCGGCGAGACAGAAACCTAGCGCGGCCAGTGGGGGTCGTTGGGGGCTCAGCGGGGTTCAGGCGAGGGTCGGCGAGGCGGGCGAACAACGAAGTCGACGACGGCGAACCTCCTGGTACCGGCAACTTCTCTTGGGGCGGCTCCAATCGCTGGCTCCCTTCTTCTCCAGAAGCGGCGGGCTTCGGTGAAATTCCGGCGCTGCGCTGCTCGCCTTGCTCCGGGAACGGGGTGGAATGATCAGTGAGGAGAGGGAAGTGAGGTGGTGTGCTCAATTCCGCTGGGGTTGCCTGTATCTATAGTGGCGAGAGGGGACCTATGGGGCGCACGGTGAGCTCGTCGCGGTCGATGGTACAAACGGCTATCGGCATGGGCGACGGTAGGGGGCGGTGCGGTGCTCCCTGGCGATGCTCAATGGCACGGTGGCAAGACGTGGGGCGGTGCAGCTTGGTCGGAATGCGACGGTGCTCTGCGCGTGCCCGACGGAGAATTTAATGGCGCACAGCGCGCATGGTCCGTGTGGCGGCAAACGAGCATGTCTGCGGGGTTGCTGGGACGGTGGTGATCACGTATGCACACGACGAGGGCGGCGCGCGGTCTGTGGGCGTCGGTCGAGTGTGGCGCACGGGGCGTGCTTTCGGCATGGTTGCTGGCGAGGTTGGCATGGTTCGTGCGTGTGGTCCATTGGCTAGCAACGTTCGAGCGCTGGACGGGGAGTGGCGGTGGGATGTTGGCTTGCTCCCAGACATGCTGGCTAGGCTTGTTTCTCCTCCTAGCTTGTTGTCGACATGGGGGTGACAAAGGTGCATTCGGCCTGCTCACCATTGATGGCAATGCCAAGCTTACAGTGATGCTAAGGGTGTGCAATTGAGCTAGATGATATACTAAAACCTAGTTGTAACCAGAGAGGGAACAAGTTAGGCTTCAATCACTGCTCACAATAGTGTTTGGATTTTGTTTGATTTGTGTCTGCCAAGTGTTTGATGAAATGGCCGCAAGAACTCAAGTTTTGAATTTTGAAAAGATTTTTCGTGGGTGTGCTAGGTTGGTGCTGGTGAGTCTGCAGATGCTTGGGTTTTGAAAGTTGAGCTTGTTTGAGTGGTTTTTGAAAAAGTGGGATCTTCCCATATGATAAAGATTCAATTTTGAATTGTCATTTAAACCATGCATTTGAAAGTTTTTGGATGATCACAAAGTGGGCCTTGATACCTTGTTATGAGTACAATCAAGGGGTGCAAAGATCCAGAAAAGTTTCTGTTAAGTTCTGAAAGTTTGAGACAGCCAAAGTAGGCATGAGAGTTAAATTGGTCAAAATGACCATTCCCTTATTTTATTTGTTTTGATTTACTTGTCTCTGGGAATAGTGTGGGAAATGTTTAGATGATGTGTATTTCACCTAAGCATCCATTTACAAGCAAATGAACACACAAACAAGTTGGTTCAAAAGAATTTCAAATGAAATGCATACACATATGCACACTTTCATAATTTTATTTAGAAAAGTTTTTGTTAACCCTAATTTTGATGCTTAGAGTTTGATGATCCATGTTTAGTATTTTTGGGATGTTACATTATGTAGCCAGAGCGGGTACGTGAATCACGCATGCATTCATCAGCAATTAATGGATTTTAATTCCTGTACTGAAGAGGGGAGGAAACGGCAGCGGCGCGGTCGTCGCGCGGGATTTGGGGACGACGAGGTTGACGTGGAAATAGGGCCCAGTGGTCAGTGGGTGGGTGCGCGCGTGGGGTAGGAAACAGAGAGAGAGAGAGAGAGAGAGAGAGAGAGAGAGAGAGAGAGAGAGAGAGAGAGAGAGAGAGAGAGAGAGGGTTCCTAGGTGGGCTTAGTGGGCCGCGAGGGAAGTTGGGCCAGAAGGGGTGCTGGCTTTTCTGGCCGAATGGTGGCCTCAGGATTCAACCTCCATGGGAAGCCCTTCTCTGAAGCGTGGCACTAGAGCTCGACCTCCTGTTCTTTGCAAATGGTCCATCCCTGCCGAGTGCAAGAGGGACGGTGGCTTCGCTTCCTCTCTAGTTCAATGGGCGTCACGAGCAAGAGACCCTTCTGACCTCGCCGTTCGCTGGAGGTCACTGGAGTTTGGTGGTGGCGACGCCCGGGGACTTGATTGCTTTTTATCTTCTAGTCCTAGGGTGCTTTTTGTAAAGTGGAGGCCCCTTTTCATCTTTTCTAGTTTTGCTAGGGTGTTAACTGCTAGGGGCCTTCCTGATCTTTGTAGCTGCCACGTCGCAACATGCAGCTTCTAGGGTATTGGACCCTTTTATTCTTCAAAAAAATCCGGAAGTGAAGAGGGGAGGAAACGGTAGTGGCGCGGTCATCGTGCGGGATTTGGGGACGACGGGGTTGACGTGGCGACAGGGCCCAATGGTTAGCGGGTGGGTGCACGCACGGGGGGTAGGAAACAGAGAGAGAGAGAGGGTTCCTGGGTGGACTTAGTGGGCCACGAGGGAAGATGAGCCAGAAGGGGTGCTGGCTTTTTTTTCTCTCTTTGCCTTTTTCTTTTCTGTTTTGAATTTCTAAATAGGATTTGAATGGCCTATTCAAATCCAATTGAATTCAAACTTTCACCAATATTTTGTGAGGTGACCCTAGTGTGTAAAAGTGTGTCAAACACAACTATTCACTCCAAAAAAAATTGGGGTCATAAAATAAAAATAAAACCTTGCCCCATACATATAATATAGGGTTTATATATGGTTTTATTAGGGTTTAAGCTTTGAAAATTTTCGTGCAAGGTAAATATGCCATGATGATACAAATGCAATAACATGTTTTTGAATCTGATGAAATTTGGGATGTTACAGCAACCCACAATGCCCCAAGCCTCATCTAGATTGTGACAAGGCCATGTTTCAAAACAAGAGCAAGACCATCTACTGCCCTTGATCTAAACAAGTACCAGTACATCAGTATTAGTTGTACAAAATACTTTAGTAATAAAAATCAGAAAACATTTGACAGATTCACTAGCGTTTGAATGATTTGCAGTACTAAAGAAAAATGAAAAATATCAACAGATTCCCATAACATATTCAGCAACACTTGACGGGTTCAACATCAGAGGGAGAGGGGAGGTTGCCTGGAGGGAGTGATGCAGTGGGCAAGGTGGCGAGAAAACCGTGTGAAGTGCACCAGAGATCTGGCCATGCAGCATCGGCGAGTAGGGATAAACTAAACGGAGATAGGGAAGATGGGATGGTTCTTTGAAAGAGGTTTTCTGTTTTTTCTGCCGTAGGAAGCGGCTGCATCGAGGACGCCGGCTAGCGTGATATACTAGCACGCTGTTGTGCATTAAATTAACCGTGTCACTCTTCCTAGCACAATATAGTCTAATTAACCGTGTCACTTTCTGTGCACTAAATTTTTGGAGTATATACAGCTGTATTTTCATAGTATTTACTCTGAAATGAAGAGTACTACTACTAGTAGTATGTATCTTCTCGGCAACCCCACTTGTCAGCATCTCATCAGAAGAATAACCACAAGCCTCTCATTCATCATTTAATTCCATGCCATGTCAAGTTGGTAATACATGTAGGACTATGTTACTACTCAAGTTACTCCCACTAAGACTAGCCTAAGTATACTAGTAGTAGGATGAGTATGGCCGATTTAACAAAATTAGGTCAAGCCTGAGATACAGGTAAGCGCTATATGTTGCTCTCAGATTAAATATCTATTCAGAAGTAGATGGGTGCATCTTCATGAAACAATGTCGTCGGTGTGAGTTTCCAACTATCAGGAAAGAACATTATCAATTTTCCAAGTGGTGACGAGATTGTTCCTTTCCGCAAGGAAAGTATAAAGACCATGAGCCAGGCTTTTAAGACATATATAGTGGACCGACATTTTGTGTACTACTTATATGATTCCCGTGTTTCTCGAGTTTTGAAACTTCGACCTAGCTAACTCCGTCCACTTGGATGGCTTTATGTCGATTTATCGAAATTAGGTCAAATTAAATTTGAACTACGAGTAAGTTTTAGGTTGCGTTGACAGTTTTGCGATTTTTTTGGAGTTAACCATCGGGGGGTCATATAATTTATCACAAACCACCATCGAGAGTTTTGACAATAGGTTCAACTTCTTGCAAAGATTTTGCATCTTAACAACTTAACTAAATTAGGTCAAACTTGAGCTACAAGTAAGCGCGGTAGACTGCTCTTGAATTGATTGTCTTTTGGAAGGTAGATAGGTGCATCATCTTTTAGTAAACAATAACGTCGGGTTGAGTTTCCAACTATCAGGAAAGAACATTCTCAATTTCCCCATGTTTTGCGAAATTTAGAACTTCCTAGCTAACTCTGCCGACTGGAATGAGACTTTGTGCCAATTTATCGAAATTAGTTCAAATTTGAACTACAAGTAAATTGTACATTGATTGAAAGTTTTATG
This sequence comes from Avena sativa, assembly GCA_916181665.1. Taxonomy (NCBI): domain Eukaryota; kingdom Viridiplantae; phylum Streptophyta; class Magnoliopsida; order Poales; family Poaceae; genus Avena; species Avena sativa. The sequence continues at coordinate 323,559,310 of OV702281.1, read as the reverse complement.
AAAAATCTTTTTAGTGGTTTTCGATATACTGAATTCCTCGTTGGCTTCAAAAGATTTTTTGAAAATTTTAAGAGCATGCTTGTAGTTAAAACTGGACATGGTCGTTGGGAGTACGGTTTACATCGAAGACCTCAAAAAATACAAAATTATATAGAGGTCCCTAAATTTAGCAGAAAAGGCCCTAAAGTAAAGCAAGGAAAATCGGTTGGGTCCTTCTCGAGTAAGCAGGTAAGCCATGCCCTTTGTACTACTGTATTTGCTTCACACACACACACACACACACACACACGCAAAGCACCTCACTTTCGAACCAGCATGCTGCTGGTCGCAGGGTGTGAAATGGAATGACAAGGCTGGTTGACGCATGTGCACCAGTAGTACATAGGAAGGAAACCACTTTGGTCCTTGGCCGCCAAAAAATCAAACTGTTCTGGTTTCAAAATTTTCACTCTACCCAAACATCGGGAGGGAAAGGCTATTCAAAAGACCAGCCATTTGCAGTAGTACTTCTTATCTTATCTTTATCTTGTCTTATTGATGACCCACAAGTATAGGGGATCGCAACAGTCTTCGCGGGTAGTATTACCCAATTTATTGATTCGACACAAGAGGAGCCAAAGAATACTTGCGAGCCTGAACAACTGAGTTGTATGTTCTGTTGCACCTAGAAATAGTTCATGCTCACATAAGATTATCAGTAGCAACATTTTGGTAGTAGAAATAACAAAGCAACAGCAACAACAACAACAACAACGGTGAAACAGGAGCAATAGTAATAGTAACGGTAACAGTAGGATTCGAGTGCGGTAGGCATAGGGATGGATGGACGGGCGTTGAATGGACGAGTCTAAACATATAACTTCAAGATCTAGGGCATTGCATATAAATAATAACAAGCATCCAAGGACTAAACAACCCTAGGCATGTGCTCCAAATATAGTCATACGTGCTCGCAATAAGAACTCGCACAACATCTTCTGTCCAGCCATCCCGTGGCAGCGGGGCCTCTAGGGAACTACTGGCAATTAAGCTGCTTATTTTAATAGAGCATTGGAGCAAAGCATTAACACTCCGTGAACACATGCGATCCTCAAACCACATCCATCCCCTCCGGTTATCCCAATTATTGTCACTTTGGGGCCTTTGGATCCGGACAATGATATGTGTACACAACTTGCAGGTAAGATCACAAACAATATTATCATAATGATTCAATAATAAGTTCAGATCTGAGATCATGGTACTCGGGACCTAGTGACAAGCATTAAGCACAACAAGTTGAAACAAAGTCAAATATCACTAATAGAGATACTAGGCACTATGCCCTAACAGATCTTATTCGATTACATGATAGAACTAATCCAATCCCTACCATCCCCAAGCATACAGCGGGGGATTACTCACTCATGGATGAGGGAAACATCGGTGGTTGATGGAGATGCATTGGTGATGATGATGGCGATGATCCTCTCCAAATTACCCATCCCGGTAGGGTGCCAGAACGGAGTTTCTGGATCCGAATCTTGGTTTCTGGTGGCGGTGGCGAAGCGGAACTCTTTCTGGAAAACTATCGAACCCTCTCGGTTTTTAGGTCGAAAGGCAACTTATAGGCGCAGAGGGAGGCCAAGGGGATGCCTGGGTGGCTGCACCCCCTCCAGGCGCGACCCGTGGTGGGCCCGCGCCTGGGGTGGGTGTGGGCGCCCTAGGCCTCCTCTTCGTCTCGTCTTCTGGCTCCATGGATCTTCTGGTGAAATATAATTTTTGGCATATTTTTCAGGATTTTTCCTAATAGTTGATTTTGTGCACAAAAACAAGACACCAAGGTAATTCTGCTGAAAACAGCGTTAGTTAGTGTTAGTTGTATCCAAACCACACAAGTTTAGAGAAGAAACAATAGCAGAGTGTTCGAGAAAGTAGATACGTTTTCGACGTATCATATCCCCCCAAGCTTAGCTTATTGCTTGTCCTCAAGCAATTCAGTTGAAAAATGAGTGCGATAAAAGAACTTTCATGAACACTTTGCTTCATATGATGTAAATATTCTCAGCACAGGATTAGATGCTTAGACAATTCATAATAAAGAGTATGCAACTAAGTCTACTCAATAGTCATTGCAAGCTATGAAGAGAAACCAACTCAATAATAATAAGTAGCATGAAACATAAACATAAGCAACATTGCAATGCTCATAGTAAGGTATTATAGAGTGGTATCTCGCTTGCCTTTGTTTGTAGAGCACAATATGAATGCCAAGGCACCTCTGAAGTTCAAGTGAAGACTAGAGGTAAAGATATCAAAGATACAAGCATCGAAGTCATGACATAATTAACCAAGTTTTGGAACAAACACAAGAATGACAACTATGCTCTCAAGAAGGTGCTCATAGAATAAGTGGTGACTCAACAAAGTTGTGAAAATGGTTTTGTGAAGGTTTGAAAGGCTTCCAAATGCTGAAAGGAAGGTACTCATTAGCTTTGAGCTCTCATTTCCCCTATCATAGGCATCTTCATGTGGTAAAGGTGAAAGTGAGGTCCACTCTGAATCATATGCTTGACAGACCATAAACTGGAAATCCCAAGTCCCTTGAGTACGAGGGTCGCTCCGCATTCTACTCAACTTTGGTCACCTGAAAGTTCTTGTCATTGTAAATACATGCATATCATCGAGAACTGCCAACGGGGTACCCCTTGCACATGGTACAAGATCTTTCCCATAACCAAAATGACAAGGAAAGCTGACAATGAGCATCTTAGCAATCTTTTTATTTACCATATGCATAGCTTTTTATTGAGGATGCTTCATAGATGCTCATTATGGTGATGCTGCAAGTTTCCACCATGATTAGGCATGGCTTAGGCTAGCAGCCCAGGCGTTTCTCTAACACAATATATAAACTTCATGAACTCACAAGCTCCCCTTTTATTTCACATCGCCGACATCTGTAAAAAAAGAGCAAAGTATCAACTAGATAGGATATCCAAAAAGTCGTTGAAAGCGTTCCCTGTGATAGCACGGTTCTACTGACTCCCAACATATAATTTGCAAGCATATAACTTTCATGGACAAGTCACAATGGTTCAGGATTATTAAGTGCAAAGAATAAAGTATGACATCCAGTTCGTGAGAGCTTTACTAACTAAGTTTCTCAAAAAGACAAACATTTTATTTTGGAAGAAAACACGGCATATAGAAAATATGAACTGAAGTAGAAAATGATGCTAATAGGTAGGTATGGTGGACACAGCTGGCAATATTTGTTTTGGGGAGTTGGAAGCATAGATAGAGCACATACTCAGTGCAATTGAAGGCTAGCAATAGAGAGGGAGCGACAAACGAGAGAGTAATAACTGTCATAATCATGCTTGCAACAAAAAAGGACTAATTATGGCATGAAAGTGATACAAGAAATCTGAGGCAAAATAAACCATCGAGGCTTACTGACTATTGATTAGTCATATGCATGTGTGAGCATGTGCCAAGTCGATTCACATGAACAGTTAGAGGAGGATACCACAATATCATACCAAAATAAGAATAAATCAATGCAAGCAAACATTCATATGACATGCTACAAACTATTAGCAAGCTGGAGCTAATCATAGACAAGCAAGAACTACTAAGCATCCATAATGACATACACCATACACAAATAGGCTAATCATGCTCATAATGATGAGTATATGTACAAAAATGAAACAAATAGAGTTCGTTACCAGCCTCTTACCACACCTCGAGTTGTCTTAATCTTCATTATTGCCCTTCACTTGTGTGACTAGAATATTAAAATGAAACCAAAATCCACCGAGGACGGCTGAACCCTGCAAAGAACTCACAAAACCAAAGAAGAACAACAAATATTTTTGGTGTTTTTGATTTTTTTAGAAACAAGCAAACAAAGAAAACCAAACAAAAACAAAGAAAACCAAACAAAGCAAAATCTTTTTGGATATTTATTTTAAGGCAAACCAAAGCAAAGAAATAAACCAAGAGAAACAACGAAACTATTTTTTGGTATTTTTGTGTTTTTAGAAAGAAGCAACAAAAACCAAAAAGAAAGCGAAACAATAGATATACAAAGAACCGACCGAACATGATATATATGAGTGTGATGTCGGTGTACCTCCCCCCAAGCTTAGGCTTTTGGCCTATGTGGGGCTCAATAGCGCGGGTAGTAACCCCATGCGGGTGGGTCATCATAGGAATGATCATAGTCAGGCGCCTACGATGAAGAAGAAGACGTGCCCCAATCAAATGAGGGCTGCTGGTATGAAGACTCTCCCAAGTTGGAGGGCTGAACCGAAATGTCTTCGGCATCCTCTTCAACATTCTCCTCCTGCTGGGAGAGTTCCCCCACATATGTGTCAACCTCCTCCTCTGTAAGTGACCATCCTTTCCTTTGAGAAGTCGAAACCTTGGCAAATATCAGCATATAAATCCATAAGTGACATGGGCCTCTCCTTGATCTTCTCACAAGATCCCCACTGAGGTACTCTAATTGCTGCACAGAAATCAGCAAAAGGCAGGTCGACAGGTATATTATATATTTTTTAATGGACCATGGGATTAGAAGTAGAACAAGTGAACGGGAAGTCCTGCATAAAAGCCATGGTTAGCTTAACATATTCGAATGGTTCACCTTCAACAAAGTGTTCCAACCCTGCGTTTGTAACCATAGTTTGGAAATCTTGGAGGATCTCCGTAGCTCTCATAAATTCATGGCATGGATATATGGAAGGAAAAACTGCCTCCTCACGATAAACCTTCATTGGCTCATGCACCATCAGTGTATAAGCACTCATCTTCCTTGCTGAAATTTTTAGACAACCATCAAACCAAGTGATTTCTAAGTTGATAAATGATGAGCAACTATTATAGGAACTTTCTAGAGGACTACACATTCATCAAAACAAACTTTATAAGCATAGAACAAGCATTCAAGCTCAAACAGACTGTCATCTATAGCACCAAAATACTCAAGATACAATCTACCAATCACAAATCTAATTGGAGGAGTGGAGGAGGCACATACCAAGGAACAATCACTCAAAAAATCAGCACTTGAGATGGGCTGAACAAGGAGTTCGAAAATCGCGAGAAAGAATAGCAAGAACTCGATCTTGAGCAAGTTTTCCGGTGTTTTCAGGACAGAGAAAGAAGATGGCTTTAAGGAGGCAGCCTGGAGGGGCCCAGGTGGGCCAGACCCCCAGGCGCCGCCACCTGGTAGGCCACGCCTACCATGGGTGTGGTGGCCTGGGGTGGCCCCCTGGGTCACTTCAGGTGCCTCTCTGCCCCTTTTTTAGAGGAAAAATTTATTTTGAATTTTCTGGGATTTTTCGGGAAACTTTATTTTTGAGCAATTTTCAGGGTATGAAAATTGATTTTCTCGCAGAAATAGTTTTTTTCAGAAGAAGCAAAAGCAAACCAAAAGCCAAACTACAGTATCTCTAAGAAACTCTAACAAACAAACAACTAGCAAAACTAAAGCTAAAGCAAAGACTGGGAAGGAGAAAAGTAAAAGAAAGCAAGTATAACCACAGTGGAAACATTATTTTGTTCATTAAAATTCTTTTGTTAACAAGGTTGATCAAGTCTTGTTAACAAAACAATCTTATATGAAGCAAAACTTTGCATTCCATAAGGTGATTATGTTACCTCATACTTGATAGAAATGGTCCCAATCATAGTAGTTTCAAAATTTTCTTGTGGAATGGGACAATATATTTCTCCAACCTTAATGCTCTCAATATTTTCAATGGAATTCAGGCAATAGCTCTTAACAACCTTCTTGGGGAAATAGAAAGTGTGCTCTTTGTCATTAATATTGAATTTTACTTTTCCTTGATTGCAATCGATGACAGCACCTACAGTATTAAGAAAAGGTCTCCCAAGAATAATAGACATATTATCATCTTCAGGCATTTCAAGCACAACAAAATCAGTTAAAACCATGCAATTATCAGCAACTTGAACGGGAACATTCTCACATATACCAACAGGAATAGTAGTTGACTTATCATCCATTTGCATAGATATATCAGTTGGTATCAACTTTTCTATCTGGAGTCTCTTATAGAGAGAAAAAGGCATAACACTAACTCTTGCTCCCAAATCACATAAAGCAGTCCTAACAAAATTATTCTTAATGGAGCAAGGAATAGTTGGTATACCTAGATCACCAAGTTTCTTTGGAACCTTACCATTGAAGGAGTAATTAGCAAGCAAAGTAGAAATCTCCTCATTAGGAATCTTCCTTTTATTAGAGACAATATCCTTCATATACTTTGAATAAGGAGGCAATTTAATAGCATCATTCAAAGGAATTTGCAAGAATAAAGGTTTCATCCACTCACAAAACTTGTTGTATTGTTCTTCCTCCTTTGACTTGTGTTTCTTACCTGGAAAAGGCATAGGTTTCTGCACCCAAGGTTCTCTCTCTTTACCATGTTTATTAGCAATAAAATCTTCCTTTGTGTACCTAGTGTTCTTAGTGTGCTTCTCAGATTCTTCCTCACCTTCCTTCTTATTAGGAGACTCATTTTTATCATTACCACTCTCAGTTTCAGCATCAGAGACAGATATACTATTAGGATCTACAGCAGGTTCAAGTGGTTCCTCAACTATCTTATGTTTCTTTTTCTTCCTCTTACAAGGACTACCACTATCTTCACCTTGTTGGGAATCCTTCTCTATTCTTTTAGGGTGCCCTTCAGGATATAAAGGATCTTGAGTAGCTATACCACTCCTAGTTCTAATTCCATAAGCATGTTTATCTTCTGAAGCATTAACTAGCATATCCTTTTGTACCTTAGCAAGTTGATCAAGTTGAGTCTGAACCATTTGAAAATGTTTACAAAGCATTTTAATATCATTAGAAGTTCTTTCCACAATATCTTTCAACTCATGGATAGCTCTAGATTTTTCCAATAAATGATTCTGAACTTGTTTATTAAAATACCCTTGTTTAACAATAAATGTGTCTAAGTTTCTCTAAACATTTATCAGGAGGCTTACCATAAGGAATATCACCTTCATCAAAGTGTTGGAGAGAGTGTACCTCAATAGTAGATGAGTGGGGAATTAGCTTACATAATTATTCTATAGGAGGTAGATTCTTCACATCTTCAATTCTAATACCTTTCTCCTTTAGACACTTCTTAGCTTCGTTCATCACTTCATCATTTAATGCAATAACTCCCCTCTTCTTTGTTGTTGGTGCTGGAATTGGTTCAGAAACAACTGGTTCAGGAGTAATAGGCTTAGGTGCATTCAGCTCAGTTGAAGTCCAATCATCATAATTCTTGCTTATCTTGGTCATTAATTCTTCAGCATCTGTAGGAGTTCTTTTCCTGAAAACACAATCAGCAAAGCTTTCTAGGTAGGTCCTAGAATCATCAGTTAGTCCATTATAATAAATATCAAGAAGCCCTTTCTTAGGTAATGGACATCCAGGATGTGCATGAATAAAAGGACAGAACCTTGTCGATGACTCAGGCAATTTCTCTTCTTCTCCCTATTTAAAATCAAAAAGTCTCTGCAAAGCAGCATATCTAGCACTGGGAGGAAAATATTTCTGGAAGAAAGAAGCAATCAAGCAATCAGGGCTATCAATGAAATCAGGAGGTAATCTATTAAACCATGCCCTGGCTTCTCCTTTTAGTGAAAAAGGGAAGATCTTAGTAACAAAGTACTTGCGCATCTTAAAATCATCAGAGAATAAAGCACTCATAGTAGAAAGCTCATTCATATGAGCCACAACACTCTCATTTTCAGTCCCACAAAAAGGTTCTTTCTCAACAATATCTAAATAAGATAAATGAAGAGAGAAATTATCGTCTTCATCTTTAATATCTATGGGAGAAGGGGCAAAGTTAGGATCAGAGGACAACTTAGGCATGATTGTACGTCTCTCAAGGAGATTCTTAATAGCACTAGTACCATGTGTGTTTCGGCACTCTTCAACAAAATCATCAGTGAACTCAATGTAGCCATCATTAATATCATAACTCTCACTAGACTCAGGTGAGCTAACAGGTGTAATAGTGTCTTCACTAGGAGTTTTGGTATTTCCTACACTAGCCATAGTAGCATCTAGAAAAGGACCTAATGAACCACTCGCATCAAGCACAGTAGAAGTAACATCATGAGTATCAAAAGCAGTTTCAGACTCAGAAGTAGTAGCAGTGTGTGTAGCATGTGTATGTGGTGGTGGTGTAACAAGCTTACTTATAATAGACGGTGAATTAAGAGCAGCAGAGGTGTTTAGGAATGTACCTCTTCTTATAGTGGATGATAAGATAGGGAACTTTCCATCATGAGACTTCCCCATGATGAAAGGAGTAGAAGTGAACAATAATAGATCCAAATGAACTTACAAATAAAGCTATGTTCCCTAGCAACGGCGCCAGAAAATAGTCTTGATGACCCACCAGTATAGGGGATCGCATCAGTCTTCGCGGGTAGTATTACCCAATTTATTGATTCGACACAAAGGGAGACAAAGAATACTTGCAAGCCTTAACAACTGAGTTGTCAGTTCAGCTGCACCTGGAAATAGTTCTTGCTCACAGAAGTTTATCAGTAGCAACAGTTTGGTAGTAGCAACAACAAAGCAACATCAAAACAACAACAACAGCAATAGCAACAGTGAAACATGAGCAATAGTAACAGTAACGGTAACAGTAGGATTCGAGTGCGGTAGGCATAGGGATGGATGGATGGGCATTGCATGGACGAGTCTAAACATGTAACTTCAAGATCTAGGGCATTGCAGGTAAATAATAACAGGCATCCAAGTACTAAACAATCCTAGGCATGTTCTCCAAATATAGTCATACGTGCTCTCAATGAGAACTTATACAACATCTTCTATCCAGCCAGCCCGTGGCAGCGGGGCCTCTAGGGAACTACTGGAAATTAAGGTGCTCCTTTTAATAGAGCACCGGAGCAAAGCATTAACACTCCGTGAACACATGTGATCCTCACACCACAGCCATCCCCTCCGGTTATCCCACCAATTATTGTCACTTTGTGGCCTTTGGATCCAGACAATGATATGTGTACACAACTTGCAGGTAAGATCACAAACAATACTATCATAATGATTCAATAATAAGTTCAGATCTGAGATCATGGCACTCGGGCCCTAGTGACAAGCATTAATCACAACAAGTTGCAACAAAGTCAAATAGCACTAATAGAGATACTAGGTACTATGCCCTAACAGATTTTATTCGATTACATGATAGAACTCATCCAATCCCTACCATCCCCAAGCCTACATCAGGGGATTAGTCACTCATGTATGAGGGAAACATCGGTGGTTGATGGAGATGCGTTGGTGATGACGATGGCGATGATCCTCTCCAAATTCCCTGTCCCAGCAGGGTGCTAGAACGGAGTTTCTGGATCCGAATCTTGGTTTCTAGTGGTGGCGGCAGAGCGGAACTCTTTTTTGGAAAACTATCGAACCTCCCTTGGTTTTTAGGTCGAAAGGCAACTTATAGGCACAGAGGGAGGCCGAGGGGTGCCTGGGGTGGCTGCACCCCCTCCAGGCGCGGCCAGTGGTCGGCCCGCGCCTGGGGTGGGTGTGGGCCTACCATGCCTCCTCTCTGTCTCGTCTTCTCGCTTCGTGGATCTTCTGGTGAAATGTAATTTTTGGCCTATTTTCCGTGATTTTTCGTGATAGTTGATTTTCTGCACAAAAAACAAGACACCAAGGTAATTCTGCTGAAAACAGCGTCAGTCCGTGTTAGTTGTATCCAAATCACACAAGTTTAGAGAAGAAACAATAACAAAGTGTTCGAGAAAGTAGATACGTTTTGGACGTATCACTTATCTCTTACAATACCATACAACCATAGTATAGTATACATATAACTTTAAACATTGACCGTTGAATCAAGACTGGCAACTCCAAACATTGCTAGCCATTGGATCTTCTTTTCCATTCTTAGCATCTAGAAGATTATATTGATAGTCTTTGTCACAACGAACGCTAGTATGCGCGAATGCCAAAACACACTCCATTGCTTAGTTTGAGGGACCGTTTGCTAAATGCATGGACTTGGATGTAATTTTCATTTTTTACGAGGTCCTTGATGTAACCTGTAGTTCCACTAACCGTGTTAACTCAAGCACCTCGCTCCTAGGGGACCTGCCATAGTTATAAGAAAATGCAACCTTCCCAATTATCACACAAAGTGGACCACGATTTCTTATATCATTACATTTTTCAAGGTTCCTATCTAACTTCACATACTTCACAATAGTACTTCTTGTCGATTTGACAAAACTAGGTCAAACGTGAGCTACAAGTAAGAGAGGTAGATTGATCTTGAATGTAATTTTGGAGGTAGATAAGTGAATATTCTTTTAGCAAAAAATGTTGTCGGTGTGAGTTTCCACTTTGGTCCTTGGCGGAAAAAAAATCAAAAAAATTTGATTTCAAAATTTTCACTTGCTTCCCAAACATCGGGAGGGAAGGTTATTGAAAAGATCGGCCGGGCACAGTAGTACTTCTTATCTTAACTTGATCTTTTCTTATCTCTTACAATACCATACCACTATACAGTGTGCGGATAACTTTGAACTTCAACCGTTGGATCAAAACTGGCAAATCAAAATGTTGCTAACCGTTGGATCTTCTTTTCCATTCTTAGCATCTAGAAGATTCTGTTGATAGTCTTCACCATGTACAATGAACGCTAGTATGTACAAACCTCAAAACACACTTCATTGCATAGTTTCAGGGACCTTGTGCTAAGTGCATTGACGTGGATGTAATTTGCATTTTTATGAGGTCCTTGATGTAACTTGTACTTTCACCGACCGTGTTAAGTGAACCACCTCACACCTACGGGACCTACCAATGTTAGAAGAAAATTTAACTGCCCCGATTATCACACAAATAATTCTACCACAGTTTCTTATAATTCCATTTTTCAAGCTTCCTATCTAACTTTGCACACTTCACTGACTTCTTGCCGATTTAACGAAATTAGGTCAAACTTGAGCTAAAAGTAAGAGAAGTAGATTTCCCTTGAATTAGATGTATTTTTTTAGGTAGATGGGTGAATATTCTTGTAGTAAACAATGCCATCGGTGTGAGTTTCCAATTAACTGAAAAGAACATTCTCAATTTCCCGAGAGATGACGAGATTGTTCTTTTCCGTAAAGAAGGTTCAAAGAATATTGATTTGAATGCCACAAGCCAAGCTTCCTGACATACCAAGTGGACCAACATGTTTTACTTATGATTCCCATGTTTAATGTTATTAGTTTTAAAACTTCGTCCTAGCAAACTCTACCCACTTGAATGACATTATGCCGATTTATCGAAATTAGGTCAAATTTGAACTAAAAGTAAATTGTAGGTTGCTTTGAAAGTTTTGTGATTTTTTTGGATCTAACCATCAGGGGTTATTTAATATATCACAATCCACAGCCAACAATTTTGACAACAAGTTCAACTTCTCGCTAAGATTATTCATCTTGACAACTTAGCGAAATTAGGTCAAACTTGAGTAACAAGTAAGCGCGATAGATTGCTCTTGAATTAATTGTGTCTTTTCTTAGGTAGATGCGTGCATCTTATTTTTATAAAAAATTCCCTCGGTGTGAGTTTCCAACTATCAAGAAAGAACATTCTCAATTTCCTGAGTGATGACGAGGATTATTCCTTTCCAAAAAGAAAGTCTAGAGAATATGGATCCGAATGCCACAACCAAGCTTTCTCACATATATATATATATATATAGTGGAACGACATGTTATACCTATGATTCACATGTTTTATGAGTTTTTAAACTCCGACCTAGCTAAGTATGTCCTCTTGAAAGGTTTTATGTTGATTTATCGAAATTAGGTCAAATTTGAACTACGGGTAAGTTGTAGGTTGCGTTTTCAGTTTTGTGGTTTTTTTGGAGGTAACCATGGTGGGGGGTCATTTAATATATCACAAACCACCACCGAGCATTTTGACAACAGGTTCAAATTCTTGCTATGATTTCGCATATTGACAACTTAACAAAATTAGGTCACACTAGGGTACTAGTAAGCGAGATAGATTTCTCTTGAATTGGTTGTGTTTTCGGAGGTAGATGGGTGCATCTTATTTTAGTAAACAATGCTGTCGGTGTGATTTTCCAAATACCAGGAAAGAACATTATCAATTTTCCAAGTGGTGACAAGATTTCTCCTTTCCGCAAAGAAAGTCTGAATAATATGGATCTCAATGCCACGAGCCAAGATTTTCACACATATATAGTGGACCGACATGTCGTGTACTACTTATATGATTCCCATGTTTCTAGAGTTTTGAAACTTTGACCTAGATAACTCTATCCACTTGAATGTCTTTATGTCGATTTATCGAAATTAGGTCAAATTAAATTTGAACCACAAGTAAGTTGAAGGCAGCATTGACAGTTTTGAGATTTTTTGGAGTTAACCATTAGGGGGTCATTTAATATATCACAAACCACCATCAAGAGTTTTGACAATAGGTTCAACTTCTTGCTAAGATTTTTCATCTTGACAACTTAACTAAATTAGGTCAAACTTGAGCTACAAGTAAGCGTGATAGACTGGTCTTGAATTAATTGTCTTTTCGAAGGTAGATGGGTGCATCATATTTCAGTAAACGATGACGTCGTTTTGAGTTTCCACTATTAGGAAAGAACATTCTCAATTTCCCCAAGTTTTGCGTATTTTAAAACTTCCTAGCTAACTCTACCGAGTTGAATGAGACTTTGTGCCGATTTATCGAAATTAGGTCAATTTGAACTACAAGTAAATCGTACGTTTCTTTGGAAGTTTTACGAAAAAGATTATCGATGGTTTTTGATATACTGAATTCCTGGTTGGCTTCAAAAGATTTTTCATAAATTTTAAGAGCATACTTATAGTTAAAACTCGACATGGTCGGTGGGAGTACGGTTTACATTGAAGACCTCAAAAAATACAAAATTACATACAGGTTCCTAAATTTAGCACAAAGGGCCCTAAATTTAAGCAAGGAAAAGCGGTCGGGTCCTTCTCGAGTGAGCAGGTGAGCCATGCCCTTTGTACTACTATACTTGCTTCTCCTCACTTTTGAACCAGCGTGCTGCTGGTCGCAGGGTGTGAAATGGAACGACAAGGCTGGTCGACGCACGTGTGCCACTGAGAGTTTGGACAAAGGTTTTAACTTTTGCTTATATTTTACATCTTGACAATTTAACGAAATTTGGTCAAACTTGAGCTACACAAGTAAAGAGTACAAAAGGGATAAAGCGTGAGCCTTTAAAAAAACAGGTAGCGCGAGAGTAGTGAGGAGGAGGAGTTGAAGGCGGTTCGATGTCAGAGCATACTTATGATGGATTCCTCACACGAGGTACTCCTGCCGCCTTAAAGTGCACACTGTATTATTACTACTAGTAGTAAATTTCAGGACCTATGCACCCAAAAAATATGAGTTTTCTCTCTCCTTCACTACCTCTCATCTCCCCACCCCTCTCCCCTCGCGCACCGGCCCGTCTGATCTCTCCCTCGTCCACAGCGTGGCGCTATGCACGTGTGCCTCAACTAGTGAAGTGTCATAGGGACACTGAATTTCCATAAGATGGTGCAGCCCCATCGTTTCATTCACAGCAAGAGCATCATCAAAATGAGACTTATTCCTTGTTGCGGTCAGATCCAATGAATGCACATGGCGAATCTTCACGATGGAGTAGATGTACTAAAAGATAAACTTCTAATGAGCACACAAAAAGTTGGGATCCTCAAGATCCTCATCACATGGAGCCTCCACAAGCCAGTCACGCTGACGAAGGGAAGAGTATTCAATGATATGCTTGTCCTTGTAATTGACCCGAGTTTGCTACCTATTTCTCTTGGAAGCAGTCCTGGACCTCTTTGATACATCCCAAATGTATTTACTTTTCCATGCACTTTGCTTGATGATTTGGTCCAAAATCTTCCCACACTTGGATAAAATTGCTAAATCTAACGCTCTTTTTAGCAAAAGTATTCTTTCTGTCAGTTTTCGCAGGAAAAAAAATCAAGGAAAAATACCACAATAGTTTTTCACCAAATAAAGAAGCCTGGACACTTGGAATCAAGAAAATGGAGCCACGAGGCCCAAAAGGGACCAGGTGGCGCACCTAGTAAGGGTGGGCACGCCACCCAGGGCCTTTTGGCCCTCGAGCATCATTTCGGCCTCTCCTTTGGCGTATTCCCTTATATACCCAGAAAACCTAATCCCCCAAAAGCACGAAGCATTTCGCGAAACAGAGTGCAGCTAGAGCCGCGATCTTCATTTTGGGGGTCAGATTTGTCCTTCTCTTCACCTTGGATAGTGGGATTTTGAGGTCTTCTCCACCACCATCATCATCAACATCATCACAAATGACCATGAGTTCATCCCCCATCATCATGTGTGAGTAATTCCTTGTGGGCATGTGAGGTGGATGGGGATTTGATGAGATCCATCATGTATTCATCCAAACATATCGAGATTTGAGTTGTTTATCTTGTAGACATTATTGTACGAGTGTTGGTACACTTTTGCTTTGTTTAATGCTTGTTGCTAGGGCCTGAGTGACATGATTTCAGTACTGAACTTTTATTGCCCAATCATATATTTGATTTTGGTATATATTTGCAAAGTGTATTACCTATTATTATGTTCAACCTGCCAACCCTAAGGTGACAGCTAGGGAAAATAATGGGAATATACACTACAACAAGACGGAGCTTTGGTAACACGCACTTGTGTTACTTTTGGTCCAAAAACGTGTTACTGAGCCATGCAGTAACACATTTTAGGAAGTGTTACGTTAGGCCGTGTTACTGAGAGGTGTCCACTGTCACACATAATAGTTGTCACTGTATGTTAAAAATTGTGTTACAATTCTCTTATTGTAACATGCATCATACGTGTTACTAGATGAGTTAGTAACACGTTTTTATAATTATAGTAACATGGATTTTAACATAATTTTTAGCCATAGTAACATTACTAGTAACACAATTTGTAACATATTCTATGTCTAGGTCACCAATATTCAGCCAAATATTGGACACAATAATTAGATGAGATTTGGACATGGATGACACGTGACACTGTGGCAACTTGCTGAAATTTTGTCCTGATAGAGTGATGATGTGACTATGACATTAGCAATCACACATGGAGTTTAAGAGAGGACAGGTGACGTGGAAGGCACATTTGGCCCAGCCTGGTAGCTACGTGAAATTTGGTTGATGAAATGCTATATTTTTTCTTTGATGACATGCCATATTTTTTATTTTTTCCAATTCCTACCATTCATGTCGCATTTAAATTTCTGAACGATTCTGGTCAAAGTATTGGTTTGATTTTTTTGTGAATTTGAATAGCCCAATTCAACAATAAATCTCATGAAAATAACCAGTTAAATTTCAATCACAAAATACATAAAAAAACATAACTACAAATCACATTTACATTAATGGGATACAAACAAAAACTAGACTCCCTTCCAATCAAAATTACATGGCCAAGTCATCGCAAGAAGAGAACTTCATAACTAGTCCAGAATTACAATGCTTTGAGCTGAAACCAAAAATACTCGATTCCCATGACACACTGTGCATCCGAGACTAGACCAAAGTACCTGCAAAAGCGAAAATAAATGTTAATTTACATGAAGCAAGAAATATACCAATTGCGTATGAAAATAGATGCTAAATGCCAATAAGAGTGACATGTTATCATGTCTACAAACAGATCTAGATCTTAAGAAAAAAACATCATATTAAGAGTTCACCTTGCACTATGTTGGAACGGTAGACAACACATAACTAACAAAGGTAAATACATGCAATTTGGCCATACTACTTTCAGGTTTAGGCATTAACTAAACATGTTAGTTCTGAACTTCATATCAAGAGATATTAATGCAAAAGGATGGAAAAAAATCTCACCAGAATGATGGGAATTGTTCTTCCTGCCATCAGTGTTGTATATTCAATCAAATACTGTAGAAATCCACGAGACCACAAGGAAGTAAATGAGCATAAAGTCGAAGAGCACCTCAATACATAGAACCGCCCACGGAGCCAATATATCCTTTGCACCAAGCAAGACGATGAAACAGAAGAAGAATATACAAGAGCCTGATGTGCAGCTTTCTCAACAACCACATATGAGACCTCTAGATTAGGACATGGTGGAAGAGGGTTGCATACAACATTACTTGTTATTGCTACATTGCATAATGAAGTACAGAACAATGGCATGCAATAATACAATGAGATGGACTAACTAAGACATTATAAGTTGTCCCCAAAGTATAATTACATGGTATGGAGAAATTTAATTGCTAGCAAAAGAATTATCCAACAGCTATGACAACTTAACTGTAAAGTATAGCAACAACTTTAGTATTTACTTTATAGAGAAGGGAACATGAAGGTTCATGATAGCTAATGTAGTAGACAAGGAAAATTCTCTACAAACTATATGGGTAAATTAAATCTTTAACATCTCATAAAGACTTCCCAAACTACAGAAAAAAATTTAGACTATGGAGCTCATGCCCAAGTTTTGCAAATCCTATGTAGTATAGCAATCCACATTTTGGCAAACCTACTGAACGACTTTAGTTTGATCATTCCACCAAACAATTAAACATTGAGATAACCTATTAAAGTGATACAACATTTGCGTGACACGGTAACCAATTACTAACCCAAAATCACGTAGAACCAATTAATCCACAGTCATCCAGAGTCAAAAACAGTTCAGGAACCAATTTGTAGATATATCCACCACATGAATCGCCTGAATAGAAGCCTCGTCCACTAGAGGAAAAAGGGCCATCCGTTCGCCACCCCTGGGAGCATTAGTCCCGGTTGCGCCACCAACCGGGACTAATGCTGGCACGCGTCCCGGTTGGAGCGGGCACGGGGCCAGGGGCATGGGTCCCGGTTGGTAAGGGGGCATGCGTCCCGGTTGGAGCCACCAACCGGGACTAAAGGTTTGGCCACAGCCACGTGGCGTGGCACGCACCTTTAGTCCCGGTTGCTGGCTCCAACCGGTACTAAAGACCCCTTGCCCTCTATAAATGCAACGCCCCAGCCCCCTCTGGCTCCACTCTGTTTTTTCGAATGGTGTAAGGTGTGAGGGTGTGTGCTAGTTTTTTCTCATGCATGCATTGAAGGTGTTTGTTGAAATGTTTGAGTGAAAAATCCAGTTGAATTTCTCATAGAACAAAAATATAGAAGGTGTCCGAGACGCACTTGAGCTTTCTCATCTTTATTTCCCTCGATCGAGGTTAGCAATCCTATCTTTTCTAGGTCATTGATACAATTCATGTGTCGGTGTGAATTGGTTATTTCACTATTTATGATGTCCTGTTTTTTGATAAACTTACTTATATGATGCAGATGAACGGTCGGGAATGGATGTACGGTGACCGGCGGGTAGCCGGGTATATCAAAGGCGTGGATAAATTTATCGATGTGGCTACGGCAAACAAAGAGAATGGATTTATACGTTGTCCATGTGTTCAATGTCGGAACAACAAGGAGTACTCTTCCTCGAAAATCATTCGCGGCCACCTGATTATGAAAGGTTTCATGCCCAACTATAATTGCTGGACCAAGCACGGGGAAAGAGGGGTTATGATGGAAGATGGTGAAGAAGAAGATGATGATAACAACTATCATCATATGTTTCCTGAATACGGTGATACTGCTATGGAAGACAATGGAGAGGAAAAAGGTGAAGAACGGGCATCAGATGAGCCGGCTGATGAACTTGGTAGGGTCATTTCTGATGCAAAGCGAGACTGTGAAACAGAAAATGAGAAGTTGAAGTTAGAGGGCATGTTAGAAGATCACAAGAAATTGTTGTACCCAAATTGTGAAGATGGCAGCACAAAGCTCGGTACCACACTGGAATTGTTGCGATGGAAGGCAGAGTGTGGTCTAACTGACTCCTCATTTGAAAAGATGCTGAAAATAATGAAGCCGAAGTTTCCAAAACATAACGAACTTCCCGAGAGTACCTACGAAGCAAAGAAGACTCTCTGTCCTCTGGGATTAGATGTGCAAAAGATACATGCATGCATTAATGACTGCATCCTCTACCGCGGTAAGGAGTATGAGAATTTAGATAAATGCCCGGTATGCAACGCGTTGCGGTATAAGATCAGACGAGATGACCCTGGTGATGTTGAGGGAGAGCCCCTCCGGAAGAGGGTTCCTGCTAAGGTTATGTGGTATGCTCCTATAATACCAAGGTTGAAACGCATGTTCAGAAACAAAGAGCATGCCAGGTTGTTGCGATGGCACAAAGAAGACCGTAAGAAAGACGGGGAGTTGAGACACCCTGCTGATGGGTCACAGTGGAGAAAAATCGAGAGAGACTTCCCAGACTTTGCAGGTGACGCAAGGAACTTATGGTTTGGTCTAAGTACGGATGGCATTAATCCTTTTGGGGAGCAGAGCTGCAGTCACAGCACCTGGCCCGTGACTCTATGTATCTACAACCTGCCTCCTTGGTTGTGCATGAAGCGTAAGTTCATTATGATGCCAGTGCTCATCCAAGGCCCGAAGCAACCGGGCAACAACATTGATGTGTACCTTAGGCCATTAGTTGAAGAACTCTTACAGTTGTGGGGCAAACCAGGTGTACGTGCGTGGGATGAGAACAAACAGGAGCCATTTAATCTACGAGGGTTGTTATTCGTAACCATCAATGATTGGCCTGCTCTTAGTAACCTTTCAGGACAGACAAACAAAGGATATAAGGCATGCACCCACTGTTTAGATAAGACCGAAGGTACATATTTGCATAAATGCAAGAAGGTTGTGTACCTAGCGAATCGACGATTTCTTCCGACCAATCATCCCGTAAGAAAGAAAGGCAAGCATTTTAAAGGTGAGGCAGATCACCGGAAGAAGCCTGAACTCCCTGCTGGTGATGATGTATTTGGTATGGTCAAGGACATAGAAGTAATCTTTGGAAAGGGTCCCGGCGGTCAATCAGTTCCGAACGACGTCGCTACAGGACACGCACCCATGTGGAAGAAGAAATCTATATTTTGGGAGCTGCCATATTGGAAAGTCCTGCGTGTCCGCTCTTCAATCGACGTGATGCACGTGACGAAGAATCTCTGCGTGAACCTGCTAGGATTCCTAGGCGTGTATGGTAAGACAAAAGATACACCTGAAGCATGGGAGGACCAACAAATTATGAAAGACCCAAAGAACATGCATACAGATAACAAGACGGATAAAGGGCGTCACTTAAGTCGTGCCAGCTATGCTCTTACCAAAGCAGAGAAGGAAATCTTTTTTGAAGTCCTTTACAGTATCAAGGTGCCGTCGGGCTTCTCATCTAATATAAAGGGGATAATAAATATGGCAGAGAAAAAGTTCCAAAACCTGAAGTCTCATGACTGTCACGTGATTATGACGCAGTTGCTTCCGATTGCATTGAGGGGGCTTCTACCGGAAAATGTTCGAGTACCCATTGTGAAGCTGTGTGCATTCCTCAATGCAATATCTCAGAAGGTAATCAATCCAGATATTCTGCCAAGGTTACAGAAGGATGTGGTACAATGTCTTGTTAGTTTTGAATTAGTGTTCCCACCATCCTTCTTCAATATTATGACGCATCTCCTGGTTCATCTAGTGGAAGAGATTGCCATTCTCGGTCCGGTATTTCTGCACAATATGTTCCCCTTTGAGAGGTTCATGGGAGTCTTAAAGAAATATGTTCATAACCGTGCTAGACCAGAAGGAAGCATCTCCAAGGGATATGGAACAGAGGAGGTCATTGAGTTTTGTGTTGACTTTATTCCTGACCTTAAGCCGATTGGTGTTTCTGACTCGCGGCATGAGGGAAGACTAAGTGGAAAAGGCACGCTGGGAAAGAAAGCAATGATATGTAGGGACGGGGATTCTTTCACTAAAGCACACTACACAGTTCTACATAATTCCACCTTGGCAGCTCCGTATATCGAGGAACACAAGAATATTGTACGCTCCAAAAACCCGGGGAAGCCTGAATCATGGATTACAGATGAACACATGAAGTCTTTCGGTGGTTGGATGCGGACACATCTCTTGAATGACACCACTGTTGGAGATCAGCTATACTTGTTGGCCGCGTCACCATCTTCTACTGTATTGAATTTCCAAGGGTACGAAATAAATGGGAATACATTCTACACGATCGCCCAAGATAAAAAGAGCACCAACCAAAATAGTGGTGTCCGCTTTGATGCAATAGACGAGAATGGACAAAAGGACACATATTATGGTTACATAGAGGAGATATGGGAACTAGACTATGGAGTCTCTTTTAAGGTCCCTTTGTTTCGCTGCAAATGGGTCAACCTGAATGGGGAAGGGGTAAAGATAGACCAGTTGTACGGAATGACAACAGTGGATCTCAACAATCTTGGTTATAGAGATGAACCATTCGTCCTAGCCAATGATGTGTCTCAGGTTTTCTATGTGAAGGACATGTCCTCCAGACCGAAAAAAAGAAAAAATATGCAAACGAATACATCATATGATGAGCCAAAGCGTCACATAGTTCTTTCAGGGAAAAGAAACATCGTGGGAATCGAGGACAAGACAGACATGTCAGAAGATTATAATAAGTTTGATGAAATTCCGCCCTTCACAGTGAAAACTGACCCAAGCATTCCGTTAAGTAAAGAAGATGCTCCATGGTTACGTCTGAAGCGGTCATAAGGAATGACATATGCCAAGAAGTTCATGCTCATATTATGTAACTCTAGTTCATGTCTTTCGCGGTTTGTGGCTTGACCGAAGGATATCTTTCGCGGTTTGTGGCCTTTAGTCCCGGTTTTGTAGTCTCAGTTTTTAATATTAATAAATGTCTTGAGTGTTAGTCCCATTTTGTGGCTGGAGCGGGAGTGCCTCTATGACCAGTTTCTTGGAGATGCCGGAGGACTGGGCTCCGTCGGCATCTCCCTGAAACTGGTCGTAGTGGTGGCCCTGCTTTCGAAAACCATCTTGCAGCTTGTAACTTCACTAACTAGATCAATACGCCTCGGATCTAACTAATTTCACATATTAGGGAGTGCCTCTATGACCAGTTTCTCGGAGATGCCGGAGGACTGGGCTCCGTCGGCATCTCCCTGAAACTGGCCGCAGTGGTGTCCCTGCTCTCGAAAACCATCTTGCAGCTTGTAACTTCACTAACTAGATCAATACGCCTCGGAGCTAACTAATTTCACATATTAGGGAGTGCCTCTATGACCAGTTTCTCGGAGATGCCGGAGGACTGGGCTCCGTCGGCATCTCCCTGAAACTGGCCGCAGTGGTGTCCCTGCTCTCGAAAACCATCTTGCAGCTTGTAACTTCACTAACTAGATCAATACGCCTCGGAGCTAACTAATTTCACATATTAGGGAGTGCCTCTATGACCAGTTTCTCGCAGATGCCGGAGGACTGGGCTCCGTCGGCATCTCCCTGAAACTGGCCGTAGTGGTGTCCCTGCTCTCTAAAACCATCTTGGAGATGCCTCAAACTGGCTGGAGGACTGGACTCACAAGGATGCATATTTATAGTACAAGCAGCTCGGCATAATGTCGACACTCACGACATAATGTCGACACTCACCCCTATTATTAGTGCTGACTCATCTTTAGTCCCGGTTGGTGTCTCCAACCGGGACTAAAGGTTCATCTTTAGTCCCGGTTGGTGACACCATCCGGGACAAGGTACAAGCCGCACGACATAATGTCGACACTCACCCCTATTATTAGTGTTGTCTGGCCCACTCTGCCGCAATCCCTTTAGTCCCGGTTTGTGACTACATCCGGGACTAAATGTGTGCCGAACAATGATCATGTTTCGAAAAAACCTTCACAAAATGACCTATCATGTTCGAGGTTTCATGGCTTTCGGTCCAAATGACCGATGTTATGTGCTGAATCACGGCATAGTTTGTGATGTTGTGCCCATATTATGCATGTGTGTGGACATTGGTATGTAGAACAATGTTGCAGGAGGAAGTTTTCCTTTTTGTCGCACGGAAAATCCCTTTTCCATTTTCCGAGCGCAAAAAACGGGTCGTTTTGTGAAGTAACCACCAAAATGCCGTTTCAGAATGCTACCGTCCTATTTTCCTAAAATACTAGACCACCTTACATGGACTATATCCCAACCGGTACATCTCAAACCTTTTCGTCCATCCCGGGTAAAAAGGACAAATGTCTGCCGAATCGATAGGAAGTGGGTCCGGTTTGTACTACAGGTACATGATCTATCGCCCGTGATTTTTTGAAAAAATCATTTTTAGACTCGCAATATGTGGTTTCTTCAGAGATCCAATGCAAGTTCTAACGATGCCCGTCCCCTATCTTCATGCACACCGGTTCGACCATAGTTAGAAATTCAGATAATTCAAAACGGGCATAATAAATTCAAAAAAAATCCGAACAATGAAAATCCTTCGCGTGGTGTCATATTATGTTACATAGTTGAAAGGAAAAATACCAGACTTGGTATATTGATCATGTTTCGAAAAAACCTTCACAAAATGACCTATCATGTTCGAGGTTTCATGGCTTTCGGTCCAAATGACCGATGTTATGTGCTGAATCACGGCATAGTTTGTGATGTTGTGCCCATATTATGCATGTGTGTGGACATTGGTATGTAGAACAATGTTGCAGGAGGAAGTTTTCCTTTTTGTCGCACGGAAAATCCCTTTTCCATTTTCCGAGCGCAAAAAACGGGTCGTTTTGTGAAGTAACCACCAAAATGCCGTTTCAGAATGCTACCGTCCTATTTTCCTAAAATACTAGACCACCTTACATGGACTATATCCCAACCGGTACATCTCAAACCTTTTCGTCCATCCCGGGTAAAAAGGACAAATGTCTGCCGAATCGGTAGGAAGTGGGTCCGGTTTGTACTACAGGTACATGATCTATCGCCCGTGATTTTTTGAAAAAATCATTTTTAGACTCGCAATATGTGGTTTCTTCAGAGATCCAATGCAAGTTCTAACGATGCCCGTCCCCTATCTTCATGCACACCGGTTCGACCATAGTTAGAAATTCAGATAATTCAAAACGGGCATAATAAATTCAAAAAAAATCCGAACAATGAAAATCCTTCGCGTGGTGTTATATTATGTTACATAGTTGAAAGGAAAAATACCAGACTTGGTATATTGATCATGTTTCGAAAAAACCTTCACAAAATGACCTATCATGTTCGAGGTTTCATGGCTTTCGGTCCAAATGACCGATGTTATGTGCTGAATCACGGCATAGTTTGTGATGTTGTGCCCATATTATGCATGTGTGTGGACATTGGTATGTAGAACAATGTTGCAGGAGGAAGTTTTCCTTTTTGTCGCACGGAAAATCCCTGAAGTTTAAAGTTTTTCTAAATTCCAAATTGATATTAAAAAAATATAAGTTAATTCATTTTTTATTGTAAATGGTTCATATTTTAAATTGTTACATTAATTATTTTTTAAAACAGAAAATGTTTTTGAATTATTTATTTAAATCCAAACACTTTTTATGTTTAAAATTTTTCTAAATTCCAAATTAATATTCAAAAATATAAGTTAATTCATTTTAAAAGGTTACATTAATTATTTTTTAAAAATAGAATATGTTTTTGAATTATTTATTCAAATCCATACACTTCTTATGTTTAAAGTTTTTCTAAATTCCAAATTGATATTAAAAAAATATAAGTTAATTCATTTTTAATTGTAAATGGTTCATATTTTAAATGGTTACATTAATTATTTTTTAAAACAGAAAATGGTTTTGAATTATTTATTCAAATCCAAACACTTTTTATGTTTAAAGTTTTTCTAAATTCCAAATTAATTATCATTTAAAAAACAATACAAATTTAAACCCCAAAATAAAAAATAAGGCAGGAACAGAGAGAAAATACCTGAAATTTTTTGAAAACAGGGGAATATGTCCCGGTTGGATCCACCAACCGGGACTAAAGACCCCCTGCGCGCCAACCCTTGGTCTGCTGAAAATATTGGAGTATAGGTCCCGGTTGGTGGCTCCAACCGGGACGTATAACCCTTTAGTCCCGGTTGGAGCCACCAACCGGGACTAAAGGTCCTTTGGTTATAACTGGGTGCCCCTCCTCTTCTTCTTCCCCCATCTCACCTCCTCTTCTCTTCTCGCGCACGACGCCGTCAGGCTGCCCCGCCGCCGTGCACGCCCTACCGGCCGCCCCTCGCCCAGCCAAGCGTGCAGGAAGCTTCGCCTCGTCGCCCCGAGGCTTCTCCCTGAAGGAATCGGTCCCGCTCGCTCCCAATCGTCGCCAACGACCCTCGAGCCCGACGATCGCCGCCGTCGATTCGTCGGCTCCTGACCTCGCCTCGCCTCCCCGACACCACCACCGCACACCTGGTATGCTGCTGGTCCTCGTGGACCCTCTCTCTCGCCTCCTCTCGCTCTGGTTCATCCTCCCCGTCGACTCCCTGCCACCACCACCGCTCACCGTCGTCGTCGTCGAGAAGAGGTCGATGGCGACGATTCGAAGAACGCGGGGCTGATTCCTCCAGTGGAGATGATCTTCGCGATGAGGCGGTTCCAACGGCGGCCTCGACTGGCCGTGAGGTGGCCAGAGACGGCGGGGCGATGCAACACCTACGCAGCTAGGGTTCGGGCAAAGGGGGAAAACGGGGAAGAAGAGAAGCTAGGGTTGTTGATGGCGGCGCTGGAGCTCTTATAGGCTCGCGGGGGCGGCGACGATGATCTTGGCATGCGGCGGCGCATCGGGTGGCCGGCGGCGAGCCACCGCGAGCTGCTTGCGTCGGGGAGGAAGAAGACAGAAACAGAAAGGCCGAAGGGGTATGGGCCTGGCTGGGCTGCTCTTGGGCCCCGGGTGGGCTTCCTGCTAGCGCCAGAGAGAGAGAAGGAGAGATGGGCTCGGCCCAGTAGCTAGGTTGGATACATTTTTTATTTCCAGAAATTTTTTTCTATTTCTATTTCTGATTTCCCTTTTGTAATTTGAATTTCAAATCTGTTTTGAATCTTTTCAACTTACAGAAACTTTTATAAAGTATATGAAATAGTGTGAGACCCTTTTATACACTTTGGGCTCAACTCATGTAGTTAGTTGTTTAAATACAAAACTCATTTGAATGGTTTTCAAATGGAGGGGGAAGTTAGGGTTTAGGGTTTGATTTGTTCTTTCTTTATTAAACCAAAATGCAAGTTCAACAATTTAAATGACAAGTATAATTAGAAGAACAAATGCACCCCTCTCATATGTTCCGGAGTTTCCCCGAGTTAGGGTTTTCACCCGTCGGAACCCCGATTAAATCGTCGAGCATGTCTTAGGGTTACATTCCAATGCAAATTAACTTGTCATATCATCATACTTGCTTGAGCATTGCATCGATGCCATGTGTTGATTGGTTCCCTTTCTTTTCGGTGTTTCGATTATTAGGTTTATTATTAGTTAGGTATTATTAGGTTTATTAATTAGTTTGGTATTATTGGTATTCGACCCCACTGGTCAGTCAATGTGGGTAGCCCCAGACCCGATTCACATTGTCAGTCACTGTGGTTAGATAAGGAATCATTAATACCACTTAGGTGCATGTGGGTTCGACGATGTGCCTTCGCCAGGGCATTCTGAACCCTCTTAAATCGATTCCAATATGGTATTTTGTTAGTATCTAGTGTTACCTATCTGCTGGATAGTTTCCCTTTTGTAGCCTTATACTCATGTTCCCCTCTCATATGCATCGGAGGTTTCTCCGAACTAGGTTACACCCCTCGGAACTCCGGAATATTGATTTTAGTTGATTTTAGCTAGAGTTACCTATCTACTACACGGTTTCCTTTTTGTAGCTAGGTTTAGGGTTTCTCTTCATTTTTATTATTGTGTATGTATATATTAGGGTTTCTCCTTAACTTTCTCCTTTAGCCGCTTTGACTTATTCGTTTTTCCACCTATGCAGAAAATATGGACCCACACGTCAGAGACGAAGAAAAGGAAGAGTTGATCCAAGGTGTGATCCGTGGGGAAGATAATTTAGACGTATCAACGTTTCTGAACAACTCCGGTGAGGGTGATCCTCTTTTTACCGGAGTAGACAACTTGTTTGAGGTTGAAGGTGTTGCCTTCCGCGAGGGAGAAGGCGATGCCTTGTGTAATCGAGAAGACGACCGCTCCGGCGAGGTGCATGTAATATAAATCAATTCATTAATTAATCATCTGCTATCTATATAGAAATAGTAACGACGATCTTTCTTCTTTTAGCCCTCCGGATCGAAGGAATCTACTGAAAAGAGCAGACGAGGCCCAACCAAAAAGTTGCAAGACCATGAGAGGTTTAGGATCGAAGATGTCGCTGAAGACGGCAGACCGACAGCTCCCGAAGTTGTCGCAACCAAATTTGTGGCACAATGCGGAGTAATCGTTAGGGACTTAATCCCGATCACCATTAGAAATTGGAATAGGCCTGCTAAAGCGGATGAAGAGGGAACATGTTTATTTGTCCCTAACCACGCCAAAGATTTACTGTGGAAGAGGCTCATGGTTAATTTCAAACTACCGAAGATAGAGCTGGATCCAAATGCGGAGGATCCAGTTGAGGACGCCTTACAACATGGGAGAGCCATGGAGGCTAAGGTCAGGGAGTGGGCTTTGAAGAAGATGGCCCAGTGTTTCACCAACTGGAAGAAAAGATTGCACCTTGACTATGTCGTGAAAGAGAAGACTCCGGATTTCAAGAAGACTCAGTTTCAGAAGATAAAACCATTCTGGGCTGAGTTTGTGGAATACAAGACATCGGAAAAAGCTAAGGAAATGTCTGCAAAGAATAAGCTGAATGCTGCTAACAAGAAGTATCACCATACTATGGGGCAAGGTGGCTACAGGGTTGGCATTCCTAAGTGGGAGAAACTTGAGGAAGAACTGCGTGCTAAAAAGATCACTCCAGAGACAGACGATTGGGTAGAACGTGCAAGGAATTGGTTTTACGGGCATGGGGGCACGTTGGCCTCGGAAGGGAGGTGTATATATAACATACGACATAAAGAAGACCCCTTGCCAATCGAGAGGATGAGAAAAGAAGTAAAGGCTGTTAAAGATGGGGACTTCATTCCCGATAGAGAGAATGATGAGCTCACACTCGCCCTTGGAAATAAGGAACATGATGGACGAACACGAGGCACAATAGGCTCCCAATCATGGAGGACTGGGTTTCCCGAAGAGAGGAAGAAATATCCTGATAGAAGCCGTCAGAGGAGTAAGGACAGGGCGGCAGTTGAAGCAGAAAGTCAGAAAGAGCGAATGCGTTTAATTGAAGAACGATTAAAGCAACAACAAGATGAAATTAACTCACTTAAAGAGCAAAGTACTACCGGCCCATCTCAGCAGCACACTGCATTCGATGCTACCGGCCTATCGAATAATCGAAAAAGCAGTGTGGCTTCCACCGAGGTCCCGGGTGATGACAATGGCGATGCCGATGATGCACCGACGATGGCTCCTGTTGGCTACCCAGTGGATGATATCACAGAGATGACACACTGCGAGCTACATGTCAAAGTTGTGAACATATCAATGAAGGTGGCGGTCGGCTATGCCTTACCAATTGGACCCACACCAACTTACCACAGTCGTCCGGTTCCAGAGGGCTACGCTGTTGTCGGCGTGGATGAAATCATGCCCACCTTTGAGGTTTTGGATCTTCACTACCCTGCTGGTGAAGGGGATGTGACTGTGCTGGGTGACGCAAAAAACGTCACCATTCTATGGCCGAAGGATTGTATCGTGCTTCGAAATCACACGCCAAGGCCATCTTCGCCGCCGCCTCACCCGTCTCCAGCGAGGTCGTCGCCGCCGCGGCAGCCGTCTTCGTCGCCTCAACCGGCTCCGTCGCCTCACCCGTCTCCGGTGCAGCCATCGCCGCGGGAGCCATCGCCGGCGCCTCAGGATAAAAAGCGTAAGCGTACCGCTACTGTGCGTCGTAAGCGATCGCCGAAACGTAAACAAGAGCCTCTTCCAAAAGTACCAACGGTTCCTCCCAAGAGAGCTTATGACTGTACTGAAGAGGAGACTGCGGCGATCGTTGATGCGGAAACGACAGCGTTTTTCGCTAAGCTGAGGCGGCCTAAAGAGCCAGAGTTCCCCAGCACCAAAGAAGAAAAAGCCAAAGTGTTGAAAATGCTAAAGACTCTTCATCAACCCGAGCCAAAGCTGTCATCAGACTATGAGCGTTCTATTCTCAAGTCACATGCAGCACAAAAAGCCTCGAAGAGCAGTACTGATGCAAGCGGGAAATCTGTTGCCCAGCTCGGAGAACAAGCAAAACAGACTTGCGCCCCTCTCAAGGTGATTTCTCAAACCAATGTGGGGTCGAGCAAATATGGGGCCGAAGAGCAGTATGATCCAGAGGTAGTTGCACAATACGGAGAAGCTGCCGCTGCTCAAGGTATGAGTATTGCCCAGTACTTATCCCAGTTAGAGTTCTTCCCCGTGAGTGAAGTAGCATACCAATACCAGTACGAAAAACCTCTCGTCAAACCTGAGGAGGTAAACAATCTTCCAACAAAAATGCGAAGATTGTATAACTGGTACTTGCATGCCACAAAGGCCGGGGCTAACTGGATAGTGCTGAGGGTTACAAAAAAGCATCATGGGAAAGAAAGGGATGACATGATATCCATTGAATTTGATGAACTATTTCAATTATTCAATCAAGACGCCTTGGACAAATCGATCATGAGTGCCTATTGTCTGTAAGTACTAATTCTGTAATTAACTTAGTCTCCATCTATATTATTTTGTTTATTGCATGTATATAATCATACTTTAATATGCAGAATGAAGATTCTCGAATGCAGCAGAGGACAAATCTATGACATTGGCTTCATTGACCCATATTGGGTTCATGAAGCTAATCTCAAAATAAGCCCCCAGGATACGGAGGATAATATAGTACACGCGTTAAGGTTTCAAGAAACCAAAAGGGAAATACTATTTCCTTACAACTTCCAGTGAGTGTTATTGTCTTGTATACACTTTCTATTTCGCTTATTCGATGTTAAGTATATAATTGATTAGTTCTGCATTCGCAGGTACCACTATATTCTGTTAATCATTCAACTTGACAAAGGGCGTGTACTAGTCATGGACTCGAAACATAAACCCCTTGAGACGTGGAAGGACATGCAGATACTTCTCCAGCGGTAATTCTAATCATTACGACACTATATCGGCAACGTTCGTGAATTTTATGATATCAAGTACTTAATAACTTATTTTATTCGTTTTCTACGCCGGGCAGCGCTTGGAAACGGTTCACCAAGAAGGCTAGGGGTGTTTGGAAAGAGGAGCTTACATTTCAACCACTAGATGTAAGCACCACTAGCTATATCCGCGCATCTCTTTGATTCTAGTTTTGATACAGTTATTATCATGCTTGATTATTATTTTGATTGAACTCTGTTGTCGTAAAGTGCCTGACGCAGGGACCAGGTAACAATCTATGTGGATACTATGTATGCGAGTTCATCCGGCAGACGTGCGATGATAAGGGCAGAAATTTAGAGCAACTCCACGTACGTAAACAATTTCTATAGTTTTTAATTACAATCAAATTGTGTTTAGTTTCATATTCATATAGGCTGACTCCTTTTTTAAATCAGATCGAACGTCTACGGGACGGTCTTCTGCCAAAGGATCGCATACGAGCAATACCGGAGGAATTGGCGGGATTCTTGGATGCAGAAGTCCTAGACCCAAAAGGGGAATACTATTCGGCTGTGTATAGACAATAGGGATTGTAAAAATAGCAACTTTCAAGGAATTGGCCGGTAGCATCGAATAGCAACTTTTGTATGTAGTGCATGAACTCGATCCGTGTATTGAATGTAAAATGTTGTCATGATGATCTTGTGTAATATAAGGTTCCTTCATTGATAAGTGCAAAACACTAAATAAACAATAAAACAACCTAAATGAATTCTCTGCCGCGGCACAAAAAGTGGCGAAAATGCTGCCGCGGCAACAAAATGTGCCAAAATGAAATCTCTGCCGCGGCAGAGAAATGGGCCAAATCTCTGCCGCGGCAGCAGGTTATTAGTCCCGGTTCGTGTTACGAACCGGGACTAAAGCTCCACCCCCCCTCGCGCTCTGATGCCGCCACGTGTACCCCCATTTGTCCCGGTTCGTGTTACGAACCGGGACTAATGCTCCACCCCCCTCGCGCTCTGATGCCGCCACGTGTGCCCCCATTTGTCCCGGTTGGTGGGGTAACCGGGACTAAAGGTTAGAGCTTTAGTCCCGATTGCCCCGTCCCGGTTGGACAACCGGGACTAATGGCCCTTACCAACCGGGACGCATGGGACGTTCTCTACCAGTGGTCGTTGCTGCGAGCTAGGGAGGAAGGCCGTCCCTTAATGGAGTCCTCTTTCTGCTTCACAGAGGTGCCACCGTCCAAATCATTGATGCTGCCGCAGCTGCTACAAAAAGATGTTTAAACAGCTCAAGTGTATGACAATTCCACTCTAGCTAAATGACCGCATAAAGTTATATTGAATAATGATATAGCAGAAGACAACGAATCAGCACATGACAAGAGCTTACCAAATTTTTTGAAACATAAGACTAATAAAAGGGAACATTCCCTTGCATACTGACTTGAACATGGAATTTTGACAAAAATCTACTTCCTCGGACCCATATTAGTTGACTTGGATTTGTCAAAATTTGGATGAACCTATATACTAAATAGTGTCTAGATTCATCCAAATTTAGACAAACTTGAGTCAACTAATATGGGTCGGAGTGAGTAACATAATTACAGGAATAACACGAGCTTTGTTTTCTAAATTTCTAAGTGTCTGATGGAACATTTCCTTGCCTTTTTTAACTTGAGTAATTAGGATTTGACCTGTGCTGAGGATTTGGGGAAGAGTGGCGCTTGGACGAGAAGAAGTGGCTGCTGCTCGGTCGTGGGATTCCGTAGTAGGTCGGTGGTCTGGTACCTCTTGCTCCGGAATGTCGGAGGCGCAGACCGTCCGCCGGAGATAAGGCTGTGGACGTGGCGTCGCGGTCAATAGAGCCATGGCGTCCGCAGTGGACATGAGATCCACCGGGACCTCGGGCGTCGGACGATGGGGGGCTCGAGAGCTCGGGCCGGCGCCGGCGCGGCGTGCAGGGCAGGTTAGGAGTGAGTCGAGAAGGTGGGATGCTGGGGAAGGGAGGTGGCAGCTGGATGAGAGCAGATGTACGCGGTTCGGTGCCGGAGCACGCAAGCTAGCGACGGCGGACAGGCAACAACAATGGCGGTGGCTAGGGGTGGCGGTTGGGATCTGGGAATGGAGAGGAGATCGAGGGGAGGTAGTCGTAGTCGAGGCTGCAGTACTGGGTGACGACGCCGGCCCAGGGTGCGGCGGCGGTGGAGGAAGAAGATGATTGTTAGGGTTCGATTCTTTGGGACGGTGGTGATATACACCATATACTTTATCGGGCCTTTTGAATGCGTTGCGGGCCGAAAAAAATTTAAATGACACGCGGGGATACAGGGAAGAGGAGGGGGGATACCTAAAAACCTTGCTAGAAATACAACTTTACTGATATATAATGTATTTTTAACAAAATCATTCAGAATATATTGGCTTTCTTATATGCAACATGATGGTTATATCTCGTAGCATTTTTAATAATTAGAATGAAACACATATAAGGGGATCTCAAATGAACATGTTCACTTAAAATGAAGTTGCCATCTTGTTTGAGGTTAGCATGATTAATTGGTTTGTGCCGAGAACTTAGTGACGGCAAAAAAATTCGTTGAAAATATGGTTCACATAATTTCTTGAAAAGACTCCTGTTATATGATGAATGTTACTAGGTATGTTGTTCCAGAAAGACTGCTTATTAGCAATAAACAATGCCGGAGACGGCCGCTACTAGCGAAGTGGAAAGTTTTTGCCAAAAGCTCTGAGTGTAGGGTTAATGGGAATACGAGCGTGGGGCTCATTTTCCTACTGGTGACATGATGGCGACCAATGCAAGGATGCGCTAATCCAAGACCTGGCTCCACCGGGACCACGAAGGTGCGAGTTGGTGGCCATAAGGAAAGAAGACGGGGAATGAACAAGAAGGCATTCTATCCTAAAGAGCATCCAACTTTTGGGCCACGACAAGATCGTCAACATGGGATCCAGCCGTTCATAGTATGTCTATGATCACTTGCTATAATTGCACCCCATTTGGGTCATTACCAGTCGGCTTGCACCAAGTCGTTATAAATAATATTTAATAGTGAAGTCCACCTCTCGGTGCCCAACGGGCGAGTAGAACACAAAGCTAAGCCATCCATGTCCTACACTTGGCGTAGTATTCTTCGGGGTCTCAATCTTCTGAAAGAAGAGGTGGTCTGGCGTGTGGGTACATGGGAACACATCGACATCTAGACAGATTCGTGGATACCGAGAGGATTAACACGCAAATGAGGAGCTGAGGGTGTTAGATCTGAACCCTTTTACGATGAATATGAACTTCTTTAAATAATGAATAATTTGCAAACCTAAATTTTTAAAATTATGAACAATTTTGAATCTGAACCTTTTTACCTAGTGAAGAAATTTTAAAATCTGAAACTTTTTGACATACGACATATGTTGATTTTTTTTCCCGTGAACATTTTTCAAATCTGAATATATCTCAAATCGTGAACAATTTTCAAAAACACACATTTCTTTTTTTAGGGAAAAAATGCACAATTCTTAATTATGAATATTTCTTAAAACTGAACATTTTTACACGGTAAACTTTTACAGAACACAAAGGTGAATTTATTTTTTAGTTTGTATGTAGACTGAGTTAGGGTACATATGCATAGTAGATCGGCAAGTTAGGTAGAGTCCTGGATGCGCGGCAACTTTCTTTCTTACAGAAACTCTCTGCGCCAGCTGACCAGGTTTGGACGAGTATTGTGTATGGGCTGTTGAGTGTTGTCTACATGGGCTTTGTACCCGTGTCTGTTCTAGGAAAAAATGGGCTAATCCTGGACCATGCGTGTAAGCGTGCTAAAACAGCGCGTTACGCGTCCCCTCGCAGGCTATCCTCCACGTTTATTTCCAATGGACCTTTGACCAACCATTTGCCTTTACTAAAAGTATAGAGTGGGCCTTATATAGGAATGAGCTTACGAACTCTGTAATCATATATTGTGTTTACGTGTGATGGCCTGATGGGTGCACCGCATGTCATGTGGGCCCACTGCATGTAATATACTAATTCTCTGCATGTTAAGCGGATCTCACTTTTCGTTTGATAGGTAAGATTATATATTTATGATATAATTCTACAATAATATACACTTTTAATTTATATAGATATTTTTACTAAAAGCGATTTTTAAATTAATTTAAATTTTGTATAGCAAAAACAAAAAATTATTCGTATTTATTGAAAGTACTTCAAACGAGCCATATATGTACATATTTATTCCTATACTCGCTCTATCCGAAATTACCCGTCGCATATTTGTCTAAATACATATGTATCTAGACACGTTTCAAACAAATCTATGACATTATTACATCAGATACTTGAAAAGGAATCAATTGTATGGTTAGCAATTAGTGCAAATTTGAACCTATTTTTGAATCCATTATTACACTATTCTTTATGTTAAAATTGGATATTGAACCCTATAACTATTCCGCTATTTCTCAAGAGTTATATAGCTTGTAACATAGTGCACCAACTTATGGCTATGTGTTACAATATCTATAATTTGTCACACATCTTATGTAACACAAAATTATATGTTACCGTGAAAATGTTTGAGTAACACAATTTTGGATCTTATCAACTATGTGTTACTGAATGATCTGTAACACACATGATGTGATACTACTAAGTTACTCTGTAACACGATTTTCTAAGTGTTACTTGTTTGTGTTACCAAAGCTCCGTATTGTTGTAGTGATATGATAGTTTGAGGATATTGTGTGTTCATGAAGTGTTAATGGTTTGTTCCGGTCTATTTGAAAAGGTAGATCTTAATTGCTTGTAGTATCAAGTTAGGCCTAGTAAAATGGGCAGGCAGGACAAAAGATATTATGCAAACTTACATGCATGATTATGTTTGGAGCACACACCTACACACAACTGAATTAGAGATAAATGCCATGGTAATAGGATACATTATATGATGTATATCATTCATACAACACCCGCTATCACCTCATGCCAGCATTTTAGCCACTGAAAGTTTCACAACATTACATCTGGTGAAATCTACTGCCATAAAT
The DNA here is from genome assembly GCA_916181665.1 of Avena sativa. Classification (NCBI taxonomy): domain Eukaryota; kingdom Viridiplantae; phylum Streptophyta; class Magnoliopsida; order Poales; family Poaceae; genus Avena; species Avena sativa. The sequence continues at coordinate 323,525,018 of OV702281.1, read as the reverse complement.
CACCACTTTTTCGCAAGTTTATTGATATACAGGTGTTATTGAGAGTGACATCTCAATTGCTAAAGTCTTATTTGTATTCTTGTGTTCCCTTGGGTCGAACTATAAATTTGGGTAATACTTCCCGTCAAAGATTTCAACGATCCCCTATACTTGTGGGTATCAAGACATTTTCTGGCGTCGTTGCCGAGGAGCCTATATTTATCGATAAAACCACTTGTTTTCATTTACTTGTTGTAATTACTTGTCTCTCATCATGGGCAAGAGTAAGGATGCTGCCAAGAAGGATGTTATGCCTTCTACTACAAGAAGAGGTACGGATTTGCCCTCTAGGCCAAACTTTTCACCTAATGTTGTTACCACTCCTGCTATTAAAAAGAAAACTACTATCCTAGAAAGTTCACCATTGTCTAGGATGTCTACTAGAATTGAAAAAGATTTGTTGGATGATGGCCAAGATGAAGAAGGGACACCTGATTTATCAAAGTCCTTGTCCAATGATGATATGGAATCTGAATATGATAAAAATGAACATGCTAATGAAAAAGATAGTGCCACTAGTTCTAATAGGACACCTAGTGAAGAGGATATTTATTTCACTAAAGCTTTTATGAGTCTTGATCTAGATTACTTGGATAAATTTGAAGAAACTCTAAGTACTTTTTCTCTAGGAAAACTATTTCATGTTGCTAGTAAATGAAAAGAACTTGCAATATTCATTAACGATAAGGATTATGATTCTAAAATTGACCCTAAAATAATAGAAAAAGTGGAAACATCAAAGTTCTATGGTAAAGAAGAAGAATTTCCCTATTGGCATTTAATGAATTTATAAGATACTTCTTGCCTATTTGGAAAAACCAAGATGCAACAACGTTATTATTTCTTAAAACTTTTCCCTTCTCTCTTGGAGGAGATGCAAAAAATCGGTACCAATTGTTAGCTCCTAAGTCCATTACTAGTAAGTAAGCATGCTTGTATGCATTTTTCCATATGTATATTTCTGATAGTAAAATACATGTTATGAGAGTTGAAATTAGTAACTTCACACAAAAATAAGAAGAAAGTATTCACAAGCTTTGGGGAGATTTTGTGCTATTGGAAGGAGATGTCATGCACCTGGTTTCAAGGATAATGAATTGCTTGATATATTTTATAGTGGAATAACTGAAAGTTTTAGAACTTATATAGAGAGTGTTGCATGAAATATTTTAGCGAAATGACTATTGAAGAAGCTAAGGAATTATTCAACACTATTACTCATAATTATCATGATTAACATATTGAAGAAGAAGAGAAAAGTGAGAAGACTCATAACAAGACAGGTTGTCTCATATTATCTAATGAAGATATGGAAGAAGCACATAAATCTATGGAGGAAAGGGGTATTAAATCCTCTCATTTAAAGGAACTTACTGATGTGGGTTTTAAATTCCCTATTGATAAACCATGTTTCCCTATTCAAGTTCATGTTATATGTCCTCCAGAAAGCAATGGAAAGGTATCTCACCTCCTACTGGAATTTCTTATGTTGATCATTCTAGCAATTTTGTTCCTCATCAAGAAAGATATGATCACGATATTGAAAGGGAAATAATAGAGAACTCTCATAAGATAAATGTTCTCCATGAGAGAGTAGGATATTGTCTTGAGTCTCTTAAGATGACTATTAAGCATTGCAAAATGATGAATAATCAAGTTGAATAAATGATTTTTCTTCAAAATAAGTTTTATGAAAAAAAAATTTAATGAGAAGAAGCAAATTTGTGGAGTTAATACAAGCGGACACTCTAGCACTCAGGATCCTGATTATCCTGATGGGCATCCAAAAAGGAAAGAGCAAGAGGATCTTAATAAGAAGTCAAGTGCAGGAAAATCTCCCAATGAAAATGAAGATAATGGAATTCTGAAGATCAAGAAAATGATGTATCACTCTCTGATGCTGAAACTGAGAATAATAATAATGAACAAGTTGATGTGGAAATGTCAAAACCAAATGAAGAATCACAAGAAGAGGAGAATAATGAAGAATCTGAACCTATTGTCAGTGAGGACCCTCAATCATCAAGGGATAAAAACAAGAAGATGAAGCCTCCACCATAACCAAAAGGTAAAGAAAGGGATCCATGGGTACAAAGACCTATACCATATCCCCAAGAGGTAATTGAAACATTGGATTTTGCAAGGTTTGAAAATTTTATTAGATTGATAAAAATTTTACTTGCAAATTTCCTTAGTTGATGCAATTAAAGTACCTCTATATTCCAAACTTTTGACAAATATTTTCACTAATAAAAGAAACATACCAAATGAATCTATTACTGTTATGCTTGCTAACTATTCTTTTAAGGTAAAACTACCTAAAAAGAGAGGGGATCCAGGTATTCCAACTATTCCCTGCACCATTAAAAATACTCGTGTAAAATATGCCTTACGTGATCTTGGAGCTAGAGTAAGTTTCATGCCTTTTTTTCTTTATAAGACACTTAACTTAATTAAATTAGTAATTACTGAAGTTCCACTTCAAATGGCTAACAAATCTACTGCTATTCCTATTGGTATATGTGAGTATATTCCTATTATGATTGCTGATGTGTAGATTCCCATAAACTTTGTCATATTAGATATTATAATTTATCTATTATTCTGGGTAGACCTTTTCCAAATACCAAAGGGGTTGTGATTAATTGTACGGAAAGCAAGGTAACATTTAATGTGAAAGGGAACGAGCTCAGTGTATATTTTCCAAAGAAGAATTCTATTGAGTTACCTAAGAGAAGTGTTAATACCATTGAACAAAGAGTTCTTATAATTGGAAGTTTTGAGATTCCTATTCCTCCTCCCAAGCCTAAGTATGAAATAATAATGGTTGGAACTATTCCAATCCATTATGAGGTACCTCGAATTTCTTAAAAAAACAATAAAGTGAACCATTGTTTCTATCTTGATCATAGTGTTAATGAGACTTTATCAACCTCATTTTTAACATGATAATGATCATATTATGATTGCCATTTAAATTATTCTTGCAGAAGTATTATAGTTTACTTGAATAACTTCATATAAATTTAGTTACTTTAATTATTTTATGTCTGTCTTTGATGATTTTTGAGTTTAGGAAAGTTTACACGGATTTTTTTTTGCAAAAATTAAGAAGAAATTCCTTGGCCAGTTTTTGCACAAAGGATCCACCCTTCCAAAGGACACTTCCAGAAAGTGAACAAGGGCCAAGAAAGGTTGGTTGGCACGCCTAGTAAGGGTGGGCGCACCCCTACCCTTGTGGGACCCTAGGAGCAGTGAGGTGGCCTCCAACCTCCCAGGTTCTTCATTTCCTCTCAAAACCCGACCAGGTACCACTCAAAAAAAATCTCTGCTCCCTTGCTGCCCATTTCTCGATCTCCAAGTTTTGGCAGCCATTTTCAAAGTACTTTGGAGGGATTTCTCATTGGTATGTGACTCCTCCATTTATCCAAGTCAATTTTGATATGATGCTTTACATTGTAAGAAAAATGCTGCTCTTGGTGCTACATCTCATGGATAAAAATCCATGGATTTGAAGCTTTCTATTGGAAATGGTTTATAATAGTGCTTTGTAGAAACTTTTTGGAGCATATCTAAATGGTAATAACTTTCGAATTGTTTAGTGATTTCTAGTCTTAGTGGTGCAAGGTTGTAACACCCTCAGAATCGACCCTATGCAAGTTTTAGCGAAACCCGCCAAACCCGCATAGAAACGATTCAAAGGTGCCCACCAGGCACTTTCGTGCGGGTGGAAAAAGAAGTAATAACATTACACAACAGTCCTCGATGGGACCCACAGAACAGATATATACAACAACGACTCAATGAGTCAAGAATACAGATATAATATACAAAGATCCAAATCACCTTGAAAATGATAGAGCGTCCGACTACGGACAAGATGCAAATGGGGCTAAGAGCCCTGAAGAATAACCAATGGCGTCCATAACCCTGCCCAGGCCAAGCCGGAAGGGTAACCCTGCTAACGACGTCGATCTCAAAACCTGCTTAAACAAAAGGGGTGCCGACAAAGGGCAAAGGAAAAAGAGGAGCGTCAGTACTGAGGCCAGTACACGGCGAGACTAGAATTCGGCGGTCCTCGCCTACATAGGTATGGTGGACTGAGCGGCAGCGACAGCATGCACTAAATAACCTATAGAGACTCGATACAACTGGCGGCTATTAGAGAGGGGTAAGAAAGACCTATTCGGAACCAACCTGATGCTATCATCAAACAAACCCATCCTGGTATTTCCCCCTCGGGACCAATCGAGGAAGTCCACCGAGGAACTCACACAGTTGGCAGTTTTACTTATTCGGTTATCGTTGCAGCAATTACTAGTCAGGTATAGATAGTCGTCCTGATAAGATAAGCAGTGGGCACTTTTATTTAACCATTCCATTGTAGTTGCGACACTTACTAGTCAGATACAATTAGCATGAGATATCCCAAAACCCAGCAGTTGTTGGTACTTTTATTTAGCCATTACGTTGCAGTGAAGCTGATTACTAATCACATCAGATACAAGTCAATTTATAACAGTAAACTTTAGTTATAGTTGTCTATGATCAAGCACTGTGCTCCAAGTCGTCCATAACCGCGGACACGGCTTCTCGAAAAGATTTAACCCTGCAGGGGTGCACCAAAGTATCCACACGCACTTCGACCCTTTTTGCCAGATCAGTTAACATACACCCATCGGTATGTCGGCGGGGCCTAAGTCATGACGTTTCCCAGACCCAAAGCAAGCACGGGGGGCCACCCCACTAAGTATACCCGCAACGAAGTCGGCCGGTCTCCGAGACGGACTCAGGGTTTGCGACAGTGGCTGTAAACGACAGCAAATCCCAAAACTGGGACTGTCGATACCGCGAAAACACTCCGCTTCCAAAACAATACAGCGTGCTCCTCACACAATCGTAAATAAAGCAGTAAAGCATGGCATAGGTACAGGATAGTAAATAAAACCCCAAACTACTTGTGGCCCCCAGTACAGTACTTTGAAATCAGGTACTAAATCGATGGGGGGCCCATATCTCCCCGCATGTGGTTAGCGCGCTCAATCTCGGAACAGGTGTCAAGAACTCGGGGTCCTATGGGACACAAGTGGGCGGTCAGAAACCAGATATTATCTATCACCCACCGGTGCCTCTGCTTACCTACTTCAATTTTAGTTGTTAAACAGTAATTAAAGTGAACAATAAGTAAAACCATGATCATCTCCAACATTGAACATGCGGCAAGACTCCAACAACTGTGGTACTTGACGACACGCAACAGCACTTGAGCGAGCGACTACGACACGCAAGTCCAACTATCTACCAATCAACAGGTAATAGGATGTGTCCAAGGCAATATATGGCTGCAAGGGATATCACGGGTACGGAAACTAGAGCATCGCAACACAGATAGCAATAGATCAACAGGAGGGAAATAAATACTATAAAAGTAAGATAGGTAGAAAGGGGGAGATGCTCGCCTGAAAACATTGTTGAAGGTTCAACCGAAGATCGGGGCGAAGCTCACATCAACTCAACAGCATTATCCGCGAAGAAGCAAAACGCTATAAGGAACACCGGTTGGACTATTTAATACTGCGGCAAAAGATCGGACATGATGCAGGTATGATGTATGACATGGCAAAGGTGTAATGCAATTAGGCAAGATTAAGCGGAACCGGGGTCCCGACAATTAATTATACGGTTCATGTTGTTTAGAACCCCCGCAAATTAAATGTTGTCTTATCATGGCAGAAGGTAGCACCGGGTTCGCTACACAAATTTAAATGAGGCCATTATGAGACTAGATTTGCCCGCATGTGGGCCCCATATTTAATTATGAAGTGAATCAGCATAAGGCCCCCAAACCACAGACAAGTATGCATGCATGAACAATTTATATGCAACAATTATATAGGTGACATTTATGAAATAGGGTTCTCGGATAAGGGGTTCACACTTTAGGGGGTCTCGACGAACTTGGGGTTCCGGGGTTCGGGTTCGGTCTCGGGGTTCAGGGTGCGACGGGGTCGGCCTCGACAGAAACATTCTCGACCAACGGGTAGATCTTGTCGCATCCGCGGTGGTCGGGCCATGTTGTCAGCGGTCATGGCGTTCCGAGGAGAAGATCTTGGCGTGCCGAGGTTTCAGTCTCGGGGATCGGTCTTCGGGGTCCGGGGCGTCGGGGCTTCGGAGTCTCGACCATCGGATACAAGACAGAGAACTTGTCGTGACGTGCCGGAGATCTTGGTTCCAAGAAGTCGATCTTGTCGGGTCCACGGATCAGCCGGTCTTGTCATTCGGAAGTAGAACTTGTCGTCCTTGTGGCGATCTTGGCGTTCCGTGTAGGCGTCCTCGGTGTCGGGGAAGATCTTGGGGTTCTAACTTGTTCATCGTTGACGGACTTGGTGCGTCGTCGGGTCTCGTCGGGATCAGTCTTCGGGGTCCGGTTATCTTATCCATGTTGGAGTTCTTGTCGGCCCAAATATCCCGATGGAGGTCGACTACTTGGAGTGCTCGCGTTCGGTGTACTCGGCGATGTGCTAGTACCAGCGGCATGCCCAGGGATTGATTATCCAGGACACCGCTACCACTGATAGCAAAACAGCTACTGCCCAACGTTATCGAAGGAACCACCCCACAGGCAACAACAGAGGAGGCCGGCGCGGTGCAGACAGCGGATGGCCACGGAGGCTCGCAGCGGCGGCAAGGCGGTCAAGGGCGGAGAGGTGCTTGCGGCCGCCGGCGACCGAGGACAAGCAGCGATGGCGCGGCCTGCTTGAGGCGGAGGGGCGGAGGCGCAGAGGCGGGCTGGAGGCAGAAGGCGAGGCGGAGGCCGACGGGGATGCGGCGAGGCGGAGGCCGCGGTACCGCGCGCCGGTGGCGGGCGGAGCCCCGGCGACGGGGAGGTGGCGGCCGGCGAGGGCCGACGATGGCGGGGGCGAGAGTCGCAGGGCGGCGCGTCGCAGGCGAGCTAGAGGAGGCGGTCGGAGAAGCTCGGGAGGTGACGGGGGTCGCGAGGTGGAGGCGGCCTGGCGGCGGACGGCGGCGCCCGCGGGGCCGGCCGGAGGCAGAGGGCGGCGCTCCGGGGGTTGCTGCAGCGGAAGAGGGACGAGCGGGGGGTGGGGAACCTCGCGGGGAGGAGGCCGACGGGGGCGCCGGCGGCGGAGCTTGCAAGCGGAGAGGCGGCGTCGGGTGGGCGGCCAGGCGCGGTCGAGGCGGAGGGCCGATGGCGGCGGCCGGCGCTGTCGGAGTAGGCGGGCGCGGGGCGAGGCCGAGGTTGACCGGGAGGAAGAGCCAGGTGAGCGGGCGGCGCCGGGGAGGTTGGGCGGCGGGGCAGACGGTTGCGAGCGGGGAGGGAGGAGAGAGGCGGGAGGAGGAAGAAGAACAGGGGAGGGACGGCTCGCGCGTGGGGAGAGAGAGAGAGAGAGAGGTGGGAGCGGGGCGCGAGGTGGGCAGGTGGGACCGGGGGTCACGCGGGGGAGGGGGGTGGACCAGGTCCAGGTGGGGTCACGCGGGCAGGTGGCCAGGGGGTGGGGCCAGGGACAGGGAGAGGTGGCTGGGTGGGTGCGGTGTGAGTGAGCTGTGGGGTGAGAGAGAGAGGGAGTGGGGATGGCTGATGTGGCAGCCTGAGAGTGGAGGGAGGCTAGGGAATGGTGAGGTGGCGGGCTCCGATTGGTGGGGGTGATGTGGCTGGTTGGGTAGGTAGAATAGGATTGGTAGAAAAGGTTTTAGGCGGACCGTTTTTGTACTGGGAGTGGTCGACTGGGTCGGTCGGCCCGTTCGACTGCCCCCTAAAAATAATTAAATATTTTATTTATTTAAAACCAGGCTTTTTGCAAACCGGTAGCAGACAAAACAAAATAATCCGGAGACCCGGGTTTAAGTTGAATTAAAGACGGGGAGTTTAGAAAACAAAAATAGATTTTTCCGAAAATAGTTTTATACAAGCAAATGCAAGATGATGACGATGCTCAAATGCAATGTGGCATGATGACATGAGCATGCGGTCGTGATGATGCAATGCACAAAAACAACGCGATTTTCTAGTAGTGGTTTTGCGGGATGCCACAATTCGACACCACTAACAATGGATCTCGCCCTCGAGATCCGCCTCATGGTACCGGAAGGAAGGTCGGCGATCAGCGTCTTCTCGCTTCGTGTAGATCCTTGCGACACCACTAACAAGAGTTCGTTGTCCACGTCCGTCAAGGGAACACTCCGGATAAACAACGTACGAAGTTAAAGGTGAGGCCACCTCTAACTTTCATGGAAGGAGTAAGAGTTGCATCGATCCACCATTCGATATACCAGGCAAATGATAAGAGTAGTGGTATGGTCGTGACTCCATCCCGCACTCAAAGCATTACTATGTACACAAATAGACAGATTATGCAACCAACCCTCAAGATTTAGACTGAAGATCTCGACAAACGAGGTTCCGAAACAAAGGCGTGATGCAGACTCTGCATCGGATCTAGCGTAGATGATGTCGTCGTGTTGGAAAACACCGGAAGGCACAAACAAGGGACAAAGAATGGTACCACCGTAGACGGATTCCTCAGGCAGCTTGAACACCGGATGGTAGAACACCGTTATCAGAGGAGGAAGCGAAACCCTGAAGGTACGACGGAACCCAACCGCGAGAAATCCTGGACTCGAAGAGAGAGAAGAGAGCGGATTCAAACGCGTAGAGGTAAGAGGAGAATAGCAGAGGGGTAAGGAATAAAATCAGACCTAATCAGAACTATCCAACCGATATTCAAAAATAGTTTAGACACTCTACTTCGGCCGTTAGCTAGGTTATCCTACCGGCTGGACTTGTGGGGTATCGCAACTGCTGAGCTCTGATACCACTCTGTAACACCCTCAGAATCGACCCTATGCAAGTTTTAGCGAAACCCGCCAAACCCGCATAGAAACGATTCAAAGGTGCCCACCAGGCACTTTCGTGCGGGTGGAAAACGAAGTAATAACATTACACAACAGTCCTCGATGGGACCCACAGAACAGATATATACAACAGCGACTCAATGAGTCAAGAATACAGATATAATATACAAAGATCCAAATCACCTTGAAAATGATAGAGCGTCCGACTACGGACAAGATGCAAATGGGGCTAAGAGCCCTGAAGAATAACCAATGGCGTCCATAACCCTGCCCAGGCCAAGCCGGAAGGGTAACCCTGCTAACAACGTCGATCTCAAAACCTGCTTAAACAAAAGGGGTGCCGACAAAGGGCAAAGGAAAAAGAGGAGCGTCAGTACTGAGGCCAGTACACGGCGAGACTAGAATTCGGCGGTCCTCGCCTACATAGGTATGGTGGACTGAGCGGCAGCGGCAGCATGCACTAAACAACCTATAGAGACTCGATACAACTGGCGGCTATTAGAGAGGGGTAAGAAAGACCTATTCGGAACCAACTTGATGCTATCATCAAACAAACCCATCCTGGTATTTCCCCCTCGGGACCAATCGAGGAAGTCCACCGAGGAACTCACACAGTTGGCAGTTTTACTTATTCGGTTATCGTTGCAGCAATTACTAGTTAGGTATAGATAGTCGTCCTGATAAGATAAGCAGTGGGCACTTTTATTTAACCATTCCATTGTAGTTGCGACACTTACTAGTCAGATACAATTAGCATGAGATATCCCAAAACCCAGCAGTTGTTGGTACTTTTATTTAGCCATTACGTTGCAGTGAAGCTGATTACTAATCACATCAGATACAAGTCAATTTATAACAGTAAACTTTAGTTATAGTTGTCTATGATCAAGCACTGTGCTCCAAGTCGTCCATAACCGCGGACACGGCTTCTCGAAAAGATTTAACCCTGCAGGGGTGCACCAAAGTATCCACACGCACTTCGACCCTTTTTGCCAGATCAGTTAACATACACCCATCGGTATGTCGGAGGGGCCTAAGTCATGACGTTTCCCAGACCCAAAGCAAGCACGGGGGGCCACCCCACTAAGTATACCCGCAACAAAGTCGGCCGGTCTCCGAGACGGACTCAGGGTTTGCGATAGTGGCTGTAAACGACAGCAAATCCCAAAACTGGGACTGTCGATACCGCGAAAAAACTCCGCTTCCAAAACAGTACAGCGTGCTCCTCACACAATCGTAAATAAAGCAGTAAAGCATGGCATAGGTACAGGATACTAAATAAAACCCCAAACTACTTGTGGCCCCCAGTACAGTACTTTGAAATCAGGTACTAAATCGATGGGGGGCCCATATCTCCCCGCATGTGGTTAGCGCGCTCAATCTCGGAACAGGTGTCAAGAACTCGGGGTCCTATGGGACACAAGTGGGCGGTCGGAAACCAGATATTATCTATAACCCACCGGTGCCTCTGCTTACCTACTTCAATTTTAGTTGTTAAACAGTAATTAAAGTGAACAATAAGTAAAACCATGATCATCTCCAACATTGAACATGCGGCAAGACTCCAACTACTGTGGTACTTGACGACACGCAACATCACTTGAGCGAGCGACTACGACACGCAAGTCCAACTATCTACCAATCAACAGGTAATAGGATGTTTCCAAGGCAATATATGGCTGCAAGGGATATCACGGGTACGGAAACTAGAGCATCGCAACACAGATAGCAATAGATCAACAGGAGGGAAATAAATACTATAAAAGTAAGATAGGTAGAAAGGGGGAGATGCTCGCCTGAAAACATTGTTGAAGGTTCAACCGAAGATCGGGGCGAAGCTCACATCAACTCAACGGCATTATCCGCGAAGAAGCAAAACGCTAGAAGGAACACCGGTTGGACTATTTAATACTGCGGCAAAAGATCGGGCATGATGCAGGTATGATGTATGACATGGCAAAGGTGCAATGCAATTAGGCAAGATTAAGCGGAACCGGGGTCCCGACAATTAATTATACGGTTCATGTTGTTTAGAACCCCCGCAAATTAAATGTTGTCTTATCATGGCAGAAGGTAGCACCGGGTTCGCTACACAAATTTAAATGAGGCCATTATGAGACTAGATTTGCCCGCATATGGGCCCCATATTTAATTATGAAGTGAATCGGCATAAGGCCCCCAAACCACAGACAAGTATGCATGCATGAACAATTTATATGCAACAATTATATAGGTGACATTTATGAAATAGGGTTCTCGGATAAGGGGTTCACACTTTAGGGGGTCTCGATGAACTTGGGGTTCCGGGGTTCGGGTTCGGTCTCGGGGTTCAGGGTGCGACGGGGTCGGCCTCGACAGAAACATTCTCGACCAACGGGTAGATCTTGTCGCATCCGCGGTGGTCGGGCCATGTTGTCGGCGGTCATGGCGTTCCGAGGAGAAGATCTTGGCATGCCGAGGTTTCAGTCTCGGGGATCGGTCTTCGGGGTCCGAGGCGTCGGGGCTTAGGAGTCTCGACCATCGGATACAAGACGGAGAACTTGTCGTGACATGCCGGAGATCTTGGTTCCAAGCGGTCGATCTTGTCGGGTCCACGGATCGGCCGGTCTTGTCGTTCGGAAGTATAACTTGTCGTCCTTGTGGCGATCTTGGCGTTCCGTGTAGGCGTCCTCGGTGTCGGGGAAGATCTTGGGGTTCTAACTTGTTCATCGTTGATGGACTTGGTGCGTCGTCGGGTCTCGTCGGGATCAGTCTTCGGGGTCCGGTCATCTTATCCATGTTGGAGTTCTTGTCGGCCCAAATATCCCGATGGAGGTCGACTACTTGGAGTGCTCGTGTTCGGTGTACTCGGCGACGTGCTAGTACCAGCGGCATGCCCAGGGATTGATTATCCAGGACACCGCTACCACTGATAGCAAAACAGCTACTGCCCAACGTTATCGAAGGAACCACCCCACAGGCAACAACAGAGGAGGCCGGCGCGGTGCAGACAGCGGATGGCCACGGAGGCTCGGAGCGGCGGCATGGCGGTCGAGGGCGGAGAGGTGCTTGCGGCCGCCGGCGACCGAGGACAAGCAGCGATGGCGCGGCCTGCGTGAGGCGGAGGGGCGAAGGCGTAGAGGCGGGCCGGAGGCAGAAGGCGGGGCGGAGGCCGACGGGGATGCGGCGAGGCGGAGGCCGCGGTACCGCGCGCCGGCGGCGGGCGGAGCCCCGGCGACGGGGAGGTGGCGGCCGGCGAGGGCCGACGATGGCGGGGGCGAGAGTCGCCGGGCGGCGCGTCGCAGGCGAGCTAGAGGAGGCGGTCGGAGAAGCTCGGGAGGTGACAGGGGTCGCGAGGTGGAGGCGGCCTGGCGGCGGACGGCGGCGCCCGCGGGGCCGGCCGGAGGCAGAGGGCGGCGCTCCGGGGGTTGCTGCAGCGGAAGAGGGACGAGCGAGGGGTGGGGAACCTCGCGGGGAGGAGGCCGACGGGGGCGCCGGCGGCGGAGCTTGCAAGCGGAGAGGCGGCGTCGGGTGGGCGGCCAGGCGCGGTCGAGGCAGAGGGCCGATGGCGGCGGCCGGCGCTGTCGGAGTAGGCGGGCGCGGGGCGAGGCCGAGGTTGACCGGGAGGAAGATCCAGGTGAGCGGGAGGCGCCGGGGAGGTTGGGCGGCGGGGCAGACGGTTGCGAGCGGGGAGGAAGGAGAGAGGCGGGAGGAGGAAGAAGAACAGGGGAGGGACGGCTCGCGCGTGGGGAGAGAGAGAGAGAGGTGGGAGCGGGGCGCGAGGTGGGCAGGTGGGACCGGGGGTCACGCGGGGGAGGGGGGTGGACCAGGTCCAGGTGGGGTCACGTGGGCAGGTGGCCAGGGGGTGGGGCCAGGGACAGGGAGAGGTGGCTGGGTGGGTGCGGTGTGAGTGAGCTGTGGGGTGAGAGAGAGAGGGAGTGGGGATGGCTGATGTGGCAGCCTGAGAGTGGAGGGAGGCTAGGGAATGGTGAGGTGGCGGGCTCCGATTGGTGGGGGTGATGTGGCTGGTTGGGTGGGTAGAATAGGATTGGTAGAAAAGGTTTTAGGCGGACCATTTTTGTACTGGGGGTGGTCGACTGGGTCGGTCGGCCCGTTCGACTGCCCCCTAAAAATAATTAAATATTTTATTTATTTAAAACCAGGCTTTTTGCAAACCGGTAGCAGACAAAACAAAATAATCCGGAGACCCAGGTTTAAGTTGAATTAAAGACGGGGCGTTTAGAAAACAAAAATAGATTTTTCCGAAAATAGTTTTATACAAGCAAATGCAAGATGATGACGATGCTCAAATACAATGTGGCATGATGACATGAGCATGCGGTCGTGATGATGCAATGCACAAAAACAACGCGATTTTCTAGTAGTGGTTTTGCGGGATGCCACAAAGGTCTCATCCACCATGAACAAGGGGAAAGCCTCATGAGAAGCTTAAGACCAAGGAAAGGCTCAATAGCCTTACCCAATTTTGATGAAGAGCAAGAATGGAAAGATGATATGATATTTAAGGTGGAGGCTTTGAAGGTGAAGGCCACCAAATGGCCTAGCCCCAATGCCCTGAAGGCATTATCCATATAGGAGGATTTTACTTATTTCTTGTAGAAAACCAAGTTGGAGGACATTGCAAGACATACCCAACCGACCTACTAAGAGCTAAGTAGCGAGTTCCTAGCCACCTTCAGGTTTGTAAATGTAACATCCCTAAAATCATGTTTTCAAATATTTCATATCATGCATGCATGCATATCATTTAGGGATCAAAACTCAAACTCATTTGAAAGAAATTAGAATTTGAGAGCTATGATTTTATGTGATCAACAGTAAATCAAATTCTACTTTCCAAGGAGGGGTTATTTGTTCAAAAACCAAACCTTGTTGCTCTCAGATTGTTTTGCTTGATTGCTAGTTCTTAAACCAAAATTTGAAAAATAAATATGGATTTAAAACCATTTTCAAAATTTGTTCAAATCAAATGCTATTTCACTGCTTATTTTGTTTGAACAAAAGGACCAAGCTAAATACGGTGAGACCACATGTTTTTATACCCAGAAATATGAGTGTTACACTCTACAAAAATCCAGAACAAATTTGAATTCAAATGGCATTTGAATTTGTTTGAAAATGGATTCAGAAAATTAAAACAGAAATGGAAAAAGAATAGAGAAAAGGAAAAAGGCCGGCGCCAGCCTTTTGGCCCAACAGCGAAACCAGCCCAACAACCAGCCCACCCGGGTTTCCCCCTCTCCCTCTATTTCTCACCGCGTTCCCGCATACCCTCTCGCTGACTAGTGGACCCTGCGGCCATGTCACTCCGTCGTCCCCAAAATCCCGCCCGCAGACCACGTCGCCGCTGCCATTGATGCTGATAATGGCGCGGCGTAATTAGCCTTGATTCCGCGAAGGTTTCCTGTCGCGGTGCTGCCTACTTAAACCCCTCCCCTCGGCGCTCATTTCCCCACACTCAGCACAGACTCCATGCCACCAGGCTGCCCGTAATCGTGCCCACACCGCCGCAGCACCGACGACCTCCGGCGACCAATTCCGGTGAGCCTTGTCCACCCCTTTGTCTCTGCTTCATGCGAGCATGTTCTACATGACCCTGCGCATCTTCTCATGCATTTCTTTCTCTCTGTATCATCCTAGAACATCGTCACCGTCCCTCACTAGAAGCAACCGAAGCTCGGCGCAACTCCGGCGACCCCTCTTGGTAGTTCCCGACCACCCCTTCTCTCCTTTTCGATACGTACATGTTCGCCTGGTTTGTGCGCATCTAACAGCCTCACTTGTTCGTCTTAGGGCGCACCAGAACCTCGCCTCCAACGACGCCAAGGTTTTCCCGACGTCTGCCTCTACTCCGACGAGGAATCCTCGCCATGTCCGCGCGCCCCTTGTCAAGCCACTGCCACGTTGATCTTCAGTACATCGCCACGAGTTTTGTAAGAATCTCCGACGACCCCAACCCCCTCTATAGCCACCACGCCGCCGTAGATAGAGCGCACCGCCGCTCACCGCCGCCGCGTGCCGCCAGTTCTTGGTAGGTTGATCGAACACCGTAGGATCTAGATCTAACGCATATGATAGATCACTTAACGAAGGGGTAAGTTTAGATCTGTGCCGCACGATCTAGTTAGATCCAACGGTTCGCATACGCGATCCAGCGCGAAACGGTACCATCCAATCAGACGCTGCCCCGTGGCCAGTTCTTTGATTTAAAATCAGATTTTATATCTATTAGATGTTTAAACTTGTTTAATTCACAACTTTTGATTCCCACGTCCAAATTTGACAAATTTTATATCAATGGAATCAGGAGAGAAAGCCCTTTCCATATATGCAATGTGTTTAATGTTTTGTTTCTATTAAAATGGTTATTTTTACAGAAACATGTGTAGGACTATTTTGTGTATATTAATTACTTGAAAATGTTTTAATGTTCAAATAAAGGTTGTTTGGCAAGTTTTGAATTTGTTTATGAATCAGTACTGTGCACTTGTCTTGTGGTGTATGGAAAATCATCACATATCATATTGCATGCATCCATATATTTTTGCTTGTATTTGTTTTGTATGTGATTTGGTGTTATCATTTTATGTGTAGATTTTGGTGCAAATAGTGATTGTGATTGTGAGGATTGTAGCTACTCTCCAAACTACCAAGGAAAGTGGTGCTTCATGATTTATTCCTAAGTTTTTCAACTTTGCATTAGAAATATTTTGCTAGTCTTGCATGGTTACTTTGATCTATATGCTATGCTTGGGAAATCCTAGTAGTTCTAGAATTACTAGAAATATATCTAAGTCTTATCAATGCCATGCTTAGCCTAGCTAGTAGCAACCAAGGGTGGTTATATTCATGCTATGAATAAATATTTCTAAGTCCTTGGACTATGTTTTTGCTTAATAAAACAACTAAGTGAATGAAACACCTGGGTGGAATGGAAAGAATGGGTTATGTTGAGTGGTTACACAAGGACCATTTCTATGGTTTACCTTGTGTATCTCACTTGTGGAAAGCCACCCAGGAACAAAGGGATTTGAGAGGCCAAATGTTAAGAAGCTTCTAGTGTAGCCACTTGGCAATATGGGCTCTACCTGGATCACATAGGTTGCAATAACTTAGCCATTTGGATAGTTGGTGGTAGTGGGATGATAGGTTGGAACACGTCCATTTGGTCTAAGGGAAGGCTTCTAAAAGGTCCTGTCTTGGTGAAAATCAAGTCTTGTGGGGAAAGTGCACAACCTCTTTAGATGGAAGAATCTAAGTACTTAGCCATGTCCCTGGTATTGGACAACTTGAGCATCAAGACATGGAAGCTATCAAGAATCTCCTCATCCCAATTTCTAAGTAAAAACTTGTGGTTGAACAAGGGTGAAGGACCCCAATGTCTATTGGTGGTTCCTTGGGAAAAGTTTTTTGACAAAGAAAAATTTAGTGTTTTCCACTGATAGGCAAAACCTATTTTAAGCAAAGCAAGCCTAAGCTACACTTAGCCATAATCCATATAGTATTTAGTCCACCAACATTCTACTAAGGTATCACTTGCCAATACTATTCCAATGTATTGACCCACTGTGGTTGTAACTTGTGATGTTGCAGGATATTCTGATGATGATTAGGAGTCATGAGTCTACACTCAACATGCTTGCCTGTGGCACATGAAGATGAAGACTTATTTATCTTATTATATATTTGAACTCTTGTATTAGGCCTGTGGCCATGGAGTTGTAAAAGACTATGTTTATCTCTGGAATGATATGTAATAATGACCTTTGTTTCTGTGTACTTCATCTTAAACTATGGATGCTAGCATTGATCCAGGGACTAGCATTGCAATCACAGGGATCCTTTCCTTTACAAAGGAGGGATCTTACAGATGGTATCAGAGCACTCTGTTGCCTATAGGATTATGACCCTAGGATTGGAAACCACTAAGGAAAAAAAATTCAACAACTTCCACACTTGTCTTTTCTTCTCGTAAACTTTTCTAATCTTCATTCTCATCTCTATTTGTAGATGAACTCCATCAACGAAGCCGTGAAGAAGGGACCACTCATGACTATGACTTTGGAATGTGAGACAGAGTTCCCCAAGGCTCTCAGGGACCTCATGGTTGCCATGGGAATACATGGTGCAGCTGTGTACAAAGGTTTTCCTATGATGGATGAAGGAGTTGAGTACTGGTGGGTGCAACTTCACTTGTATAAAAACAAGGAAGACAACCACAAGGACATAGGATTCTGCATGGTCACCAACACAATGATGCACACCACATTCTTTGATTCAGCAAGGGATGCAGCTTGGAGGGCCATCAAAGAACTTGGTGATAGAATCAAGTGCAGAATGCTTAACACCCAGAATGACCTTAGGGAAGAAAAGAAGCATACCCAAGGGTTAGAGGCTACCAACCAAAGCCTAAGGAAGGACATCATAGACTTAGCAATGGAGTCTTGTGATCTAGACAAACAGATTGCCTCTAGGGATGCCCTGTTAGCCAACTTGGCAAGTGAGATGGGATTGTAATGTACCACATTAGTTGGACCACCACACTTATCATTTTATTTTCCAAATGTTGTTTAAAATAAGTTGAACCTTGGTTGCTTGTAATGGATCCATGTATGCCATGACTTGTGTGTTTTTGATTTCCAAAGTTATGCATGTGATGCCTTGTCTTGTGATTTGTCTTAAATTGTGTTGATTCTAACTTTTTATATCTTATTAAATAGATGCCTAATGTTACTATCAGCATGGCTGAAGAGTTCAAGGGAACTCGTTTTGGCCCTCGTATTATTGAGCTCACTAGTTTGCTCAATCTCCCTATTCCTACCATCATGGTACTTACCCTCACCAAGTTCGAGAGGAAAGACCTTTGGGGCTTCAAGGTTAATCAGCCCGGACGCCAGACTGAGCCTACCACGGAGGCAATCATCTTCAAGCTCATGCACGATGACAAGGAGAGAGGCCTAGAGGTAGTCATGTAGGACTTGATTGGACGTCTGTTAGGGAGACACTCTCGATAGGTTAGAGGTACTCACTTCCACACCTTCGGTAGACGTGATGAGGATGGTGAGGCCATTGACTTCGAGGATACTTCGAGGGATATAGTAGAGCCGATTCGTCTATACCTCCAGAACTTAGAGGTTCTTCTTAGGCACATAGACACTGATAGGACCAACGTCATGCTCATCAATGACGAACTCCAGGTGCAGCTTCGTGAGAAGGACAAGCTCTTCACGGAGCAAGATGAGATATTCAAGGAGATGGAGGCCAAGTTTGAGAGTCAGGACAGAAAGTTCAAGAGTCAAGAGAAGCGAGTCCAAGATAGGAACAAGAGGATAAGAGACATGACTGCAGAACTGGAGGCCAAGGACTTTGAGCTCGAGCATTAGCAGACTGTGATTGAGAGGCTTCGTTCACAGAAGAGGGCTCTCAAAGCCAAAGTACAGACCTTGACCACCAATGTCGAGGAATACAAGACCGCAATGGAGAATGCAGGTCTTACATTTGTTGAGGAGGAGGTTGATGCCGAGGAGTAGTGATGACTACTCATTTACCTTTATTTATCATGTCTTTGATTATTGAGTCGCAATGACCATCCAACATGTGGGTGGCTTTCTATATGTGTGTTTACTTTGCAAACTTGTTGTCTATGTTGTTGAACTATTATTATTATGATGCATGTTTGGTGATTGTTTATGTGATGTATTGTGCATGTTAGCATCTATGGGTGTCTCATTCTTATCTCTATTGAACAAACCAAAGATGACTCCCCGACGTGCCAATCCCAACCCCACAACAACAACATCACTCCTGAGATGCAGCAAATGATGACATCTCAGACTCAGCTGATGCAAATGATGACTACTTTCATCCAGAATTAGAACAACAACAACAACAACAA
Source organism: Avena sativa (assembly GCA_916181665.1). Classification (NCBI taxonomy): domain Eukaryota; kingdom Viridiplantae; phylum Streptophyta; class Magnoliopsida; order Poales; family Poaceae; genus Avena; species Avena sativa. The sequence continues at coordinate 323,506,213 of OV702281.1, read as the reverse complement.
TAACAACAATAACAACAACAACAACAACAACAATCAGAACAACCCACCGGGTTTTGACATGCTTACCAGGTTCTTGAGACTGAGGACAGCAAAGTTCTCAGGAACTACTGATCCTATGGTGGCCAATGATTGGCTACGCTCTGTGAACAAGGACTTGGTAACAGTTGGCTGTACTGATGAGGAGAAAGTCAGATTTGCATCTCACTTGTTGGAAGGACCAGCAGCCACTTGGTGGGAAAACTTCCAAATCACCACTCCCATTGAGGATGTGACATGGGATATCTTTGAAGATGGTTTCCGTACTGCTCACATCTCATCCGGAGTGATGAGTTTGAAGAAGAAAGAGTTCCATAACCTGAAGCAGCGCCACCGCAGCGTGGCTGAATATATTGAAGAGTTCAACAATCTGGCACGTTATGCACCGGATGAAGCTGACACTGATGCTAAGAGGAAGGAAAAGTTCCTTGAAGGGTTGAATGATGAACTGAACCTGCAGTTAGCTGTGGCCTATGTTCCCACATATCAGTCTCTTTGTGACAAGGCTGCTATTTTGGAGAGCAAAATGAAACAAGTGGAAAGCAGGAAAAGAAAGCACTCTGACAAGCACAGCTCGGGATCGTCTCACAAGCGTTCCCATTATGATGACAGTGGGAGTTCCGGATCCCACAAGCATGGGAAATTCAACAAGCACCACAACCACAACCGTTATCATGACAACAAGCACAACCGCAGTCATGACAATGATAAGTATAAGAATCACAAAGGTGGATATAAGAGCCACCACAGTGGGAGTGGAAGTTGTTGGGCCACGCAGAGATAAAACAAAACTTTTTCCTCTAACGTGGTGATCCCAAGATCTAGCTAAGGTAGAAAGCCACGAGGTTTACCACTAGACGCGCAGTTGCGGATTACTGATGAAGCGCGTCAGTTGATGCAGTGCAGTCCTCACGATCCGATCGTCCTGGTGCTGATCGCACAGCACCTCTGCTGGTATCCACACGTACAAGGAGGAGCGCCGACGGCGAACTGCTAGGTTCGTTACGGCGGCTGGACTGCTGTGGAGCTAGGGTTTCCAACACATGGAATAACCTAACCGAACAACGATTCACCTCTCTAGGTTACGGTGCTCCACTATATATAGGGAGTGAACGTGGGATCGGCTCGCGCGACCCATTCACTAAAGCCCATATAACACTAGTCACCGTGAGTCCAACTCACTAACTCAGTCCTAATCCGGTTTAGGTCCAACCCAACCAGATTACAGATTCGGATCCAATCCGAACTTGCTCCCGCTCTTAAGTGTGTGACCCTGCAGGCTCATGGTTACTTGGACACGATTAGAGTCCGACTCACAATCGATCAATCGGCATCGGCTCCTAGCAGAACATGCCGATTCCCAAGTACCAAAGAGTCATGACGACTTGCCTTTCCAATGCGACTTACGTCTGAGTCCCTTTTGCCTCACGACATACCTTGTCAGACTATAGGCGAATATATGTCATCCCTTAAATAGTCCGACTCTCTTCTCGATCCGAGATAAGTGATTCACCCGACTAACTCTTAGCCGATCGCCTCGGTTAACACTTAACCGAGTCGTGCATGGCCATGCTTTCCGAATCATATCTCACGAGAGGGCCCAGAGAATATCTCTCCGAGTGGAGGGGCAAAATCCCATCTTGGTTATCCACATCACGCAGCTTGATTCTCAGTCGACCCGAACCCTGCCTTTATAACTGCCTAGTTACGGATCAGCGTTTGACAGAACCTAAGTCGGTGATCCTCAACTCGGACTATGCAACAACCTCAGGTCTAAGGATTACATTGATTGAGATATACAAATGACAACTAGTTCGTTGTACCTCAATATGGGTCAATCTGACTCGCTAAACTCTTTAGCCGAATCTGTGTAAGTTGGAATAGCATCTCCATGCCCATGACAAGTGGAACCGAGTCATCAAGCCAACTTTCACATTGGTCTAAGTTGTGTGTCCAGCACAACCTCAATGACCAAGGATATTTAGTATAAACAACATGAATGCATAGTTCCACAACTGAATCACATATTCAATGATACACATCAGATGTTTATACAAGGACTACTTAATAACTTTATGAATACAATGGGAAATATCATCATACATGATTGCCTCTAGGGCATATTCCCAACAGTCTCCCACTTGCACTAGAGTCAATCTTTCGACATCACATGTCTAAGCATCTAATGCCCATGGCTCTCAGGTGCGCCTCATTCTTCGGCTGGGGTAACGGCTTTGTCAACGGATCCGCAATATTTGCATCCGTGTGTACCTTGCATAACTTGATATCACCCTGATCCACGAACTGGCGAATTAGGTGGTACCGCATGAGTATGTGCTTGTTCTTCTGGTGTTGTCTAGGTTCTTTGGCTTGTGCAATAGCACCATTGTTGTCACAATACACGTCCAACGGATTGGACGAGCCCTGAACCACACCAAGATCCATGAGGAAATTCCTCATCCAAACAGCTTCCTTTGCTGCCTCCGAGGCGTCAATATACTCAGCCTCTGTTGTAGATGCAGACACAGTCTCTTGCTTGGAACTTTTCCAGCTCACAGCACCTCCGTTTATAATAAACACGTATCCGGATTGCGAGCGAGAATCATCAGAGTCGGTGAGATAACTCGCATCCGTGTAACCCTTTACACTGAGTTCATCTTCACCACCATAAACCAAGAACATATCCTTAGTCCTTCTCAAGTACTTTAGGATATTTTTAGCCGCTGTCCAGTGGATCTCTCCAGGATCAGCCTGGTATCTGCTCACAACACTTAGAGCATAGGAAACATCTGGCCTAGTACAAATCATGGCGTACATGATGGATCCGACTGCAGAAGCATATGGAATCGCACTCATCCGACTTCGCTCATCAGTTGTCGAAGGACACTGAGTCTTGCTAAGTTTTACACCATGGGACATCGGTAAGAACCCCTTCTTAGACGATTCCATGTTGAATTTCTTCAACACTTTGTCCAAATAAGTACTCTGACTCAATCCAATGAGCCTCCTTGATCTATCTCTATAGATCCGGATTCCGAGGATGTATGTTGCCTCACCCAAGTCTTTCATTGAGAAACTCCTTTCTAATGATTCCTTGGTTTCTTGCAACATCTGGACATCATTTCCAATCAGTAATATGTCATCCACATATAAGATTAGAAAATTTACTTTGTTCCCACTAAACTTCTTGTACAAACAAGAATCATGATCACTCTTGATGAAGCCAAACGATTTGACTACCTCATCAAAGCGAATATTCCAACTCCGAGATGCTTGCTTCAACCCATAAATGGATTTCTGAAGTTTGCACACCTTGTCAGCATTAGCCGGATCGACAAAACCCTCGGGCTGTATCATATACACGTCCTCGATTAAATTTCTGTTAAGGAAAGCCGTTTTGACATCCATCTGCCATATCTCATAGTCGAAATAGGCTGCTATAGCTAACATGATCCGAACTGATTTAAGCATCGCTACGGGCAAGAAAGTCTCGTCGTAATCAACTCCTTGAACTTGTCGGAACCCCTTCGCAACAAGGCGTGCTTTATAGATTGAAACATTTCCATCCATATCAGTTTTCTTCTTAAAGACCCATTTGCACTCGACGGGTCTTGCACCGTCTGGCAGATCAACCAAGTTCCAAACTTGATTTTCATCCATGGACTTTAACTCGGATCTCATGGCTCCAAGCCATGACTCGGAATCAGATCCCACCATCGCTTCCGAATAACTTGCCGGCTCATCACTGTCTAACAGTAACACATCACGAACACTTCGTAATCTTGCCGATCTTCGTAGTACAGGTGCGGTTGTCGGCTTAGCTGCCACGATCGGCTCATCCTCCAAGGTTTTTGCCGACGCGCTACTTGCCGATTCCTCTCGAATTTCTTCGAGTTGCACCGTGCTCCCACTTACTCTCCGACTGAGAAACTCTTTCTCAAGGAAGATACCGTTCCGAGCGACAAACACTTTGCCCTCTTCTCGGTTGAAGAAGTAGTAACCCAAGGTTTCCCTCGGATACCCCACGAAAATACACTTATCCGACTTGGCCGTAAGCTTGTCCGACTGAAGTCGCTTGACAAAAGCTTCACAACCCCAAATCTTAAGAAAAGACAAACTCGGCTTTTTGCCTGTCCACATCTCATGCGGTGTCTTCTCTACCGATTTTGATGGTACTTTGTTTAGTGTGAACGCCGCTGTTTCTAGACAATAACCCCAAAATGATAAAGGCAGATCTGTCTGACTCATCATTGATCGTACCATGTCTAACAAGGTGCGATTCCGCCTTTCCGAAACACCATTCCTTTGTGGCGTTCCTGGCAGAGTAAGTTGAGGAACTATTCCACAACTTTTCAGATGGTCATCAAACTCATGGCTCATGTACTCGCCTCTTCGGTCCGACCGAAGAAACTTTATTTTCTTGCCGAGTTGATTCTGTGCTTCATTCTGGAATTCTTTGAACTTTTCCAAGGCTTCCGACTTATGTTTCATCAAGTAGATATATCCATACCTACTCAAATCATCAGTGAAGGTAATGAAGTACTCATAACCACCCCTGGCTGTCGTGCTCATTGGTCCACATACATCACTATGTACTAGTCCCAACAAGTCGGACGCCCTTTCGCAACTCTTTGCAAAAGGTGTCTTGGTCATTTTGCCGAGTAGGCAAGATTCGCATGTCTCGAACGACTCCAAGTCGAACGAAGTTAGGAGTCCATCATCATGGAGATTCTTCATGCGTTTCCAACTTATATGACCAAGCCGACAGTGCCAAAAGTAAGTCATATTCAGATCATTTGGTTTCAACCTTTTAACATTTATGTTATAAACCGACTCACCATCAAGATTCAAAATAAATAACCCGTCCTGGACGGGTGCAAAGCCGTGAAACATATCGTTCAAATACAAAGAACAACCATTATTCTTGATATTCGACTCATAGCCTTGCCTCATCAAACATGAAGCAGAAATAATGTTTCGACTGAGCACTGGAACATAATAACAATTATTTAGTTCCATAATGAATCCGGAAGGTAAATTAAGTTGCATCGTGCCGACTTCCAACGCAGCAACTCTTGCTTTGTTGCCGACTCGAATATCAACCTCTCCTCTTGCTACGCTCGTAGTTCTTACCAGTCCCTGCAACGAGTTGCAGATGTGAATAACTGATCCGGTATCATATACCCAAGAACTATTAGGTGCATCAGCAAGATATATGTCTATAACATTGCATACAAGTGTACCTGAGTCGGAAGTCATACCTCCACTCTTGGCTTTGTCAGCCAAGTACTTGCTGCAGTTCCTCTTCCAGTGACCATCCGCCTTGAAGTAGAAGCAAGTGGATCCGGCTGAAGGAGATGGTTTAGTCCCTGAGGAAGCGCTTGGGACCGGGTCCTGAGCCTGCTTTCCTCCTGACTTAGCCTTCTTCTTAGTCCAAGAACTCTTCTTGAACTTAGCCTTATTCTGCACCATCAACACTTGACTGGTGCCCTTCTTGAGATCCGCCTCTGCCTGCTTGAGCATCCCATGCAATTCAGTGAGCTTCTTATCCATACCATGCATGTGGTAGTTCGAAATGAACTGCCCATATGCACTAGGAAGAGAGTTCAGAATTATATCCGTAGCGAACTCTTCGCTAATGGGGTAGCCAAGCCTCTCCAGAGACTGCACGTAACCAACCATTTTGATCACATGCGGACTCAGTGGATCACCATCCTTAAGCTTGCAACTCAGCAAAGCCTGAGAGACTTGATACCTCTCAGTCTTCGCCTGAGCCTAGAACATACTTTTGAGGCTTTCGATCATATCGTAGGCCTCAACATGCTCGAACTGCTTTTGCAAGTCCGGTTCCATGTGAGCAAGCATAAGACAGCTAATATTCGTGGACTCATACTTAGCCCGACGGTAGGCATTGGTGGTTGCGACAGTCGCATTCTCATTCGGCTCATCTGGAAGTGGGTTGTCTAGGACATGGTCCTCCTTTTCTTGTTTGAGAACAATTCTCAGATTTCGATACCAGTTGGTAAAATTAGTGTCGTTCAGTTTATCTTTCTCAAGAATGGTTCTCAACGCAAAACCGGATATCTGAGAGTGACTGCTACTTGGTGCCATGACCTACAACAGAAAATATGCAAAACACTTAAGACTTGTATTCATAAAAGAGCAAGCATATTAAACATTTTAATATTTTATGCTCCCACTAGAACCAACACCCCTCCGATGGTTGCTTAGTGATTCAGGATCCTAAATAAGAAAGTCGGCTAGTGAGCTTTAGCATCACCGCTAGCCGCCAAGTGATCTAGGTAGACAACTCCTTGTCAATCGCATCTCATGCGACTCCTGTTGGACGGGTGGCATCACATGCCCCGGCTCCCATCCGACTTTTCCCCGAGTCCCACAACCGTTGTGATAGACCCGTCTAGCTTACCGAGTGTTTCTGCAGTAAGAGTCCGACTCGAACACACCTAGTCGGAAAGAATTGGCAGCACCTCAATTTTATGAGCCCACTACCAAAAATGTCCGACTTGTGATGGTGCAAACACTGGCGGGAAAACCGACTAGACCTTCTTTGAGGGATTAAATTTTACCGACTATCTAATAGAGGTAAAACTGAGACATAACAATAACACAAAATAAAGCAATTATAATGTGAAATGGTATGGCTCTCTTCATGGCGATCTCCATCTCCACAAAGCCTGTAATCCGACTCGTGCCAACTCTTGTCACTTGCCGTCTTACTCCATGTCACCGACATGTACAACGCCTTGCATGCCTTCCGGGTTCTCCAAACAGCTACACTAGCTTAGTAAAGTAAATTACATAGAGAATCCGACACGCAGGTCGTTATACAATAAAATGACAGCACCTAGGCTCCAGCCGGCTGACAAAAACCGTGATTCGCAGATCACGTATGGATTACACACATACATCACATGCACATGAACCATACCATTCACAACTTCCTGCAAAAACAAGTTATGCATAGATACAATATCTACCGGCGTTGTGAAACTCGCAACGACATCTAAGGCGCTACGACAGGGCGAAGCCGGCGGTCCACGACCTCAACAGTATGATCACGGAAATCAGATCTACCAATCCCCGAGTACAGTTGATCCAATCAACCTCGTACAAAACCGATCTATCTCATAGATCGACCACCAAACAGCACATAGATCTCATCTACATCCTACCGCATATCACATATGCGAGATCTCGAGCCTAAAACCAGAAGCTATCGCTCTGATACCACTGTTGGTCCACGCAGAGATAAAACAAAACTTTTTCCTCTAACGTGGTGATCCCAAGATCTAGCTAAGGTAGAAAGCCACGAGGTTTACCACTAGACGCGCAGTTGCGGATTACTGATGAAGCGCGTCAGTTGATGCAGTGCAGTCCTCACGATCCGATCGTCCTGGTGCTGATCGCACAGCACCTCTGCTGGTATCCACACGTACAAGGAGGAGCGCCGGCGGCGAACTGCTAGGTTCGTTACGGCGGCTGGACTGCTGTGGAGCTAGGGTTTCCAACACATGGAATAACCTAACCGAACAACGATTCACCTCTCTAGGTTACGGTGCTCCACTATATATAGGGAGTGAACGTGGGATCGGCTCGCGCGACCCATTCACTAAAGCCCATATAACACTAGTCACCGTGAGTCCAACTCACTAACTCAGTCCTAATCCGGTTTAGGTCCAACCCAACCAGATTACAGATTCGGATCCAATCCGAACTTGCTCCCGCTCTTAAGTGTGTGACCCTGCAGGCTCATGGTTACTTGGACACGATTAGAGTCCGACTCACAATCGATCAATCGGCATCGGCTCCTAGCAGAACATGCCGATTCCCAAGTACCAAAGAGTCATGACGACTTGCCTTTCCAATGCGACTTACGTCTGAGTCCCTTTTGCCTCACGACATACCTTGTCAGACTATAGGCGAATATATGTCATCCCTTAAATAGTCCGACTCTCTTCTCGATCCGAGATAAGTGATTCACCCGACTAACTCTTAGCCGATCGCCTCGGTTAACACTTAACCGAGTCGTGCATGGCCATGCTTTCCGAATCATATCTCACGAGAGGGCCCAGAGAATATCTCTCCGAGTGGAGGGGCAAAATCCCATCTTGGTTATCCACATCACGCAGCTTGATTCTCAGTCGACCCGAACCCTGCCTTTATAACTGCCCAGTTACGGATCAGCGTTTGACAGAACCTAAGTCGGTGATCCTCAACTCGGACTATGCAACAACCTCAGGTCTAAGGATTACATTGATTGAGATATACAAATGACAACTAGTTCGTTGTACCTCAATATGGGTCAATCCGACTCGCTAAACTCTTTAGCCGAATCTGTGTAAGTTGGAATAGCATCTCCATGCCCATGACAAGTGGAACCGAGTCATCAAGCCAACTTTCACATTGGTCTAAGTTGTGTGTCCAGCACAACCTCAATGACCAAGGATATTTAGTATAAACAACATGAATGCATAGTTCCACAACTGAATCACATATTCAATGATACACATTAGATGTTTATACAAGGACTACTTAATAACTTTATGAATACAATGGGAAATATCATCATACATGATTGCCTCTAGGGCATATTCCCAACAGAAGTGGTAGTGGAAGCCAGCCTGTCAAGAAAGATCTTAGTCAGGTTGAATGTTTCAAGTGCAAGAAGATGGGGAGTTATGCAAATGAATGCCCGGAAAAGAAAGTTGAAGGACCCAAAAAGCCCAACCCTTTTCAAAAGGGACAAGTGAACCACATCAATGTGGAGGAAATTTATGAGGAGCCTAATGCTGTTGCTGGTAAGTTCAAACTCAATTATGTTCCAGCATTTGTTCTCTTTGATACTGGTGGATCTCATTCATTCATATCAAGAGCATTTGTTGAAAGAAATGAACTACCGGTAGAAACTACTGGGTGTCCTATAAAAGTAAGTTCTCCTGGCGGAGAAATGATAGTGAACTCAGAATGTCATGACCTAGTCATAGAGTTTGGGAAGTATAAGTTTCCCGTTAATCTGATAATCCTAAATTCCCAAGGATTGGATGTCATTTTGGGAATGGACTGGACGACTAAGCACAAGTGGGTGCTAGATTGTGCCAACCATACTGTCTCACTCACAACTCCAGAAAACAAAAGGATTAGATTCAAGACCAACTTTGAAGCAAAAAGGAGTAAGCTAAATTCTCTTAAGGGGGTTAGCATGGACAGTGTGCCTATTGTGTGTGAATATCCGGATGTGTTTCCGGAAGAATTACCGGGAATGCCACCATATAGAGATGTGGAGTTTCTTATTGATTTGCTACCAGGATCTGGACCTATAGCAAACAGACCATATAAGATGTCAGTGGATGAGTTGAAAGAACTCAAGAAACAACCTGGAGAACAGTTGTAGAAAGGTTTTATCCAACCAAGTTCTTCGTCCTTGGGAGCACCAGTTTTGTTTGTAGAAAATAAAGATAGAAGTCAAAGGTTATGCATAGATTACCGATCACTCAATGAGGTGACTATCAAGAACAAATGCCCTTTGCCTAGAATCAATGACTTGTTTGATCAGTTAGAAGGAGCTTGTGTGTTCTAAAAGATTGATCTCCGGTCAGGTTATTGAAGGGAATATGCCCTGAGAGGCAATAATAAAATGTTTATTATGTGTATTCCAAGTATATGATAGATGTTTATTTTGCATGCTATAATTGTATTAATACGGAAACATTAATACATGTGTGTTTAATAAACAAACAGAAAGTTCCTAGTTATGCCTCTCTCATAAACTAGTTCGTTGATTAACAAGATGATCACGGTTTCCTGATCATAGACATTGGATGTTGTTAATAACGAGATCACAACATTAGTGTAATGGTGTGATGAACATTCATCCGAAGTATAGCATTACGATCAAAGTCATTGAGTTTATATTGCTATAAACAAACTACGAAGTAGTCCTAATCCTTAGACCGTGAGATCATGCCAATCACTAACACCGGAAGAGTTTCTTGTTGACATCAAACATCACTCCGTAACTGGGTGATTCTAAAGATGGCTTCAAAGCTACTAAAGTGTTATGTTGAGAATCATGGATCAAGAGTGGAATTTGTTCATCCCGATGACGGATAGATATGCTTTGGGCCCTCTCGGTGATATCACATTGGTTAGCTTGCAAGCAAGTGATTTGATCACTAGAATGTTATATCACGGGAACGAGAAAAGAGTGCATGTCAGTAACGAGATCAAACTAGGTATGGAGATACCGATGATCGAATCTCGGACATGTAATGTATCGTGAAACAAAGGGATTAAGATACAAGCGTAAAAGGTTCCGACGATCACAGGAAAAGTCATCGTTGAATGTGTGGGAGTCGGTATGGATCTCCAAGTCCCGCAACTGATTATTGATCGGAGAAGGGTCTCGATCATGTCCGCATTATTCGCGAACCGTAGGGTGACACACTTAAGGGACACTGGCATCCAGTTGGAGCAAATGTTTCATTCCGAAAGAATAAACAAGCGCAGGAATTTATTTCACTAGATACAGAAACATGTTTTCGGGTGAAATTGCATAAAGTGGTTATGCATGTGAAATGGAATTCTAGCAAGGGGTTATTTGCGAATGTTTGTCATTAAAGTAATTGACAAAATTCTGAATAAAAATAAAAGAGTTTTATTTAATGAGAGTTTTCATTAAATTTGGTGGAAATTTAATGGGAATTTGAGTGGACTTTTGAGTGGAGAAAATTGAAGGGACATTTTTTGAGTGGAGTGTCCACCCACATGAATGAAGGAGGGGAGGGGGCAGCCCCCATGGCCGGCGGCCACCCCCTTGGGTGCCCCCCTCCTCCTATAAAAGGAGCCCCTCCTCTCACTTGTCTCTCACACCTCCTCGTGAAGGATCTCTCTGCCCCTCTAGAATTTATCCCCCATGGTCTCGGACTAGCGAGATACATGTTCCCGGTGGCTATTCGGCAAGAAAGGGTTGTGCTTCCGCTGCATCGCTGGAGCGAGGAGGCGGAGGTTGCCCGGTGTTTTGTACGTGTGTGCGAGCACGGATGCGCTGCTGCTTTGCAGCGCTAGGACTTCCTCTCGATCTTGAGATCAGCAAGAGATCGTCTACATCAACCACGAGTTGAACGCGTTAAGATTTGTCAGTCTTCAAGGGTATGTTCTCTACGGATATACATCCGCCCGTTGTTTGTATCTAGTAGATAGATCTTGGTACATAGTTCCCATCATAGGAAATTTTTTGTTTTCTATGCTGCGAACCCTACAGTGGTATCAGAGCCGGATCTATGCATAGATACTTTACACGGGTAGTACACATATGAGTATGTGGGCGATGATGATCATGTTGTTGCTCCTTTGTTGTAATTTTGGATATTGGTGGCATAGTGGGATGAAGCGGTCCGGACAAACTTTACATGTCCTCGCACATGAGACATGTTCCACGCTTGACATGCAACTAGTTTGCATAAGTGGCTAGCGGGTGTCTGTCTCTCCTACTATAGTCAATATCTATTTTGCAAACGAGTTGTCAACAATTTGGTTATCCTCGTTGTGGTTCATGTTCGTAGGTAAGAACGGTTCTATCTCGAAAGCCCTAAGGCACGTAAAACATGCAATGGATAAATTATAGGCGTCTAGTTTAGATTGTTGCTGGGCTAGTGTTATGATATGGTGGTGTTGTAAGTAGAAGTATGAGATGATACTCTTACAACATACATAACGTGTAATCTCCATAGACCTTGGACTTACACATATAGGTATGATAGTGATCATACCACGGTGCACATGATAGAGATCATATGCGGGAACCATATCATTTCACTAATAAACATGTGATGTTTGATAGCATCTTATATTGCTTGTTTAGCGCTTTGTTAGCATAATAAGATGATCCCTCATTCAAATATCAAGATAAGAATGTGTTCTTCCTTTAGTATGCACCGATTATGTTTTTGTCGCTCCAAGACATCACGTGATGATCGGGTGTTCTTGGATCCACGACCATATTTCGGGTGTAAAACAGTTACACACGCGAATACTAAGGTTCTAACTTGGCGAGCCTAGCATGTACAGACATGGCCTCGGAACACGGACCGAAAGGTTAAGCATGAGTCATATAGTTGATATGATGCCCATTTGATGCTCGCCTTTGAAGCTACACCGACTCACGTGATGATCAGACTTGGTGTATTTGATTTGGTTCATGTAATCACCAAAAAGGCACGAGGGATGTCGTTTTTGAGTGGGAGTTCATTCATAATATGGATTAGTTGAACTTAATCTATCATACACTTAGTCTAAACTTTACAAATTCTGTTGTAGATTGCACCACCTGCTTTTAATTTCAATGTGTTCATGGAGAAAGAGAAACTTGCAACAAACGGTAGCAACTTTATCGAATGGGCCATGAATTTGAGGATTCTCCTCTCTGCTGCACAAAAGCAATATGTGCTAGAAGCACCGTTAGGCCCCCCACCTTTAGATGATGCCCCTGACGAGGATAAGAATGTCTATCAGACTCGTCAGGAGGACCACAACTTAGTTCATTGCGGCATATTGTATGGGCTAGAGCCGGAACTTCGAAAGCGTTTCGAAAATGGCAATGCTTTTGATACAATGGGTGAGTTGAAAATGATTTTTGACACACATGCTGTTGTAGAGAGCTACAACGCTTCAGAAAAGTTCTTTAGCTGCATGATGGAAGAGCACAGCTCCGTTAGTGAGAATGTACTCAAGATGTCGGGTTACGCCGATAAGCTTGTGTCCTTGGGAATATCGATTCCCATTGACTTAGGCATCCATCGTGTTCTGCAGTCTCTGCCACCTAGCTATAAGAGCTTCGTGATGAACTATAATATGCAAGGCATGAAGAAGTCTCTCCCCGAGCTTCTATCAATGCTTAAAACTTCAGAAGTGGAGATCAAAAAGGAACATCAAGTGTTGATGATCAATAGGAACACTGGTTTCAAGAAAGACAAGAAGGTAAAACGGAAGGGAAATAAGGGCGGCAAGCCTGTTGCCGTGCCTGAAAAGAAACCCCGAGTTGGACCTAAGTCTGATACCGAGTGCTACTATTGTAAGGGGACTGTCACTAGAAGCGCAACTGCCTCAAGTATTTGGCAGACAAGAAAGCCGGCAAGGCAAACAAAGGTATATATGATATACATGTTATTGATGTGTACTTGACTAGTGCTCGCAGTAGCACCTGGGTATTTGATACCGGTTCAGTTGCTAATATTTGTAACTCGAATCAGGGGCTGCGGAACAGCGACCGCTAGCAAGGGGTGAGGTCAAGATGTGTGTCGGCAATGGATCAAGCGTTGATGTGATCGCCGTCGGAACGCTGCCTCTCCACCTGCCGTCGGGATTAGTTATAAACATGAATAATTGTTATCTGGTGCCTGCACTGAGCATGAACATTGTATCTGGATCGTGTTTGATGCGAAGTGGTTATTCATTTAAATCTGAGAACAATGGTTGTTCCATTTATATGAATGAAATATTTTATGGTCATGCACCGATGATGAATGGTTTATTTCTTTTGGATCTCGATAATAATGTTACACATATTCATAATGTTGATGCTAAAAGGATTAAACTAAATGATGATATATCCGCATATATGTGGCACTGCCGTCTTGGTCATATTGGCGTTAAACGCATGAAGAAGCTCCATTCGGATGGACTTTTGGAATCACTTGATTATGAATCATTTGATACATGTGAGCCATGCCTTATGGGCAAGATGACTAAAAACGCCGTTTTCCAGTTCAATGGAACGGGCGACAGATTTATTGGAAATCATACATTCTGATTTATGTGGTCCAATGAGTGTGTCGGCGTGAGGTGGATATCGTTATTTTGTTACTTTCACGGATGATTTGAGTAGATACGGTTATATCTACTTGATGAAACACAAGTCTGAAACCTTTGAAAAGTTCAAGGAATTTTAGAATGAAGTGGAAAATCATCGTAATAGAAAGATCAAATTTCTACGGTCCGACCGTGGAGGTGAGTATCTAAGTTACGAGTTTAGCACTCACATGAAAGAGTGTGGAATTGTTTCACAACTCACACCTGCCGGAACACAACAGCGAAATGGTGTGTCGGAACGTCGTAATCGTACTTTATTAGATATGGTTCGATCTATGATGTCTCTAACGGACTTGCCATTGTCATTTTGGGGCTATGCACTAGAAACTCCTGCATTCACTTTAAATCGGGCGCCATCTAAATCCGTTGAAAAGACACCGTATGAATTGTGGTTTGGAAACAAACCTAAGCTGTCATTTCTTAAAGTTTGGGGATGCGATGTTTATGTGAAGAAACTTCAACCGGATAAACTCGAACCCAAAGCGGAAAAATGCGTCTTCATTGGATACCCTAAGGAAACTATTGGGTATTCCTTCTATCACAGATCCGAGGACAAGGTTTTTGTTGCCAAGAATGGATCCTTTCTAGAGAAAGAGTTTCTCCCGAAAGGTGTGAGTAGTCGGAAGGTAGAACTCGAAGAGGTTATTGAACCTTCTCTTCAAAGTATGGTGAGTAGCGCAACGCCGGAAGATGTTCCGGAGTTGGCTCCACCTGTTGAAGAGGGAACTAATGATAATGATCATGAAACTCCGAAAGAGAGTACTACCGAACCTCGCAGGTCAAGCAGGACGCGTGCAGCTCCCGAGCTGTACGGAAATCCTGTCATGAATTTCACGGTTGATGAAAATGATGACCCTGCGATGTATGAAGAAGCGATGATGAGCCCGTATTCCAACAAATGGTTAGAAGCCATGAAATCCGAGATGGAATCCATGTATGAAAATCAAGTTTGGAACTTGGTGGACTTACCTCACGACCGAAAGGCCGTGGAGAACAAATGGATTTTTCAAAAAGAAAACTGATGCTGATGGTAATGTAACCGTCTATAAATCTCGACTTGTCACAAAGGGGTTTCGACAAATTCAAGGAGTTGACTACGATGAGACATTCTCTCCCGTAGCGATGCTAAAGTCAGTTAGGATTATGTTAGCAATTGCTGCATATTTTGATTATGAGATATGGCAGATGGATGTCAAAACCGCGTTTCTCAATGGTAATATTGAAGAAGAGTTGTATATGATACAACCAAAGGGTTTTGTCGATCCTAAGGATGCTAACAAGGTGTGCAAGCTTCAGCGATCCATCAATGGATTGAAGCAAGCATCACGAAAGTTGGAATCTCCGCTTTGATGAGGTGATCAAAGAGTTTGGATTTGTCCAAACTTATGGAGAAGCTTGTATTTACAAGAAAGTGAGTGGGAGCAATGTGGCATTTCTGATATTATATGTGGATGACATATTATTGATCGGAAATGATATAGATCTTTTAAACAGTGTTAAAAGTTATCTAAACAGCAAATTTTCAATGAAGGACCTAGGTGAAGCGTCATACATATTAGGCATAAAGATCTATAGAGATAGATCTAGGCGCCTAATAGGGCTATCGCAAAGTACATACCTTGATAAGATTTTAAAGAAGTTTAAAATGGAAGATAGTAAAAGGGGTTCTTACCTATGACACAAGGCACGACATTGAGTAAGACTCAAAGTCCGGCTTCGGCGAAAGAAAGAGAGATAATGGACAAGGTCCCCTATGCTTCAGCCATAGGCTCTATAATGTACGCCATGCTATGTACAAGACCGGATGTGGAACATGCTATTAGTTTGACTAGTAGGTACCAATCGGATCCAGGTTCAGAACACTAGAAAGCGGTCAAGAATATCCTTAAGTACTTGCGAAGAACTAAGGATATGTTTCTTTTATACGGAGGTGAAGAAGAGCTCGTCGCTAAGTGTTATGTCGACGCTAGCTTTGACACCGATCCGGATGACTATAAGTCTCAATCCGGATACGTATTTCTCATGAATGGCGGAGCGGTTAGTTGGAGGAGCTCCAAACAACCTATGGTGGCGGGATCAACAACGGAGGCCGAATATGTTGCTGCTTCAGAAGCGGCTCAGGAAGCAGTTTGGATGAAGGAGTTCATATCCGAACTAGGTGTGGTTGCAAACGCGTTGGACCCAATGGTGATCTATTGTGACAACAATGGTGCCATTGCCAATGCCAAATAGCCAAGGTCTCACAAGCATTCAAAGCATATTAAGCGCCGGTTTCACTCCATCCGTGAGCATGTCAAGGATGGAGATATATAGATTTGTAAAGTACATACGGATCTCAATGTAGCAGATCCGTTGGCTAAAACTCTCCCTAGAGCAAAACATGATCTACACCAGAACTCCATGGGTGTTAGATACATCACAATGTAACTAGATTATTGTCTCTAGTGCAAGTGGGAGATTGAAGGGAATATGCCCTGAGAGGCAATACTAAAATGTTTATTATGTGTATTCCAAGTATATGATAGATGTTTATTTTGCATGCTATAATTGTATTAATACGAAAACGTTAATACATGTGTGTTTAATAAACAAACAGAAAGTTCCTAGTTATGCCTCTCTCATAAACTAGTTCGTTGATTAACAAGATGATCACGGTTTCCTGATTATAGACATTGGATGTTGTTAATAACGAGATCACAACATTAGTGTAATGGTGTGATGAACATTCATCCGAAGTATAGCATTACGATCAAAGTCATTGAGTTTATATTGCTATAAACAAACTACGAAGTAGTCCTAATCCTTAGACCATGAGATCATGCCAATCACTAACACCGGAAGAGTTTCTTATTGACATCAAACGTCACTCCGTAACTAGGTGATTATAAAGATGGCTTCAAAGCTACTAAAGTGTTATGTTGAGAATCATGGATCAAGAGTGGAATTTGTTCATCCCGATGACGGATAGATATGCTTTGGGCCCTCTCGGTGATATCACATTGGTTAGCTTGCAAGGAAGTGATTTGATCACTAGAATGTTATATCACGGGAACGAGAAAAGAGTGCATGTCAGTAACGAGATCAAACCAGGTATGGAGATAACGATGATCGAATCTCGGACATGTAATATATCGTGAAACAAAGGAATTAAGATACAAGCGTAAAAGGTTCCGACGATCATAGGAAAAGTCATCGTTGAATGTGTGGGAGTCAGTATGGATATCCAGGTCCCGCTACTGATTATTGATCGGAGAAGGGTCTCGATCATGTCCGCATTATTCGCGAACCGTAGGGTGACACACTTAAGGGAAACTGGCATCCAGTTGGAGCAAATGTTTCATGCCGAAAGAATAAACAAGCGCAGGAATTTATTTCACTAGATACCGAAACAGGTTTTCGGGTGAAATTGCATAAAGTGGTTATGCATGTGAAATGGAATTCTAGCAAGGGGTTATTTGTGAATGTTTGTCATTAAAGTAATTGACAAAATTCTGAATAAAAATAAAAGAGTTTGCATTAAATTTGGTGGAAATTTAATGGGAATTTGAGTGGACTTTTGAGTGGAGAAAATTGAAGGGACATTTTCTGAGTGGAGTGTCCACCCACATGAATGAAGGAGGGGAGGGGGCAGCCCCCATGGCCGGAGGCCACCCCCTTGGGTGCCCCCCCTCCTCCTATAAAAGGAGCCCCTCCTCTCACTTGTCTCTCACACCTCCTCGTGAAGGATCTCTCTCCCCCTCTAGAATTTATCCCCCATGGTCTCGGACTAGCGAGATACATGTTCCCAGTGGCTATTCGGCAAGAAAGGGTTGTGCTTCCACTACATCGCTGGAGCGAGGAGGCGGAGGTTGCCTGGTGTCTTGTACGTGTGTGCGAGCACGGATGCGCTGCTGCTTTGCGGCGCTAGGAGATCGGCAAGAGATCGTCTACATCAACCACGAGTTGAACTCGTTAAGCTTTGTCGGTCTTAAAGGGTATGTTCTCTACGGATATACATACGCCCGTTGTTTGTATCTAGTAGATAGATCTTGGTACATAGTTCCCATCGTAGGAAATTTTTTGTTTTCTATGCTGCGAACCCTAGAGTTATTTCCAGCTGAAGATAAGGGAACAAGACATACCTAAGACAGCTTTTACCACAAGGTATGGATTGTATGAGTATACTGTGATGCCATTTGGTTTAACCAATGCACCAGCATACTTCATGAATATGATGAACAAAGTGTTCATGGAGTTCCTTCACAAGTTTGTCGTCGTATTCATAGATGACATTCTAATCTACTCCAAGAGCAAGGAAGAGCATGAAGGACATTTACGATTGATACTTGAGAAGCTTAGAGAGCATAAGCTGTATGCCAAATTCAACAAGTGTGAATTTTAGTTAAATGAAGTTGGATTTCTTGGACACGTTGTGTCAGGAGATGGTGTAGCAGTTGATCCTGCTAAAGTTTCAGCTGTAACTGAATGGGAATCTCCCAAGTCAGTGAAAGAGGTTCGTAGTTTCCTTGGCTTAGCAGGTTACTACAGAAGGTTCATTGAGAATTTCTCCAAGGTAGCTAAGCCTATGACAGAATTGCTAAAGAAAGACAAGAAATTTGCTTGGTCTGAAGGTTGTGAACTCAGTTTCCAAGAATTGAAGAAGAGACTAGTGACAGCACCAGTTTTATGTTTGCCAGATTTGGAGAAAGATTTCCAAGTATATTGTGATGCATCTGATCATGGATTAGGTGCAGTACTTATGCAAGAAGGGAAAGTTGTGGCTTATGCCTCGAGACAACTCAAAACTCATGAGGTAAATTATCCTACTCATGATTTAGAGTTAGCCTCTGTTGTCCATGCACTCAAAACATGGAGACATTATCTTTTGGGAAAGCGATGTGAAGTGTTCACATATCACAAGAGTTTGAAGTATATCTTCACCCAGAAGGAAATTAACATGAGACAAAGAAGATGGCTAGAACTCATCAAATACTATGACTTGAGTTTGCAATACCACCCCGGTAAAGCAAATGTTGTAGCGGACGCTCTAAGCCGTAAGGTTTTTGTGAATGGACTTACTAAGGGAGAATTGCCAGATGATATGTGTGCACAATTTAGAGATTGTGCCTGAGGGAAATCTCATGTCTTTGGATGTTCAACCCACTTTGTTGGACAAGATCAAGGAATCCCAAAAGACAGATCAGGAAATTGAAGAGATTAAGGAAAAGATTGGCAAGGGAAAAGCCAAAGGATTCCATGAAGGCGAACAGGGTACTTTATGGCATGGAAAACGTATCTGTGTTCCACAAGATCCGGAACTTCGGAAACTAATTTTACAAGAAGCACACAACTCCCCATATTCTATTCATCCGGGTAACACCAAAATGTACATGGATATGAAGGATAGATTTTGGTGGAATAATCTCAAGAAGGACATCGTCGAACATATTGCTTTGTGTGATGTATGTAGTAGAGTGAAAGCGGAACATAAGAAACCAGCGGGATTGTTACAACCACTACCTATTCCTGATTGGAAATGGGACAAGATTGGTATGGATTTCATCACCGGATTGCCAACGACCAGGTCAGGATATGATTCCATTTGGGTAGTAGTGGATCGCCTAACTAAAGTGGCTCATTTCATACCCGTGAAGACAACCTATACAAGTGCTAAGTTAGCCAAGATCTATATGAGTAGAATTGTATGTCTACATGGAGTACCCAAGAGTATTATGTATGATAGGGGAACTCAATTCATTTCTCATTTTTGGAGGCAGCTACATGAGTCATTGGGAACGAGGTTGGAATTCAGCACTGCATTTCATCCTCAAACTGATGGACAGACAGAAAGGACTAATCAGATTCTTAAAGATATGTTGAGAGCATGTGCTCTAGACTATGGAGCCAGTTGGGATGAAAGTCTGCCGTACGCAAAATTCTCTTACAATAACAGCTATCAAGCCAGTATTGAGATGGCACCATTTGAGTTTCTCTATGGGAGAAAGTGTACCACCCCATTGCTATGGAATGGTGTGGGAGAAAGAAGTTTGTTTGGACCAGAACTAATCAAAGAAGATGAAGAGAAGGTCAAGCTGGTTAAGGACAGATTGAAGATAGCACAGTCCCGACAAAAGAGCTACGCAAATCCTAAGCGTAGAGAAGTCACCTATGAAGTAGGTGATAGAGCTTATCTTAGAGTGTCACCACTTCGTGGAGTGAAGAGGTTTGGTGTCAAAGGTAAATTGGCCCCAAGATATGTTGGACCATTCAAGATTTTGAGTCGCAAAGGAGAAGTAGCTTATGAGATTGAATTGCCAGAGTCTTTGTGAGCTGTTCATAATGTGTTTCATGTGAGTCAGCTTAAGAAATTCCATCCGGAAATGGAAGAGACTTCTTTGAAGGATACTATACCTTTGGAAGATGTTCAAGTGGAGATTGACCTCACTTATGAGGAGAAACCTATCAAGATTCTTGAGACTACAGAAAGAGTTACACGGACTAAGACTATCAAATTCTGCAAGGTTCTGTTGGAGATATGCCCTAGAGGCAATAATAAATATAGTTATTATTATATCTTTGTGTTTATGATAAATGTTTACATTCATGCTATAATAGTATTAACAGGGAAACATTAATACTTGTGTGATTTGTAAACTTAGTTTGAAGTCCCTAGTATAGCCTCTATACTTCACTAGCTTGTTGGTTGATAAATGATTGTGGTTTCCCTATCATGAACATTGAGATGTTATCAACAACAAGATCATATCGTTAGGAGAATGATATGGTGGACATACTCCTATAGATAAGCGTAGCATAAAGATCAAGTCATTTCAATAGTTCAATTGCTATATGCTTTCTGATACATAGTAACCTAATTCCTTCGACCATGAGATCATGCATATCACCTTTACCGGATGGATGCTTTGATGACATCAAACACCACACCGTAACTAGGTGGCTATAAAGGTGGCATTGAGTGTTCGGAAAGTATTGGTTGAGACACATGGATCAAGAGTGGGATTTGTCCATCCATATGACGGATAGATATTCTCTGGGCCCTCTCGGTGAATTGTCATCCAATTAGCTTGCAAGCATGTGACTGGCTCACAAGGGATCACATATCACGGGAACGAGAAAAGAGTACTTATCAGTAACGAGGTTGAACTAGGTATGCAGAGATACCGACGATCATAACCTCGGATAAGTAACATATCGTGAGACAAAGGGAAATTGGTATCGTATGTAAGTGGTTCATTCGATCGCAAAGTAATCGTAGAAATATGTGGGAGCCATATGAATTTCCAGATTCCTCTATTGGTTATTGTTCGGAGAAGTGTCTCGATCATGTCCGCATAATTCACGAACCGTAGGGAGACACACTTAAGGATTCGACGTTGTTTTAAGTAGTTATGGTATTATGAGAAAGAGACCGAATGTTGTTCGGAGTCTCGGATGGGATCCGGGATATCACGAGGTGATCCGGAATGGTTCGGAGAATAAGATTCATATAAAGAAAGTCCCGTTTCGGAGTTCGGATATGATTCCGGTGAATGTTCTAGAAGGTTCCGGAATGTCCGGCACTCCGGGAGGGGGGAGGGGTACATGAATGTGTCATTACATATTGGAATGATTGCATCATGTACTAAGTGTTCTTGCTGTCCCAAATAAAGGATTAAATTGAATCCTAAAACAGAAAAGTCAAATGTCCAGTTTGAAAGTCAAACGGCTAAAACAAGAAACTGTGGGAAACAAGCAAGAGGAGTTGGGAACCGACTTGAGGGAGGAGTCTCCTCCCCAAGCCGGCGCGCCACCCAAGGCCGACTTGGGGAGGGACTCCCCTCCCCTGGCCGCGCCTCCCCACCTATAAAAGGAGGGGCAGGGCCCCCTCCTCTAGACACACAAGTTTCTACCTCTAATCTCCGGTTTAGAGCCGTTTTGGTTTAGAGCTTCTAATAGCTTTAGCCTGCGGTTTAGAGCCTTCTAATTGGTGTGTCTAATCTCTAGACCACTAATAGCCCTCTCTCATAATCCACCATACTCGCTCCGGCTTAAGGCGAAGCCCTGCGGGATCTCCCCTCTACTTCCGGTACCACGCCGTTGTGCTGCCGGAATCGCGAGGAGAGTGCTACAACCTCCGCTGCCTGCTGGAACAAGGGAGAGGAAGGTCTTCGTCGAGTACCGAACGTGTGACCGACTGCGGGAGCGCTGCCGGAACGCAGCGCCGGAAGGATCGTCTACACAATCTTGAGATCGGGAAGAGTACGACTACATCACCCACGAGAATCCGCTCTCGTTAAACGCTTTGGAATCTTCGAGGGTAAGTTATTCCATCGACTCGTTGCTACAATCTAGTAGATATATCTTGGCTTGTTTGTTTGTATGCGATAGAAAACTTTTGTTTTCCATGCTACGAACCCCTACAGTGGTATCAGAGCCGTGTCTATATGTAGATCTGTTGCACGAGTAGAACACAATGGTCATTGTGGGCGTTGATGCTTTTATTGTCGATTACTTCTTGTGTACTTTGCATCTTGCGGTATGTTGGGATGAAGCGGCCCGGGCTAACCTTACATGACATCGTTCATGAGACTTTCTCCACGCTTGACATGCAACTTGTATTGCATAAGTGGCTTTGCGGGTGCCTGTTTCTCCTAGCATAGTTAAGATCCAATGTACAACGGGTGATCAACAATGCTAGTATCAATGTTGTGGTTCTTGTTCGTAAGTTAGAACGACACTTATTGAAAGCCCCAAACCACGTAAAATATGCAAAGAAAGTAGAGGCGTCTAACTTTGTTTTGCAGGGGTGTGTAGTGATGTGATATGGCCATGATTGTGATTATATTTGATGTATGCAATGTTCCTTATTGTAAGTTGGCAACCGGCAGGAGCCATATGGTTGTCTTTAATTTATGTTAAGACCCGCGTGTCTATTCAAAGTAGTTGTAATAGTTGAAGCCGGTGGACGACAACCATGGAGAAGCGTCATTGACCTTGATGCAATGCCGGTGATGATGAAGATCATGTTCGTGCTTGAAGATGGAGATCAGAAGCACAAAGAAGAAAGGCCATATCATATCACATATATATTCAATTGCATGTGATGTTAATCCTTTATGCATCTTGTATTGCTTAGTAGACGACGGTAGCATTATAAGATGATCCCTCATGCACATCAATTTCAAGTCATAAAGTGTTCACCCTTAGTTAGCACCGTTGCTAAAGCTTGTTGTTTTGAAGCACCACGTGATGATCGGGTGTGTTAGATTCTGCAAGTGTATACAACGTGAGCAAGCCAGATTTGCTCATGCTGAAACTAAGGTTTGATCTTGACGAGCCTGACATGTACAGACATGGTCTCGGAACACGGATCACCGAAAGGTAAAGCATGAATTATATAGTAGATATGATGAACATGTCGATTGTTCGCCATTGAAGCTATATCAACTCTCGTGATGATCGGTGTTGGTATGGTGGATTTGGTTCGTGTGATCACTAAAACAATGTGAGGGATATTGTTTTGAGTGGGAGTTCACCTAGTTTAATTTCATTAATTAATTTGAACTCAATTTGTCATAAACTTAGTCTATACTATTGCAAATATGTTGTAGATCAATGGCAGCCCCTACCATCAATTTTAATGCGTTTCTAGAGAAAGAAAAGTTGAAAAACAATGGAAGCAACTTCGCGGATTGGTTCCGCAATTTGAGGATTGTCCTCACAGCTGGTAATTTGACCTATGTGCTGGATGCACCGCTGGGTGACCCACCTGAAGATGATGCTCCCGATGAAGTAAAGAATGTTTACCTCACTCGGAAGAATCAATACTCCATAGTTCAGTGTGCTATCTTGTATGGTTTGGAATCGGAGCTTCAGAAAAGGTTTGAGGATTCAGACCCATATGATATTGTCGAGGATCTCAAATTGATTTTTGAGACTCATGTGGGAATTGAAAGTTATGAAGCTTCTGAAAAGTTCTTTAACTGCAAGATGGAAGAGGGCAGCTCCGTCAGTGAGCATGTGCTTAAGATGTCTGGGCACGCAAACAAACTTCAAAGCTTGGGTATTGTGATTCCTAATGCTTTGGGGATTTACCGTGTCCTCCAATCACTACCACCAAGTTACAAGAACTTTGTGATGAACTACAACATGCAGAACATGAACAAGACGTTGCCAGAACTCTTTGCCATGTTGAAATCTGCAGAAGTGGAGATCAAGAAAGAGAACCAAGTGTTGTTGGTCAATAAGACCACCAAATTCAAGAAAGGCAAGTCTAAGCAAAAGGGACACTTCAAGAAGGGTGGTAAGAAAGTTACCACGCCGGCGAAGAAGACCAAGGCTGGACCCAAGCCTGATACTGAGTGCTTTTACTGCAAGGGAGAAGGTCACTGGAAGCGGAATTGCCCAAAGTACTTGGCGGATTTGAAGAATGGCAACATCAAGAAGAAAGGTATATCTGATATACATGTTATTGATGTGTATCTCACTAGTACTCGTAGTAGTGCCTGGGTATTTGATACTGGTTCGGTTGCTCATATTTGTAACTCGAAACAGGTGCTGCAGAATAAACGGAAGCTAGCGAAGAACGAGGTGACGATGCGCGTGGGAAACGGATCAAAGGTTGATGTGATCGCGGTCGGCACGCTACCCCTTCATCTACCATCGGGATTAGTTTTATACTTAAATAATTGTTATTTGGTGCCTGCATTGAGCATGAACATTATATCGGGATCTTGTTTATTGCGAGACGGTTACTTGTTTAAGTCCGAGAATAATGGTTGTTCGATTTATATGAGTAATATGTTTTACGCACATGCACCTTTGATAGATGGTCTATTCTTATTGAATCTCGATAGTGGAAATACACATATCAACAACATTGAGGCTAAACGTTTGAAATCAAGCGATAATTCGACCTATATGTGGCACTGTCGTCTTGGTCACATTGGAGTGAAGCGTATGAAGAAACTCCATTCCGATGGACTTCTTGAATCACTTGATTTTGAATCACTTGAAAGATGCGAAGCATGTCTGATGGGAAAAATGACTAAGACTCCATTTTCTGGTATGATGGAGCGAGCTACGGACTTATTGGAAATCATACATACCGATGTGTGTGGTCCAATGAGTGTAGCATCGCGCGGTGGTTATCGTTATGTTCTTACCTTCACGGATGATTTGAGTAGATATGGGTATATCTATTTCATGAAACATAAGTCCGAAACTTTCGAGAAGTTTAAGGAGTTTCAAAGTGAGGTAGAGAATCAACGTAACAAGAAGATTAAATTTCTACGTTCTGATCGTGGAGGTGAATATCTAAGTTACGAGTTTGGCGAGCATTTGAAGAAATGCGGAATACTTTCACAATTGACACCGCCGGGAACACCACAGCGTAATGGTGTGTCCGAACGTCGTAATCGAACTCTCTTAGATATGGTTCGTTCTATGATGTCACTTACAGATTTACCGCTATCATTTTGGGGTTATGCATTAGAAATAGCCGCATTCACTTTAAATAGGGCACCGTCTAAATCCGTTGAAACGACACCGTATGAATTATGGTTTGGGAAGAAACCTAAATTGTCGTTCCTTAAAGTTTGGGGATGCGAAGCCTATGTAAAGAAGTTACAGCCGGACAAGCTTGAACCCAAAGCGGAAAAATGCGTCTTCATAGGATACCCGAAGGAAACTATTGGGTATACCTTCTATCATAGATCCGAAGGCAAAATCTTCGTTGCCAAGAATGGATCCTTTCTAGAGAAGGAATTTCTCTCGAAAGAAGTGACTGGAAGGAAAGTAGAACTCGACGAGTTTGTCGAACCTTCTCTCAAAATTGCGAGTAGCGCAGCACTAGAAGAAGTTCCTGTGGTGCCTGCACCAATTAGAGAGGGAGCTAATGATGGTGATCATGAAACTTCGGTTGAAGTTGCTATAGAGCCTCGGAGGTCAACGAGAAATCATACCACTCCAGATTGGTATGATCCCGTTATGAGTGTCATGTTGGTGGACAACACCGATGACCCCGAGACATATGAGGAAGCGATGATGAGCCCAGATTCCAATAAATGGCAAGAAGCCATGAAATCCGAGATTGGATCCATGTACGAAAACCAAGTATGGACTTTGGTGGACTTACCGGATGGCCGAAAGGCTGTCGAGAACAAATGGATTTTCAAGAAGAAAATAGATGCTGATGGTAATGTTACTGTCTATAAAGCTCGACTTGTCGCAAAAGGGTTTCGACAAATTCAAGGAGTTGACTACGATGAGACTTTCTCACCGGTAGCGAAGCTAAAGTCTGTGAGGATTATGTTAGCAATCGCTGCATATTATGATTATGAGATATGGCAGATGGATGTCAAAACAGCATTCCTCAATGGAGATATTGATGAAGAGTTGTATATGATGCAACCCAAAGGTTTTGTCGATCCTAAAGATGCTAACAAGGTATGCAAACTTCAACGGTCCATCTATGGATTGAAGCAAGCATCCCGAAGTTGGAATCAACGTTTTGATAAGGTAATCAAAAGTTTTGGTTTTATACAAACTTATGGAGAAGCTTGTATTTACAAGAAAGTGAGTGGGAGCTCTGTAGCATTCTTAATACTATATGTGGATGACATATTGTTGATTGGGAATGATGTAGACCTTCTTAATAGTGTCAAAGAATATTTGAATAATAGTTTTTCAATGAAGGATCTTGGCGAAGCAGCTTACATATTAGGCATAAAGATTTATAGAGATAGATCGAAACGCCAAATATCATTGTCACAGAGTACATATTTGGACAAAGTTCTAAAGAGGTTTGGAATGGAAGAAAGCAAGAAAGGGTTCTTGCCCATGTTGCCCAATACGACCTTGAGTAAAACTCAAAGTCCGACATCGGCAGAAGATAGAGAAAGGATGAGTAAGACTCCCTATGCATCAGCCATAGGATCTCTAATGTATGCCATGCTATGTACTAGACCCGACATCGCATATGCTGTTAGTCTAACTAGCAGATATCAAAGTGATCCAGGAGTGGATCATTGGACAGCGGTCAAAAACATCCTTAAGTACTTGAGAAGAACTAAGGATATGGTTCTTTCTTATGGAGGTGATGAACAGCTCGTTGTTAATGGTTACACCGATGCTAGTTGGAACACCGATCCGGATGATTCTAAATCACAATCTGGATACGTATTTATTTTGAATGGTGCAGCAGTTAGCTGGAGGAGTGCAAAGCAAAGCGTTGTGGCGAGATCTTCAACTGAATCGGAATACATGGCTGCTTCGGAGGCTTCACAAGAAGCGATATGGATGAAAGAGTTCATTACAGAGCTGGGTGTGGTTCCGAGTGCGCTGGACCCAATGTCTATCTACTGTGATAACATGGGCGCCATAGCCAATGCACAAGAACCAAGGTCACACAAGGAGCTGAAGCATATCAAGCTACGTTTTCACGCTATTCGAGAACATATCCAGGATGGGGATATAAAGATTTGCAAAGTACACACAGATCTGAATGTGGCGGATCCGTTGACTAAACCTCTCCCGAGGGCAAAACATGACCAACACCAAACTGCCATGGGTGTTTGGTATATTACCATGTGATCTAGATTAGATGACTCTAGTGCAAGTGGGAGACTGTTGGAGATATGCCCTAGAGGCAATAATAAATGTAGTTATTATTATATCTTTGTGTTTATGATAAATGTTTACATTCATGCTATAATAGTATTAACAGGGAAACATTAATACTTGTGTGATTTGTAAACTTAGTTTGAAGTCCCTAGTATAGCCTCTATACTTCACTAGCTTGTTGGTTGATAAATGATTGTGGTTTCCCTATCATGAACATTGAGATGTTATCAACAACAAGATCATATCGTTAGGAGAATGATATGGTGGACATACTCCTATAGATAAGCGTAGCATAAAGATCAAGTCATTTCAATAGTTCAATTGCTATATGCTTTCTGATACATAGTAACCTAATTCCTTCGACCATGAGATCATGCATATCACCTTTACCGGATGGATGCTTTGATGACATCAAACACCACACCGTAACTGGGTGGCTATAAAGGTGGCATTGAGTGTTCGGAAAGTATTGGTTGAGACACATGGATCAAGAGTGGGATTTGTCCATCCATATGACGGATAGATATTCTCTGGGCCCTCTCGGTGAAATGTCATCCAATTAGCTTGCAAGCATGTGACTGGCTCACAAGGGATCACATATCACGGGAACGAGAAAAGAGTACTTATCAGTAACGAGGTTGAACTAGGTATGCAGAGATACCGACGATCATAACCTCGGATAAGTAACATATCGTGAGACAAAGGGAAATTGGTATCGTATGTAAGTGGTTCATTCGATCGCAAAGTAATCGTAGAAATATGTGGGAGCCATATGAATTTCCAGATTCCTCTATTGGTTATTGTTCGGAGAAGTGTCTCGATCATGTCCGCATAATTCACGAACCGTAGGGAGACACACTTAAGGATTCGACGTTGTTTTAAGTAGTTATGGTATTATGAGAAAGAGACCGAATGTTGTTCGGAGTCTCGGATGGGATCCGGGATATCACGAGGTGATCCGGAATGGTCCGGAGAATAAGATTCATATAAAGAAAGTCCCGTTTCGGAGTTCGGATATGATTCCGGTGAATGTTCTAGAAGGTTCCGGAATGTCCGGCACTCCGGGAGGGGGGAGGGGTACATGAATGTGTCATTACATATTGGAATGATTGCATCATGTACTAAGTGTTCTTGCTGTCCCAAATAAAGGATTAAATTGAATCCTAAAACAGAAAAGTCAAATGTCCAGTTTGAAAGTCAAACGGCTAAAACAAGAAACTGTGGGAAACAAGAAGAGGAGTTGGGAACCGACTTGAGGGAGGAGTCTCCTCCCCAAGCCAGCGCGCCACCCAAGGCCGACTTGGGGAGGGACTCCCCTCCCCTGGCCGCGCCTCCCCACCTATAAAAGGAGGGGCAGGGCCCCCTCCTCTAGACACACAAGTTTCTACCTCTAATCTCCGGTTTAGAGCCGTTTTGGTTTAGAGCTTCTAATAGCTTTAGCCTGCGGTTTAGAGCCTTCTAATTGGTGTGTCTAATCTCTAGACCACTAATAGCCCTCTCTCATAATCCACCATACTCGCTCCGGCTTAAGGCGAAGCCCTGCGGGATCTCCCCTCTACTTCCGGTACCACGCCGTTGTGCTACCGGAATCGCGAGGAGAGTGCTACAACCTCCGCTGCCTGCTGGAACAAGGGAGAGGAAGGTCTTCGTCGAGTAACGAACGTGTGACCGACTGCGGGAGCGCTTCCGGAACGCAGCCCCGGAAGGATCGTCTACACGATCTTGAGATCGGGAAGAGTACGACTACATCACCCACGAGAATCCGCTCTCGTTAAACGCTTTGGAATCTTCGAGGGTAAGTTATTCCATCGACTCGTTGCTACAATCTAGTAGATAGATCTTGGCTTGTTTGTTTGTATGCGATAGAAATTTTTTGTTTTCCATGCTACGAACCCTTACAGGTTCAATGGAACCATCATTCCGAAGAAGAAGCAACATGGGAAAGAAAAGATGATCTTCGGAA
Source organism: Avena sativa (assembly GCA_916181665.1). Classification (NCBI taxonomy): domain Eukaryota; kingdom Viridiplantae; phylum Streptophyta; class Magnoliopsida; order Poales; family Poaceae; genus Avena; species Avena sativa. The sequence continues at coordinate 323,476,725 of OV702281.1, read as the reverse complement.
AGACCACCCTCACCTATTTGCTAGCCAACCCGAATCTCGAGGACGAGATTCACCTTAAGGGGATTAGATTTTTAACATCCCTAAAATCATGTTTTCAAAGATATCATATCATGCATGCATGCATATCATTTAGGGATCAAAACTCAAACTCATTTGAAAGAAAACAGAATTTGAGAGCTATGATTTTATGTGATCAACATTAAATCAAATGCTACTTTCCAAGGAGGGGTTATTTGTTAAAAAACCAAACCTTGTTGCTCTTAGATTGTTTTTCTTGATTGCTAGTGCTTAAACCAAAATTTACAAAATAAATATGGATTTAAAACCATTTTCAAAATTTGTTAAAATCAAATGCTATGTCACTGCTTATTTTGTTTGAACAAAAGGACCAAGCTAAATACAGTGAGACCACATGTTTTTATACCCAGAAATATGAGTGTTACACTCTACAAAAATCCAGAAAAAATTTGAATTCAAATGGCATTTGAATTTGTTTGAAAATGGATTCATAAAATTAAAACAGAAATGGAAAAAGAATAGAGAAAAGGAAAAAGGCCGGCGCCAGGCTTTTGGCCCAACAGCGAAACCAGCCCAACAACCAGCCCACCCGGGTTTCCCCCTCTCCCTCTGTTTCTCACCGCTTTCGCGCATACCCTCTCGCTGACAAGTGGACCCTGCGGCCACGTCACTCCATCGTCCCCAAAATCCCGCCCGCAGACCACGTCGCCGCTGCCATTGATGCCGATAATGGCGCGGCGTAATTAGCCTTGATTCCGCGAACGTTTCATGTCGCGCTGCTGCCTACTTAAACCCCTCCCCTCGCCGCTCATTTCTCCTTACTCAGCACAGACTCCACGCCACTAGGCTGCCCGTAATCGTGCCCATACCGCCGCAGCACCGACGACCTCCGGTGACCAATTCCGGTGAGCCTCGTCCACCCCTTTGTCTCTGCTTCATGCGAGCATGTTCTACATGACCCTGCGCATCTTCTCATGCATTTATTCCTCTCTGTATCATCCTAGAACGTCGTCACCGTCCCTCACTAGAAGCATCCGAAGCTCGGCGCAACTCCGGCGACCCCTCTTGGTAGTTCCCTACCACACCTTCTCTCCTTTTCGATACGTACATGTTTTCATGGTTTGTGTGCATCTAACATCCTCACTGGTTCGTCTTAGCACGCACCAGAACCTCGCACCAGAATCTCACTTGTGGAAAGCCACCCAGGAACAAAGGGATTTGAGAGGCCAAATGTTAAGAAGCTTCTAGTGCAGCCACTTGGCAATATGGGCTCTGCCTGGATCACATAGGTTGCAATAACTTAGCCATTTGGACAGTTGGTGGTAGTGGGATGATAGGTTGGAACCGTCCATTTGGTCTAAGGGAAGGCTTCTAAAAGGTCCTGTCTTGGTGAAAATCAAGTCTTGTGGGGAAAGTGCACAACCTCTGTAGATGGAAGAATCTAAGTACTTAGCCATGTCCCTGGTATTGGACAACTTGAGCATCAAGACATGGAAGCTATCAAGAATCTCCTCATCCCAATTTCTAAGTAAAAATTTGTGGTTGAACAAGGGTCAAGGACCCCAATGTCTATTGATGGTTCCTTGGGAAAAGTTTTTTGACAAAGAAAAACTTAGTGTTTTCCACTGATAGGCAAAACCTATTTTAAGAAAAGCAAGCCTAAGCTATACTTAGCCAAAATGCATATAGTATTTAGTCCACCAACATTCTACTAAGGTGTCACTTGCCAATACTATTCCAATGTATTGACCCACTGTGGCTGTAACTTGTGATGTTGCCAATACTATTCTGATGATGATTAGGAGTCATGAGTCTACACTCAACATGCTTGCCAGTGGCACATGAAGATGAAGACTTATTCATCTTATTATATATTTGAACTCTTGTATTAGGCCTGTGGCCATGGAGTTGTAAAAGACTATGTTTATCTCTGGAATGATATGTAATAATGACCTTTGTTTCTGTGTACTTCATCTTAAACTATGGATGCTAGCATTGATCCAGGTACTAGCATTGCAATCACAGGGATCCTTTCCTTTACAAAGGAGGGATCTTACAGTAAAAAACAAAAGGAAGGTAAGTAGTAGAAGTAAGGAAACTCCTAGAACTTTTGATGTAAGATTTTTCATGAAGGGTCAAAGGTTTATTATGCCCCTAGAGGAATTCTGTAATGTCATACATGTCCCTAATGAGGGAAAATGGGAAGATATTTCTGCTGATTCTGATAAAAGCCTCTGCTCATTTGGAGGAGTATTAGTGTAGATGTGCCTGGGGATATTCATAGAGTAAAGTTCCATCATATTCAGCACCTTACATTAAGATATTTTGCATTGTTTCTTGATAGAGGATTTCTTGCAAGGAGGAACTCAACAGGATGCACTGGTCCCATAATTTATTTATTGAAATGTGCTAAGGAAGGTGTAGCTCCTGAATATAACTTGGGTGTGATTATTGTTAGAACCTTGTCATATGTTTTAAAACACAATAGCACGAAACCTCTTCATGCTGGATCAATAGCCACATTAGTTTTTGAACACCTTAAGAATGAAATAAACTTTGAATACATGGGAACTCCGGTTTCGAGACCCATTCTTTTGGATTCTAATATGTTGGTTCTCATGGGGATATTGAGGGAATATGGCATGGGTCACATGATGTACAATATATGGTTAACCGTGGTAGGTTGGAATCCACTTTGCTTCCTTGTATTGACTATTTTGATAGGTTAAGAGGGAAGTGGACATCCCCTGTCAATGAGTATGCATGGGGGGCAGCTGTTAAACCGCCTTCACCAGCAATATTGGGAGATTATCCTCAACCTGTATCTCATACCACATGGGGTGGCATGCATGCATCACCTGATTATCACGCCAAAAAAGTTTCTTCTTCTCAACAACAGGACAAGGATGCATCACCGCAGTGGCCATCATGGGAGCAGAAACCACCAGATTATGGAGGTGGACAATATGGTTGGGGCCACAATCCCAACTATCTGGGGTACTAGCTTTCACCATAGCTTGGGGGAGTATGATTTCCTCCCTTCCTTTTCATTGTATATGCCATGCTATAATTGTTTAAGTTATGTGAGTTATGTTTTCATTTTAGTAAAACCCAAAACCTAGAAATATTTTTCTTGTTGAGGTAGTTAGCTTGCATTTAATTTTATTTACTTTGTTGTATAAAACTGAAAACCACAAAAAGTTTTTTGTTTTTGAAATTTCACATAGAAGAAGTTGCATAAATCCGCATTATGATGTCTAGTGTTTTATTTTTCATTTTTTTATCTTTAACTTCGATTAGGCTGAAATTTATACATAAACTATAACTTTTCATCCCCCCACACAAAAAATGGCAAAATTTCCTAGGATGTTTAAGTAGGGAAATATTGTGCTACATTACTACTATAAATTGTTGGCATATTTCAATTTTTAACACTAAAAATGGCTCGTTGACTTTTGAATGATCCCTAATTCAATGCAATGATAAAATATGGATCATAGCCACTATAAACCTGAAGGGAATATGCCCTGAGAGGCAATAATAAAGTGTTTATTATGTGTATTCCAAGTATATGATAGATGTTTATTTTGCATGCTATAATTGTATTAATACGGAAACGTTAATACATGTGTGTTTAATAAACAAACAGAAAGTTCCTAGTTATGCCTCTCTCATAAACTAGCTCGTTGATTAACAAGATGATCAAGGTTTCCTGATCATGGACATTGGATGTTGTTAATGACGGGATCACAACATTAGTGTAATGATGTGATGAACATTCATCCGAAGTATAGAATTACGATCAAAGTCATTGAGTTTATATTGCTATAACAACTTACGAAGTGATCCTAATCCTTAGACCATGAGATCATGTCAATCACTAACACCGGAAGAGTTTCTTGATAACATCAAACGTCACACCGTAACAGGGTGATTATAAAGATGGATTCAGAACTAATAAAGTGTTATGTTGAGGCTCATGGATCGAGAGTGTAATTTGTTCATCCCGATGACGGATAGATATACTCTGGGCCCTCTCGGTGATATCACATTGATTAGCTTGCAAGCAAGTGATTTGATCACTAGAATGTTATATCACAGGAACGAGAAAAGAGTGCATGTCGGTAACGAGATCAAACTAGGTATGGAGATACCGATGATCGAATCTCGGACATGTAATATATCGTGAAACAAAGGGATTAAGATACTAGCGTAAAAGGTTCTGACGATCATAAGAAAGTCATCGTTGAATGTGTGGGAGTCAGTATGGGTCTCCAGATCCCGCTTCTGATTATTGATCCGAGAGGGGTCTCGATCATGTCCACATTATTCACGAACCATAGGGTGACACACTTAAGAGACACCGACGTCCAATTGGAGCAAATGTTTCATGCCGAAAGAATGAACAAGCGCAGGAATTTATTTCACTAGATACCGAAACAGGTTTTCGGGTGAAATTGCATAAAGTGGTTATGCATGTGAAATAGAATTCTAGCAAGGGGTTATTTGTGAATGTTTTTCATTAAAGTAATTGACAAAATTCTGAATAAAATAAAAGAGTTTTATTTAATGAGAGTTTGCATTAAATTTGGTGGAAATTTAATGGGAATTTGAGTGGACTTTTGAGTGGAGGGAATTTAAAGGAGATTTGTGAGTGGAGTGTCCACCCACATGAAGAGGGGAGGGCAAGGGGGCAGCCCCCATGCGCCGGCCACCCCCTTGGGGTTCCCCCCCCTCCTCCTATAAAAGGAGCCCCCCTCCTCACTTGTCTCTCACACCTCCTCGTGAAGGATCTCTCTCCCCCTCTAGAATTTATCCCCCATGGTCTCGGACTAGCGAGATACATGTTCCCGGTGGCTATTCGGCAAGAAAGAGTTGTGCTTCCACTGCATCGCTGGAGCGAGGAGGCGGAGGTTGCTCGGTGCCTCGAACGTGTGTGCGAGCACGGATGCGCTGCTGATTTGCGGCGCTAGGACTTCCTCTCGATCTTGAGATCGGCAAGAAATCGTCTACATCAACCACGAGTTGAACTCGTTAAGCTTTGTCGGTCTTCAAGGGTATGTTCTCTACGGATATACATCCGCCCGTTGTTTGTATCTAGTAGATAGATCTTGGTATATAGTTCACATCGTAGGAAATTTTTTTGTTTTCTATGCTGCGAACCCTACAGTGGTATCAGAGCCGGATCTATGCGTAGATACTTTACACGGGTAGTACACATATGAGTATGTGGGCGATGATGATCATGTTGTTGCTCCTTTGTTGTAATTTTGGATATTGGTGGCATAGTGGGATGAAGCGGCCCGGACAAACTTTACATGTCCTTGCACATGAGACCTGTTCCACGCTTGACATGCAACTAGTTTGCATAAGTGGCTAGCGGGTGTCTGTCTCTCCTACTATAGTCAATATCTATTTTGCAAGCGAGTTGTCAACAATTTGATTATCCTCGTTGTGGTTCATGTTCGTAGGTAAGAACGATTCTATGTCGAAAGCCCTAAGCCACGTAAAACTTGCAATGGATAAATTAGAGGCGTCTAGTTTAAATTGTTGCTGGGCTAGTGTTATGATATGGTAGTGTTGTAAGTAGAAGTATGAGATGATACTCTTACAACACACATAGCGTATAAAATCCATAGACCTTGGATTTACACATATAGGTATGATAGTGATCATACCACGATGCACATGATAGAGATCATCTGCGGGAACCATATCATTTCACTAATAAACATATGATGTTTGATAGCATCTTATATTGCTTGTTTAGCGCTTTGTTAGCATAATAAGATGATCCCTCATTTAAATATCAAGATAAGAATATGTTCTTCCTTTAGTATGCACCGATTATGTTTTCGTCGCTCCAAGACATCACGTGATGATCGGGTGTTCTTGGATCCACGACCATATTTCGGGTGTAAAACAGTTACACACGCGAATACTAAGGTTCTAACTTGGCGAGCCTAGCATGTACAGACATGGCCTCGGAACACGGACCGAAAGGTTAAGCATGAGTCATATAGTTGATATGATGCCCATTTGATGCTCGCCTTTGAAGCTACACCGACTCACGTGATGATCAGACTTGGTGTATTTGATTTGGTTCATGTAATCACCAAAAAGGCACGAGGGATGTCGTTTTTGAGTGGGAGTTCATTCGTAATATGGATTAGTTGAACTCAATCTATCATACACTTAGTCTAAACTTTACAAATTCTGTTGTAGATGGCACCACCTACTTTTAATTTCAATGTGTTCATGGAGAAAGAGAAACTAGCAACGAACGGTAGCAACTTTACCGAATGGGCCATGAATTTGAGGATTCTCCTCTCTGCTGCACAAAAGCAATATGTGCTAGAAGCGCCGTTAGGCCCCCCACCTTTTGATGATGCCCCTGACGAGGAGAAGAATGTCTATCAGACTCGTCAGGAGGACCACAACTTAGTTCATTGCGGCATATTGTATGGGCTAGAGCCGGAACTTCGAAAGCGTTTCGAAAACGGCAATGCATTTGATACAATGGGTGAGTTGAAAATGATTTTCGACACACATGCTGCTGTAGATAGCTACAACGCTTCAGAAAAGTTCTTTAGCTGCATGATGGAAGAGCACAGCTCCGTTAGTGAGCATGTACTCAAGATGTCGGGTTACGCCGATAAGCTTGTGTCCTTGGGAATATCGATTCCCATTGACTTAGGCATCCATCGTGTTCTGCAGTCTCTGCCACCTAGCTATAAGAGCTTGGTGATGAACTATAATATGCAAGGCATGAAGAAGTCTCTCCCCGAGCTTCTGTCAATGCTTAAAACTGCAGAAGTGGAGATCAAAAAGTAACATAAAGTGTTGATGATCAATAGGAACACTGGTTTCAGGAAAGACAAGAAGGGAAAACGGAAGGGAAGTAAGGGAGGCAAGCCTGTTGCCGCGCCTGAAAAGAAACCCCGAGTTGGACCTAAGTCTGATTCCGAGTGCTACTATTGTAAGGGGACTGGCCACTGGAAGCGCAACTGCCCCAAGTATCTGGCAGACAAGAAGGCCGGCAAGGCAAACAAAGGTATATATGATATACATGTTATTGATGTGTACTTGACTAGTGCTCGCAGTAGCACCTGGGTATTTGATACCGGTTCAGTTGCTAATATTTGTAACTCGAATCAGGGGCTGCGGAACAAGCGACCACTAGCAAGGGGTGAGGTCAAGATGCATGTCGGCAATGGATCAAGCGTTGATGTGATCGCCGTCGGAACGCTGCCTCTCCACTTGCCGTCGGGATTAGTTATAAACTTGAATAAATGTTATCTGGTGCCTGCACTGAGCATGAACATTGTATCTGGATCGTGTTTGATGCGAAGTGGTTATTCATTTAAATCCGAGAACAATGGTTGTTCCATTTATATGAATGAAATCTTTTATGGTCATGCACCGATGATGAATGGTTTATTTCTATTAGATCTCGATGATAATGTTACACATATTCATAATGTTGATGCTAAAAGGATTAAACTTAATGATGATATATCCGCATATATGTGGCACTGCCGTCTAGGTCATATTGGCGTTAAACGCATGAAGAAGCTCCATTCGGATGGACTTCTGGAATCACTTGATTATGAATCATTTGATACATGTGAGCCATGCCTTATGGGCAAGATGACTAGAATGCCGTTTTCCGGTTCAATGGAACGGGCGACAGATTTATTGGAAATCATACATTCTGATGTATGTGGTCCAATGAGTGTGTCGGTGTGCGGTGGATATCGTTATTTTGTTACTTTCACGGATGATTTGAGTAGATACGGTTATATCTACTTGATGAAACACAAGTCTGAAACCTTTGAAAAGTTCAAGGAATTTCAGAATGATGTGGAAAATCATCGTAATAGAAAGATCAAATTTCTATGGTCCGACCGTGGAGGTGAGTATCTAAGTTACGAGTTTAGCACTCACATGAAAGACTGTGGAATTGTTTCACAACTCACACCTGCCGGAACACCACAGCGAAATGGTGTGTCGGAACGTCGTAATCATACTTTATTAGATATGGTTCGATCTATGATGTCTCTGACGGACTTGCCGTTGTCATTTTGGGGTTATGCACTAGAAACTGCTGCATTCACTTTAAATCGGGCACCATCTAAATCCGTTGAAAAGACACCGTATGAATTGTGGTTTGGAAACAAACCTAAGCTGTCATTTCTTAAAGTTTGGGGATGCGATGTTTATGTGAAGAAACTTCAACCGGATAAACTCGAACCCAAAGCGGAAAAATGCGTCTTCATAGGATACCCTAAAGAAACTATTGGGTATTCCTTCTATCACGGATCCGAGGGCAAGGTTTTTGTTGCCAAGAATGGATCCTTTCTAGAGAAAGAGTTTCTCGTGAAAGGTGTGAGTAGTCGGAAGGTAGAACTCGAAGAGGTTGTGGAACCTTCTCTTCAAAGTATGGCGAGTAGCGCAGCGCCGGAAGTTTTTCCGGAGTTGGCTCCACCTGTTGAAGAGGGAACTAATGATAATGATCATGAAACTCCGAAAGAGAGTACTACCGAACCTCGCAGGTCAAACAGGACGCGTGCAGCTCCCGAGCTGTACGGAAATCCTGTCATGAATTTCATGGTTGATGAAAATGATGACCCTGCGACGTATGAAGAAGCGATGATGAGCCCGGATTCCAACAAATGGTTAGAAGCCATGAAATCCGAGATGGAATCCATGTATGAAAATCAAGTTTGGAACTTGCTGTAATTACCTCATGACCGAAAGGCCGTGGAGAACAAATGGATTTTCAAAAGGAAAACTGATGCTGATTGTAATGTGACCGTCTATAAAGCTCGACTTGTCGCAAAGGGGTTTTGACAAATTCAAGGAGTTGACTACGATGAGACTTTCTCTCCCGTAGCGATGCTAAAGTCAGTTAGGATTATGTTAGCAATTGCTGCATATTTCGATTATGAGATATGGCACATGGATGATAAAACCGCGTTTCTCAATGGTAATATTGAAGAAGAGTTGTATATGATACAACCAAAGGGTTTTGTCGATCCTAAGGATGCTAACAAGGTGTGCAAGCTTCAGCGATCCATCTATGGATTGAAGCAAGCATCACGAAGTTGGAATCTCCGCTTTGATGAGTGATCAAAGAGTTTGGATTTGTCCAAACTTATGGAGAAGCTTGTATTTACAAGAAAGTGAGTGGGAGCAATGTGGCATTTCTGATATTATATGTGGATGACATATTATTGATCGGAAATGATATAGATCTTTTAAACAGTGTTAAAAGTTATCTAAACAACAAATTTTCAATGAAGGACCTAGGTGAAGCGTCATACATATTAGGCATAAAGATCTATAGAGATAGATCTAGGCGCCTAATAGGGCTATCGCAAAGTACATACCTTGATAAGATTTTAAAGAAGTTTAAAATGGACGGAAGTAAGAAGGGGTTCTTACCTATGTTGCAAGGCAAGACATTGAGTAAGACTCAAAGTCCAGCTTCGGCAGAAGAAAGAGAGATAATGGACAAAGTCCCCTATGCTTCAGCCATAGGCTCTATAATGTACGCCATGCTATGTACAAGACCGGATGTGGCACATGCTATTAGTTTGACTAGTAGGTACCAATCGGATCCAGGTTCGGAACACTGGATAGCGGTCAAGAATATCCTTAAGTACTTACGAAGAACTAAGGATATGTTTCTTGTATACGGAGGTGAAGAAGAGCTCGTCGCTAAGTGTTCTGTCGACGCTAGCTTTGACACCGATCCAGATGATTCTAAGTCTCAATCCGGATATGTATTTCTCATGAATGGCGGAGCGGTTAGTTGGAGGAGCTCCAAACAACCTGTGGTAGCGGGATCAACAACGGAGGCCGAATATGTTGCTGCTTCGGAAGCGGCTCAGGAAGCAGTTTGGATGAAGGAGTTCATATCCGAACTAGGAGTGGTGGCAAATGCGTTGGACCCAATGGTGATCTATTATGACAACAATGGTTCCATTGCCAATGCCAAAGAGCCAAGGTCTCACAAGCATTCCAAGCATATTAAGCGTCGGTTTCTCTCCATCCGCGAGCATGTCAAGGATGGAGATATAAAGATTTATAAAGTACATACAGATCTCAATGTAGCAGATCCGTTGACTAAAACTCTCCCTAGAGCAAAACATGATCAACACCAGAACTCAATGGGTGTTAGATTTATCACTATGTAACTAGATTATTGTCTCTAGGTCAAGTGGGAGACTAAAGGGAATATGCCCTGAGAGGCAATAATAAAGTGTTTATTATGTGTATGCCAAGTATATGATAGATGTTTATTTTGCATGCTATAATTGTATTAATACGGAAACGTTAATACATGTGTGTTTAATAAACAAACAGAAAGTTCCTAGTTATGCCTCTCTCATAAACTAGCTCGTTGATTAACAAGATGATCACGGTTTCCTGATCATGGACATTGGATGTTGTTAATAACGGGATCACAACATTAGTGTAATGATGTGATGAACATTCATCCGAAGTATAGCATTACGATCAAAGTCATTGAGTTTATATTGCTATAACAACTTACGAAGTGATCCTAATCCTTAGACCATGAGATCATGTCAATCACTAACACCGGAAGTGTTTCTTGATAACATCAAACGTCACACCGTAACAGGGTGATTATAAAGATAGATTCAGAACTAATAAAGTGTTATGTTGAGGCTCATGGATCGAGAGTGGAATTTGTTCATCCCGATGACGGATAGATATACTCTGGGCCCTCTCGGTGATATCACATTGATTAGCTTGCAAGCAAGTGATTTGATCACTAGAATGTTATATCATAGGAACGAGAAAAGAGTGCATGTCGGTAACGAGATCAAACTAGGTATGGAGATACCGATGATCGAATCTCAGACATGTAATATATCGTGAAACAAAGGGATTAAGATACTAGCGTAAAAGGTTCTGACGATCATAAGAAAGTCATCGTTGAATGTGTGGGAGTCAGTATGGGTCTCCAGATCCCGCTTCTGATTATTGATCCGAGAGGGGTCTCGATCATGTCCGCATTATTCACGAACCGTAGGGTGACACACTTAAGAGACACCGACATCCAATTGGAGCAAATGTTTCATGCCGAAAGAATGAACAAGCGCAGGAATTTATTTCACTAGATACCGAAACAGGTTTTCGGGTGAAATTGCATAAAGTGGTTATGCATGTGAAATAGAATTCTAGCAAGGGGTTATTTGTGAATGTTTGTCATTAAAGTAATTGACAAAATTCTGAATAAAATAAAAGTGTTTTATTTAATGAGAGTTTGCATTAAATTTGGTGGAAATTTAATGGGAATTTGAGTGGACTTTTGAGTGGAGGGAATTTAAAGGAGATTTGTGAGTGGAGTGTCCGCCCACATGAAGAGGGGAGGGCAAGGGGGCAACCCCCATGCGCCGGCCACCCCCTTGGGGTTCCCCCCCTCCTCCTATAAAAGGAGCCCCCCTCCTCACTTGTCTCTCACACCTCCTCGTGAAGGATCTCTCTCCCCCTCTAGAATTTATCCCCCATGGTCTCGGACTAGCGAGATACATGTTCCCGGTGGCTATTCGGCAAGAAAGAGTTGTGCTTCCGCTGCATCGCTGGAGCGAAGAGGCGGAGGTTGCTCGGTGCCTCGAACGTGTGTGCGAGCACGGATGCGCTGCTGATTTGCGGCGCTAGGACTTCCTCTCGATCTTGAGATCGGCAAGAGATCGTCTACATCAACCACGAGTTGAACTTGTTAAGCTTTCTCGGTCTTCAAGGGTATGTGTCACATCCCAAGATTTTCCAAATCTTGTAATGTGAAAATAAATGAATAATATAAAACTTGTTTGATTTTCAGGGCCAGAAGAAACATTTTGAATTCAATTGGAACCTCAAACCAATTTGGATTAAATAAAATCCTAAAGGGATTTAAAAAGATAAACATTTTAAAATAGAGGAACATAAAATGTTTTGGAAATACCATTATTAATCTTTTAAATAAAAGATTTTGTTTTCAAAAGAAATAGAAGTTTTATAAATAAAGATTATTTTATAAAGCCAAATTAAACCTTGGCCAAGCTTTGGATTTAAAAAAATTTGTTTTGAATAAAAATAGCAAAAGTTTATTTAGATAAATTAATAAGGATTTAATATCCAACTTTATTTAAATAAAAGGTTTTACCAATTTAATTGAAACATCAAAACTTATTAAATTATTTAAAATAAGTTTTCCAAATATTTGATATTCACAAATAAAACCTACTAAAGTGTTTTGGCTTTATTTTAGATTTCAAAATAAATATCTCAATAAAACAAATCCTATTTGATTTAATAATGAAAGTCTATTATGTTTAATTAATAATGGACTCTAAAATAAAATGTTATTTTGCTTTAAAACAAGTTTCCAAGTATTCTATATTTCCCAAATAAAACCTACTGATTTGGTTTGGAAAATATTTAGGTTTCAAATAAAGATTTTATTAATAAAATCAAACTCTATTTGATTTAATAACTAAGTCCCATTTTATTTAATTATTAATGGACCCTAAAATAAAAGGTTATTTTGTTTTAAACAAGTTTTCCAAATATTCTTTATTTCCAAATAAAATCTACTGATTGGTTTTGAAAGTATTTGGAGTTCAAATGAAGATTTTATTAAATAAACCAAACCCTATTTTATTTATAAACCATGGACCATTTTACTTAATTAATAAATGGAACCTAAAAAGATTTAAAATATTATTTTATTTTGGAATTTAGGTTTATGCTGATAAACAGGACCAAGTTCAAATTATGAAGTGTGGTGTTGTTTGAATTGATTTGAACCATGTTTGTTTGATAGAAATTTCAAAACAGAATTCAGAAATAGAAAAAGAAAAGGATACAGAATAAAAAAAATGGAAGTGGATCTGATCCAACCCAGCAGCCCAGGAAGCCCACCAACCAGCCCAACTTCTTTCCCCCGAAGAAAACGTTTGGCACCAACTCCCTGACCCGCAACACCAATGACTGGTGGACCTCCCCCTCTCCCCTTTTCCCGCTGACGCAACGACCCCACTTTCCTCTGTTCATCGTCCTCCCCGCACGACCTCTTCTCCCTTTCTCGACGCCGTTACCTGCTGTGATTTCGCGGAATCAATTCGTCTTAACGCCGCGCCTTTACCTCTCCTTAACCATGCTCGATAAAACACCAACGCCTTCTCCTCCGTTCCCCTCAGACGCCAACCTCTTTTCGCCACCAGGCTGTTGCAATTTTCTTCTGCACCGCCGCTGTCTCCGACGAGCTAAACTTTCAATTCTGGCCATACCCTGCCTCTCCTTGCCTCCCCAAGCACGCAGACAAGTTCCCCATATCCTGGCAAACCCCCTCGTAGTTCCAGCTCGCCCGCGAGTGCCCTGCAGGCTCGCAAACGACAGCTACCGCCGTCGCCATCGTCTGTTTGCTACTCTGACGACCTCCCGAGGTAAATCCCGACCTCCCCTCTCAATCCCGATGATGCTCCCTTACTCTCAACCCTCGTGCGCACCTAACCATGCCTCTATTTTGTCCTAGCTCGGTCCTAAACGACGCCGGCAACAACAACCCGAGAGCACCACCACCCGAAGCAACTCCGGCGAGCCATTGTCCTCACCCACGAGCGCCCCTCGTCGAACCATCGGCATGTTGAGCATCGTCGTGACCTCCTGAACCCGGTGAGCATCCTTCCCCTCTTCCTCGCGTCCTATTTCGCCAGCGCCGCCGCCGACTGACCTCGCCGCCGCCAGCACCCGTCGCTGCGCCGCCCAAGTTTGGTCAGTGCGATGACAACCATCCGATCTAGATTGAGCGATCAGGATTAGACCACTTAACCGCGAAGGGGTATGCGTTCTGGATCGCACGATTAGATTAGATCCTACGGTCTGCAGCGTGATCCACACCGAAGCGGTACCGGCCAATCACGGCTCGACGCGTGGCCAGTGTTTGATTAAAACAGAATTAGAAACCAGATTTAAGTGCCAATTTGAAACCACTATAACTTTTAAACCACACGTCCAAAAATTACAAATTTTATATCAATGGATTCAGGAGAGCAAGACCTAGCCAACTGTGGAATTAGTTTAGCAAATAGTATCTGTTAAATTACTTGTTTTTGCAGAATCATTTGTGTGCTTATTTGGATTAGAAAAATTGTTTAAAAATGATTTTTAGATTAAAACTTTTGCAAAATGGTTTGTTGTGACCTTACTGACCCTAGGAACCAACCCTTGGTGTTAAAAATGATTTTGGAAAGATTTAGGTTGGATTACTTGACTTAGCCATTTTCTAGCCAAATAAAAAGAATGGTTTTTGTTATAAAAATATTTATGGAAAGAAAACTTTAAGAAAATGGTTTGATCAAACCCACTGACCCAAAACACCAAGTTTTGCAAATTAGCAACTCATTTGGTGAACAACTTAATAGTTTTGCCTTGATAAAAACATTTTTCACCACATGAAATGATGAATGGATTTAAAAATGGTTTATGGATAAAACCCATTTGCAAATGACTTTGCCATTTTGGTAAATGACCAATTTGGAACTTACAAAGTTTACAAGCCTAGTGGAGACCATCCTTGCAATAGAACCAACCTTTGCATGCTTATGCATGACTTAGATTCCATTACTTTGTGTGTGTGAAAAATTGTTTGTTTGACTTTGGTTTGGAATGAGAATTGAATGTGTGTTTTCTTGATTGACTTGTAGTGAAGTGTGAGACTATCAAGATCAAGGAGTGAACCACCATTCCCTACCAAAAAGGCAAGTGATGCTTCATACTTTCTATCCCATTACTTTCACTATGCATTAGTGATTTTGCTAAGTAAACTTGCATGGATTTTGCTAAGTATAGACCTTGCTATAAGAAAACCTAGTAGATGAATCCTTAGTAGGATTTTCCTAAGTTAAGATTCCTACTACTATCAAGCTTAGCCTAGCTAATAGAAAACATGGGTGGAATATATATTCACACTATGGAAAAATATTCTAAGTCTGAGGACTTATGTTTTTGTGTAATAAAACAACTAAGCTAATGAATCACCTGGGTGGAATGGGCTTGCTTGGTGGTTTTTGGTTGAGTGGTTCACAAGGCCGTGGACTTGGATTGTGTATCTCACTTGTGGATGGCCACCCAGGAACAAAGAGATTTGAGATGTCAAATGTTGAGAAGCTTCAAGTGCAACCACTTGGCAATATGGGCTCTGCCATGATCATATAGGTTGCAAGAACTTAGCCATATGGACAGTGGGTGGTAGTGTTTGATAGGTTGGAACGCGTCCATTTTGGTCTAAGGGAAGGCTTCTGAAAGATCTTGTCTTGGGAAACCAAGTCTTGTGGGGAAAGTGCACCACCTCTGCAGAGTGTAAAATCTAAGTACTTAGCCATGTCCCTGGTAAAGGACAATTTGAGCATCAAGACATGGAAGCAATCAAGAATCTCATCATTCAATTTTCTAAGTTAAAACTTGTGGATTGAACAAGGGTTGTCTGAAATCTTCAATCTTTGGTTGGTAGATGCCTTGGAAAGGATCTTCAATCTTTGATTGAGAAAAATGATTTTGTCAAACAAAAACTTAGTATTTTCAAAATGATAAGAAAAATCTATTTTGAGCAATGCAAGCCTCAACTCCACTTAGCCAAATGCATATAGATAATAGACTCCACTATAAATACCATAGTATCACTTGCCAATACAATTCAAATGTATTGACCCTTGTGGCTGTAACTTGTAATGTTGCAGGTTTGATTGATTTTAGTGAAGATTGTTTGATTAGGATTACAAAGTCTACAACCAACATCTGCCTGTGGCACTTTGAAGATGAAGGACCCCATGACTATAGTTATTCCGCTGCAATGTAATGTAATAGCAAAATGAGCTATGTTTTGATGTAATAAACTTATGTTATTCCTGGTTATAAAGTTATATTATGACCTTTGTTTCTTGCTATTACATCTTAACTATGGATGCTAGCTATTGATCCAGGGACTAGCATTGTAAACACAGGAGGAATCTACCTTATCAGGTTGAGACCTCTACAGTATGTTCTCTACAGATATACATCCGCCCGTTGTTTGTATCTAGTAGATAGATCTTGGTATATAGTTCACATCGTAGGAATTTTTTTTTGTTTTCTATGCTGCGAACCCTACAAAACCACCACGTTTATGAGAAGTAATTGATGGAAAATCTTGCAGAAATATTTTTGAAATTGATGAAGATGAAGTCCGGAATAAACCAAGATATATCTAATTCCTTTATTTCAACATATATGGGCATATTGTGCAGTTCAAGATGGGAAACGAAGAACATCAATGATGAATCAATGTGTATGAATTGATTAAAGTGGTATGACTCCTTTTGTGTACTTATGCATGCAAGTTAACATTAGCAAATGCTTGGCAAAAGTTTCATCAATACTTAGGGAAGTGGTAATGAATGGTTACTTTGTTTGTGTTCTTTTGGATATATAATGAGGCAAGTGAGATGCTATTTGTTGTGGTGTGGAACACGGCAGTGCCATCGAGAATGGCAAAGAAGGGACACTCAGATGCATTCAGTGGCTGGTGAACTGCAAACACAGTGACGTACCCAGGTTTAGGGCCCTCTCGGCGAGGTAAAACCCCTACTCCTACAAGATGAACTATATGAGGGAGCAAATGCCCTGCACAGATGCTCCTTGAGCTGTTTCCTTAGCAACTATCAAGACCTAGAGGGAGATGGGAACTATCTACCAACACTTCTGTTCTTCTATTGTTGCCTACCTAGAACCCCAGCTCTGCCATCCCTTATATACTGGTCTGGGGAGGCAGATTACAAATCGGGCCCTAGGCTTTACTGTTTGGATATGGGTTTATAGGATAGTTCCGGCTGCAGGGCCCAGTCAGTGGGCCAGGACCCATTCTACCCTTCTTTTAGCATCATCCTTCACTTTACCGGTCACCCGGGCTTCTTTTGGGGCGTCACCCTTACTTTAACGGTCACCTGGACTGCTTTTGCCAGTCTAGCCAACCACTTTGCTTTATCTTTGTCGGGTAGCGCTGGTCATGACGGCATGCCAGCTTTCCCGATGACGAGGGAGAGCCAGAGGCGTACCCCGCAAGGAGCGTCAGCCCTTCCGTGCTTTCCATCGAATCTGAGGTGAGCCGGGTGGAAGAGGCCACCCGGTCGGTTCTTCTGGCTACCGGCTAGACGGGCCAGCTGAGAAGGTTATGAGCCCATCCAGGCGGTGTTCGCCAACCAGCTGGAGTTGTCCTTCTTGAGGGCTAGACGTCCGGTTCCTTCTGGAGCCGGCCTACTTGTGTTTGTCTTTCCCCACCCGAGGGTTATCCCCCTGACACTAGTCCCCGAGCATGTATAGGCTTGGCCGGTGGGTAAGAGCTTGCGTGCTCTTTTTTCGTCTTGAAGTGATTGCTTTACACATCCGGCTGCAACTTTTGCTTTTGCTTTTCGGCTGGATTTAACCGGCTGCAGAATGGATGGCCGCCCACTGGGTGTAAACAGCAAAGACAGGGATCGGCTGGCATAGCTGAAGACGAAGCGTTAGCTTGATGAAGCTGTTGATGTTGTCACCCACGACTGCTTCTCGGGTGCACGTCGTTGCGTCAGTTTTTTGGCAACTGCGCACGCCACTTGCCGTAGCGGTTTCTCGGGGCGAGCACGCACGCCTCGTCTCCCGGTAACGCCCGCGGATCTTCTGTGGCGATTATTGTGGTGCAAAGGATCTGAAGCCGTATCGTCGTGCGGCCATGGTGCCTTGATGCCACGTGTCGTGTGGGAGCCGAGGAGGTGACAGTGTCGTCCGCATGGATAGATAGAGCCTCGAGGGGAAACGATGCACACATTTCTTTGCCCTTCGGATCATCTTATCCTCATGCTCTAGTACACCTTGCTCCTTGCGCCCCTTCTCCTTGCCGCCACCAGAGTTACTGCAGATCGTCCACCACGGCCACCTCTTCTGCCGAGATGTTGCCGGAGCAGCGCGACGGTTGGTGTGGGTCATTCGTGAGCAACGAACTCGTTAACAAGTACCGACGGGGGAGATTTCTTCCCTCGTCATTGCTTGTGAAGCATCGGCTAGCGCCGGAGGGGGAGAGGGTGCCAGACCCTCGGCCGGGGGAGCGCGTCGTCTTCCTCGCGCACTTCGCCCATGGCTTCGGCCTTCCCATCAGCCCCTTCCTCCAACTCTTTATCTTCTTTGACCTCCAGCTCCATCACCTGGACGCCAATGCCATCGTGCAGCTGTCGCACCACGTGGCTTGCTGCGACTCGTACCTTGGGGTGTGGCCCGAGGTAGCGAACTTCCTCAAGTTCTTCCACTTTAAGGCCCAGAACACCTCCAAGGGCGGTCCGCTGACGCAGACGGGTTGCTGCGCGATCTACCCGCGGTCCTCCTCGCCAATGCCGTGGTTCGAGCTTCCCGACACCGGCAAGCTGTGGCAACTCTCATATTTTTATGTGAGCAATGCCATAGAGGTGGACTGGATCTGCCTTCCGCCTTTCGCCAATTTGCCTTCAACACAGAAGGGCTGGTCGACGAAGGGTATGGGCGCCTCGGCGGACCTCGACCGGATGGCCACCTAGGTGGAGACGATGGTGGAGACGGAGAGGCTCACCGTCCGGGACATCACGCTTTCATGGATGGTGTGTCACGTGCTTCCGCTGCAGAAGCGGTCGCACAAGATGTGCCACATGTTGACCGCTAATGACCCGACGAGGACGTCGTGGAAGGAGGTGCCCTACCAGGACCTGCGGAACTGGGTCTCCATGATCTCCAAGTTCCGTATGGAGGCCACCTGGGCGTACTCCTGCCCACCGTACCATCGCGTCCGCCTGCCGCCCCGGGTGAGTTGTTCTCTGGTTGTCTTGTGTTTTATTCTTCATCGTTGCTAGCTTTCCTTTGGTGCCTTATGCTCCCCTTTTTTATTAGTTGTTCACGGCGCAGCGAGCCGAGGACGGTATGGGTGACTTCCCGCTTCCGTCCTTCTTGGAGGACAGGAAGCCGAAGAAGTAACCCCAGACAGAGCCTGAAGGGTTTCCCGTCCAGGCGGACGACAGCCCCTCAGATCCTCACGGTAAGTTGCTGGCTGCGGCTACTACTTTCATCCTGGATCGTGAGGTTGTGGTTTTGATTCTTTGTTTTTGTTGCAGTCTATGTCACCGACGAGGAGGGCGGCCGAGAGAAACCCGCGGCGAAAGCCCGGTGAAAGAGGGCGGCGCCTGTTGCCGCACCCTCTCCGGTTGAACAGAAAAGGACGCGCCGGGGGCGCCAAGTCGTTGCTCCGTCGTCCATCGTAGGGTTAGTATCCTCCTTGCATTTTCTTGCCGCTCTGTGGTTCTGTTGGTGCTTTTTCTTATTTTTCATCCTGTGAAGCGAGGCGATGTCGCTTGGCGATGGTGGCGCTGCCGTCGTTTCTCCTCCCCCTTCTCCGCGGGTTGAGGAGGTGGTGAGGTCGCCAGCTGCACCTGTACCGGCTGCGTCCGGCCCGGCTGCGCCTGTCGCGCCGTCACCACCTAGGGCCCCTCAGGGCTCCCCGACCATAGGGTTGCTGCACTAGGCGCACGCATCTTTGCGGTTGGGACAGATGTTTGTAGCTTCCCAGGACTCGGAGACCCCCCTCCTTCGTCCCGGGGCTGGTGTGAACCCGGCCTGGAGCGATGCACCAGGCAGCTTCGCCAGGCCCGTGATCACGGAGGTGACGGAGGAGGATGGGTCCGCGTAGGCGGCTGCAGTGGGTGCCGCAAGTCGGGCGCTTCTGTGCCTACTGGGAGGGAGTTGGTGGTGGTCGTGCCTTCGGGTGCGGCTACCGATGATGACGAGGTTGTCGTCACCGGATCGAGGCCATCTTCGGTTGTGCTGACGCCGGGTGCGATCCTCGCCTAGCTCTTGGGAACAGCACCGCACTCAACCAGGTTTGCCACCTAGTTGAGGGAATGGAGAACGGCCTTGTCGAGGCCAAAATTTTATCTGTCTTGATGGAGGTAGGTGATTTTTCCTGACATCTTTCTGTTCTTCCAGCCGGTTTGTCATTCCGTTACTTATTCGTTTCCTTGCTGCAGAGAGCATTTGCGGAATCGGTGAAGAATACCCAGGATCTTGGCCGTAAGATTGCTTCTTCAGATCTGTCTTGGCGATTGGCTCCCTTTTCCCATGTTTTGTTGACCATCGGGTATCCTCCTACATCATTGATCTAGGACAAGAAGGAGGTGGAGCGCCTCAAAGCTAAGGTTGCCCGGCTGGAGGAATCGAACAAGGCATGACAGGCGCAGTTCGATCAACTTGCCGCGGCCAAGCATCAGCTAGAGGTTAGCGTGGAGCAGGGCAAGAAGGCGGCTGACATCCGGGCGGAGGCACTGAAGAACTTTTAGACGATCTCCACCCAACAGGAGGAGACGATCAAGATTCTTCGCTCCCGGGAGGGGGAGTTGACTTAACACCTCCAGAGCATCTCGGAGATGGTCATCAGTAAGTTCTTATGCTTCCACTCTCCACCGCGTCGTGGTTAGTTTAGTCTAGTCCCACTACTCATTCCTGTCCTTGGCTGCAGCTCACTATCCTGAGGCGACCGAGATGGCCCTAGAGAAGCTACCTGTGGAGGATGTCGGTCGTGACCTGAACGCCTTGGACCTGGTGAACGTGATGGCGGAAGAGAGCAATTGCCTCTGTGTCATTGCCATTGACCTCTTCCACTACATGTGGCCAGATGCAGGCGATGTGCATTACATTTCCAGCTTGGCGATTGCCTTGTCTCGTGGAATCGATGTCCTGGACATCCACAAGGAATGTGCTCACACGTGGCTTCCGTCTTAGGACGAGCTACGAGGGTCTTCGCGACAACATTCAGGTGATCCGGTCCTACGGGGTGAAGATTGGCACCTACGTGGACTTGGAGCGTGACTTTCATGACCCTGCCGAGCCGCTGCCGCTCCACTGGACCCCGGCGCCCTGGAATCCCATCGACGTCGCCTCCACCAGACAAGCTCCTGCAACCGATGCTGGCGTAGCTCCTGCCGGTCCAGCTCCTGCCCCTGCTGCTGACACTCCCCCGTCACTCTGGCTCCAGAATCTTGATCCCTGGAATGCCGGGTGTATTTGTTAACTGATCTTTTGTTGTTGCTACACTTTGGCTGACTTTTGTCGTCAAATTCTGAACCTGCGCGAAACCTTTGTGTTCCGACTTATTGCTTGGTGCCTCTTCAACTCTTTGGGTTTACTTCCTCTGCCTATTGTTATGTCTTTGTTAATTGTAGTGTTCCGGATTGTCGTCGGCTGGGTGGCCAGCCAGGTCAGGGCTTTTGGCCGCCTTGACTTGGGTTGATGAGTGCAAGGGAGCGCGCCCATTAGGTGTAGTCCGTGAGGTTCGGGCCGGCTAGGGTAGCCAGCCGGGTAGAAGCTCTTCCGCCGTCTTGACTTAGATTTATGGGTGTAGTCCCTGAGGTTCGGGCCGGCTGGGGTAGCCAGCCGGGTCGAATCTCTTCCGCCGTCTTGACTTAGATTTATGGGTGCGCGGGAGCACACCCACTGGGTTTAGTCCCCGAGGTTCAGGCCGGCTGGGGTAGCCAGCCGAGTCGAAGCTCTTTGCCATCACGTTTCCTGTCAAGTTGTAGCTCGGGTTGCGCGAGACATAGTGTTTCTTTGGGTTAGTTTTGTTATGCATATGATCATTCATTAGTTAGGACTGAACATAAAAGGAACGAAGAGGCGCGCCCCTTTGAGTCAGGCCATTAGCAGCTCCCCTTTTCTCAGCGAGCATTGGCCTTCCAAGCGTTGCCCTTTCCGGTAGCCAGCCGCGTTGCGGTCTGCAGCTGGAACCGAAGGGGCAGCTACGTTGGCGCGCCTCGCGATACTTCGGTTCGTTGTCCTTGGCTTAGCTCATGTAAGCGCGGCCGGTTCGCCCAGGCGCCATTTCTTTCTGCATTGGCATTTTCTTGCAGCGTGTACTTTGAGTTTTTGCTCTTGCCGGGTCGACAGCTGGCTTGCGGTCTGAAGCCGGAATCGAAGAGTTTGCTATAGGTACCTTGTGCAATATTATGCCCCTGTAGAAATCATGGGGGTCCAGGCCAGCCGGTACGAAAGCGAAAGTGGTGCGCGAAACTTGAGAGAAAGTCCTCGGAACTATGCCAAGGCTTCCAATCTTGTTCATTTATTACATGAAAAGGGAAGGTACATACACTACTTGTTCAAGTGTAAAACGGCCATAGTAGGCTCGCATTCCATGGGCGTTCCGTCTCCTTGTCTAAGCGATCTGCCTTATTCTTCACCGGCTGCTGGGCATCGATCAGATAGTATGAACTGGTGTGAAGCGCTCGGCTGACGATGAATGGGCCTTCCCATGGTGGGGACAGCTTGTGCATTCCTTTGGTGCTCTGGACCAGGCGCAACACCAGATCTCCCTCGCGGAAAGAGGTAGGCCGGATCTGGCTGGCATGGTACCGGCGCAGGTCTTGCTAGTAGATTGCTGACTTGGACAGAGCCAACTCAGGTGCTTCCTCGAGCAAGTCCATGCTGTCCTCTCGTGCTTCTTTGGCTTCCTTATCCGTGTAGAGCTTCTTGCGGGGCGCATCGAACTAGATGTCCGTGGGGAGAACTGCTTGTGCCCCATAGACAAGGAAGAACGGTGTGAAGCCGGTTGAGCGGTTGGGTGTGGTGTGCAGGATCCAAAGCACAGCTGGCAGCTCCTCTATCCAGCATCCGGGTGATCTGATGAGTGGTTCGATTAGCCTTGGCTTGATTCCGGCTAGGACCAGCCCGTTAGCGCGCTCGCACTGTCCGTTGGACTGTTGGTGCGCGACTGATGCCAGGTCCAGGAGGATGCCCTTTTCTCCACAGAAGCGAGCGAAAAATACTTTCGTGAAGTTGGTTCCGTTGTCTGTAACGATGCTATGCGGGTAGACGAATCGGATGATGATGTGCATGAAGAACTTGATCACCATAGCTCCGTCTAGCTTCTTGATGGGCTTCGCTTCGATCCATTTGGTGAACTTGTCCACGGCTACAAGCAAGTGCGTCATGCTGTTTTGAGTTGTTTTGAATGGCCCAACCATGTCCAACCCCCATACTGCGAACGGCCAGGTGATTGGTATTGTCTTGAGTGCCATAGACGGCATGTGCTTTAGCTCGCTGAATCGCTGGCAGTCATTGCATGCTTTGACTAGCTCTTCAGCGTGCTTCAGCGCTGTCGGCCAGTAGAAACCATGCCGAAGGGCCTTGGCTTCTATTTCTCTTGACGAGGCGTGGTGGCCACATTCGCCCTAGTGTATGTCCACTAGGAGCTTGGTTCCCTCTTCTTGTCTTACGCATCGTTGATAGATGCCCCCAAAGCTGCGCTTGTACAGCTTGTTGTTGATGATGGTGTAGGCGCTTGCTCTTTGCCGCACTTGTCATGCTTCCAGTTCCTCTTTCGGGAGTTCGTCCTTGGCCAAGAATTTCATGAACGGCTTCGCCCAGTCGGGCGTTTCCCGAATGGTGTGCACCGTCTGTATGATGATCTTGATCTCCTCATGGATGGCCGGCTCCGGAATGTCGGGGGCTTGTCGAGTGGTAGCTTGCTGGTGTCGACCACGGGCAGCATTGCAACAGTCCCCGGGTGCGGCGAGGCAGTTCCCGGATGCGGCACGGCAGTCCCCGGGTGCGGCGAGGCAGTCCCTGGGTGCGGCACTGCACCGGTTGTTCCTGGATCTGCGTTGAGTACGATGGAGTGATGGAGGGTTTGTGCAAGTCCTCAAGGGAGACTCCAGGCGGTATGGCTTGTCTTGTTGAACCGACCCTGGCCAAGGTGTCAGCGGCTTCGTTGTTGGTTCTAGGCACGTGGTGGAACTCGCATCCTTCGAAGCAGGCACACAGCTGCTGAACGAAGAAACTGTAGAGGGCCATGTTTGCATCCCTTGCGTCCCACTCACCGGATACCTGCTGCACCACCAGGTCCGAATCTCTAAAGCATAGTACCCTCTGGATGCCTATCTGCTTGGCCATCTTGAGCCCATGGATGAGCGCTTCATATTCGGTGACGTTGTTGAATGCCTTGAAGTGGATCAGGAGGACGTACTCTAGCCGGTCGCCTTTTGTCGAGGTTATCATGATTCCGGCTCCGAGTCCTCCTCGCATCTTGGAGACGTCGAAGTGTAGCTTCTAGTAAGTTGAATCAGGCACGGGTGGCATGTACTGTGTCTCCGCCCAATCGACTATGAAATTGGACAGTGCCTGGGACTTGATCGCTGTTCGTGGCTCGTACTAGATGTTACGCGCGGCGAGCTCGATGGCCCATTTTTCCACGCACCCGGTGGTGTCTTTGTTGCCGATAATTTCTGCAAGCGAGGCCAATGCTACTTCCTGGATGGAGTGCTCTTGGAAGTAGTGCTTGAGTTTCTTGGCAGCCATGTACACGCCATACACCAGCTTCTGGTAGTGGGGGTAGTTCTGCTTGGAGAGCGATAGTACCTTGCTCAGGTAGTATACGCGGCGCTGGACCGGCTGGGCCTTCCCTTCTTCTCACCTTTCCACTACTAGTACCACGCTAACCACTTTGTTTGTGGCAGCAATGTACATCAGCATAGGATCCTTTGCCGCTGGCGCCTCCAGAATGGGTGCTGAGGTGACCATGCGCTTGAGGTCCCGGAAGGCTTCGTCTGCTTGAGTCTGTCTTCTTCATCAGCTGGTACATGGGAATGGCTTTCTCACCCAGCCGGCTGACGAACCGGCTGAGGGAGGAGAGGGACCCGGTGAACTTCTGTACGTCGCGCAGGTTCTGCGGCAACTCCATGTGCTCAATGGCTCCAATCTTTTCCTGGTTCGCCTCGATTCTTCGCTCAGAGATGAGAAAACCGAGGAGCTTGCCGGCTGGGACGTCGAACACGCACTTCTCCGGGTTCAGCTTGATCTGGAAACGGCGGAGGTTATCGAATGTTTACTTCAGATCCTCGAGGAGTGTGTGCCGCTCCTTGGTCTTGATGACAACGTCGTCGATGTAGGCTTGGACGTTTTTGCCGATCTGCGTCTGCAGGCATTTCTGCATACAGCGCTGATAGGTTGGTCCTGCATTCTTCAAGCCGAAAGGCATGGTGGTGTAGCAGTAAGCTCCATAGGGGGTTATGAATAATGTCTTTATTTGATCAGTTACATTGAGATTGATCTGGTGATAGCCCGAGTAAGCATCCAAAAAGACAACAAATCACAACCGGCGGTGGAGTCGATGACTTGATCAATCCGCGATAGAGCGAATGGATCTTTGGGGCATGCCTTGTTGAGACTGGTGTAGTCAACGCACATACGCCATGTCTTGTTCTTCTTCAGCACCAGCACCGGGTTGGCGAGACATTCCGGGTGGAAACCTTTCATGTTGAAGCCGGTTGCGAGCAGCCGTGTGATCTCCTCACCGATGGTTGTTCTTTTTTCTTCTGCGAAGCGGCGTAAAGATTGCTTGACCGGCTTCGCATCTGGTCGAACATGAAGAGAGTGCTCGGCGAGTTCTCTTGGGACACCAGGCATGTCTTTGTGGCACCATGCAAAAATGTCCCGATTCTCACGGAGGAAATCGACTAGCGCGCTTTCGTATTTGCTGTCCAGGCCGTATCCGACTAGGACGAACTTGCTCGGGTCCTCCTCGTTCAACAGGATCTTCCTTGTTCCTTGCGAGGGCTTGAACTGTGATTCTCCAGCCGGTTTAGGTTCTCCATCCAGCATATTCTTCTGCAGAGCCGCCACGTTCTGCATTATGACGCGCTTCTCTTGGGCGATGATAATTGCTTCGACTAGCTTGGAGCCGTCTGAAGCGCACATGATCAAACGCTTGTAGCATCCGTCAATGGTGATCACTCCCTTTGGGCCTGGCAGCTTCATCTTGAGGTACGCATAGTGCGGTACTCCCATCAACTTGGTGAGAGATGGGCGCCCTAGTATGGCATGGTAAGCGCTAGAGAGGTTCACAACCTCGAAGCAAATTGGTTTGCAATGGAAATTGTTCTCGCTGCCGAAGATGACGTCTAGCCGGATCTTGCCGATTGGCAAGTGCAACGGCCTAGTACTGCTCCGTGGAATGAAGTGCTTGAGGGCTCCAGCTGGGATTCGCTTATGCCTAGCTGCTCGGGGCTACTCCGGTATAGGAGGTTGATGCTGCTACCGCCATTGATCAGCACCCGAGAGAAGCGGCACGAGTGCTTCTCGGAGGTGATGATGGGGTCGAGGACCAGCGCGTAGCTGCCTGGGCTTGGTAACATAGCCGGCTGATCTTCCTTGCTCCAAGTGATCGCCTAATCCAACCAGTGCAGGTATTGGGGGACGGGGGACGATTGCGTTCACCTCTGCCTCGCGCCTCCGCTTGGCGTGCTTTCATTCCGGCTCCGTGAGGAATATGTGGTAGTTGCCCACTTGTCGCGCGTACCCGTCCTTGTCGTCCTCGCGGCGGTTGCGCCCTCCCTGTTGTCCGGTGGGCCTCCGGCTGGTGGTGGAGGTGGTGGTGGGAGCCCACCAGCTTCGTCCATCTTCTTCGTCTATCTACACTGGCGTTCTGTGTGATTCGTGGGCTTGCTACCGCTGCTGTGGAACTTGCACGGCCCATCGAGCATGGACTCCATGGTGTACTTGGGCCGAGGCGTCCTGTCATACGGTCTCTGCCTCCGGCTCGCGCCTACAGCCAGGTTCTTGTGCACGGTAGCTACTTGCTTGGTTCCGTACCGGCTTTCAGGTTGGTCGTCTTTCCTCTTGCCTTGGCGATTGTCATGGCCGTGCTGCCTGGGATGATGGTCTCCCGGCTGGCGGCGCTCCGCCTGTTCGTCCGTGACAATTTGGCCTTGGTCATCCACCACGATGGGCTTCTTCATGGTCGAGTCAGCGGTGGCGTACTTGTCCACGATGGACCTTACCTGGGACATGGTTTGTGGGTCTGCCCGGCTGAGTTTATGCTTCAGCATGGTGCCGTCACGACAGCCGTTGGTGAAGAAATCTATCGCCTGGTGCTCACGCCCCCCTTCGCACGAATTGTGCATGCTAGTCCACCGGGTGAGGTAGGCGCGGTCGGACTCATCCTTGCCCTGAACACAGAGGGAGAGCTCGCAATGTCGACCCGGCCGCTTGTATGTTCCGGTGAAGTTGCGAATGAACGCTTCTTAGAAGTCTAGCCAGGGTTAGTGATGTTGTCGGGGAGGCTATTGAGCCATGTTCTTGCCGAATCGACGTGCATGAGGGGGACATAGCGGACGGCCAGGCGGAGGTTTCTGGTGGCAATTCCCACCGCGGTGGTGTAATCCACCAACCAATCCTCAGGCTTGACCGTACCGTTGTACTTTGGCATATCCCTTGGTAG
Source organism: Avena sativa (assembly GCA_916181665.1). Taxonomy (NCBI): domain Eukaryota; kingdom Viridiplantae; phylum Streptophyta; class Magnoliopsida; order Poales; family Poaceae; genus Avena; species Avena sativa. The sequence goes on along the minus strand of OV702281.1, from coordinate 323,449,397 downwards.
CAAAAAACCCTTCGGAAACGATTCGTTCCCGATGCGCGGGCCGAAACACTTCGAGCCAGACGGACTTTCTTCTTCTAGCGTGCGTGACAACACCAGTTGATCGATGCCCTCGCGCGCGTCAGCCGGTTCTTGGGTGCTGAGCCGTCCTTTCAGGCGTGATGAAGGCGGGTCCTTGTTCGCATATGCTCCTTCATACGGGGCACGCGTCTTCTTCCCTTGGGAGGCTCCTGCTGCCGGAGCACGGCTTATGCTGGAAGCAGCAGCGTATCGGTTGTGGTGGCCACGGTTGCCGGATTCGCCACGCGGGTGGCTATTTTGCCTGACTCCTCCTGGGGAGGATGCCTGTTAATCCTTGCTTCCTCTATGCGCCTTCTAGTCCATGCCTTTGCGAATGACGATGTCGCGGGAGTTGCCCATCTCGCTGGGGGTGCCTTCGGCCTATTGCTTGTTACTGGTGGCGACGAGGAGCTGGACGCGCTTCTGCTGGCGACGAAGTTCCTCGCCCTCGAGGTGCTTCAGCTTCGTGGCTGCCGCCTCGGCTGCCCTCATGTTCTTGGTGGGGGTGCTGTAGAAGGGCTGCACCACACCTGCATGTGAATCAGCGGCACGGTCCAACTCTGACGCTAGGTCGCGTCCCCGGTGCTGGATCTTCCTGGCGAAGCCGTGGGCCGTGTTGTTCTCATGCACGGTGGCGTTGAGCCGAGCTGGTTAGCCGCGACCTTGGTGGCCTCCTCCAAAAGTTTCTAGCGCGTGGCTTAAAGCGTGGCCGCGGCAACTGCTGGTTCTGCCTCGACAACGATCAGAGCACGCAACTGCTGGATTGAGGCGGTGAGCGGGTCTTGCTCTTGCTCGGGCGCGGAGTTCTCTCCTCCCGCCCGACGATCTTGAGGTGGACGATGGTTTTTGCGGGCGTTTACCACCATGACTTCGATGCAACCACTCACCGCGGTTGGGCCGTGGAGCGAGGGGCACGTCGAGGACGGGGGTGACCACGCTGGGGAAAACCTCAGCGACAGTGGCGACATAGACGTGGACATCTCAAAAATACAGGATGGAGCCGTTGGCGAAGAAGGTGTTCCCAACGAAGCACGTGGCATTGTTGATGACGCAGTCGAAAGTTCCGAGCGTGAGAACAATGCCGGAGGCCACGCGTTCACCAGCGACGAGCGGAAGTCCCGTGCGGAAGATAATCCCAGCCAAAGCGCTGTGCCCCACGGTGGGCGCCAACTGTCATGGTGTGGAACACGTCAGTGTCATCGGGAATGGCAGAGAAGGGACACTCAGATGCATTCGGTGGCTCACGCAACGGGTTGGGCACGGTGAACTGGAAACACAGCGACGTACCCAGGTTCGGGGCCCTCTCGGAGAGGTAACACCCCTACTCCTGCAAGATGAACTGTATGAGGGAGCAAATGCCCTGTAAAGATGCTCCTTGCGCTGTTTCCTTAGAAACTATCGAGAGCTAGAGGAAAATGGGAACTATCTACCAACACTTCTCTTCTTCTATTGTTACCTACCTAGAACCCCAGCTCTGCTCTCCCTTATATACTGGTTTGGGGAGGCAGATTTCAAATCGGGCCCTAGGGTTTACTGTTTGGATATGGGTTTACAGGACAGGGACGGATGCAGGGCCCAGCCGGTGGGCCAAGACCCAGTCCGCCCTTCTTTTAGCGTCATCCTTCTCTTTAGCAGTCACTCGGGCTTCTTTTGGGGAGTCACCCTTGCTTTAACGCTCACCCGGACTACTTTCGCCAGTCTAGCCGACCACTTTGCTTTATCTTCGTCAGGTAGCGCTGGTCCTGACGGCATGCCAGATTGCTCGATGACGAGGGAGAGCCAGAGGCATACCCCGCAAGGAGCGTCAATCCTTCCGTTCTTTCTATCAAATCTGAGGTAAGCCGGGTGGAAGCGGCCATCCGGTCGGTTCTTTTGGCTACCAGCTAGACGAGCCAGCCGGGAAGGTTATGAGCCCATCCGGGAGGTGTTCGCCAACCAGCTGGAGCTGTCCTTCTTGATGGCTAGATGGCCTGTTCCTTCTGGAGCCGGCCTACTTGTGCTTGGCTTTCCATATCCGGGGGTTATCCCCCCGAAACTGTTATGGAACATTATTTTAACTTGATTGCATGATAGTATCCCTGAACAGAAGTCTATTCATACCATTTTGCTTGTTGATGTGGACATAAGTCATATTCAATGATGAATATTTATATTCCTATGTGTCTTTGAAATATGGAGGTTGAGGCTTGTATGATATTCCAGTCTTTCAAATTGTGAATCTCATCGTCAAATCATATGTTAGTGAGTTGATAGTATCTTTAGTTGATAACTAAGCCTTTCTGATAGCCTTTAAACCTATTCCCCCAACATGTCCATGTCACATCCCAAAATTCTCCAAATTATGAAATGTGAAAAATAAAGAAACAAAAGAAACAAATGTTGGAATTTAGGGTGAAAAGAAACTTTTTGCTTCTAAATGGAAACATCAAAACCCTACTTCAACAAAATTTGAATAAGAAAACAACAAACAAATATTCCCAAGTCAAATGAATTTATGCATGAAAATAATCTTGAATTAAAACACTTGGGAAAAGATTAAACCAAAACCCTAAAATCCTAATGAGAGAAATCATATTCAAGATCACACCAAGACTCTGGATTTGATCCATATAAAAATTCAGCAAAAATATTTCTAAATGATAAAAAATGATAAACAAAAATATTATAAAACCATGGAAATTGGTTTCACTAAATTTGGATCCATGGATAAAAACTTATGAATTTAATAAGTTAAGAAGAAAATAAATTCCAAGGCTAATAAAACTCCTAACAAAAATAAATACCAAATTTTGAGCAAAATAATCCTAAAAGGATTTAAATATATAAATAAATATAAAATAAAATTTTACAAAGTGGAATCACTTATATTGGAACTATAAATAAAAAGATATGGATTTTATAAGACAAAGAAATAAATAAATAAATAAATAATATTTAAAAGATAAGTTAAATCTTGGTCAAATCCATAAGAAAATGGAATAAATATAATCCAAATAAAATCATATATGGGCTTTTAAATAAAATTATACGGGCTTTTAACCATATTCAATTTTATTTAAATGAAGGCAAAATTCCTAATATAAATGATTAATTAAATCATGAGAAAAATAATTGAAATTGCCAAAATAGATTAAAATTTATCTAATTAACTTAAAAAGAATAAAAGAATTATTCGAATAAAATAATATGGGTTTGAACCATATTCATTTTTATTTAAATGAAGACAAATTGCCCAAATTAAATAAATAATAAATCACAAGAAAATTATTTGAAACATTTCAAGGTGGACTATTTAAACACACTATTAAACATTAAAAACTTACTGAAAAGGTTTGGTGAAATTTGAATTCAAATGGAATCTTGAATCAAATGGCTTGAATTAAAATAGAAATTAGAAATGGAAAAAGAAAAGGAATTCAAAAGAAAAAAATAGAAAACAGATCAGACCCACCTACCTAGGCCCAACCCAGCAAACCCACTATCCCAGCACAGCCCACCCGGGCCACTCTCACCCCTCTTCCCCTTTTTTATCACTCGCGCATGAACCCATACCCCCACGTACAAAACGACCCCACCACCGCCACATCACATCGTCTCCACCCTGCTGACCCTGCCCGCAATTCCCCTCGCTGTTTCTGGTCGTTTCTCGAGAGATTAAATTCTATTAACTGGCGCAATAATCCCTCCCCTTGACCACACATGATTAAACCTCTCCCTACCCTCTATCTTTCGCCTCAAACAATGCTGCCAGAGAGCCACCAGGATGCAAGAATTGCTGCTCGTGCCACCACTGCTCCGACCTCCCCCTGCTCCCTACCTCACACGAGCGTGCTCACCAGCCACTCATGCGTCCACTGACACCTCCCACTTGCTCGCGCATGCCCCAGAGGATCGACAACAACCGAGTCTGAGCGCCACTTTCTTCTCCTTCTACTCCGGCAACCTCTACTGGTAACCCCTGACCGCACCTTTCTCTCTGGTTGACGCTCGCGCCTTCACCTCTCTCACGCGCATCTAACATGACCCTTAATTTTCCTTGGCATGCCTTGTATCCTCGCCCCCATCGATGACAGTATGTTCCCGACGGTGACAGCATCTCCGGTGAGCAATTGCCGTCACGCCCCTGCGCCCCTTCGTCGACGGCGACTATGTTGAGCATCTACTTGCCATGGCGAACCTGGTGAGCCCCTCCTTTTCTCCTCTCTCTTACTAGAACCGTCGGATCACCACTGACCGAGCGTCACCGACGCTCACCATCGCCAAACGCCGCCAGACTTTGGTCGATGCGCTCTTGATCGTTGGATCTAAATCTAACGCTATAGAATAGATGATTTAACGAGTCGTTTTTTATTGATCTATGTCATAAGCTCTCATTTAAATCCTACGTCCTGTATTGCTCAATCCAAACTAAAATGTAGGGACCAATAGTAAACAGACACGTGTATAGGGTTTTGGTTTAAAAACCAGATTAGGTCTATTAGTTATTTAAGTTTGAAAAATTCATAACTTTTGTTTTACTTGGCCAAAAATTACAAATTTTATATCAATGGATTTAGAAAAATGAAACCTTTGCAACTGTGGCCTTAGTTTAGTATTTTACCTCTGAGAAATTAGGTTTTTTTGCAGAAACATTATTAGGACTATTTTGGATATAAAAATTGTTTTAAAAATGATTTTTGGGTAAAATCTTTTGCAAATGATTTGTTGTGAACTATATGACCCTAAACACTAACATTTAGATTTAGAAATGAATTTGACTAACACAAGGAATTATTCCTTTGAATAAAAGCATTTCTAGTAAAACAAAAATGTTGCTATGGTTTAAAAATGATTTTTTAGTGAAACCTTTTGCAAATGGATTTGTTTTAAAACACTCTGACCATAAACACTTACATTTGTGTATAAAATCATATTTGTCTAACACTATAAATTATTCCTTTGGATAAAAGCATTTCTAGCAAAACAAAAATGATTTAAAAAGTTTATTTTCACTAACTTGTTTTCAAATACTTGTCCACATTTTATAAATGAACAATATGTGTTTTAAAATGTTTATAGCCTTAGTAGAAACCACTTTTCAATAAAACAATCTTTTGCATGCTTGCATGGATTTCTTTGTTTTATTATTTTATGTGGGGAATTGTTTCAATGCTAGTTTTGAATTTGTGTCTTGCTTGATTGAATTGTAGTGAACTTTGAAGAGTGTGACAATTGCAAGATCAAGGAGTGAACCTAGTTTCTCTACTAAAAAGGCAAGTGGTGCTTCATATATATGTCCTATTATTTTGACTATGCATTAGTGATATTTTGAGTACGACTTGCATGTAAATTTCTAAGTATCTATACTATGCTATGCCTTGGGAAATCCTAGTAGATGTTGTATTAGTGGAATTTTCCCTAAGTTAAGATTCTTGTTACTACTATGCTTAGCTTAGATAATAGAAAACAAGGGTGTATTATTCATGCTATGAAATATTTCTAAGTCTATGACTTGTGTTTTTGCTTAATAAAACAACTATGTGAATGAATCACCTGGGTGGAATGGTGAGAATGGTTTTTGTTGAGTGGTTACACAAGGCCCATGATGATGGCTACCTTGTGTATGACACTTGTGGAAAGACACCCAGGAACAAAGAGATTTGAGATGTTAAGTGTTGAGAAGCTTCTAGTGTAGCCACATGGCAATATGGGCTTTGCCTTGATCATATAGGTTGCAATAACTTAGCCAGATGGACAGAAGGTGGTAGGGGTGATATGATGGAACGCGTCCATTTGGTCTAAGGGAATGCTTCTAAAAGTTCTTGTCTCGATGCATGTCGAGTCTTGTGGGAAAAGTGCACGACCTCTCGAGAGGGTAAAACCTAAGTACTTAGCCGTGTCCCCGGCAACGGACAAATTGAGCATCAAGACATTGAAGCTATCAAGGATATCCTCATCCCAATTTCTAAGTTAGAAACTTGTGGTTGAACAAGGGTTAAAGGTTCACTAATTTCTATTGGTGGTTCCTTGGGTGATTTTGACAAACAAAAACTTAGTGTTTTCAACTAATAAGGAAAACCTTATTTTGAGCAAAGCAAGCCTAAGCTACACTTAGCCAAATGCATATAGATGTTAGATACCACTATTCTACCATAGTATCACTTTCCAATACAATTCAAATGTATTGACCCTTGTGGCTGTAACTTATTATGTTGCAGGTTTTTTTGATGTTAGTGAAGTTGTTGAGTATAGATTAAAAGTCTACAACAAACATGATTGCCTGTGGCATATGAAGATGAAGGAGTCCATGCTATATAGTTATATTTGCTGCATTGTAATGAGATAGCCAAAGGAGCTATGTAAGATGTAATGAATTATTTTATTCCTGGTTGTATGTTGTAATATGACCTTTGCATCTTGATATTACATCTTAAATTGTGGATGCTGGCTATTGATCCAGGGACTAGCATTGTAAATACAGGGATCTCTACCTTATCAGGTTGGGACCTCTACAATCCATCATTGGGTTGGTGGGCACCCATCCTTTAAACCCTTATCCTAGAAAAAAATCCCAATGAGTTTGCTCTTCTACGGAAGAAAAATGGTCAGAAACTAAGAAGTGCCCACCAAGCAAGGCAAAAATCAAGAGATACTTATTCGTTTAAAGCTTATAATCAAAAACATTGATGCACTATGGATACAAAAATCCACTTAAAGCTGAATCAAAAAATACTTGCAAGACCAAAAAGTGGCAACCAAATTACCGCCACTGATGCAAAGGTGCAAGAAACATGCCAAAAAATCAACTATCCTATTCGACTCCACCTATTGTTAACTAATGACACTAGTTACTTACTCATGTATGGGTCTTCTATGAGTGTTTAAACATTGAATGATTGGAAGTATACAGCGTCCCCATAGTATTTAGTTCGTGGTGCAAGCATGATGAATTACTTGTCAACAATTGAAAGAATCAAATGCCTCAAAAACCTTACAAATGATTCAATCAAATGCGATGTGAGAACTTTGTTTGTTCTCACTATTAGGTAATAATGTTCAAATAGTGTTGTAATATATTATATCCTTTGTACCATGTATTATCATTTGTACACCGGCATAGTGGGCTCTCATTATTACTTTGCTATTCATTGATAAAGCAATGTTTCAAATATTTTCCATGTTAAAATGTTATGCATGAATAGAGCAAAGTTCTTGTAAAGTATTTTATCGCTTCTACACTATGTTTGAGTTCTTTGAGGAAAAACAAAGAGCTAAGCTTGCGCGAGCTCGTACATCCCAAATGTATCTTCTTTTCCAAGCACTTTTCTTGGCGATTTGGTCCAAAATTTTCAACACTTGGATAAAACTTCTGAATCTAACGCTGTTTTTAGCAAAAGTATTCTTTTTGTCAGTTTTCGCAGGAAATAAAATCAAGGAAAAATACCACAACAATTTTTCACCAAAGAATGAAGCCTGGAAACTTGGAATCAACAAAATGGAGTCACGAGGCCCAAAAGGGACCAGGTGGTGCGCCACCCAGGGCCTTTTGGCCCTCGAGTGTCATATCGGCCTCTCCTTTGGCGTACTCCCTTATATACCTAGAAAACCTAATTCCCTAGAAGCACGAAGCGTTTCATGAAATAGAGCGCCACCAGAGCCATGATCTTAATTTCGGTGGTCTGATTGGTCCTGCTCTCTACCCGAAGAGTGGGATTTCGAGGTCTTCTCCACAACCATCATCATCAACATCATCACCAACGACCATGAGTTCATCCCCCATCATCATGTGTGAGTAATTCCATGTGGGAATGTGAGGTGGATGGGGACTGGATGAGATCCATTATGTAATCATCCATATGTATCGAGATTTGAGGTGTTTATCTTGTAGACATTATTGTAAGAGTGTTGGTACAGTTTTTTTTATGTTTATGATTGTTGCTATGGCCAGAGTGACATGATTTCATTATTGAACTTTTATTTCCCAATCATATATTTGAGTTTGGTATGCATTTTCAAAGTTTATTACCTATTATTATGTTGAACTTGCGAACCCTAAGGTGATAGTTAGTTAAAACAATGGGAATATATGATAGTTTGAGGATATTGTGTGTTCATGAAGTGTTAATGCTTGAGTCTGGTCTATTTGAAAAGATATAGCTTAATTGCCTATAGTACCAAGTTGGCCCTGGTAAAACAGGCAGGCAGTAGAAAATATATTATGCAAACTTACATGCATGATTATGTTTGGAGCACACACCGACACACAACTGAATTAGAGATAAATGCCATGTTAATAGGATACATTATATGGTGTATATCATTCATACAACACCAGTTATCACCTCTTACCTGTGTTTTAGCCACTGAAAGTTTCACAACATTACTTTCGGTGAAAACTAGAAATCTCCTTCTTTTTTACTGCTTTGAATCAACTGCCCTAAATCACCACTTTCTTTGCATGTTTATTGATATACATGTGTGATTGAGAGTGACGTCTCAATTACTAGCGTCTTATTGGTATTCTTGTGTTCCCCTTGAGTCGAACTATAAATTTGGATAATACTCCCCATCAATGATTTCAGTGATCCCCTATACGGGTATCACTCTTTTCCTTCTTTGCCCGTTCAGGCATCCGTTCGGCCTCACTTTTCTTCCTTCTCAAGTTCAACCTCATTTACAAGAACACCTTCTTTGTTGGGCCGAAAGTACCAACCTCGAGGATGTCTCTTGTAAGTCCGAGAGACACCACGAGAACCACCTGTGAAATGAGTAAGGTAGATATCAAAAGATAAGCACACACACAAGTCTAGAAAGAATTGCTAACAACAGTAGAGAAGCAACCACAACACAATTATACGCCGCATCAATATAAGTCAAAAAGGCAGGGTTGGAACTTTATTGGACGAATAATCTGGCCCAACCAGGGGTGGATAATACGGCCCTGGTGAATTTTTGCAAAATTGACTCAGATTAATAGCATGCATAAAAATCGGCAAAAATGGTTGATTTTCAACGATTATTAACGGGCATATGGATCAATGGGCAACTTCTAATCTGAGTTTCAACAACAAAAAACACCTTCCATACAAAATAAAAGAATGGGGGAGTTACCCTCACTCATTGGAAGATTTACTCGGAGGAGAAGGTACCCGAGAGGATGAGGGAGCAGATCCGGTGAAAAACCAGAGAATCTGACAGCTAGAGCAGCACCGGGAGGGACGGGAAGGCCGACGGAGGCTAGGGACTAGGAGGGATTCGGGGTGAGGAGAGATGATTTGTTTGAGCCTCCTCACCCGACACCCATCCCTAAGAAGATGAAAACCGCCCGGTCAGGATTATCCGGCCCCACTAGGGGCGGATAATCCGGCCCTCTCTGGACTTTTCAGTTTACACAAAGTTCATGCCAGCACAACCCAACAACACCCTCACAATGTTGACAAAGGACTTATGTGCAAGAGAGACAGATGTCTTGAGGTGGGGATAAGCTTAGGTTTAGATAGCCAAACTGAGATGGTACTACACACCCAAAATTGCAAGAACCAAGAAGAAATAAAATCCAATACTAGGTGTGTTTTCCATAATAACACAAGATAGGCATGAAAAACAGATAAACCAACTGTTCACAAGGAAGAGTGCGGTGGCCTAAGCCACCATGTAGGATTGAATGGTATGACATCACGAAGATGTATCTTGGGTTCTTGACCAATACTCATCAATAAGCCCACATATCACATAATGGTATTAAGAGAAATGATTTGTCTTACTTTTGGTATTATAGGGGGAGGGTTAGCCCAATTTATTAGGACCACATTCCCCCTATGTCCATGCCCGTATCTAAACCAAATACAGGATGAGATATTGGTGAGTATGCAATGGTGATTAACTCAAGCTCCTTAAATCCACAATATTTAGCTCTTCCCTCATGGAGCAAAATCTTGCTTCATGAAGTGGATTCGCGAATATATATGGAAGTTGATTCTTCGTGCTCACAAAGGATAGTTAAATATCACCATGAGAAACATGATCTCGAATAACATCATTATGAATCTCAATATGCTTAGTTCTTGTATATTCCGCCGGATTGTAAGCAATTTTGATGGCACTTTCATTGTCACATAAAAGAGGCACTTTTCAAAATTGACACCATATTCCTTTAAATTTCACCTCATCCATAAAAATTGGGTGCAAGCACTTGCAGCATCCACATATTCAGCTTCGACAGTGGAGAGAGATATGCAAAAAAAAATCTTATAAGACCAACATACCAAGGATATGCCCAAAAATTGACAAGCTCCAGAAGTTGATTTTCTATCACCCTTATCACCATCCCAATCAGAATCCATGTATCCACATAGAGATACATTAGAGCCTTTGTGATACCATACACCAAAGAGGGGAATGAACCAAATATGGAAAAATTCTCTTGGCCGCCACCAAGTCGCTTTCTTTAGGGGCCGCTTGATACCTTGCACACACTCCTTCACTCAACACAATGTCGGGTCTAGATGCACATAGGTAAAGCAAGGATCCGATCATGGACGGGTATAGATATTAATCCACATCTTTACCATTGTGATTTAACTCAAGACGATATTTAGTTTGCATTAGTGTAGAAACGCCATTGAGATTCGTCATCTTGAATCTCTTGAGCATGTGTTGGATGTATTTTTCTTGACTAGTGAATGTTCCTTCTCTTAGTTGCTTGATCTCGAATCCAAGAAAAAACCTTAACTCTCCCATCATAGACATCTCAAACTTGTCAGTCATATGCTTTTAAATTTCATAGTTAAAAGCTTGGTTAGTAGAGCCAAAGATAATGTAATCTACATATAATTAGCACACGAAAAGATCCCCATTAACCTTCTTAGTAAAAAGAGTGGGATCAATTTTACCAACCTCAAATCCACAGTCTAACAATAACTCTTTAAGATGCTCATACCACGCAAGTGGCGCTTGTTTAAGGCCATAGAGCGCCTTATCGAGTTTGTAGACATGGTTCGGGAAGTTTGAGTCCTCGAAACCTGAGGGTTTCTTAACATACAACAATTCATATAGAGGGTCATTAAGAAAGGCTCTCTTAACATATATTTGATGTAATTTAAAATTATGATGCACTGCATATGCAAGAAGGATATTGATAGACTCAAGGCAAGCCACTAGGGCATAAGTCTCACCAAAGTCAATGCCTTCTACTTCAGAGAAACCTTGTGCTACCAATTGTGCCTTGTTTCTTACAATAATCCCATTCTCATCTTTCTTATTTCTGAATACCCACTTTGTGCCAATAGCATTGCATCATTCTTTGGGATTCTCTACTAACTTCAAAACTTTGTTGCCCTCGAAATTATGGAGTTCTTCATGCATAGAAATCACCCAGTCCAGATCTTCAAGAGCTTCAAAAAACTTTGTAGTTTCCATCATAGATATATGTGCTTGATGGTCACTAAAACTTTCCAATTATCTTCTTATGGTCACCCTTCTTCTTAGATCACCCATGAATTTGTCAAGTGTGTGATGAGTTCTTGATTTCTTTCAGCTTGAGATTTGTGATGAATTTATATTTCCTTATTGTTTCATGGAGGAATTTCTTAAACATTATGGTCCACGTCTTGACCAATATCTTGACCTTGTTCAACAGAATGTCTTGCACTGACATTTGATGGAGAGACTTGCCCTTGATCTTGATTTGCAACCATATCAGGAGGTTGTTGTTATGGGCATGCAGGGCCGGATAATCTGGCCGAGGGAGGGGGCCAGCTTAGATAATATGGCCTGGGAACTCCAGTTTCTTCATGATCGTCACTGGTGCATGAGGGAGTAGTAGAGCTGGATAATCCGGCCTGGGACTTCCAGCTTCATCAGAATACGGATGATCTTTTGAGGTTTGTTGAGTAGGTGTAGTAGTTGCTTCAATGGGTGGAGTTTGTTGATCTTGTGTAGATGAGGACACTAGTTGAGTATATCATTGTCCGTCCCGATCCACCAGAAGGAGTTCCTCAACGGGGCGGTAGAATCCCACACCCATTCTTATTATGGCATCTTGGGGTATTTCAACATTTGTATCAGAAACATCAACTTGCCCCACATGGGAGCCGTCATTTTCCTCCAATACCATACTACAAGATTTGAAAACAATTCTAGAGGTCTTGTTGTAGACTATATAAGTGTGGATTGGACACCATAACCAACAAAAATTTAGACAAACGAACTCCTTTAATGAGAAAGAAACAATTACAACCGAATACCCTGAAGTATGATATACTGGCTTATTACTGGTAACTATTTCATAAGGAGTTTTGTCCAAGATTTTGCTGCAATAAAGATAGTTTGACAAGTGACATGAAGTGGATATAGCTTCAGCCCAGAAATTAAATGGGGACTTGAATTTAGCCAACATAGACCTTGCCATATCCATTAAAGTCCAGTTTTTCCTCTCGGCTACACCATTTTGTTGAGGGTTGTATGGAGCGGAATATTGGTATCTTATCCCGTCTTCACTTAGAAATTCAATCAGGGTCTAGTTCTTGAACTCGAAGCCATTGTTGCTTCTTATTGACAAAATAGGAACATCGTGTTGACGTTGAATCTCATTGGCAAAGTCGATGATGGTTTGTTGAGTCTCACTTTTTTGCTTGAAGAAGTAGACCCATGTGTATCTTGAGTAGTCATCGACAATGACAAGGCAATACTTCTTCCCACCAAGACTTGCATGAGATGGAGGACCAAAAAGATCCTTATGAAGGAGCTCTAAGATTAAGTTTGATGAAATAGTTGTCTTCCTTTAATAGAGAGAGTCATGCATTTTCCTTCAACACAAGCCCTGCAAACACGATCTTTGACAAAGGAAACATTTTCTTTTAGTCCAAGAATGTGGCCAGCTGTAACATCCCAAAAATACTAAACTTGGATCATCAAACTCTAATCATCAAATTTAGGGTTAACAAAAACTTTTCTAAATAAAAATAGGAAAGCATGCATGTGTGTATGCATCCCATTTTGAATTCTTTTGAATTACCTTGTTTATGTGTTTCTTTGCTTATAAAATGTTTCTTAGGTGAAATAAACATCATCTAAACAATTCCCAAACTTTTCTTAAAGACAAATAAATCAAAACAAAGCTAAATGAGTGAATGGTCATTTTGACCAATTTAACTCCCATGCCTACTTTGGCTGTCTCAAACTTTCAGAACTTAACATAAAATTTTCTGGATCTTTTCACCCCTTGATTTTACTCATAACAAAGTATCAAGTCCCACTTTGTGATCATCCAGAAACTTTCAAATGCATAGTTTAAATGACAATTCAAAATTGAATCTTTATCATATGAGAAGATCCCACTTTTTCAAAAACCACTCAAACAAGCTCAACTTTCAAAACCCAAGCATCTGCAGACTCACTAGCACCAACCTAGCACACCCACCAAAAATCTTTTCAAAATTCAAAACTTGAATTCTTGCGGCCATTTCATCAAACACATTGCAGACACAAATCATCAAAATCTTACACTATTGTGAGCAGTGATTGAAGCCTAACTTGTTCCCTCTCTAGTTACAACTAGGTTTTAGTAGATCATCTAGCTCAATTGCACACCCTTAGCATCATTGTAAGCTTGGCACCATCAATAGTGAGCAGGCCGAATGCACCCTTGTCACCCCCATGTCGACAGCAAGCTAGGAGGAGAAACCAGCCTAGCCAGCATGTCTGGGAGCAAGCCAACATCCCACCGCCACTCCCTGTCCAGCGCTCGAACATTGCCAGCCACTGGACCACACGCACGAACCATGCCAACCTCGCCAGCAACCATGCCGAGAGCACGCCCCATGCTCCCCGCTCGACCGACTCCCACAAACCACGCTCCTCCCTCGCCGCGTGCATACGTGATCACCACCATCCCAGCAACCCCGCAGACACGCTCGTTTGCCGCCGCACGGACCCCGCACACTGTGCGCCATTAAATCTTCCGTCGGGCATGCGCAGAGCACCGTCGCATTGCAACCAAACCGCACCGCCCCACGTCTCACCACCGTGTTGTTGAGCATCGCCAGGGAGCACCGCACCGCGCCCTACCGTCGCCCAGGCCGATAGCCGTCTGTACCATCGACCACGACGAGCTCACCTTGCGCCCCGTCGGTCCCCTCGCTCCGCTATAAATAGAGGCCACCCCCAGCCGAATTGAGCACACCATCTCACTCCCCTCTCCTCACTGATCGTGCCACACCATTCCTGGAGCAAGGAGAGCAGCACTTCGTCGGAATTTCACCGTAGTCTGCCGCTGCTGGAGAAGAAGGGGGCCAGCGATTGGAGCCGCCCCAAGAGAAGCTGCCGATACCAGGAGGTTCGCCGTCGTCGACTTCGTCGTTCGCCCGCCTCGTCGACCCTCGCCTGAACCCCGGTGAGCCCCCAACGACCCCCACTGGCCGCGCTAGGTTTCTGTCTCGCCGGTGTTGCCCAACGTCGACGATGACTCTCAGCCGTTGGATTAGAACCAAATCGAACACACCACATCGCCCCATACCGCTTCGCACCCCCTCGTCTCACTGACGTGTGGGGACAGCCACTTAACCAGCCGGCATAAGCGCTGTGCTTAGCAGGCCGGCCCAGTATCCCTTCCCGCGCAGCCCAGTCATTTGAAATTAACCTTTTCCATTTTATTTCAAACACACTTCTGCACCTAGATTCAAAAATCAACCCAGATCAATTCAGTGAACCAAATTGAATGAAACCAATACTGTTAGAAAGGTTTGGGAATGCTGAATCCAAGCCGGTTGGATTCAAATCATTTGGATCTGTAGATCATCCTTGGTAAAAATAACAAGGCAGAAGCTTTTCCACATTCAAACATTTTTCAAATTTCAACCATAATAGCTTTTGAGTTGATTCCAACTCTCAAAATCGCATTTGATCATACCTTTCAGAATATATAAAAATATATAGGTTTACTTACAGAAATAAAGTTCAAGTAATAAAAGAATGCCACATAGGAATTTCTAGACACTTTATTTAATTAAAATAAAAGGTTAAAACCTTATTAAATTGTGACACCACTTTAAATCACATTCCCATGAACTAAAATATGTGGTGATGACATGTGTCAACATGATCCCATGTTTGGTTTGGAGAATATTAAATCTTAAGTAGTTTTTCAATGAATAGAAATTACTTTTCTAAAAATAAAAGGAATTAAACCAATCTTTAATCTTGTAATATTAGTGATGATGCTAGATCATCTTGTAATATTAGTGATGATGCTAGATCATCAATGATTGCAAGTAGTTAAGTATTGTTTGGTGATTGTGTACATCGTATTTATTTATAGACGCTAGTACCGACCAAGGATACGAGGAGGAAGGAGGATTCTATGAAGAAGAAGCCGAGGAAAACTTCAACCACTGATCTGCACAAGGCAAGCTTTACTAACTAAGTGGACCAATGCAAGCTAACACTTGCAAGATACTCTACTTTAGCAAGCCTAATACTACTAGTTGGATGTGCAAGCTAATACCTGCTTGCTACCATGTCCACTATATGCCTTAAAGCATATATGATCATAAACCCTTGATAAACCAACCCTGGTTTTACTTGCAAGTTTATTACTTTATTTCTTTATCAAAGCTCTTACTTAGAGTTTACTGGAATAAATGGTAGATACTAGAAGGATAATTGAAGGTTGCATAAAGAGCATAAAATTTTGCCTAAGCTAGATAATCTTGATGTCATCCTAAGGCATGAGATTAAACTTAGTTAAACTCCACTAGTTTACCACCCCTCATTAGTGCTTACCCCCACTTGTAGATGGTAGTGCTAAGCATAAAACTTGATCAACATTAGATGGGAATACTTGGTGAAAATGGTTATGAAATCCTTAGAATGATGGATCATTCTACTGAGATGTTTTGACATGTGTTTCCAAACACCGGATGATTTTGTTGGTAAAAATGTTGAGGCAGGAGCCTTAGCCCTTTATAAAACTGATGGTTGTCTGGATGCGATACCATTCCAATTTTATCGTACAACCACAATACCCGAAGATTGGGTAGGGCTTGACTGGAAACTTATATACCTTAGTATTAGTTCCCTCACGGCCAAGGTCTGAGCTGAGGCTACCTTGTGAAGATTGTCCAGCTGTGCAATACCCAAGATGACAGTTGGTCATGGTTGGGAGGCCAACTCACATGAGAGGTGCTTATACTAGGGCGTGTAATTGAAAGGTTAGGATTGATTATCCGCATACTTATTATGGTGAATTCAGGATTTGTTCCTAACGGATGTATCGAATGTTGTGGTGAAAGTGTACAATCTCTGCAGAGTGTCAATCTATTCGAATTGCCGCGTCCGCGATTATGGACAGTTGGTGTGGCCATACTGTTCCCCCGTCAGATGTTTTCAAAAGACTTGTGAAATGAATTGAGATTTTAACTTGACCACAACAGAGTTGTGATATGAAATACAAGTTCCCACTTAGGTTTTATAAAACCTTAAATAGCATTCGTTGCTTCCAAACTTAGTAGAGATAAATCTGGCTTTTGCAAAACAACCCTAGAGCCTAGTGTCCTATTATCAAAAACCCCTTTCACTTGTTAGTATTAGTTTGCGAGTACTTAAAGAGTACTCATGGCTTTGTCCCTGGCTATTCCCATGGCCAGACTATGAAGAGGAGTACCTGGAGGATGGACCCCAGGAAGGTTACGACAACTAGGATCATATCCCATCGTCAGCATTGCCTGTGACCCCGAGGCTAATTGTTGCAAGTCTCCGAGGAAAGATTGAACCTCCCACTGCTGAGGGAATTCAGTTTACCTTAAGAGAGAACAACTGGCTCGACAGACTTGCCAGGGCCATGCAGGAAGCTCTTTCCCGTCTGTGTGGGCAGAGCATCAACCAGATCAAGAGTACTCGCTTTGAGTTTCGCCCAAGGCGTGATGCTAATGTCCAACCACTGGAAGCCCCATACCACCCTGAGATGAAGACCCAAGTGTACCACCTTAGCTTCATGATGTACGATCGTCAGCAGGAGTTGGATAACTGCTGTGACTACTCCAACCACAAGTCTGCCATCATCAAAACGAAGGCCCAAACCATCACCATGCTAGCAAAGGATCGCAAGTCTTACCGCCGTCAGCTCGACAAGAAGGAGCGCATTATTGCCCATCTTCGTCACCGTATCTCATCTTTGGAGGAGACCATCCACGAGAGAGACATGCAGTTGGAGTAAAGGGAGAATGCAGGAGAAGATCTTCGTGGAGACCCCTACTCCTATCTCAGCGATGACGATGATTTTCTGGAGGATCAGGCTATGGATTTCTTCACCGATGAGGATGATTTCTCTTTCATCAATGATGATGAGGATGATGAAGCCACAGATTCCGAGGAGTAGTACCACTTGATTACTAGCGTAATGAGTAGTATTCGGTCCCACTGTATCGTAGTTTTCAGAATGGTTCTTAAAACCATCTGTTTTTCTTTGTTGTGGTGTGTGTTGTATCGTGTGCTATGAATGAATGAATGAATTAATGAAAAAGCAAGTTGCTAGAAAAATCTGAGTCAAATTTAAAAACTTTTCCAAGACCCAAAACCGTAGAAATTTCCCTCTTTTCTCACGATCTATCTCAATCTTCAGATACCACGGAGGAAGTGGTTCATCCCCGGGCCCGATGTTGCAGATTCTGCAAATGTTGACTTCTGACCGCGAAGCTGAAAGAGCGGAACGTCAAGCCAACCTAGCCACCCTGCAGCAGATAGCCCAGCTAGCTCACCACAACCAAGGCCACGAAAATCAGGACAACCATGGATCTAAGCTCAAGAATTTCCAGAATACCAACCCACATGTTTTCACTAAGTCAGGATAACCCCTAGACGCCGATGATTGGCTGCAAACCATGGAAAATAACCTAGAAGTCGCCAGAGTGGAAGCCAACGAGAAAGTTCTGTTCACCACCCACTATCTAGCCGGAGATGCTAGGGCATGGTGGAATAGTGTTCGCGCAATGACCGGAGGCCAGATGATGACCTGGGAGGAATTCAAGGTCAAGTTTAGCAGAACCCATGTACCACCAGGTTTGATCAAGAGAATGAGAGACGAGTTCAGAGAGCTGAAGCAAGGAAGGATGACCGTAGTGGAATACCGTGACAAATTCTTGTCATTAGCTAGGTATGCCCCGGATGAGATCGACACCGAAGCCAAGAAGAAAGAAAGATTCCTGAATGGTCTGCACGATGAGATGTAGACAGTGTTAGTCAATATCCCCTTTGCTGATATTGAAGCCCTTGTCGACTCTGCTATACATATGGAAGGAAAGATGAACCAAGCCAATGAGAACCGCAAGCGTCGCATGATGCATCAGCCAGGAACCCATCAGACCCCAAAGTATCGCCCTAACCCATCTCCCGGATTTGCCCCAAGAACCAATAGACCCCCGATGAACCGTTCGACCTACCCCAACCGTGGAAACCCTAGGCTCGGAGGAAATCACAACAACCCTGGCAACGCTAGCAATTTCAACCGTGCCCCACCCAAGTTCAACACCAACAATGCTACCGCCAACACCAACACTGCCCCGAGGACTGGAAGCAATGCTGTGCCTGTAGCAGCAAAGGACAAGTCGCAAGTGACTTGTTATGACTGTGGAAATAAGGGTCACTATTCCAACGAGTGCCCCAACAAGAAGAATGCCGCAGCACCCAATGCCAATGCCCCAGCTCACCAGCAGCGTCGTTTTCAGCCCGGAAGAAGGTTTGCCCCAGGGAATTCGCTCAACCGCAATGGCCGTCTTTTTCTCATGCATGCTGAAGAAGCTCAGGAAGCGCCAGTCGTGTTGGGTATGTTTTCTATTAATTCAGTACTTGCGCGAGTGTTGTTTTATTCTGGTGCATAACACTCATTTGTCACCGAAGAATTTGCCTGCACTAGTAAAATTCAACCAACCAAACTGAAGCATGTTATGATTGTTCAAATTCCCGGATCAACCACCAAGGCTAGGGAAATTTGCAAAGCCGTCCCTTTCCGAATCCATGTCATAGATTTTTATGCTAATCTGATAGTACTTGGAACTAAAGGTTTGGAAGTAGTACTAGGAATGGATCGGATGTCCAAACATAAAGGATTGATTGACTGTGCCAAGAAAGCCATAACCATGACCAGTACAGCCGGAATAGCATTCGAGCATATATCTGAAACCTTACCTCGCCAATTCAAGTGCAACACGAGTATAGCCCAACCTACCATTGACCAACTCTGGATAGTCTGTAAATACCCCGATGTATTTCTAGATGTTTTGCCCGGTATGCCCCCAGATCGGGATATCGAGTTTATCATTGAACTAATCCCCGGAACAGGACCCATAGCCCAGAGACCATATAGTATGAACCCGTCTGAGCTAGCAGAACTGAAGAAGCAACTGGATTCCATGTTGGAAATTGGATTGATTCAACCAAGTGCGTCACCATGGAGGTCATCTGTCTTGTTTGTGGACAAGAAGGATGGAGGTAACCGTTTGTGTACGGATTATCGGAAGTTGAATGATGTCACTATCAAGAACAAGTACCCCTTGCCCAAGATAGAGGATTTGTTTGATCAGTTGACCGGTGACAAGGTGTTTTCTAAGATTGATCTTAGAACAGGCTATCATCAACTCAAGATTCGCGCAGAGGATATTCCAAAGACTGCCTTTACTACCAGATATGGATTGTACGAGTATACAGTCATGTCTTTTGGATTAACCAATGCCCCCGCTTATTTCATGAATCTCATGAATAAGATTTTTATGGACTTCCTGGATAAGTTTGTCGTTGTTTTCATCGATGACATTCTGATTTATTCCAAATCGGAAGAAGAACATGAGCTAAACCTAAGGACCATTCTTGGAACCCTTAGAGAGCATCACCTATATGCAAAGTTTAGCAAATGTGAATTCTGGTTACAGGAGGTAGGATTCCTCGGTCACATTGTATCAGCCGGAGGAATTGCCGTTGACCCTGCCAAAGTGAAGGATGTCGAAGATTGGCAAGCCCCAACCACTCAAACCCAAGTTCGTGCATTTCTCGGATTGGCGGGATATTACCGCAAATTCGTAGAAGGATTCTCGAGTATCGCCAGACCCATGACCCAATTGGTGAAGAAGGACAAGAAGTTTGAATGGACCGACAAATGTGAAGCGAGTTTTCAAGAACTCAAGAGGAGATTGATTTCAGCCCCAATCTTGATCATGCCGGATATCACGAAGCCCTTCGATGTGTACTGTGATGCATCCAAGATCGGTCTCGGATGTGTGCTAATGCAAGAAGGCAAAGTTATATCTTATCTATCTCGACAACTGAAGCAACATGAGCAAAATTACCCAACCCATGACCTCGAACTCGCAGCCATAGTTCTAGCCCTGAAGACATGGAGGCATTACCTGATGGGAAACCGTTGTGAGATCTATACGGATCACAAGAGTCTGAAGTATATCTTCACTCAGAAGGAGCTGAATAAGAGACAGAGAAGATGGATTGAGCTAATCAAGGATTACGATCTGGACATTCACTATCATCGTGGTAAAGCCAATGTGGTAGCCGATGCCCTTAGCAGATTGCCGTGCCGCTTGAACTCCATGATTTTGAAGGAGCAACCAAGCCTGCACAAAGAGATGGAAGATTTTCGAATGGAATTAGTAAGTGAAGGATTTTTGGCTAGCATAGAACTCCAGCCCATTTTGATCAGTCAGACTAAAGAGGCGCAGAAGGGAAATGCTAGTATCGACGGAATCAAGCGTCGTATCGGTACATGCAAAGTACTTGGATTCACCGAAGACGAAGAAGGAGTTCTGTGGTACAAAGGACGCCTTTGTGTACCAGCAGATTCTGAGTTGAAAGAAGTGATTCTGAAGGAGGCTCATGATACTCTTTATTCTATCCATCCCGGAGGAACTAAGATGTATCAAGATTTAAAAGAGCAATTTTGGTGGCATACGATGAATAGAGAAATCGCAAGCTATATTGCCAAGTGTGATATATGTCAGCGAGTCAAGGCAGGACATCAAAGACCCGCTGGATTGTTGCAACCATTGCAGATTACAGAATGGAAATGGGATTCCGTTGGAATGGACTTTATCACCGGATTGCCTACCTCTAGTAGGGGAAATGATTCTATCTGGGTCATAGTGGACCGATTGTCCAAAGTCGCCCATTTCTTACCCGTCAAGACCACATATCAGAGTTCAAAGCTAGCGGAGTTGTACGTCGCTAGGATAGTTAGTTTGCACGGAGTCTCCAAGAACATCGTATCTAATCAAGGAAGTCAGTTTACCTCGAGATTCTGGAAGAAAGTCCAAGAAGGTTTAGGAACCCGCCTAGATTTCAGCATCGCGTATCACCCTCAGACCGATTGACAAATGGAGGGAGTAAATCAAATACTCGAAGATATTCTTAGAGCATGTGTGTTAGAATATGGATCCAAGTGGGAAGACTATCTGCCGTTTGTAGAATTCTCATACAATAACAGTTATCAAGCCAGTCTGCAAATGGTCCCATTGGAATTCATGGACGGAAGAAAGTGTCGCACCACTTTGAACTGGTCGGAAGTAGCTAGGAGAGAGTCAAATTTTCGGACCTGACATCCTACGAGAAGCAGAAGAGAAGGTTCACAAGATTCGTGAGCACCTCAAGACCGCCCAGTCCAGACAGAAGAGTTACGCCGACAAGAGACGGAGAGACCTCGCCTTCAACATAGGAGATTTTGTGTATCTGAAAGTGTCACCATTGAAGGGAATGCAACGTTTCCAACTCAAAGGAAAGTTAGCCCCAGATATATCGGACCTTTCAAGATTCTGAACCGTCGAGGAGAAGTGTCGTATCAATTGGAACTACCCGAAGAGATGTCATCTGCGCACAATGTGTTCCATATCTCATTACTTCGCAAGTGTATCGAAGTCCCCGAGAAGACCGAAGTGTTCAAAAATATCGATCACCGGACCATATAGATCAACAATGACCTGACCTATCCTGAAGTACCGATCCGTATTTTGGAAGAAGCTTTTTGAACTACCCGCACCCGAAGCATCAAGTTTCTCAAGATTCAGTGGAGCAACCCACAGAAGAGGAAGCTACCTGGGAGCGCGAAGATCACATCAGGACAGAGTTTCCCGATCTCTTCAAATCCTAGGTAATCTTTTTTCGTCCTTTTTCAAATCTCGGGACGAGATTTTGTTTAAGGGGGGAAGGTTTGTAACATCCCAAAAATACTAAACTTGGATCATCAAACTCTAATCATCAAATTTAAAAGTAACAAAAACTTTTCTAAATAAAAATAGGAAAGCATGCATGTGTGTATGCATCCCATTTTGAATTCTTTTGAATTACCTTGTTTATGTGTTTCTTTGCTTGTAAAATGTTTCTTAGGTGAAATAAACATCATATAAACAATTCCCAAACTTTTCTTAAAGACAAATAAATCAAAACAAAGCTAAATGAGTGAATGATCATTTTGACCAATTTAACTACCATGCCTACTTTGGCTGTCTCAAACTTTCAGAACTTAACAGAAACTTTTCAGGATCTTCGCACCCCTTGATTGTACTCATAACAAAGTATCAAGGCCCACTTTGTGATCATCTAGAAACATTCAAATGCATAGATTAAATGACAATTCAAAATTGAATCTTTATCATATGAGAAGATCCCACTTTTTCAAAAACCACTCAAACAAGCTCAACTTTCAAAACCCAAGCATCTGCAGACTCACCAGCACCAACCTAGCACACCCACCAAAAATCTTTTCAAAATTCAAAACTAGAATTCTTGTGGCCATTTCATCAAACACATTGCAGACACAAATCATCAAAATCTTAAACACTATTGTGAGCAGTGATTGAAGCCTAAATTATTCCCTCTCTGGTTACAACTAGGTTTTAGCAGATCATCTAGCTCAATTGCACATCCTTAGCATCACTGTCAGCTTGGCATTGCCATCAATGGTGAGCAGGCCGAATGCACCCTTGTCACCCCCATGTCGACAGCAAGCTAGGAGGAGAAACCAGCCTAGCCAGCAAGTCTGGGAGCAAGCCAACACCCACCGCCACTCCCTGTCCAGCGCTCGAACGTTGCCAGCCACTAGACCACACACACGAACCATGCCAACCTCGCTAGCAACCATGTCGAGAGCACGCACCGTGCGCCACGCTCGACTGACGCTCATAAACCGCGCGCCGCCCTTGCCGCGTGCATACGTGATCACCACCATCCCAGCAACCACGCAGACACGCTGGTTCGCCATCGCGCGGACCACGCGCGCTGTGCGCCATTAAATCTTCCGTCGGGCACGCGTAGAGCACCGTCGCGTTCCGACCAAACCGCACCGCCCCACGTCTCACCACCGTGTCGTTGAGCATCGCCAGGGAGCACCGCACCGCCCCTACCGTCGCCCACGCCGATAGCCGTCTGTACCGTCGACCACGACGAGCTCACCTTGCGCCCCGTCGGTCCCCTCGCTCCACTATAAATAGATGCCACCCCCAGCCGAATTGAACACACCATCTCACTCCCCTCTCCTCACTGATCGTGCCACACCATTCCCGGAGCAAGGCGAGCAGCACTTCGCTGGAATTTCACCAGAGTCTGCCGCTGCTGGAGAAGAAGGGGGCCAGCGATTGGAGCCGTCCCAGGAGAAGCTGCCGGTACCAGGAGGTTCGCCATCATCAACTTCGTCATTCGCCCGCCTCGCCGACCCTCGCCTGAACCCCAGTGAGCCCCCAACGACCCCCACTGGCCGCGCTAGGTTTCTGTCTCGCCGGCGTTGCCCAACATCGACGATGACTCTCAGTCGTTGGATTAGAACCAGATCGAACGCACCACATCGCCCCATACCGCTTCGCACCCCCTCGTCTCACTGACGCGTGGGGATAGCCACTTAACCAGCCTGCGTAAGCACTGTGCTTAGCAGTCCGGCCCAGTATCGCTTCCCGCGCAGCCGAGTCATTTGAAATTAACCTTTTCCATTTTATTTCAAACACACTTCTACACCTAGATTCAAAAATCAACCCAGATCGATTCAGTGAACCAAATTGAATGAAACCAATTTTTTTAGAAAGTTCTGGGAATTCTGAATCCAAGCCCGTTGGATTCAAGTCATTTGGATCTGTAGATCATCCTTGGTAAAAATAACAAGGCAGAAGATTTTCTGCATTCAAACATTTTTCAAATTTAAACCATAATAGCTTTTGAGTTGATTCCAACTCTCAAAAATCACATTTGATCATACCTTTCAGAATATATAAAAATATATAGGTTTACTTACAGAAATAAAGTTCAAGTAATAAAAGAATGCCACATAGGCATTTCTAGCCACTTTATTAAATTAAAATAAAAGGGTAAAACCTTATTAAATTGTGACACCCCTTTAAATAACATTCCCATGAACTAAAATATGTGGTGATGACATGTGTCAACATGATCCCATGTTTGGTTTGGAGAATATTAAATCTTAAGTAGTTTTTCAATGAGTAGAAATTACTTTTCTAAAAATAAAAGGAATTAAACCAAACTTTAATCTTGTAATATTAGTGATGATGCTAGATCATCTATAGGACCCCTTTTGTGTGATGATTGCAAGTAGTTAAATACTGTTTGGTGATTGTGTACATCGTATTTATTTATAGACGCTAGTACCGACCAAGGATACGAGGAGGAAGGAGGATTCTACGAAGAAGCCGAGGAAAACTTCAACCACTGCTCTGCACAAGGCAAGATTTACTAACTAAGTGGACCAATGCAAGCTAACACTTGCAAGATACTCTACTTTAGCAAGCCTAATACTACTAGTTGGATGTGCAAGCTAATACCTGCTTGCTATCATGCCCACTATATGCCTTAAAGCATATATGATCATAAACCCTTGATAAACCAACCCTAGTTTTACTTGCAAGTTTATTACTTTATTTCTTTATCAAAGCTCTTACTTAGAGTTTACTGGAATAAATGGTAGATACTAGAAGGATAATTGAAGGTTTCATAAAGAGCATAAAATTTGGCCTAAGCTAGATAATCTTGATGTCATCCTAAGGCATGAGATTAAACTTAGTTAAACTCCACTTGTTTACCACCCCTCATTAGTGCTTACCCCCACTTGTAGATGCTAGTGCTAAGCATAAAAGTTGATCAACATTAGATGGGAATACTTGGTGAAAATGGTTATGAAAACCTTAGAATGATTGATCATTCTAATGAGATGTTTTGACATGTGTTTCCGAACACCGGATGATTTTGGTGGTAAAATTTTTGAGGCAGAAGCCTTAGCCATTTATAAAACTGATGGTTGTCTGGATGCGATACCATTCCAATTATATCGTACAACCACAATACCCGAAGATTGGGTAGGGCTTGACTTGAAACTTATATACCTTAGTATTAGTTCCCTCACGGCCAAGGTCTGAGTTGAGGCTACCTTGTGAAGATTGTCCACCTGTGCAGTACCCAAGATGACAGTTGGTCATGGTTCAGAGGCCAAACTCACAGTAGAGGTGCGTATACTAGGGCGTGTAATTGAAAGGTTAGGATTGATTATCCGCATACTGAGTATGGTGAATTCAGGATTTGTTCCTGACGGATGTATCGAATGTTGTGGTGAAAGTGTATAATCTCTGCGGAGTGTCAAACTATTCGAATAGCCATGTCCTTGGTTATGGACAGTTGGAGTGGCCATACTGTTCCCCTGTCAGATGTTTTCAAAAGACTTGTGAATTGAATTGTGATTTTGACTTGACCACAACAGAGTTGTGATATGAAATACAAGTTCCCACTTAGGAGTTATAAAATTGTGACTAGCTTTGGAACTTAGTAGAGATAAATTTGGCTTTTGCAAAACAACCCTAGAGCCTAGTGTCCTATTATCAAAACCCCCTGTCACTTGTTAGTATTAGTTTGCGCGTACTTAAAGAGTACTCATGGCTTTGTCCCTGGCTATTCCCATGGATAGACTATGAAGAGTAGTACCTGGAGGATGGACCCAGGAAGGTTACGACAACTAGGATCATCTCCCTTCGTCAGCATTGCTTGTGACCCCGAAGATGGAACTTCGCCTACGCTACCGTTATTATAACGTATTTCGCTGATTGATGTTGTATTAAGAACTGGATCATGAGATCCCTATTTGTGTAAGAACTTATGTACAGTTTGTAATGGATGATGTACTATGGTATCCAATTCTGTTATGTCTTGCAAAAATGGTAATCCTGGGATTGCGATGTATGGCATAACATGCATCTAGGATTAAAAATCCGGGTGTTGACACCAGCCTTGTGAAGAATTCTATGGGCTAGATGGAGATGCCATAACCAACCCCCATCAACCTTTCTAAATAGGCGCATAGGACTTGTAGTGGGTTTCCCCAAAAGGTCCACCACATACAAGTCATTTTTGATGTACCTTTAGGGACTTCCTCCACAAGAGTACCACTATATCATCATCAATGAAAATAGAAAATCCCATCTTACTAAGGTCAGGAATAGAAAGTAAATTGTATCCAAGGGTCTCAACAAGTATAACGTCCACGAGAGAGATATCGTGAGCAACCACAACCTTGCCAAGATGCAATACCTATGACTTGGACTTATCACCATAGGAGACAGTTATTTGATCATGATTAGGCCTCATATCTATGATGATCTCCTTGCTTCCGTTCATGTGACTTGTGCATCCACTGCCAAGCACCCATTTCTACCCACCGAAAGCATAGCCCTACAAGAAAATTAATTCTTGGTTTTAGGTACCCATTTTTTAATGGGTCCTCTCATGTTAGTAACAAGGGTCTTTGGAATCCAAATAGTTGATGAGTGCATATTTGCATCATGTTTTAGATCATTATTTTGCATAGTAGTTGTAGGATCTTTGTATTTTACAGCATTCGCACGCACCTTTTGTGTTTTTTTCACCAGTATCAGGACAGATGATGGATCCGATGGACACAACTCTTGGACCAGTTATATTGGAGTGAAAAGGAGCCAAAAACAACGTAAATCGCTTATTTGGGAAATATCAATAATACCAGAAGAAACCCTGAAGCGATCGAAGGATAAAGAAGAGTTGATGACCAACTATACGATGGGAAAAGTTTTCCAGCCGTATAGTTCCCGCAGTATAGTTGGCGACGACACCGCCTCCTCAAATAGTTTCACCCTGTGCAACTGGATCAGAAAGACGACAAACATAACACCCAGAAATCATAGAAAACCTCACCTCCGGAAGGGATCTGGAGGGGGAACTTGCCCTAGGGATCCATCTTCGCCCTAAGAAGATCTGGGAGGCCAAGGCATCGATCTCCATCTTCATCAATCGCTAGATCTTCATCACCACCATCACCTCCATCCATCCCATCTGGATCTTATAGTAATACTTGCACTAATTGTGGATTTATACAAGTACTATTCATCGATAATCGTTTCCATTACCATTGCCATGATGCTATTTGCCTCCATGTCTGAGTAGATCATTAGTTCTTGGGGAGATGGAGAAACCCTAGTATATGATTGAGATGAAATAGGGATTATTATGTTATACATCATAATATGTATGTGTTAATTGTCTTCATCTTGATGTTGGGAGTTGTGCACCTCCTTAATATTGTAATTCT
The DNA here is from genome assembly GCA_916181665.1 of Avena sativa. Taxonomy (NCBI): domain Eukaryota; kingdom Viridiplantae; phylum Streptophyta; class Magnoliopsida; order Poales; family Poaceae; genus Avena; species Avena sativa. The sequence goes on along the minus strand of OV702281.1, from coordinate 323,421,763 downwards.
TGCACTAATTATGGATTTATACAAGTACTATTCATCCGTAATATTGTCTTCATCTTGATGATATAACATTCTTGTGATCACATCACTTGCTTTCAAGCTAACTAATGCGATATCACCGAGAGGGCCAAGAGTATATCTATCCGTCATCGTGATGGAAAAATTCCACTCTTGATCCATGAGCATCTACATAACACCTTCGTAGTACTAAATCCACCTTTATAGTCACCCTGTTATGGTGTGACATTTGATGTTATCAAGATATTCTTCAAGTGTTAGTGATTGACATGATCTCATGGTCTAAGGATTAGGATTACTTCGTACGATGTTATATAAATATAAACACAATGAATTTGATCGTAATGCTATACTTCAGATGAATGTTCATCGCACCATTCCAATAATTTTGTGACCTCGTTATTAAAAACATCGAATGTCCATGATCAGGAAACCTTGATCATGTTGTTAATCAACGAGCTAGTATATAATAGAGGAATAACTAGGAACTTTCTTTTTGTTTATTAAACACACCTGTATTAACGTTTCCGTATTAATACAATTATAGCATGCAAAATAAACATATATTAGATACTTGGAATATACATAATAATAAATTTATTATTGCCTCTCAGGACATATTCCCTTCAGTCTCCCACTTGCACTAGAGACAATAATCTTGTTGTGTAGTAATAAATCTAACACCCATGGAGCTCTGGTGTTGATCATGTTTTGCCCTAGGGAGAATTTTAATCAACAAATCTGCTACCTTGAGATCCGTGTGTACTTTACAAATCTTTATATCTCCATCCTTAACATGTTCACGGAAAGAGTGAAACCGGCGCTTAATATGCTTGGAATTCTTGAGATACCTTGGTTCTTTGGCATTGGCTATGGCTCCATTGGTGTCACAATATCACCATTGGGTCCAACGCGCTAGGAACCACACCTAGTTAGGTTATGAACTCCTTGTTGTTGATCCTGCCACCACGGGTTGTTTGGAACTCCTCCAACTAACCGCTCCTCCGTTCATGAGAAATACGTATCCGGATTGAGACTTAGAGTCATCCGGATCGGTGTCGAAGCTAGCATCGACATAACATTTGGCGACGAGCTCTTCTTAACCTCCGTACACGAGAAATATTTCCTTAGTTCTTCTTAAGTACTTAAGGATACTCTTGACCGCTATCCAGTGTTTTGAACCTAGATCAAATTGGTATATACTAGTTAAACTAATATCATGTGCCACATCTGGTCTTGTACATAGCATGGCGTACATTACAGAGAATATGGCTGAAGCATAGGGGATCTTCTCCATTATCTCTTTTTCTTCCGCCGTAGCCGGACTTTGAGTCTTACTCAATGTCTTGCCTTGCAACATAGGTAAGAACCCCTTCTTACTTTCGTCCATTTTAAACTTCTTTAAAATCTTAACAAGGTATGTACTCTGTGATAGCCCTATTAGGCGTCTTAATCTATCTCTATAGATCTTTATGCCTAGTATGTATGATGCTTCACCTAGGTTCTTCATTGAAAATTTGTTGTTTAGTTAAGTTTTAGCAATGTTTAAAATATCTATATCATTTCCGATCAGTAATATGTCATCCACATATAATATCAGAAATGCCACATTGCTCCCACTCACTTTCTTGTAAATACAAGCCTCTCCATAAGTTTGGACAAATCCAAACTCTTTGATCACCTCATCAAATCGAAGATTCTAAATCCGGGATACTTGCTTCAGTCCATAGATGGATCGCTGAAGCTTGCATACCTTGTTAGCATCCTTAGGACCGACAAATCCCTTTGGTTGTATCATATACAACTCTTCTTCAATGTTGCCATTGAGGAACGCAGTTTTAACATCCATCTTCCATATCTCATAGTCGAAATATGCAGCAATTGCTAACGTAATCCTAACTGACTTTAGCATCTCTACGAGAGAGAATGTCTCATCATAGTCAACTCCTTGAATTTGTGGAAACCCCTTTGCAAAAAGTTGAGCGTTATAGACAGTTACGTTACCATCAACATCAGTTTTTCTTTTGAAAATCCATTTGTTCTCCATGTCCTTTCGATCGTGAGGTAAGTCCACCAAGGTCCAAACATGGTTTTCGTACATGGATTCCATCTCGGATTTTATGGCTTCTAGACATTTCTTGGAATCCGGGCTCCGCATCGCTTATTCATATGTTGTAGGGTCATAAATTTCATCAACCATGAAATTCATAATAGGATTTCCATATAGTTCAGGAGGTGCACGTGTCCTGCTTGACCTACAAGGTTTAGTAGTATTTTCTTTCAGATTTTCATGATCATTATCATTAGTTCCCTCTTCATTCGGTGAAGTCAACTCCGTAGCAACTTCTGGCGCTGCGCTACTCTCCATACTACAAAGAGAAGGTTCAATAAACTCTTTGAGTTCTACCTTCCGACTACACACACCTTTCACGAGAAACTCTTTCTCTAGAAAGGATCCATTCTTGGCAACGAAAAACTTGCCCTCGGATCTGTGATAGAAGGAATACCCAATAGTTCTAACTTAGGGTATCCTATGAAGACATATTTTTCCGCTTTGGGTTCGAGTTTATCAGGATGAAGTTTCTTGACATAAACATCACATCCCCAAACTTTAAAAAATGACAACTCAGGTTTGTTTCCAAACCACAATTCATACGGTGTATTTTCAATGGATTTAGATGGTGCCCGACTTAAAGTGAATGTAGCGGTTTCTAGTGCATATGCCCAAAATGACAGTGGCAAGTCAGTCAACGACATCATAGATCAAACCATATCTAATAAAGTACGATTACGAAGTTTCGACACACCATTTCATTGTGGTGTTCCGGCAGGTGTGAGTTGTGAAACTATTCCACACTCTTTCATATGTTGCTGACTTGTGTTTTCCTTTCTTTTATACCTTTTGTGCACGGTGCCAACCTCCTTATTCAACCACCTGACGTTGGAGGCTGACCTGCAACATCTTCAAGGTACATTACTTTTCGCTATGTTTTTGTTCTTCTGCTCCAAGGCTTTTCTTGTATTGATCCAGTGTTCTTCATGTTGCAGATGAAGAAAATGATGCGCTCCGAAGGTTGAACGCTCTTGAAAAAATCCTTGGAAAGGCGGAGAAAAGGGCAGCCGATGCCGCTGAAGACAAGGAGCGTCTGCAGAAGGAGGCTGCAGAACGTGTGGAGCAGCTCATGGCCGCCGCGGCTGCTCGCAAGAAGGAAATAGCTTATAAGCTTATGGCTGCGGCCAAAGCTATTTCTGGTGAGTTTCTCTTGCCTCGTTTGGTGTTGTGTTTTTCGACTGCGTCTTGTCCTTTCGCATTCGAGTCTTTCCGTCCTTGTCTTGTTAGATTCTTCTGGTACCATGTTTGATCGTGGTGCGCTGGAGCATGGGGATTCCTTGGCCGATGCTGCTGCAATCGAGGATCGCTACTCTGCTACCGATGGCTCCTTGGAGAAAGCCAAAAAGGTGCTTATGCGCTTTTACAAGGAGGTCGCCCTCAAGGGCTTTGCACTCGACGACGTCGACTCCCTTGCGGATGCTCTGTCAGAGGTTGCCTCATCGGAGTACAAGCGCAAGCAGAAGGGCCTTGGTGCTTCCATGGGGCTGGCCATGGAAATGGCGTCCAGAGCGAAGCTGGACTTGCCGCATATCACGTCCCAGATGCTGACGGCTGCAGACGGTTGTAGGCAATCTGGCTCCGAGGCCACTCAGGATGTGGGTGCATAGGCCTTTGTAATGTAGATGATGTAGTTTCTTCTTTTGCTTCCTTATGTAACCTTTGCTGATGAACAAGCCCAGTTATGCCACAAGGTGGCTTTATTAATGTATATAAGTTTTCTTTGGAGTTGCTGCCAAAAATGCTTGTGATGTTCATGCTTGATTTATTTGTCTTTAGGGTCCTTCGGGTGAGGTTCCGATTGTCACTCCGACTGCTCCTGAGTCGCGACCATCTTTGAATGATGCGTCGCAGTTGGATTTTCTTCGCGACCATGTGGAAGTCCAAAGCTGAGCGAGCCACAGACGGGGAGGAGTTCAAATCTTTGAATTATGCGGTTGTGGCGCAACATGCTGAGGAGATTGTAGATTTGTTCGAGCAGCGGGCGAATGTAATGCTCTAGAATAGGTAGATCCTATAAAGAAAATCAGATGATGTAAATTGTGTATTTATTCGAGTGGGCGCGTAATGCTCTTTGTAAAGTTTTATTATGTATTAGCACGTTGTGCTTTGTGATGTGCATGTCCTTTTCGTTTGCCTGATGTGGTTAGCTACTCAGGTTGTATGCATTGTTCTTAGTCGACGAGGTCGTGAGGTGAGGCGTATCCCCCAAGCGTATTTTGTGAGAAATAATGTAAGGTGAAAAGATATTTTGGCCAAGGGACTTAGCTTTTATTCATAGCGTAACAAGGAGGTACATTGTTCGGCTGAGTAGCCTTATTGAAATTAAGGGGTAAATAGGGGTAGAAGCGTCGTAGTCGTGCGACGTTCCAGGGGTTGGAGTATTCGACTCCGGATGCTACGTCCATGAGGTGATAGGCGCCACCTGGGATGACTTCTGTGACAATGTAGGGTCCTTCCAAGGGTGACTCAAGCTTCTTCGACCGTTCTTCCTTGAGTCCTAGGACGAGGTCTCCTTCGACGAAGGACCTTGGGCACAGCCGACAGCTGTGGTAGTTGCGAAGGCTCTGTTGATAGACCGCTGAGCGAGCCGTAGCGATATCGCGTGCCTCATCAAGTTTGTCGACGGCGTCTTTGAGTGCTATCGATGATTCGGCTTTGTTGTAAGTGACGACCCGTGGGGCTTTGTGGAGTACTTTGGCGGGTAGCACGGCTTCGGCTCTGTGCACCATGAAGAAGGGTGTGTAGCCGGTTGAACTGTTCGGCATTGTACGTAGGTTTCAGGGGACGGAGGGTAGTTCCTCTGCCCAGGCTCCCGCAAGCCTTTTGAGTGGGGATAGCCGGCGCTTCTTGATGTTGTTGCCTATGAGGCCATTGGCCTTTTCGATCTGTCCGTTGGTTTGCGGGTGCGCCATAGAGGCGTATGATATGTTGATGCCGAGGTTCTCGCAGAAGTCTTGGAATTCCTTCGAGATGAAGTTCGAGTCGTTATCCGTGATGATGCTATGTGGCACGCCAAACCTTTGGACAATGGAATCAAAAAACTTAACGGCAGTTTTGCTGCTTTGGTTGGTGACGGGCATGGCCTCGACCCACTTGGTGAACTTGTCGACTGCGACTAGGAGGAAGACGTGGCCTCCTTTCGAGGATTTTGGTAGCTTTACGATCATGTCGAGGCCCCATTGGGTGAAGGGCCAGGCCAGCGGTATGGGCCTCAGCTCGGATCCTGGTGCGTGTGGCTTGTCCGCGTACTTGTGACAAGCGTTGCACCTTTGGATGATTTCTTTGGTGTCGTTCAAGGCTGTTGGCCTATAGAACCCATCTCGTAGAGCTTTGGAAAGGGCGCGGCTGCCTGCATGATGGCCGCAGATGCCCTCGTGGATGTCTTGGAGGATGGTTTTGACATCACCGATGGTGACGCATCTTTGGAGCACACCCAAAATGCTGCGCTTATACAGCTCGCCATTGAAGATGGTAAAAGCTTTTGACTGGCGACATATGTGCCGGGAATCTGTCGGGTCATCTGGCATTCCTTGTTTATGAGGTACCGAAGGTACGGCTCCGTCCATGTTTCTTCAATCTCCATGACCTGCATGAGGCTAACCAGCTTAGCCTCGGTGTCGAGATTTTTGGGTCCTTCCTGTCCTTCGAGTAGCGCAGCCCCCAGTGATCTGCTTCTTCGGCTCAGATTTTTGGGATTTTTATCTTTACAGAGGGTACGCAGATTTGTTGGAGGAACACACATGCGGTACCCGTGCGCAGGTGGAGCCGATGTTGGCTAGCCTGTAAGCTTCTTCATTGATTTCCCTTCCGATGTGCCGAAACTCGCAGCCGTCAAAGTTTCCTTCGAATGAGTTGTAAAGTCCATGGTACGCGATCATGTTGGCACTGTGAGCGTCCCATTCGTTCATCGTCTGCTGGACGACAAGGGTCGAGTCGCCGTAGATGACGATCCATGTTGCGCTGCAGATCTTGGCCATCCTCATGTCATGGATGCGGGACTCGTATTCGGTCTCGTTGTTGGAGGCACGAAATTTCATCCGAAGGATGTATTTCATCTTATCGCCCTGAGGGGACGTCAGTATGACGCCAGCTCCTGCTCGATCCTAACTCTTGGAGCCATCCAAGTGTATCGTCCACGACTGCGACATGTCTAGAGTATCCGGTAGCTGGAGTTCCATCTAGTGGAGGAGAAAGTCAGGGAGGACCTGAGACTTAATGGCAGTGCGTTGCTCGTAGATTATATCTAGAGGGGAAAGTTCGATGCCCCACAAGGCTACGCGCCTCGTGGCCTCGGGGTTGTTCAGAATGTTCGATAGTGGGGCATCGTTGACGACCATGAGCTGATGCTCCCGGAAGTAGTGGCTCAGCCAACGAGCCATCATGAATACACCGTAGGAGAGCTTCTGTTAATGAGTGTACCTCTGCTTTGTTGGAGTTAGTATCTCGCTGAGGTAGTAGATTGGGCGTTGGACCCCATGGGTTTTGCCATCTTCTGGTCGTTCAACCACGAGTATGGTGCTTACCACCTGATTTGTGGCTGCAATGTATAGCAGCAAAGGCTCTCGTTCCTTTGGCGTGACCATGACAGGCGAGGTGGAGAGCAGCCGCTTGAAGTCCTCGAACGCGTCGTCTACTTCAGTTATCCACTAGAATTTGTCCACCTTGCGCAGCAGCTGGTAAAAGTGAATGCGGCTGATGAATCTGCTCAATGCCGTGATCCGCCCAGCCAGCTGCTGGACACCTTTGAGGTTCTTCGGCCTCTCCATGGCCAGTATGGCCTTGATTTTCTTCGGCTTTGCCTCAATCCCTCGTTGGGAGATGAAGTAGCCCAACAATTGTCCAGATGGGACGCCGAAGGCGCACTTTTCTGGGTTTAGCTTGATCTTGTAGTGATCAAGGTTATTAAACGTCTCGCGGAGATCAACGTCTTCGCCTCCCTGGTTTTGATCACTATGTCGTCAACATAGAACTGGATGTTACAACCGATATGGCTTTTGAAGCACGCCTTCATGAACCTCTGATACGTGGCACCTGCGTTCTTCAGCCCGAAGGGCATAGTGTTGTAGAAGAACACACCAAATGGCGTAAGGAACACCGTTTTCTCCTGATCTTCGACTTTCAGCCGAATCTGGTTATAGCCTGAGTAGGCATCGAGGATGGAGAGTTTCTCGCATCCTGCAGTCGAATCAATGATTTCATCGATCCGTGGTAGATGGAAGTGGTCCTTGGGATAGTACACTTTGAGCATTGTGAAATCCACGCACATCCGAGGATGTCCGTGTCCTTTTTGGGGACCAGCACGATGTTGGCCAACCACTCGCTCTCCTTGATTTCCCTGATGAAGTTGGCGTCGAGTAGTCTGTTGACTTCGATTCCAACGGCTTTAACTCTTGGTTTGGATAGTCGTCAGATTGACTGCTTGATGGGCTTCGTGTCCGGAAACACATTGAGTGCATGCTCGGCGAATTACCTCGGAACTCATGGCATGTCCGCAGGACACCAGGCGGAAATTTCCAAGCGCTCACAGAGGAATTCAACAAGCGCACTTTCCTATGCAGGACTGAGGTCGTTAGCGATCAACGCCGTCTTGGAGGCGTCCGTCGGGTGGACCTGCACCTTTTTCGTGTTGACCGTGGAGCCGAACGACATGTCGGGTGCATTTTGTCTGGTGACTGGCGGTGCCCCGTTGTCTGTCACCTCTCTGAGACTCGTGAGATCTTCCTGCATACCGAATGACTAGGATATTCTGATGAAGTCTCTATCACAGTGGTCAAATCGGGTAAAGCTTCCCTGGATAGTGATGACGCCCCTAGGTCCTGGCATCTTCAGTACCAGGTACGCCTAGTGTGGTACTGCCATGAATCTTGCGAATGCCACGCGCCCAAGGATGGCGTGGTACTGTGATAGCCAGTCCACCACTTCGAACTCCAGCCGCTAGCGCTTGAAGTTTTCGGGCTGGCCGAAGATGATGTCGAGCCATATCTTCCCCAGGGGATATATGCGCTTCCCTGGGACTATGCCGTGGAACGTCGTGTCTGATTGCTCCAGGCTGCACAGCGGGATCCGCATCGCTGCGAGCGTGCTGGCGAACATCAAATTGATGCTGCTGCCGCCGTCCATGAAGACACAACTCATCTCGAATCCTCCAATTTGTGCCTCGAGCACCAGGGCAGCATGACCTGGGCGAGGGATCTGGCGTGGGTGTTTCGAACGATCAAACATGATGCAGGACTCCGAGCCACTAAGGTACTCTGGTATGGCTAGTGGAGAGGTCACGGCCAGGCTGACTTGGCGAGTGATCTTCTTTTGCACCATGTTGGTTGGGCGTCCCTTCTGGATCATCAAGGACCCTTTTGATGGCGGGTACCCTCCTACACTGTTATTTGGTGCTGCGATCACTGGCTGGGACGGTCCGATGGGTGGTGGTGGAGGATCTCTGTGGACGATTTCACCTGGTGCAGGTGCGGGCCCAAATTCAGGGTTCACGGTGTGCCACATTTGGGTGAGACCCTCGCTGAATTTTTGGAACTCGTGGCAATATTTGATCATATGGCCGGCCTTCTTGTTACTATCTTGTTTGTCGATGTAGAAGTGGATGGTGCAGGGACCAGACATCTTGTCGTATGCTGAAGGCTCATCGTCGCGGCTGCGGTGTTGCCATGTTTGCATGGGTCGCCCACCGTCGTGGTAGTTGCTTCCGCGGTATCTGCTACAGCGGCTGCCGTCATTCTGTCGATCGGCGAATCCAGCTACGACCATGTCAACTCCGTCGTGATTGTCGTAGACGCGCGATCTTCTTTTGCTGCAGTGTTCGCGTCTGCATCCGTAGTCGTCTTCATCATTCGAATGTGCTCAAGTGACACAATCCTCACCATCTGCCCATCGGTTCGTGATGTCCATGAGGTGGTCGAGCGTCTTGGCCTTGACGCACCCAAGCTCCTCCTTGAAATCTGGGCGTCTGGCACCGTCCTTGAATGCGTCGATTGCCCGATCCTCGGAGATGTGTGCGGCGGAGTTCTTGATGTGGGACCAATGGAGTATGTACAAGCGAATGGACTTGTTGGACCGTTGGGTGCAGGCCCGTAGATCTTTAATCGAAGCTGGCCTCTTGCTGGTAACCTTGAAGTTGCGGATGAAGCTGTATGCTAGCTCTTCCCAACTTCTGATGGATCCGGAGGATAGGCTGCTGATCCAGACTCTGGCCGCGCCTGTCAGCTGCAAATGAAGGCATTGTACGGCTGTGTTCTTGTTTATGCCATGGAGCTTGACTGACGACAGGTGATCGTCGAGCCTGGCCATTGGTTCCTGCGTGACGTCGAAGTTTGGGTTTTCCGAAGGGAGCTTGAAATTTTTCAGCATCCTCGTTCACCGAATGGATCTGCTGAAGCATCTGGCGCCACACAGCTCTCTGTCGTATTGCTCGTCGGACTTAGTTGAGCACGCGCGCTTGGCGCGTGCCTTGTCGATCTTGCACTGGGTGAGATCGTTGCGAGCGTCGTAGTTGCTACTACGGCATCGTGGGCTCTTGCGGCATCAGGGCAGTTCGTTCTCATCATCATCGGATGAGGGCGTAGGGCTGCGGTTGAACTTGACCGCACCTTTTTTCTTCGGCTCTGCAGGAGCCTCGTCGTGGAGCGTGGCTCCGACGAGTCTGAGACTAGCTAGCGCGTACTTGTGCATGGCACTCTTCGGGTCACCCACCAGAGGTGGATGGGATGCGATATATGTAGTCGCTGCCATGATCGCAGCCTGCGGTGTTTTCGGCATGACATTGTCGTGCGAGTCCATTGACATGAAGGACGTGTTGAGGTCCCGGGTAACCTTGCGTCGCGTGGCGCGGTCCATGTGCTCCGTGCGGGAGAGATACTTGATAGCGTTGTTGCCATGTGAGCTGGAGCCACCAGCGGCAGAGAGCACAACTCGCCGCACGCCGGATTCCACAGCTGCCTTCTTGCGCTTGTCGAGCTCCTCCGTCAGCTTTACCTGTCGGTTGTGCTCATCGATGAGGAGTAGGTGGTAGGCCATCAGTAGATCCCGTGAAGAATTCATAGGTAGGATGATGTTGCCTACCACGGCTTCACGTGCTTGGCGCCATCCTTCCTTGTTGAGGTTGATCGTGTTGTAGGCGTGAGCATCGCCTTCGTTGGGCCTGTTAGGCGGATTTCCCCCTTTTCCTCCGTTCTCAGCTTGTGGGTTGAGAGGGGGGTTGGGTGTTTGCTGTGCACTCGAACCTGGCGGCAGCTCCGTTTCGTTGTGGATGACGATGGCGCATAGGTAGCCAGCGGATTGGATTGCTGCTGCCACAACTTTTGGATCCGGAACCGTAGGTTCCTTCATCTAAGGGAGGGACGCACATATCTGAGTTGCAGCTGTCGCTCTCACCTGACTCGTCTGTCAGCGTCGACGCGTGTAACACACCGATAGGTGGAACCCACGAGGCATGCCTGATGGACGGTGGTGGCACCCTCTCTGGAATGCAGATGTTGCCGGTCTACCCCACCTGGAAGTAGAAGCTCCTGAACAGAATCTCGAGCCCGTCGCCGACAGACTCAAAATCCCTCAGGGTGACTGGCGAGTGGGCGGTGAAGTCGAAGGCGCCGAAGAGGAGGTGAATCTTTGTTGCCGATGAGTTGTAGATCGATCCGGATGGAACCATCACGACCGCACGATCAGTGTCCCCGCTTCCCACAGACGGCGCCAATTGACGAGGGTTGATTTCGTCAATGCCCATTGTTATGGACTTGGGTTTTGGAGAAGATGGGGATGCTGGAAGTCACGAAATGATTAACAGAAAAGCAACCCGAGACACATGATTTAGCAAGGTTCAGGACGCCAGAGGGGAAACCCTACTCCTGCTTGTCTGCTCTTGATTATAGCGGAACCGAAGGTTACAGGGGTGCGTAGATGCAATTTGGCGTCGAGGTGTGTATGTGATGGTGGAAGATATCCTTCTTGTCGTACCCTCCTGGCCTTTATATAGATAGGAAGGTCCCGAGCTTAGGTCGAGTCGGTTACATATTGGGGTTGGTACCCTTGAAATTCTATCTAATCTAGACTTGTCCTCCATGGAGTCGAAAACGTCATAGGCTTGGGCCACCCGAAGTCTTCATGGGCTGCGTGTCTTGACGTGGGCCTTCCTTGGGTTGGACTAGGTATACCAATGTTGTGTACCCGTGGGGTATATCCATGTCAACCATAGAAATTTGATATTTCTATTACGATGATTTTCCACTTCGTTCTGAAATTCGTTGAACTTTTCAAAGGTTTCAGACTTGTGTGTCATCAAGTAAATATACCCGTATGTACTCAAATAATCCGTAAAAGTAACAAAATAATGATATCCACCTCACGCCGACACACTCATTGGACCACATACATCGGAATGTATGATTTGCAATAATTCTGTCTCCTGTTCCATTGAACCGGAAAACGACGTTCTAGTCATCTTGCCCATAATGCATGGCTCACATGTATCAAATGATTTTAAATCAAGTGATTCCAAAAGTCCATATGAATGGAGTTTCTTCATGCGTTTAACGCCAATATGACCTAGACGGCAGTGCCACATATATGCAGATATATCATCATCAAGTTTAATCCTTTTAGAAAAAAAATTATGAATATGTGTAACACTATTAACGAGAACCAACAGAAATAAACCATTCATCACAGGTGTATGACCATAAAAGATAAATTCATATAAATCGAACAACCATTGTTTTCAGATTTAAATGAATAACTACTTTGCATCAAACACGATCCAGATACAATGTTCATGCTTAGTGCAGGCGCCAAATAACAATTATTTAGGTTTATAACTAATCCCGATGGTAAGTAGAGAGGCCGTGTTCCAACGGCGATCACATCAAAACTTGATCCATTGATGACACGCATCTTGACCTCACCCGTTGCTAACAGTCGCTTGTTCCACAGCCCCTGATTCAAGTTACATATAATAGCAACCGGTCCGGTATCAAATACCCAGGTGATACTACAAGTACTAGTCAAGTACACATCAATAACATCTTTATCATATATACCTTTGTTTTCCTTTCCGGCCTTCTTGTCTCCCAAATACTTGGGGCAGTTGCGCTTCCAATGGACAGTCCCCTTACAATAATAGCACATGGTATCAGACTTAGGGCCAGCTCAAGATTTCTTTTCAGGCGCGGCAACAGATTTGCCGCCCTTCTTTCCCTTAAGTTTACCCTTCTTGTATTTATTAGAACCGGTGGTCTTATTGATCATCAACACCTGATGTTCTTTCTTGATCTCCACCTCTGCAGTCTTAAGCATTGACAAAAGCTCGGGGAGAGACTTCTTTATGACCTGCATGTTATAGTTCATCACGAAGCTCTTTTTTATCTAGGTGTCAGAGATTGGAGAACACGATATATGCCTAAGTCAATGGGAATTTTTTTATTCCCAAGGACACAAGCTTATCAGCATACACAGACATTTTGAGTATGTTCTCACTAATGGATTTGTTCTCTTCCATCATGTAGCTAAAGAACATTTTAGAAGCATTATAATTCTCTACAACAACATGGGTGTCGAAAATCATTTTTAACTCACCCATTGTATCAAAGGCATTTCCGTTTTTGAAATGCTTTCGAATTTCTAGCTCTTGCCCATACAGTATGCTGCAATGAACTAAGTTGTGGTCCACCTAGCAAGTCAAAGAGATGTTCTTTTCCTCGCCAGGGGCATCATAAAGTGGTGGGGGGCTTAGCGGAGCTTCTAGCAAATATTGATTTTTTGAAGAGAGAGGAGAATCCTCAAATTCATGGCCCAGTCGGTAAAGTTGCTACCATTCGTCGCAAGTTTCTCTTTCTCCATGAAAACTTTGAAATTAAAAGCAGGTGGTGCCATCTACAATAGAATTTGTAAAGTTTAGACTAAGTTTATGATAGATTGAGTTCAACAAATCCAAATTATGAATGAGCTCCCACTCAAAAATGACATCCCTCATGGCTTTTTGGTGATTACATGAACCAAATCCACTACACCAAGTTCGATCATCACGTGAGTCGGTGTAGCTTCAAAAGAGAGCATCTATATGGGCATCATATCAATCATATGATTCATGATTAACCTTTTGGTCCGTGTGCAGAGGCCATGTATGTACATGCTAGGCTCGCCAAGTGTAACATCCCAAATTTCATCAAATTCAAAACCATGTTGTCGCATTCATATCATCATGGCATATTTACCTTGCAAAAAAATTCAAAGCTTAAACCCTAATAAAACCATATTTAAACACCTTTATATATTATATGTATGAGGCATGGTTGACCCCAAATTGTTTGTGGAGTGATTAGATGTGTTTGACATAGTTTTAGATACTAGGTCACCTCACAAATTTTTGGTGAAAGTTTGAAAATATTTGGAGTTCATTTGGTTATTCAAATCTCATTTAAAAAATCAAATCAGAAATAGAAAAAGGAAAAGGAGAAAAAATAGAGATGAACCAGTCAATCTGGCATAGGCCCAACTAACAGCCCAGCAAGCCCACCCAGGAAACCCCTCTCCCCATGTTTCTCACCCACGCGCGCACCCCTCTCACTGACCCGTGGACCCCACTGCCATGCCATCTCATCGTCTTCAATCACGCACCAGACCCGCCCCGCCGGCCGTTTCCTCCCCTCTTCACTATCGATATTGATTTTATTAATTGCCATTGAACCAGTGTGAGATTTACTACCCGGATCTGGCTACTTAATCCCCTCCCTCTCGGTGTCATTGCCCCCACACTGCAAGCACAGAGCCCTGCCAGGCTCCCCTAATTTCACCTTGCACCGCCGTAGTACCGAGTAGCTCCGACGAGATAATCCGGTAAGCCTAGTGTGCCCCTCTTCCTCTCGTTCACGCGAGCGTGTTCCCCTTGGCCTTGCACATCTGCTAATGCCCATGGCTTGTCCAATCGTCCTCTAGGTCGTCGTCCCTGTCGTCGTCTACAAGCAACTGAGGCGCAACTTAACTCCGGCGAGCCAATTCGGTAAACTCCATGCTCCCCATGACCTTTAGTTCACACGACTGTGTTCGCCATGTCCTTGCACACCTTCTAATGCCAGCCGGTTGCCCTCTTGCACCCTAGGTCATCGTCTTCATCTTCGACGAAGATTAACTGACGCGACAATGCGCCCCCGCCCCAACTGCGTCCATGTTGAGCTTTCCCATGTCTCTACGACAGTGGTAAGCACCAGTGCCCCTCCCCTACCCCTCTGACCTTTCTAGCGTGTCACTTCCAGTGGCGTCGCTTCCGCTAGGGCCATTGGCGCCGCTAGGTTTTTGTCAGGCAGGTCGGATCCGTTGGATCTGAATCTAGCGGCCATGATTAGATGACTAGGCAAAGCAGTACGATTAGATCTGGACCACATGATATAACTTATATCCGACGGCTAGCGTGCGTGATTCGTCCGAAGCCATACCATCCAATAGGATGCTGCCGCGTGTCCCTCGTTTTGGTTTAAAATCTAGATTTTCATATATTAGTTATTTAAACTTGTAAATTCAATAACTTTTGTTTTGTAAATCCAAAATTACAAATTTTATATCTACGGATTCAAAAAAAATGATACCTTTGCATCTATGGCCTTGAATTGGCCATTTGTTTCTGAAAATTTATGATTTTATGCAGAAGCATTTATAGGCCTATTTTGACTATAAAAATTATTTAGAAAATTATTTTAAAGTAAATTTTGGTTTATTTAGAATTTATAAAGTATACTTTGTGTTAAGTACTGAAAAAAATTGATTTTAAAAGTGTGGCAAATCATCTAATTGCATTTTACATGTATTCATAATTATTTTTGTTTGAATATTGATTTGTGAATTTTGTTATATGAATTTATGTGTAGATTTTGTGGATTATGGAGAGTGTGATTGTGAGGATTGTACCTATTGTCCTAGCTACCCAGGCAATTTCTATATCATCTCATGTCCTACTATTTTCCTTATTGCATTAGCACTATTTTGAGAAGGATTTGCATGGTGATTTTCTAAGTATATACTATGATATGGTAAATCCTATAGATGTTGTCTTAGTATTTTTCCCTAAGTTAAGAGACATGTTATGATAGTATGCTTAGCCTAGATAGTATAATTCAAGGGTGGAATATTCATGTTATGATACTATGCAAAGTTTATGCCTATGTTTTTGATTAATAAAACAACATATTACTGAATTACCTGGGTGGAATGGGAAGATTGATTTGTGTTGAGTGGTTACATAAGGCCCATGTCTATGCTTTACCTTGTGTATCACAATTGTGGATGGCCACCCAGGAACAAAGATATTTGAGATGTTTAGTGTTGAGAAGCTTCTAGTGCAACCACATGGCATATGGGCTCTGCCTTGACTAACTAGTTTGCAAGAACTTAGCCAGATGGACAGTTGGTGGTAGGGTTGATAGGATCACTACTAGGAAAACGGCTATAGGTAATCAGCACATCCGTGGCTCACATGGTTGAAGTGCCCCACGGCTAAAACACGCGTGGCTCACCTGTGGGCAGTGCCCTACTAATAAGTAGAACAACCGTGGCGCACATGACTGTAGTGCGCCACAGATGTGTGTGGGCCAGGGCCCTGTTGGCCACACACCAAACATCTGTAGCACACTATAGTCATGTGCGCCACGGTTGTTAGGGTCATCTGTGGCGCACGTGTGCCTGGTGCGCTACTCCTAAGCGCATGCCCCCCTCTGCTCTGAAACGGCCACAAACTTCTGTGGCGCACTCCGCCTAGTGCACCACAGGGACTAGGAGCATCTGTGGCGCACTCGGCCTAGTGCGCCACAGAAGTTTGTACTCCCTGTGGCGCACTGGGGCCGTGTGCGCCACGGATGTGTCGATTCTTTTAGGACAGCACTTTATCTGCACATGTGTGCCCACACATCCACCACCCACACTTCACTTTCCCCTTCTTCTTCCTCCTTAGATCTATTCGGGATCTTCTCCTTCCCACCTCAATTCTCCATACATTCACCATTTTTAGCATGTAAAACTTGCTTTGGATGTTACATAAGTAATAGAGGAGGTCTCCGGTCTCTCATCTATCCGTCTCCGGTCGACGCGCGCACCTCTCCTTTCCATCTTTCTCGCGATCGGTCTCTCATCTCGGTAAGTTGTCCATGTAAGGATGTGTTCATGTGAATATGGATGATGCATGTGCTCATATGTATGTAGATGATCGATGCTCATGATGTGTGTATGTGTGGAGAGGATCGATGGTCATATGTGTGTGTATATGGAGAGTATCGATGATGCTCATGCATGTGTGTATGGAGAGGATAATGATATGTTCATGTGTGTATGGATCGGTCTCTCTCTCTCTCTCTCTTGTGTTGGTATGTGAACAAGTTGCCATTTGTTTTGCCAAAATGTTGATTCATTTCCATTTTGGCAAGACTTTGGCATTTCACAAAGGTCCTAATTTTAGGATAGGTCATGCCGAAATTTTCTATCGACCATTGCATGCATGCATTCATTATGTGGTTCTAATAGACTTCAAAATTGTACCGTGTACATCGTGCAGGAAAAAATGGTCCGCATAATGAGCGAAGGCATTGTGGCTAGATTTTTGAAATGTGCGACGGCCGACATGATACGAAATAACAAGACAGATATAAGATGTCTGTGTAGAAGATGCAAACTCAACTGGGTGATCGACCCAGATTCCGGGAATCTGCAGGCGCACCTTCTCCGCCATGGTTTCATGGATGGATACACTCGTTGGATAAGCGATGGCGTAGATGATGGAGACGGTGAAGAAGGTGGCCAACATGACGATGATCATCATCACGGCGAGAACGGGCGAGATGATGAAGAGGCTCCTAGAGATGGTGAAGGTGCGGAAGCAGACCGGGATGATGATGATCTAGATGCCGGAGGAGCAGACGACGATGGAACAACGTCAGGCTGGGTGCAGGACCCTTATGTGCAAGAGCTGCTTCTCAAGCAGACGAGTAACGCCAGGGCTGCCGCTAGAGAGAAAGCCAAGCTTGCGCAACTTGAGAAAGACGCGGTTACTCCATTGTATGATGATACCCGGTTGAATGTAACGCTCAAGGCTATGGAGATGAAGGCAAAGCACAAATTGAGCGACGCAAGCTTCGACGATATGATGGCATTCTGGCACGATCGTCTCCCGAAGGGGAACACATGTCCAACTAGTATCGAGGATGCCAAGAAAATCGTCTGTCCTCTCGATCTACCGCACGTTAGATATCACGTATGCATCAACGATTGCATCATTTATCGGGGCGAGGACACGGAGAAAACCACATGTCCGGTGTGCGGCGTGAGTCGATACAAGAAAGGGAAGAAAGCACCTCGAAAAGTGGTATGGTACTTTCCTATCACCCCTCGTCTGCAGCGCTATTTCGCGGACCCTAAGGAAGCGAAGCTCATGCGATGGCATGCGGAAAGGAAGAAGCCAGGAGATGATGATGACCCCGAAAAGGATGAGCTGCTGACGCACCCTTCAGATGCTAGCCAGTGGAAAGCATTGGACCTCGAATTCCCAGAATTCGGTGGAGATTCGAGGAACATCAGGCTTGGTGCGAGCACCGATGGACTCAATCCGTTCGGTAGCCAGAGCAGCACGCACAACACTTGGCCCGTGTTTGTATGGATGTACAACCTCCCTCCATGGTTGTGCATGAAGAAGAAGTACATACAAATGAGTATGCTAATTCAAGGGCCGAAACAACCTGGTACCGACGTCAATCTGTATCTCGGGCTGTTGAAAGAGGAGCTAGCCACGTTATGGGAATCTGGAGCCAATACTTACGACGCCGTCGCACAAGATTATTTCACTATGAGAGCCGCGTTGGTCACTACGGTGCAAGACTATCCAGGTTGCGGGTATATCTCGGGGCAGGTTATCCAAGGATTCTGCGCATGCGTTAGGTGCATGGATAACACAAGCTATCTCCAACTAGAGAAAGATCCAGGGTCATCGAAAACCGTGTTCATGGCGCACCGGAGGTGGCTCGGCAAGAATGATCCATGGAGAAAACGTGAAGACCTGTTCGATGGCAAATCAGAGACCCGAGGAATCCCAGAGCGTAGGAGCAGCGAAGAAGTGGAAGAGTTGCTGAAAAACTGGAAAGATTGTCCTAAGCCTGGAAAGAAGCGAAAGAGGCAGCAACAAGACAAGCCGCTGATGAAGGTATGGAAAACAAGGTCTGTTTTCTGGGAGTTGCCATACTGGAAGTTTCTCCGCACGCCTCATAGCCTCGACATCATGCATATCACGAAAAACGTGTGTGAGAGTCTAGTCGCCACCATAATCAACATGCCAGATAGGACAAAAGATGGTCCGAAAGCAAGGGACGACCTGATATGCTTGGGTATCCGGAAGGAGCTTCACGGAGGACGCACTACTCCTGATGATCAGGAAGATGACGATGATCATGAGTCGGAGACGACACAAGGTCGTCAGAAGGGTAAAAAGTTCAAGAAGAACGAATATTACTGCCCTCCTTCTTGCTTCACTCTAAGCCAGGATGAGATCAAACAGTTTTTCAAGTGCCTTCTTGGAGTCAAATTTCCTTACGGCTACGCGGGCAAGATAAGCAGATACCTAGACGAGGCGAAGCAGAGGTTCAGTGGCATGAAGTCTCACGACTGTGTCGTGCTAATGACGCAGGTACTTCCGGTCGCACTAAGAGGGATAATGGACGAGCACGTCCGTGAAACGTTATTTGGCCTATGCAAGTTTTTCGACGTCATCTCTAGGAAGTCGATTGGCTTGAATCAGCTCGGAAGGCTACAGGAGGAGATCGTGGTGATACTATGTGAGCTTGAGGTCTACTTCCCACCCGCATTCTTCGACATTATGGTGCATCTGCTGGTCCATGTCGTGGAGGACATCGTACAACTCGGGCCGATGTTTCTCCGCAGCATGATGGCGTTCGAAAGGATGAACGGACACATCAAAGGATACGTTCGCAACAGGTCCCGTCCAGATGGAAGCATAGCCAAGGGCTTTCTGGCCGAAGAGTGCATATCTTTCTGCACGAATTATCTAGACATCGAGAACCCTGTCGGTCTTCCCGTCAACAGACACCTTGGCAAGCTCGACGGATCTGGTCACCGAGAGGTTCGTCGCATACTGCATGCAGACTTCGATTTTCGACGCGCAGACTTTGATCGAGCAAACCTCGTCGCGCTACAGCATTTAGAACTGGTCGATCCTTGGGTACAGAAGCACAAAAGGTTAATCGAGAAGAAGTACAGTGACCGGGGCATACAGAGGACGCAGGGAGAAATAATCAAAGAGCACAACTCAGATTTCACGCGTTGGTTTAGGCAGACGCTCCTTGATAATCCCCCGCGCTCGCATTCTTCTGACACGGAAAAGATCATATTCACCTTGTCGCAGGGACCGATGCAAAACCTGGTGACCTATCAGGCGTATGATATCAACGGCTACACATTCTACACGGAGGAAAAGGACAACAAGTGTGATTATCAGAACTCAGGCGTAACGTCGGAATTCTACACTGATGACAACGTGAAGGAAAGATTCTACGGAAGAATCGAGGAGATCTGGGAGCTCGACTACTGTGGAGAAAAGGTGCCGATGTTCCGTGTCAGATGGGCAAAGAGCGTCGAAAGAGAAGACCGGTATTTGACAACCATGGTTATACCCGAAGCAGCCAAATCCAAGGCCGCCGGTGCAAACGTGGCCGCGAAAAATGAACCGTGGGTACTGGCTACCAAAGTGGACCAATGTTTTTTCATTACCGACCCAACAAAGCCTAGCCGTGTTGTCGTGAGGAGAGGAAAAAGAAACATCATCGGAATGGATGGAGTCGCCAACGAGCAAGACTTCGACCAGTACGGCGATCCAAAGATTGAAGATGACGACGACTACGATGCAGCAACATACATCACAAGAAGAAAAAGGACAACCCTACCCAAAAAAGGTAGCCCGTTCGAAAGAAGAAACATTAAAGTGCCGGGGCTAAATTATTCAACCGCGACAAAGAATGGAAAAAAGATTGTAAAACGCTAGCTCAAAAAATATTGTAAACGCGTGGTCAAAAAAGATTGTAATATTCATGAACAAAGTATTATGAAATTTAGTTATACTTTAAATCATATTTTTGGGCATTTTTGGAATATTATTACTTTTGGGCATTTTTGGAATATTTAAAAGTATTTTAAAATCAAAATAAAACTTCTATGGCATATATCACCACTTTTGGGCATTTTTTGGAATATTTAAAAGTGTTTTTAAAATTAAAACAAAAAAATTGGGCACCAGGATTCGAACCTGGGTGCTCTCAGGTTTAGAATAGAGTAGTGGGCAGAACCAGTGGGATAGGCTAGTATAGTTGTTAGCTAGTGGGTCTGTAGTTCTCTTATCCAGTAGTTAGAAGCCGATAGGCGTAGCGCACTAGCCCGTAGTGCGCTACAGATATCCGTAGCGCACTATGGCTCAGTGCGCTACGCCTAAGTGCCTTTATCCACACGTGTGGCGCCCGACCCCCTCTCTCATCCCCATCTCTCCATCTCTCAGCCCAAAGCCGAAGGACCTCCGCCGCCGCTCTCGATCTGCCGCCGCTGCGTCTGAGGAGGAGGAGGCCTGCCCGCGCCCGTGGAGGAGGAGGTCCGCCCGTACGTGTCCGAGGAGGAGGTCCGCCCGCGTCTCAGGAGGAGGCCCGTGTCCGAGGAGGAGCAGTCGCCGCGCGCGTCTTAGGAGGTGGAGGCCGCCGTCATCCGCCCGTCGTCGTCCGCCCGTCGTCCGCCCGTCAGAGGTGAGCATCTCCTCGCCCCTCTCTCCCTCTCTTCCTGCGGCACCTATGACATGATACTCGGCGAGGTCTCTTCCCCTTATCCAATGATTTCCTAGAGGCGCTGCAGGGAGATGCCTGTGGCAGCATGGCTCTTCCCTTAGGACTGAAGCCAAGGTCTTATACTGCTGTTGGCCTATTCCTTTACAAGCTGCTCTAAGGTTAACTGACCATGCTGTAGATGATGTAGTTCAGTGGTTATTTTGCAAGATGCTCGCTGGTATATATGGTGGATGATGGGTGTTCGGTGTTCCCATGCTCGCCGTGAAATGTGTTACGGAAGGTTTTAACTTGGGTGCTCTGTTACTTCCCGTGCATCCAAGCAATTGTCTGAAATCTGAACTTAGTATGTTGGTTACTGTGCATTCTATTAACTGCTCTGGTTTTCAACTTGTAATGTGGTTGTTTTTGTGGCTATGAAAGATATTGCATCGTTGGTAATCTCTATCTTTGGCATGGTGGTCTCTTTATTTTTTTGTGATGATTTGGCATGGTGGTCACTTTCCTTTTCTAGTACTGCTGTTGTGTTGCTAGTGTTGGTTGATGGAGTTTGAATAATCTGATATGCAGTCACAGTTAACTTCCTGGTCCCCTTTCACCGTACATCAATACATTTCATCGCTTGGATTTGAAAGACACAAAACTGGGCTGGTTTGTAATTGCTTATCATGCCTGCCACAAAATTGACAAGCACAAACTTAACTTTGAAAGAAAATAGGAATACTTCTAGGAAAGTAGTACTCTTTTGATGTAATGTTACACACTGTATAGATTCATTTCTTACTGGTCTGTATAATTCTTTTGATAGATATTTTTGTTCTGCAAATAAAATATTAACATGTATTTCCAAAAATAAATCCGGTGCAGAACATTTTTATCCAGAACAGATACATGTTTTAAAAGTCATGTTAGAATTTTTTAATTTACACATTTGGTTACCTAAAAGCTTCACATAGGATCACTAGGAATGTTGCCTCAGATCAAAGCCTCTGTTCTTTCAGGATGCAGAGTTCAGTTATATCAGCCTGGGAAGGATGCCACGCTGAATTTCCTGCTACTAAAATGCAAGTACAGAACCAGAAGCTAAGAATTCAGATATAGGTTTACTGCATGAAAGAGACCACCATTGAACATAACTGAAAAACATTATTATCACCCTGGAAGGTTGCCAACAGTAACAGCTTAAGTACATCAACAGATCACCATTACTTTGAATTCTTAGCTTCTTTGTATAACAGTAACAGCTTAAGAAAATATTCGTGTATCTGATCAACATCTTGCACCCCATATAGGTGGATTATAATACTAATGATGGTTGATAAGTGGTGGAGTAATTAGAAAGAGAGTAGAAGTAGTGGCATGAATTAGCATCTGGGAACTAAAAGAATAAGTTATTTTCTCTGTTCAGGTTATTTCCATCATATGAGCACAACTGAATGATATTTTCTTTTTTCAAGAGACCTAGCAGGCTTTAGTTGACAGAAACATGTATCCTTGGGTTTTAGTTGCTGCTGTGTATGCTCATATGTGTTATTTTCTTTTTTCAAGAGACCTAGCAGGCTTTAGTTATTTTCTTTCCATCATATGCTTGGTGCCTGGTGAATCCAGATGATAATTGTAAAAGCCCATTGCTTGATGTGGCTGGGCATGTTGATGCATTCTTAACCAATGTGTTTTCTACCTAGATGTTTATGTGTTGGTTGTGTTGGCCAGATTATCCTATGTGACCAGATTATGTGCTGGCTGTGTTGGCCATTTATTGTGTGCTGGTTGTGCTGGCTATGATGGCCATTTATTGTGTGCTAGCTATGCTGGCCATATATATGCAGGTTCTTGTATGAAATGAGTCCCGATTTTTGCCGGAATGTTGATTAACTTCCGTTTCGGCAGAAATCGGGCACTCCTAGTTTAAGAAAATTAGCAAAGGTCATGCCGGATTTTTCCGTGCATTTAACCAATTATTTGTTTTTTATTAGTGCAAAGATGTGTGACAACGACGAGGCTGGATGTTCTAAGCGCATCAGCGCTGAAGGAGAACTCAGACCTCCGAATAAACAATTGACATTCTGGGAGGCGGCCCAGCGGCTAGAAGACGATGAAGAATACCATCCTTCGGAGAGCGAGGATGATGAGATGGAAGACGCGGAGGAAGAAGCCGAAGGAACGGTGGACGATGAAACCACTGATGGCGGCGAGGGCACAGGGAGTGGTAGCAACCCTCCTAAGAAGAAGAAGAAGCCGAAGGACCGGCGCCCGAACACGGTCGGCACGGTCAGGGAGGAAATTACCGAAGTGAGCCCATCAGGGGTTCCTTTGGAGCCCGCCCTTGTCGTCAAAGGGTACGGTGGGCAAGTGGCGGCGATCACCCGGACAACCATCTCGATCAACACCGAGAATCTCCGGCATAAAGATAATGGCCACTTGCGCACACTCCTCTTCGAGAAGCTGCACGCAAGATACAAGTTCCCCGCTAAGTATCAGAACACAAATTATCATGGGAACGAAGTAAACAAATCCGCCCTCACAAAGATGAGCACCGCCCTGGCCAGCTGGAGAACCCGGATAAAGAAGAAGATCTATAAATAAGGCAAAAGTCTCGAGGAGATCCAGAAGATTGACCCGCAGATTACTGAAGATCAGTTCCGGGAGTTCAAGGAGAGGTGTGAATCCGAAAGAGCCCTGGCCAATAGTAATCGGGGAAAGGTGCTGCAGGCGATGAATATAGGTCATCACCATCTCGGATCTGGTGGATACAGAACCGCAGAGGCCAAATGGAATAAGGAGGACGAAGAGTATAGATCCAAGGGGATAGAAAACCCCTTTGCTAAATTCGAACCCGGGAAGGTTCGAAACTTCATCAGGGCCCGTTACCATGTGGACCCAAAAACCAAACAACTCACCGCGGATCCTGCGGTGAAGGAATTCGAGGAAATTGTGGTAAGTATAATCTAATTACCGCGGATCAACACGATTGCAATCTAATCGATGATCTAAATGATTAACTGTTACTTCTTCTGCAGGAGGAGGAAATTGTTGCTAGTCATGGATCCCAGGGTTCCTCATCCTAGGGGTCGACGGCGGCCACCCGGTGGGATAACCCTTTTAACAGGGCGATGAACCGGGCCAAGAAAATAGAGCCGGTTACGAAGAAGCCGTCGTCGGCTGGCCGTCTGGCCGGCCTCGGGGGTAAGAATTGGGTGGATCATTTTGGTCCACCGCCGAGGACGCATGTGGCGCCGTCGGGAAGGAGCGAGGAGGAAAACAGAGAGGTTCAAGAACTTAAGGCACAAGTGGCGCGGATCCCGCAGATCGTCCAAGACAACCTGGCAATCACCCTTACGTCCTTCCTGCCTACCTTGGTGGAGTCAATAGCGAACTGGAGTGCGGGTGGTCGAGTAGGGCCGTGCCCGATTCCAAGCATGGTCAGCGGCCACTCGAACAACGCAGAGCCGACGAATCAGGTGAACTACGTGTTCGTGACTCCGCCCGCTAGCACCGCGGCGCCGCAAGTGTTGGTGACTCCCCCTGCCATCACCGCGGCGCCGGAGTACATGTTGGTGCCCCGCCTGCCATCGTCGCGGCGGCACCGGAGCTCCAAGCACCCGTCGGTAGGGAGAATACACCGGCGGCCAGCACCGCGCCATCAAGCAGCCCTTCCGTCTCTTGCACGCCCATCGCCGTATGCGGTGCGTCGACATTAGCTGATCTCGACGCCATCACGGTAAACAAATTGCTTTAATTACCGCCTTTCATGCCATCTATATATTACTCTTGTGGCATCTCGCTCTGACGACGCCGTACATGTTTTCTGCAGACGGATGTTCCTTGCACTCTCTTATGCTACGTGAACAACGAGCTGAGGGATGTTGCCAAGGGTACCATCGTTCAACCCTTGCAGCGCACGTTCCACTCAAAACCGATGCCAGATAGCGTGCACAGGGTTAAAATTAGTCGGGTGCTAAGGGGCTGCGACGACCTGGAACCTCCCATTCAACCCCCAGGAGCGGATGAAGAAGAGTCATCTGTCCTCAGAAGTTGCTTCAGCTTGTTCTTGCTATGGCCAAAGAGCATGCTCCGTTTGGGGACGGCGGGGGCCATCACGCCACAGACAACAGCACCGCCTGTCGTGCCAGCGACAAGCGGTGGCAAGGCCCCCTTACCGCCCTCGCCGTCACCTCCACGCGGTGGGTCGGATGATCATGTTGATGATATGCACATGGCGCAGGATCCGGCCGAGGACTTCGAAGACTGGAATGATCACTTCTTCAGCACTCAGTTTGGCAACGAAGAAGACCTAGCTGGTGGCCCCACAGAGAAAGCCACTATCACCAAGCGTCTGTTTGGTTCTCAGGAGACGCCTCCAGCTTGCGCCTTTACAGAGCCAGCTGATACAACCAACCGGCCCTTTATTCTAAGCCCTGACACACTACATAGGGCGGCCGGTGCTGAGATTGCGGTGCCTGCCCGCTCTCCAAAAGGAAAAAAAGGGCAGGAAAAGAAAATCTAGCAGCTCGAGCCAGCCGGTGGCGTCAACAACTGCGAATCCGATCAGGTTTCGGGACGGGCCACCAAGACCCGAGGGTATTATGTGGAGGATTCATGTGGCGGGTGAGCCCATGCTACCTAAGAATTTGCGGAAGCTCGCCAGTTCGGAACTGCAGAGTGTGCATGACGGCGTGCTGACGATAGAGAGCCGCCTTCTATCGGAGAAAGATCCCTCGCACCCGGTATTCGTGGTTAAGGTGCCACCAGGCTTGGGCTTCGTCGACACTGCCCCCGCGGATCTGTTCTTCCTGCGGTTCGAGGACATCTTCAATATGTTCCACCTATACCCGCTGCACTATACCATGGTCCGTCTCTTTTCTCTCAGCCTGGCCACGCAGATCATTAGAGAGAACACACCAGGCATCGCTATAGTGGACCCCTACTACATGCGTGACGGCTGCTTGGGTTCCCCCGCCGAACGACGTATCGTGGCCTCGTACCTAAAAAGAATCCTCGTGGCGAACAAGACAAAGGAATACATTCTCGTGCCTTACTTTCCCGAGTAAGTCGTTATTCAGTCGCCACCGTCGATTGGCTTTATTAGATCATCATCATTCTTTTTTCAACACATTCCATTTGAATTTTTTGCGCAGAGATGAACACTGCACGCTCATCTCCTTATCGTCGAAGCATTCCCACGCCACGTATTTCGACTCGGGGAGTCTAGAAAAGAAGAAAAACTACGACAAGATCAAGGAAGTTCTGGATGATGCTCTCACTGGCTTTGCCTCGACGGAAGGCACCAGCTTCGTGCGTAAGAAGGTCAAGTTCGGCAGGCACGTCTTCAACCACGTAACAGAGTTCCCCTGCGTGAAGCAGCCGGAAAACAGTAAGAAGGAAGCCTACTACGCACTCCATCACATGAGGGCGTTCCTACTTGACCAGCAGAATTCTACGCTGCCAGATCATCTCAAACAGTGGGCCGAAGCAAAGGCCAAGATCAATTATTCGGATATTAGACAAGAGATGTATCGCATCCAGCAGCAGTTTGGGGCAATCATCTTTCGTGATGTCATGACTTCGGGGGGGATCTTCTACGGAGGAAATATCCCGAATAACCGTGACATAGAAGATCGCCTAGAGATGCAGGGTGACTATAGGAAGTTCATGACGAGGCAGGGCGTCCTCCCGTTCCCTAAGCCGAGCCAGAAGGCTTGATGTTGGCCTAGTTGTAGTTGCAAACTATAGATGACCTTTGTGTGTGTGTGGACGACAAGTGTACTTATCTTATTAGGTTTATGAATCACCGCTTACTTATTTTGCTTATTATTATTATATATCAATCAATGCTTGGTTTTTTTGCTTACTCTTTGGTTTTTTTGCTTACTCTTTGGTTCTCGGACGACAAGTGTGAGTTATTTTTTTGTCTTTTTCGAGAATATGCCGATGATTGAAATGTCGTGGCACAATATATATGTGAATGTGCTATGACGGGATTGTTAGCCTTGTGATATGCACAAGTCCAGGAATTGTGCATCCTACTTGGCTAACAGTCCCGTCATAAGCATATTCCTGTGTCCAACGACCTAGCTAGTTATATATGAGGCATTCTTTTCGAGTTATTTTTGTCTTTTTCGAGAATATGCCGATGATTGAAATGTCGTGGCACAATATATATGTGAATGTGCTATGACGGGATTGTTAGCCTTGTGATATGCACAAGTCCAGGAATTGTGCATCCTACTTGGCTAACAGTCTCGTCATAAGCATATTCCTGTGTCCAACGACCTAGCTAGTTATATATGAGGCATTCTTTTCAAGTTATTTTTGTCTTTTTCGAGAATATGCCGATGATTGAAATGTCGTGGCACAATATATATGTGAATGTGCTATGACGGGATTGTTAGCCTTGTGATATGCACAAGTCCAGGAATTGTGCATCCTACTTGGCTAACAGTCCCGTCATAAGCATATTCCTGTGTCCAACGACCTAGCTAGTTATATATGAGGCATTCTTTTCGAGTTATTTTTGTCTTTTTCGAGAATATGCCGATGATTGAAATGTTGTGGCACAATATATATGTGAATGTGCTATGACGGGATTGTTAGCCTTGTGATATGCACAAGTCCAGGAATTGTGCATCCTACTTGGCTAACAGTCCCGTCATAAGCATATTCCTGTGTCCAACAACCTAGTTATATATGAGGCATGCTTTTCGAGTTATTTTTGTCTTTTTCGAGAATATGCCGATGATTGAAATGTCGTGGCACAATATATATGTGAATGTGCTATGACGGGATTGTTAGCCTTGTGATATGCACAAGTCTAGGAATTGTGCATCCTACTTGGCTAACAGTCCCGTCATAAGCATATTCCTGTGTCCAACAACCTAGTTATATATGAGGCATGCTTTTTGAGTTTGCTCTTTTTGATTTAAGAGTACTTTCTATAAGTGTATCTTCATATGCGACTTTAATTATACATGTTTTTTCAATCACCGGTTAGTTATTATTGTCAACTTGTAGATGACGTGGTACGTCGTGTACAAGGGACGGGTTCCCGGAGTCTACGATGATTGGGAAGACTGCCGGAGACAGGTGCACCGTTTCAGCGGCAATAGCTACAAAGGGTACAACACTATGGCAGAGGCGGAAGCTAGATACACGCGCTATCTAGCGGTAGTTAGGACAAGGAACCGGATGAAGACCTACACCTTCGTCGCGGCGGTGATCATGCTTATCTTCTTTGGTTATTTATCCCGCGTTTGTGTCTAGCTAGCTAGTTTAGATGTCTAGGCGAGCTTCCGAGCTCTAACTTGTTCGATCGACACATGTATTCGCATGTCACCAACTACTACTTTGTAACATGATCAAAACAATGTAACTTGGACTATGTATTCATGTATGAGACTTATCTATATGTATTTGTTTCAATCTTGTTTTTCATATTGAGTATTTATATATATAATTGTATATCTTGTATCTGTGTGTGTATATCTGCTGTAATATTGTATATAATCTGTATTGCATATAATCTGGCTTGGAAATTAAAAAAAACAAAAAATACATCTGTGGCGCACATGGTCTACCTTCTGTGGCGCACTACACCTAAAGCGCACCATGGATGTTTAGTGGCGCACTAGGTAGTGCGCCACAGAAGATCCAAGGGGTAGCGCACCACGCCAAACTTCTGTGGCGCACTAGGAGGTGCGCTACGCCTATCTCTACACAACCGTGGCGCACTAGGCAGTGCGCCACGGCTGAGAGATAGCCGTAGCGCAAGGCCCATGGCGCACTACAGGTGCGCCACAGATGATGGTTTCAGGTGCGCCACTAAAGGCCGTTTTCCTAGTAGTGGATGGAACGCGTCCATGGTGGTCTGAGGGAATGCTTCTGAAAAGTCTCGTCTCGATGCATGTCGAGTCTTGTGGGGAAAGTGCACCATCTCTCGAGAGGGCAAAACTTAAGTACTTAGCCGTGTCCCAGGTAACGGACATTTTGAACATCAAAGACATTGAAATGATCCAGATCTCCTCATCCCAATTTTTCTAAGTTAAAACTTGTGGTTGAACAAGGGTAGAGGTTCACCAATGTCTATTAGTGAGTCCTTGGTGTTTTTGTCAAACAAAAACTTAGTGTTTTCAAACTAATAAGACAAACCTTATTTTTGAGAAAAGCCAGCCTGAACTACTCTTAGACAAATTCATATAGTAATTAGATGTTACTATACTACTATGGTATCACTTGCCAATACAATTCCAAATGTATTGACCCTCTATGGCTGTAACATATTATGTTGCAGGTTACTCTGATGGTGACTAGGGTTATGAGTCTACACTCAATATGTTTGCCTGTGGCACATGAAGACGAAGACTTTATTTATTTGCTTTGTAATAAGAACTCTATGTGTTAGCCTTGGGCTAATGAGTTGTAAGAACTATTTGTACTCCTGGAATTACGATGTAATAATGACCTATGTATCTGTGTACTTCATCTTAAATTGTGGATGCTAGCATTTCGATCCAGGGACTAGCATTGCAATCACAGGGGCCTTTACCTTAAAGGGTGAGGTCTTACAGATGGTATCAGAGCACTATGTTGCCTGTAGGATTATGTCCCTAAGATGGATTAGACTAAGGAAACCACTAGGAAAATGCAAACTCCTTTGTAAATTTCCACACTTGTCTCATTTCATCTCGTAAAACTTCGCCTAATCTTCTTTCTCATCTCTATTTGTAGATGGACACCATCAACCAAGCCGTCAGGAAGGGCCACTCATGACCATGACCTTACAATGTGAGACGGAGTTTCCCAAGGCACTTAAGAACCTCATGGTTATCTTGGGGATAAATGGTGAATCCGAGTACAAGGGATTCCCAGTGATGGATGAAGGAGAGAATATTGGTGGGTACAACTCCACTTGTATAAAAACAGGGAGGACAACCACAAAGATTCGGGATTCTGCATGGTCACCAACTATGAAATGCATATGTCATTCTTTGATTCTGCAAGGAATGCAGCATGTAATTCCATCAAGGAGCTTGGAGAAAGACTCAAGTGTAGAATGCTCAACACTCAAAATGACCTTAGAGAGGAGAAGAAGCATACCCAAGACTTAGAGACCACCATAAAACGTGTAAGGGAGGATATCATAGAATTAGCATGAGAGTCTTGTGATAAAGACAAATAGATTGCCTCCAAGGATGCTTAGATAGGTATATTGTCTAGTGAGTGAAAGTTGTGACGTACTCCAATAGTTGGACCACCACACTTGTCATTCTGTCGCATTAATAATTTTGATCATACCAACCTATGTGGTATGGCAAAATTTTGTCTAAGTTATGTTTGAACCTTAGTGTTTGTGATTGAATAATGTATGCTACGACTTGTGTGTTTGAAATAATATATGTGTTTGTTGTAAGCTTTTGTTTATACTATCTTGTGTTCCTCTCATTACTTGTGTTGTATCTAATTTTCTCTATCCTATGCAATAGATGCCTAGCTTTGTTTTTAGCACCGCCGAGCAGTTCAAGGGAACTCGTTTTGGATCTCGTACTATCGAGCTCACCAGTGTGCTCAATCTTACCCTCCCTAACATTAAGGGACTTCAGCTCAGGAAGTTAAGAAGGAAGGACCTATGGGGATTTAGAGTCTCGCAGCTAGGACGCCAGTCAGAGCCTTCCGCCGAGGACATTGCCTTCAAGATACTATATGACGACAAGGAGAAGGGCCTTGACATTGCCATGCAGGAGCTCCTTGGACGCCTCTGTGGACGTCACTCCGCCGAGCTCAGGGGCCTCTACTTTCATCCATTTGGGAGACGTGGCGAGGATGGAGAGGCTATAGTGTTTGACGAGGCCACTAGGGTATCTATTGAGCTAGTGCGCCTCTACCTTCAGGACCTAGAGAGCCTTCTTAGGCACCTCGATACTGATAGGACCAACGTCATGCTTAGCAATGACGAGGTACGCGTCCAGTTGAGGGAGAAGGACAAGGCCTTCGAGGAGCCGGAGGAGAGCATCAAGGAGATGGAGACTAGGTTCGAGAAGCAAGACAAGAGGTTCAAGAACCAAGAAAAGAGAGTGCAGGATAGGAACAAGAAGATCAATGAGATGAGGGACGAGATGGATCTCAAGGATCTTGAGCTAGAGACACAGTAGGAGGTGATTGAGAGGCTGCGTTTGCAGAAGAGAGATCTTCAGGCGAAGGTCGATGCTTTGACCACCGGCGTGGAGGAGTA
This sequence comes from Avena sativa, assembly GCA_916181665.1. Taxonomy (NCBI): domain Eukaryota; kingdom Viridiplantae; phylum Streptophyta; class Magnoliopsida; order Poales; family Poaceae; genus Avena; species Avena sativa. Next base: position 323,390,604 of record OV702281.1, on the reverse strand, counting down.
CAAGGTAGGAATCAACGCAGCAAGACTTATTCTAGTGGAGGAGGAAGTCGATATGGAGGAGTAGTGTTAACTACTTGGCTCTCTATCTATTTATCATCTTTTTATTTATCGAGTCGCATTGATCATCCAACATGTGGATGACTATGCTAGTGTGTTTACTTTACAAAACATGCTGTTCGTTTTGAATCCTAAATTTTATCTTGTCCTTACTTATTTGTGATTGTTGCTATGTGTTGTGATGTGCATGTTAGTATCTATGGGTTATTTATCCTTCTTATCCGTATTGAAACCACAGATGCCTCCCCTTCGTACCAATAACAACAATAACAACAACAACAACAATGTCAATGATATGCAACAACTGATGATAGGCCATACTTAGTTGATGCAAATGATGACTAAGTTTATGGCGAATCACAACCAGAACCAAAACAACAACAACAACAACAATAATAATAATAATAATAATAATAATAATAATAATAATAACAACAACAATTAGAACAACCCACCAGCTTTTCATATGCTCACAAGGTTTCTGAGATTGAGGCCTGGTAAATTTTTATGAACCACTGATCCTATGGTAGCAAATGATTGGCTATGTTCTGTGAACAAGGACTTAGTAACAGTTGGTTGCACTGATGAGGAGAAAGTCAGATTTGCAGCACACCTGTTGGAAGGACCAGCAGCTACTTGGTGGGATAATTTCCGAATCACTACTCCTATTGAAGAAGTGACTTGGGCAATGTTTGATGATAGATTTCGCACTGCTCATATCTCTTCGGGAGTGATGAGTTTGAAGAAGAAGGAATTTCACAACCTTAAGCAACTCCATCGCAGTGTTGCAGAATATATTGAGGAGTTCAACAATCTGGCACGCTATGAACCGGATGATGTTGACACTGATGGAAAGTGGGAGGAGAAGTTCCTTGAAGGTCTGAATGATGAGATGTGTATGCAACTATCTATTGCATATGTTCCAACTTATCAATCTCTGTTTGACAAAGCCACTATCTTGGAAAGCAAGATAAAGCAATCGAATAATAGGAAGAGGAAGTGCCATTTTGATAAGCATGGATCTCGATCATCTCACAAGCGTTCTTTTGGTGAAGGAAGTGGAGGTTTTGGATCCCACAAACACGGAAATCATAACAACCACCACAATAGTAACCGTCACCACGATAGCAATAAACATCGTGGACACAACAATGGTGATTACCGCAGCAACAAGAGTGGACACAAGAGTCACCATAGTGGAAATAGTAATGGGAATCAGCCAGCTAAGAGGGACATCAGTCAGGTTGAATGCTTCAAGTGCAAGAAAACTGGGCACTATGCAAATTAATGCCTAGAAAATAAGACTGATGGAGCCAACAAGCCAAACCTTTTTCATAAGGGTCATGTGAACCACATCAATGTGGAGGAAATACAAGAGGAGTCTGATGTTGTGGCTGGTAAGTTCAAGATTAATTTCTTTCCAACACTTATCCTTTTTGATACCGGCCCGTCGCATTCATTAATATCAAGAGCATTTGTACACAAAAATAGACTCCCAACTAAAACAATTGGATGTCCTATTAAAGTAAGCTCCCCAGGTGGAGAGATGATAGTAAATTTTGGATGTCATGATCTAGTAATAGAGTTTGGAAAGTATAAGTTTCTAGCTAGTCTGATAATCCTAGAATCCCAAGGATTGGATGTAGTTTTGGGCATGGATTGGATGACTAAGTATGAAGGAGTAATAGATTGTGCCAATCGTACTGTTACACTCACAACCCTAGAAAAGAAACAAATTAGGTTCAAGTCTAACTTTGAACCCAAATGGAGTAAGCCAAATTCTCTTAAGGGGGTTAGCATAGACAGTGTACCAGTAGTGAAGGAGTACCCGGATGTGTTTCCGGAGGAATTACCAGGAATGCCACCAGATACAGATGTGGACTTTTTGCTTGACTTACTGCCAGGATCTGGACCCATAGCAAAGAGACCCTACAAGATGTCAGTTGATGAGTTAAAAGAGCTCAGGAAACAGCTTGGAGAACAGTTGCAGAAAGGATTTATCCAACCAAGTTGTTTATCTTGGGGTGCACCAGTTCTGTTTGTTGAGAAGAAGGACAGAAGTCAGAGACTATGTATATATTATCGATCACTCAATGATGTTACTATAAATAATAAGTATCCCTTACCTAGAATCAATGATCTATTTGATCATCTAGAAGGGGGCCAGTGTGTTCTCAAAAATTGATCTCCGATCTGGCTACTTTTAGCTAAATATTAGAGAACAAGATATACCTAAGACTGCTTTTACCACTAGGAATCGATTGTATGAGTATACGGTGATGTCATTTGGGTTAACAAATGTGCCAGATTATTTTATGAACATGATGAACAAGGTGTTCATGGAGTTTCTTGACAAGTTTGTTGTGGTATTCATCCATGACATATTGATTTATTCCAAGAGCGACAAAGAACATGAAGAACATTTGCAATTGATTCTTGAGAAGCTCAGAGAGCACAAGTTGTATGCCAAGTTCAGTAACTGTGAATTTTGGTTCAATGAAGTTGGATTTCTTGGACATATTGTGTCTAGAGATGGTATAGCTGTCGATCCCGCAAAGGTATCAGCTGTAACTGAGTGGGAATCTCCCAAATCCGTTAAAGAAGTTTGTAGTTTCCTATGCTTGGTCGGGTACTATAGAAGGTTCATCGAGAATTTCTCGAAAGTAGCTAAGACAATGACAGATTTACTTAAGAAAGAGAAGAAGTTTGATTGGACCGAGGGATGTGAAACCAGTTTTCAAGAGTTGAAGAAAAGATTGGTATCAGCACTAGTTTTATGTCTGCCAGATCTAGAGAAATACTTCCAAGTCTATTGTGATGCATCTCATCAAGGATTGGGTGGAGTATTGATGCAAGAAGGAAAAGTTGTGGCTTATGCCTCGAGACAACTCAAGACTCATGAAGTAAATTATCCTACACATGACTTAGAGTTGGTCTCTGTTGTCAATGCACTCAAAACATGGAGACACTATCTTTTGGGAAAGCGTTGTGAAGTGTTCCCTGATCACAAGATCTTGAAATATATTTTTACCCAGAAATAGCTCAATATGAGAAAAAGAAGGTGGCTAGAACTTATCAAGGATTATGAATTGAGTTTGCAATACCATCCCGGTAAAGCGAATGTCGTAGATGATGCATTAAGCCGCAAAGTTTATGTGAATGGCCTCACCAAAGGAGAACTACCAGATGATTTGTCTGCCCAATTTAAAGAGCTAAGATTGGAGATAGTACCTGAAGGATATCTCATGTCTTTGGAAGTTCAACCAACACTGTTGGATAAAATCAAAGAAGCTCAAAAGTTGGACAAGGAAATAGAGGAGATTAAAAGTAAAATTGACAAAGGAAAGGAGAAAGGATTCCGTGAAGATGAACAGGGAACCTTATGGTATGGAAAGCGTATCTACATTCCACAAGATCCAAAACTTCGGAAATTGATTCTTCAAGAAGCACACAATTCAACATATTCTATTCATCCGGGTAACACCAAGTTATACATGGATGTGAAGGAATGATTTTGGTGGAACAATCTCATGAAAGATATCGCGGAGCACATTGCTTTGTGTGATGTCTGTAGTCGAGTGAAGGCGGAACATCAGAAACTGGCAGGGTTATTGTAACCACTACCAATACCCGATTGGAAGTGGGATAAGATTGGTATGGATTTCATCACAGGATTGCCAAGGACAGATATGGATACAATTCTATATGGGTTGTTGTGGATCTCCTAACTAAAGTGGCTCATTTCATACCCGTGAAGACTACCTATACCAGTGCTAAGTTAGCCAAAATCTATATGAACAGAATCATATGTTTAGATGGAGTACCTAAGAGCATTATGTCTGATAGAGGAACTCGGTTCACTTTGTATTTTGGCTTCTAGCCATTTGTTGGAATCCAGGCTCAACATCGCTTCTTCATACGTCGTAGGGTCATCTATTTCATCAACCATGAAATTCATAATAGGATTTCCATACAGTTCAGGAGCTGCACGTGTCCTTCTTGACCTGCGAGGTTTGGTAGTATTCTCTTTCGGAGTTTCATGATCATTATCATTAGTTCCCTCTTCATTCGGTGAAGTCAACTTCGAAGAAACTTCTGACGCTGTGCTACTCTCCATACTATGAAGAAAAGGTTCAATAACCTCTTCGAGTTCTACCTTCCGACTACACACGCCTTTCATGAGAAACTCTTTCTCTAGAAAGGATCCATTCTTGGCAACGGAAATCTTGCCCTCGGATCTGTGATAGAAGGAATACCCAATAGTTCTACCTTAGGGTATCGTATGAAGACGTATTTTTCCTCTTTGGGTTCGAGTTTATCAGGATGAAGTTTCTTCACATAAACATCATATCCCCAAACTTTAAGAAATGACAACTTAGGTTTGTTTCCAAACCACAATTCATACGGTGTCTTTTCAATGGATTTCGATGGTGCCCGACTTAAAGTGAATGTAGTGGTTTCTAGTGCATAAGCCCAAAATGATAGTGGAAAGTCAGTCAACGACATCATAGATCGAACCATATCTAATAAAGTACGATTAAGACGTTCCGACACTCCATTTCGTTGTGGTGTTCCGACAGGTGTGAGTTGTGAAACTATTCCACACTCTTTCATATGTTGCTGACTTGTGTTTTCATTTCTTCTATAGCCTTTTGTGCATGGTGCCAATCTCCTTATTCAGCACCACCTGGCGCTGGAGGCTGACCTGCAACAGCTTCAAGTTACATGACTTTTCTCTCTATTTTTGTTCTTCTGATCCAAGGCTTTTCTTGTATTGATGCAGTGCTTCTTCATGTTGCAGATGAAAACAACGATGCGCTCCGAAGGCTGAACGCTCTTGAAAAAATCCTCGGCTAGGCGGAGAAAAGGGCAGACAATGCCGCTGAAGCCAAGGAGCGTCTGCTGAAGGAGGCTGCAGATCGTGAGGAGCATCTCGTGGCCGCTGTAGCCCCTCGCGAGAAGGAAATGGCTTATAAGCTTATGGCTACAGCAAAGCTATTTCTGGTGAGTTTCTCTTGCCTCATTTAGGTGTTGTGTTTTTCGACTACGGCTTGTCCTTTCGCATTCGAGTCTTTTTGTCCTCGTCTTGTTAGATGCTTCTGGTACCACATTTGATCGTGGTGCACTGGACCATGGGGATTCCTTGGCCGATGCTGCTGCGATCGAGGATCGCTAATCTGCTGCCGCTGGCTCCTTGGAGAAAGCCAAAAAGGTGCTGATGCACTTTTACAAGGAGGTCACCCCCAAGGGAGTTGCCCTCGACTACGTCGACGCCCTTGCGGATGCTCTATCAGAGGAGGCCTCGGCGGAGTACAAGCGTAAGAAGAAGGGCCTTGGTGCTTCCATGGGGCTGGCCATGGCAATGGCGTCCGGAGCGAAGCTGGACTTTCCACATATCATGTCCCGGATGCCGACGGATGTAGATGGCTCTCAGGTATCTTTCGTTGTCCTTGCTTCTTGCTGTAAGCCTTATGGGCCTAAGCTCATCGATCTCCTGGCTGATTATGCGGCGAAGCAGCAATAGGAGGGCAAGAGCAGGCAATCTGGCTCCAAGGCCACTCTGGATGCGGGTGCTTAGGCCTTTGTAATGTAGATGATGCAGTTTCTTCTTTTGCTTCCGTCTGTAACCTTTGTTGATGAACAAGCCCATTTATGCCACAAGGTGGCTTTATTAATGTATATAAGTTTGTCTTTGAAGTTGCTGCCGAAAATGCTTGTGATGTTCATGCTTGATTTATTTGTCTTTAGGATCCTTCAGGTGAGGTTCCGATTGTCACTCCGACTGCTCCTGATTCACGACCATCTTTGAATGATGCGTCGTAGTTGGCTTTTCTTCGCGACCGTGTCTGCATCCTAGAGAAGGATATCCTTAGTATTCGAGGCCATGCGGATGTGTGGAAGTCCAAAGCTCAGCGATCCACAGAAAGGGAGGAGTTCTTGCTTGGGGAATTGCAGCGGATGGGTGAGCAAGTTCAATGTGAGTCTTCTCGAACTAATGTTCTTTTGGGTGTAGTTTTGTATGCTGGCTCATTTCGTGTTTTCTGCAGATGTGAATCTCATTTCGAGGAAAGACAAGGAGTGTGTCGCAGTTCAGATGAACTGTTTGACACAACAAGACCTAGAGGCTCGTGGCTTCTTCTGGATATACCGAGATCGAGCCATCGTCCTTGCGATGGTGAAATATCGCGTGAACCGGGCTCTTCGGGTGCTGAGGAAGGAGAGGTCTTCATGATCGGCCAACTGGGCCGTCATGTTCCCCTTTGATGTTGTGCCTTCTACTTTCCTGGGTCTTCTTGGTAAATTTCGGGATGTAGGACATGTTAGAGAGTTGGTGTGGCATCAGCTGATTGCTGGGGTCAAGCCTGCCCTGTCTCTTGTTCGGTTGCATCGCCGTGATGTCAATCTTGCAGAGGTGGCGACTGGGTCACCCCTTCAACCAGATGGTAGCCTATGGGACATGCGCCCTCATTATGCGGCTATGGCGCAACATGTTGAGGAGATTGTAGATTTGTTCGAGCAGCAGGTGAATGTAATACTCTAGAATAGGTAGATCCTGTAAAGAAAAACAGATGATGTAAATTGTGTATTTATTCGAGTGGGCGCGTAATGCCCTTTGTAAAGTTTTATTATGTATTAGCACGTTATGCTTTGTGATGTGCATGTCCTTTTCGTTAGCCTGACGTGGTCAGCTACTCAGGTTGTATGCATTGTTCTCAGTCGACGAGGTCGCGAGGTGAGGCGTAGCCCCCGATCGTATTTTGCAAGAAATAATGTAAGGTGAAAAGATATTTGGTCCCAGGGACTTAGCTTTTATTCATAGTATAACGAGGAGGTACATTGTTCGGCTGAGTAGCCTTATTGAAAGTAAAGGGTCAATATGGGTAGAAGCGTCGCAGTCGTGCGACGTTCTAGGGGTTGGAGTATTCGACTCCGGATGTTACGTCCATGAGGCGATAGGCGCGACCTGGGATGACTTCTGTGATGATGTAGGGTCCTTCCCAGGGTGACTCAAGCTTCTTCGGTCATTCTTGCTTGAGTCGTAGGATGAGGTCTCCTTCGACGAAGGAGCTTGGGCGCAGCCGACGGTTGTGGTAGTTGCGGAGGCTTTGTTGATAGACCGCTAAGCGAGCCGCAGCGATATCGCATGCCTCGTCGAGTTTGTCGACGGCGTCTTTGAGTGCTGCCAATGATTCGGCTTTGCTGTAAGTGGCGACCTGTGGGGCTTTATGGAGTACTTCGGCGGGTAGCACGGCTTCGGCTCCGTGCACCATGAAGAAAGGTGTCTAGCCAGTTGAACTGTTCGGCGTTTTACGTAGGCTTCAGAGGACGGAGGGTAGTTCCTCTGCCCAGGCTCCCGCAAGCCTTTCGAGTGGGGATAGCAGGAGCTTATTGATGTCGATGCCTATGAGGCCATTGGCCTTTTCGACTTGTCCGTTGGTTTGCGGGTGCGCCCTAGAGGCGTATGATATGTTGATGCAGAGGTTCTCGCAGAAGTCTTGGAATTCCTTCGAGATGAAGTTCGAGCCATTATCCGTGATGATGCTATGTGGCATGCCGAACCTGTAGACAATGGACTCAAAAAACTTGACGGGAGTTGTGCCGCTTTGGTTGGTGACGGGCATGGCCTTGATCCACTTGGTGAACTTGTCGACTGTGTCTAGGAGGAAGACGTGGCCTCCTTTCGAGGATTTTAGTAGCTTGACAATCATGTTCAGGCCCCATTGGGAGAAGGGCCAGGCCAGCGGTATGGGCCTCATCTCGGATCCTGGTCCGTGTGATTTGTCCGCGTACCTCTGACAAGCGTTGCACCTTTGGATGATGTCTTTGGCGTCGTTCATGGCTTTTGGCCAGTAGAACCCAGCTCGTAGAGCTTTGGCGAGGGCGCGGCTGCCTGCATGATGGCCGCAGATGCCCTCGTTGATGTCTTGAAGGATGATTTTGCCATCACCGATGGTGACCCACCTTTGGATCACACCCAAAATGTTGCGCTTATACAGCTCGCCATTGAAGTTGGTGAAAGCTTTTGACTGGCGAGATATGCGCCGGGCATCTGTCGGGTCATCGGGCAGTTCCTTGTTTATTAGGTACCAAAGGTACGGTTGCATCCATGTTTCTTCGATCGCCATGACCTGCATGAGGCTGACCAGCTCGGCCTTGGTGTCGAGATTTTCGGGTCCTTCCTGTCCTTCGGGTAGCGCAGCCCCCAGTGATCTGCTTCTTCGGCTGAGCCTTTTGGGAATTTTCTCTTGATAGGGGGTACGCAGATTTGTTGGAGGAACACACCTGCGGTACCCGTGCGCAGGTGGAGCCGATGTTGGCTATCCTGTCAGCTTCTTCATTGCTTTCACTTCCATCGTACCGAAGCTCGCGGTCGTTAAAGTTTCCTTCGAGTGAATTGTAAAGTGCACGGTACGCGATCATGTTGGCGCTGTGAGCGTCACACTCGTTCATCGTCTGCTGGACGACAAGGTTCGACTCACCGTAGATGATGAGCCGTGTTGCGCCACAGATCTTGGCCTCGTATTTCGTCTCGTTGTTGGAGGGGCGAAATTTCATCCGAAGGACGTATTTCATGTTATCGCCCTGAGGGGACGTCAGTATGACGCCAGCTCCTGCTCCAGCCTCACGCTTGGAGCCATCGAAGTGCATCGTCCATGACTGCGACATGTCCAGAGTATCCGGTAGCTGGAGTTCCATCCAGTGGACGAGAATGTCAGGGAGGACCTGAGACTTGATGACAGTGTGTCGCTCGTAGATTATATCTAGAGGGGACAGTTCGATGCCCCCACAAAGCTACGCGCCCCGTGGCCTCGGGGTTGTTCAGGATGTTCGATAGCGGGGCGTCGTTGATGACTATGATCTGATGCTCCTGGAAGTAGTGGCTCAACCGACGAGCCGTCATGAATACGCCATAGGAGAGCTTCTGGTAATTAGGGTACCTCTTCTATGTTGGAGTTAGTACCTCGCTGACTTAGTAGATTGGGCATTGGGCCCCATGGGTCTTGCCATCTTCGGGTCATTCAACCACGAGTACGGTGCTTACCACCTGATTTGTGGCTGCAATGTATATCATCAAAGGCTCTCGTTCCTTCAGCGTGACCAGGACAGGCGAGGTGGAGAGCAGCCGCTTGAGGTCCTCGAGCGCGTCGTCTTCTTCAGTTGTCCAGTCGAATTTGTCTGCCTTGCGCAGCAGCTGGTAAAAGGGAAGGGCCTTCTCGCCCATGTGGCTGATCAATCTGCTCAGTGCCGTGATCCGCCCAGCCAGCTGCTGGACACCTTTGAGGTTCTTCGGCTTCTCCATCGCAAGTATGGCCTTGATTTTCTTCGGGTTCGCCTCAATCCCTCGTTGGGAGATGAAGTAGCCCAACAATTGGCCAGATGGGACGCCGAAGGCGCACTTTTCTAGGTTTATCTTGATCTTGTAGTGATCAAGGTTATTAAACATCTCGCGGAGATTGTCGATCAGCGTCTTGGCCTTCCTGGTCTTGATCACTATGTCCTCGACATAGACCTGGATGTTACGACCAATATGGCTTTTCAAGCACGCCTGCATGCACCTCTGATACGTGGCACCTGCATTCTTTAGCCCGAAGGGCATAATGTTGTAGAATAACACTCCAAACAGCGTAATGAACACCGTTTTCTCCTGAACTTCAACCTTCAGCCGAATCTGGATGTAGCCTGACTAGGCATCAAGGAAGGAGAGTTTCTCGTATCCTACAGTTGAATCAATGATTTGATCGACCCGTGGTAGAGGGAAGTGGTCCTTGGGATGGTACTCTTTGAGAGATGTGAAATCCACGCACATCCGAGGATGTCAGTGTCCTTTTTGGGGACCAGCATGGTGTTGGCCAGCCACTCGCTCTCCTTGATTTCCCTGATGAAGTTGGCGTCGAGTAGTCTATTGACTTCGATTCCAACGGCTTCAGATCTTGGTTCGGATAGTCATCGAATTGACGGCTTGACGGGCTTCGTGTTCGGAAACACATTGAGTGCATGCTCGGCGAATTCTCTAGTAACTCCTGGCATGTCCACAGGACACCAGGCAAAAATTTCCCAGCGCTCACGGAGGAATTCAACGAGCGCGCTTTCCTATGCGGGACTAAGGTTGTTGGCTATCAACGCCATCTTTGAGGCGTCCGTCAGGTGGACCTGCACCTTTTTCGTGTTGACCCTAGAGTCAAACGACATTTCAGGTGCATTCTGTCTGGTGACTGGTGGTGCCCTGTTGTCTGTCACCTCTCTGAGCCTCGTGAGCACCTCCTGCATACCAAACGACAGAGATATTCTATTGAAGTCTCTATCATAGTGGTCGGATCAGGTGAAGCTTCCCTGGATAGTGATGACGCCCCTAGGTCCTGGCATATTCAGTAGCAGGTATGCATAGTGTGGTACAACAAAGAATCTTGCGAATGCCATACGCCCGAGGATGGCGTGGTACTGTGATGGCCAGTCCACCACTTCGAACTCCACCTGCTCGCACCTAAAGTTTTCGGGCTAGCCGAAGATGATGTCGAGCCATATCTTCCCCAGGGGATATATGCCCTTCCCTGGGACTATGCCGTGGAACGTCGTGTCTGATTGCTCCAGGCTACACAGAGGGATTCGCATCGCTGCGAGCATGCTAGCGAACATCAAATTGATGCCACTGTCGCCGTCCATGAAGACACAGCTCATCTCGAATCCTCCGATCTGTGCCCCGAGCACCAGGGCAGCATGACCTGGGCAAGGGATCTGGCGTGGGGGATCCGAACGATCGAACGTGAGGCAGGACTCCGAGCCACTGAGGTACTCTGGTATGGCTGGTGGAGAGGTCATGGCCAGGCTGACTTGGCGGGTGATCTTCTTTTGCACCATGTTTGTTGGGCGTCCCTTCTGGATCATCAAGGACCCTTTTGATGGCGGGTATCCTCCTACACCATTATTTGGTGCTGTGATCGTTGACTGCGACGGTCCGATGGGTGGTCCTGGAGGATCTCTGTGGGCGATATCACCTAGTGTCCGTGCGGGCCCAAATCCATGGTTCACGGTGTGCCGCATTTGGGTGAGACCCTCGCTGAATTTCGGGAACTCACGGCAGTCTTTGAGCATATGGCTGGCCTTATTCTTACCATCTTCTTTGTCAATGTAGAAGTAGATGGTGCAGGGACTGGAGAGCTTGTCGTATGCCGAAGGCTCGTCGTCGCGGCTGCGGCGTTGCCACGTTTGCATGGGTCGCCCACCGTCGCGGTAGTTGCTTCCGTGGTATCCGCTGCTGCGGCTGCCATCGTTGTGTCAATCGGCGTATCCAGCCGCGACCATGTCAACTCCGTCGCGATCGACATAGACGCGCGATCTTCTTTTGCGGTAGCGTTCGCGTCTGCGGCCGTAGTCGTCTTCGTCATCCGAATGTGCTCGGGTGACGGAATCCTCACCATCTGCCCACCGGTTCGCGATGTCCATGAGGTGGTCGAGCATCTTGGGCTTGACGCACCCAAGCTCCTCCTTGAAATCTGGGCGTCTGGCACCGTCCTTGAAGGCGTCTCTTACCCGTTCCTCGGAGATGTGTGCGGTGGATTTCTTGATGTGGGACCAACAAAGTATGTACGAGCGAATGGACTTGTTGGACCGTTGGGTGCAGGATCATACCTCTTTGATAGAAGCTGGCCACTTGCTAGTGCCCTTGAAGTTGTGTATGAAGATGTATGCTAGATCTTCCCAACTTCGGATGGATCTGGAGGATAGGCTGCTGAGCCAGACTCTAGCCACGCCTGTCAGCTGCAACTGAAGGCATTGTAGGGCGTTGTTCTTGTTTTTGCCGTGGAGCTTGACTGATGACAGGTGATCGTCGATCCAGGCCTTTGGTTCTTGCATGACGTCAAACTTCGTGTTGTCCGGAGGGATCTTGAATTTTTTCGGCATCCTCGTTCGCCAAATGGATCTACTGAAGCATCTGGCACCACACAGCTCTCCATCGTCTTCCTCGTCAGACTCAGTTGAGCACGCGCGCTTGGCACGTTCCTTGTCGATCTTGCGCTGGGTTATCTTGTTGCGAGCGTCGTAGTTGGTACTACGGCATCGTGGGCTCTTGCGGCGTCGAGGCAGCTCGTCCTCATCGTCTTCGGATGAGGGTGTAGGGTTGTGGTTGAACTTGACTGCAACTTTTTTCTTCAGCTTCGATGGAGCCTCGTCGTGGAGCGCGGCACCGACGAGTCCGAGGCCAGCTAGCACGGACTTGTGCATGGCACTCTTCGGGTCACCCACCGGAGGTGGACGGGACGCGAGATATGTAGTGGATGCCATGATCGCAGCCTGAAGTGTTTTCGGCATGATGTTGTCGTGCGAGTCCATTGACATGAAGGACGTGTTGAGGGCCTGGGTGACCTCGCGTCGCGCGGCGGGGTCCATGTGCTCCGTGCGGGAGCGGTACTTGTTAGCGTTGTTGCCATGCGAGCTGGAGCCACCAGCGGCAGAGAGCACAGCTCGCCGCGCGCTGGATTCCACAGCTGCCTTCTTGCGCTTGTCGAGCTCCTCCATCAGCTACACCTATCGGTTATGCTCGTCGATGAGGAGGAGGTGGTAGGCCATCAGTAGATCCCATGAAGCATTCATAGGTAGGGTGATGTTGCCTTCCATGGCTTCGCGTGCTTGGCGCCAGCCTTCCTTGTTGATGTTGATCTTGTTGTAGGCGTGAGCGTCGCCTTCGTTGGGCCTATTAGGCGGATTTCCCCCGTTTCCTCCGTTCTCAGCTTGTGGGTTGAGAGGGGAGTTGGGTGTTTGCTGCGCACTCAAACCTGGCGGCAGTTTCGTTTCGTTGTGGATGACGACGGCGCATAGTTAGCGCCAGCGGATTGGATTGCTGCTGCCGCAGCTTTCGGATCCGGAACCGTAGGTTCCTTCATCTGAGGAAGGGTCGCACATATCTGAGTTGCAACTGTCGCTGTCATCTAACTCGTCTGCCAGTGTCGACGCGTGTAACGCGCCGATAGGTGGGACCCACGAGGCGAGCCTGATGGACGGTGGTGGCACCCGCTCTGGGATGCGGAGGGTGCCGGTCTACCCCACCTAGAAGCAGAAGCTCCTGAACAGCATCTTGAGCCCGACGCAGACGGACTCGAAATCCCTCAGGGTGGCTGGCGAGTGGGGGGTGAAGTCGAAGACGCCGAAGAGGAGGTGACTCTTCGTTGTCGATGAGTTGTAGATTGATCCGGATGGAACCATCATGACCGCATGATCAGCATCCCCGCTTCCCACAGACGGCGCTAATTGACGAGGGTTGATTTCGTCAAGGCCCATTGTTATGGACTTGGGTTTTGGAGAAGATGGGGATGCTGGAAGTCGTGAAACGGTTAACAGACAAGCAACCCGGGACACAGCATTTACCAAGCTTCAGGCCCCCAGAGGGAAAATCCCACTCCTGCTTGTCTGCTCTTGATTACGGCGGAACCAAAGGTTACAGGGGTGCGCAGATGCAATCTGGCGTGGAGGTGTGTATGCGATGGTGGAAGAGATCCTTCTCGCCGTACCCTCCTGGCCTTTATATAGATAGGCAGGTCCCGAACTTAGGTCGAGTCGGTTACAGATTAGGGTTTGTACCCTTTGAAATTCTATCTAATCTAGACTTGTCCTTCAAGGAGTCGAAAACATCATGGGCTTGGTCCACCCGAAGTATTCATGGCATGCGTGTCTTGACGTGGGCTTTCCTTGGGCTGGACTAGGTATACCAATGTTGTGTACCCGTGGGGTATATCCATGTCAATCGTAGAAATTTGATCTTTCTATTACGATGATTTTCCACTTCGTTCTGAAATTCCTTGAACTTTTCAAAGGTTTCAGACTTGTGTTTCATCAAGTAGATATACCCGTATCTACTCAAATCATCCGTGAAAGTAACAAAATAATGATATCCACCTCACGCCACACACTCATTGGACCACATACATCAGAATGTATGATTTCCAATAAATCTGTCGCCCATTCCATTGAACCGGAAAATGGCATTCTAGTCATCTTGCCCATAAGGCATGTCTCACATGTATCAAATGATTTTAAATCAAGTGATTCCAAAATTCCATATGAATGGAGTTTCTTCATGCGTTTAACGCCAATATAACCTATATGGCAGTGCCACATATATGCAGATATATCATCATCAAGTTTAATCCTTTTAGCATAATAATTATGAATATGTGTAACACTATTATCGAGATACAACAGAAATAAACTATTGATCCTAGGTGCATGACCATACAAGATAAAATTCATATACATCTAACAACCATTGTATTCATATTTAAATGAATAACCACTTCGCATCAAACATGATCCAGATACAATGTTCATGCTCAGTCCAGGCACCAAATAACAATTATTTAGTTTTATAACTAATCCCGATGGTAAGTGGAGAGGTAGCGTTCCGACGGTGATCACATCAAAAATTGATCAATTGCTGACACGCATCTTGACCTCACCCCTCGCTATAGGTCGCTTGTTCCACATACTTAGGTGATACTTCAAGTACTAGTCATGTACACATCAATAACATGTATATCATATATACCTTTGTTTTCCTTTCCGGCCTTCTTGTCTGCCAAATACTTGGGGCAGTTGCGCTTCCAATGGACAGTCCCCTTACAATAATAGCACTTGGTATCAGACTTAGGGCCAGCTCAAGATTTCTTTTCAGGCGCGGCAACAGATTTGCCGCCCTTCTTTCCCTTATGTTTACCCTTCTTGTCTTTCTTGGAACCGGTGGTCTTATTGATCATCAACACATGATGTTCTTTCTTGATCTCCACCTCTGCAGTCTTAAGCATTAACAAAAGCTCGGGGAGAGACTTATTCATGCCCTGCATGTTATAGTTCATCACGAAGCTCTTGTATCTAAGTGTCAAAGATTGGAGAACATGATGTATGCCTAAGTCAATGGGAATTTTTTATTCCCAAGGACACAAGCTTATCGGTGTACCCAGACATTTGGAGTATGTGCTCACTAACAGAGCGGTTCTCTTCCATCATGTAGCTAAAGAAATTTTCAGAAGCATTATAACTCTCTACAACAGCATGGGTGTAGAAAATCATTTTCAACTCACCCATTGTATGAAAGGCATTGCCGTTTTCAAAACGCTTTAGAATTTCCGTCTCTTGCCCATATAGTATGCCGCAATGAACTAAGTTGTGGTCCACCTGGCGAGTCAAATAGATGTTCTTTTCCTCGTCAGGGGCATCATAAAGTGGTTTGGGGCTTTGCTGCGCTTCTAGAACGTATTGCTTTTGTGCAGCAGAGAGGAGAATCCTCAAATTCATGGCCCAGTCGGTAAAGTTGCTATCATTCGTCGCAAGTTTCTCTTTCTCCATGAACACATTGAAATTAAAGGAAGGTGGTGCCATCTACAATAGAATTTGTAAAGTTTAGACTAATTTTATGATATATTGTGTTCAACTAATTCAAATTATGAAAAAACGACATCCCTCGTGGCTTTTTGGTGATTAAATGAACCAAATCCACTACACCAAATCCGATCATCATGTGAGTCGGTGTAGCTTCAAAGGAGGGCATCTATATGGGCATCATATCAATCATATGACTCATAATTAACCTTTTGGTCCGTGTTCAGAGGCCATGTCTGTATATGCTAGGCTCGCCAAGTGTAACATCCCAAATTTCATAAATTTCAAAACCATGTTCTTGCATTCATATCATCGTGCATATTTACCTTGCACAAAAAATTTCAAAGCTTAAACCCTAATAAAACCATATTTAAACCCCTTTATATATTATATGCATGGGGCATGGTTTTATTTTATTTTATGACCCAAAATTGTTTTTGGAGTGATTAGATGTGTTTGGCACAGTTTTAGATACTAGGATCACCGACAAATTTTTTGTGAAGGTTTGAAAAGATTTGGATTCATTTGGTTATCAAATTTCATTTGAAAAATCAAATCAGAAATAGAAAAAGGAAAAGGAGAAAAAATAGAGCTCAACCAACCAATCTGGCCCAGGCCCAACTAACAGCCCAGCAAGCCCACCCAGGATACCCCTCTCCCCCTGTTTCTCACCCGCGCGCGCACCCCTCTCACTGACCCCTGGACCCCACTGCTATGCCATCTCATCGTCTTCAATCACGCGCCAGACCCACGCCGCCGGCCGCTTCCTCCCCTCTTCACTATTGATATTGATTTTGTTAATTGCCATTGAACCAGCGTGAGATTTCCTCCCCAGCTCTAGCTACTTAATCCCCTCCCTCTCGGCGTCATTTCCCCCAACACTGCAAGCACAGAGCGCCGCCAGGCTCCCCTCCGTAGTATTAAGCAGCTCTGACGAGCTATTCTGGTAAGACTAGTGTGCCCCTCTGCATCTCGTTCATGCGAGTGTGTTCCCCTTGGCCTTGCGCATCTGCTAATGCCCATGACTTGTCCAATCGTGCTCCAGGTCATCGTTCCCGTCGTCATCTGCAAGCAACCGAGGCGCAACTTAATTCCGGCGAGCCAATTCGGTAAACACCGTGCTCCCTTGACCTTATGTTCAAACGACTGTGTTCGCCATGTCCTTGCACACCTTCTAATGCCAGCCGTTTGCCCTCTTGCACCCTAGGTCATCGTCTTCGACGAGGATTAGCTAACGCGACAGTGCGCCCCCCGTCCCAACCGCGTCCACGTTGAGCTTTTCCACGTCTCTGCGACCGTGGTAAGAACTAGTGCCCCTCCCCTACCCCTCTGACCTTGTCGGCGTGTCACCGCCAGTGGTGTCGCCGCCGCTAGGGCCATTGGCGCCGCTAGGTGTTGGTCAGGCAGGTCGGATCCGTTGGATCTGGATCTAGTGGCTATGATTAGATGACCAGGCAAAGCGGTACAATTAGATCTGGACCACACGATCTAACTTAGATGCTACGGCTAGCACGCGTTATCCGCCTGAAGTCGTATCATCCAATAGGATGCTGCCGCGTGGCCCTCGTTTTGGTTTAAAATCCAGATTTTCATCTATTAGTTATTTAAACTTGTAAATTCTATAACATTTTTTTTTGTAAATTCAAAAATTACAAATTTTATATCTATAGATTTAGAAAAATGAGAGATTTGCATCTATGGCCTTGAATTGGCCATTTGTTTCCGAAAAATTTGGATTTTATGCAGAAGCATTTATAGGCCTATTTTGACTATAAAATTTATTTAGAAAATTATGTTAAAGTAAATTTTTGTTTATTTAGACTTTAGAAAGTATACTTTGTGTTCAGTACTGAAAAAAAATTATTTGAAAAGTGTGGCAAATCATCTCATTGCATTTTACATGCATTCATAATTATTTTTGTTTGAATATTGATTTGTGAATTTTGTTGTATGAATTTATGTGTAGATTTTGTGGATTGTGGAGAGTGTGATTGTGAGGATTGTACCTATTCTCCTACATACCAAGGCAAGTGATATATCATCTCATGTCCTACTATTTTCCTTATTGCATTAGCACTATTTTGAGTAGGATTTGCATGGTGATTTTCTAAGTATATACTATGCTATGGTAAATCATATAGATGTTGTCTTAGTAGTTTTCCCTAAGTTAAGAGACATGTTATGATAGTATGCCTATCCTAGATAGTAGAATTAAATGGTGGAATATTCATGTTATGGTACTATGCAAAGTTTATGCCTATGTTTTTGATTAATAAAACAACATGTTAATGAATCACCTGGGTGGAATGGAAAGATTGGTTTGTGTTTAGTGGTTACACAAGGCCCATGTCTATCATTTACCTTGTGTATCACACTTGTGGATGGCCACCCAGGAACAAAGATATTTGAGATGTTTTGTGTTGAGAAGATTCTAGTGCAACCACATGGCATATGGGCTCTGCCTTTACCAACTAGGTTGCAAGAACTTAGCCAGATGGACAGTTGGTGGTTGGGTTGATAGGATGGAACGCGTCCATGGTGGTCTGACGGGATGCTTCTGAAAATTCTCGTCTCGATGCATGTCGACTCTTGTGGGGAAAGTGCACCACCTTTCGAGAGGTTAAAACCTAAGTACTTAGCCGTGTCCCAGCTAACGGACATTTTGAGCATCAAAGAAATTGAAATTATCAAGGATCACCTCATCCCAATTTTTTAAGTTAAAACTTGTGGTTGAATAATCGTAGAGGTTCACCAATGTCTATTGGTGGTTCCTTGGTGTTTTTGTCAAACAAAAACTTAGTGTTTTCAAACTAATAAGACAAACCTAATATTTGAGCAAAGCCAGCCTGAAATACACTAGACAAATTCATATAGTTATTAGATGTTACTATACTACTATGGTATCACTTGCCAATACAATTCCAAATGTATTGAACCTCTGTTGCTGAAACTTATTATGTTGCAGGTTACTCTGATGGTGACTAGGGTTATGAGTCTACACTCAACATTTTTGCTTGTCGCACATGAAAATGAAGACTTTATTTATTTGCTTTGTAATAAAAACTCTATGTTTTAGCTTTGGGCTAATGAGTTTTAAGAACTATTTGTACTCCTGGAATTACAATGTACTAATGACCTTTGTATCTGTGTACTTCATCTTAGAGGTTCACCAAATTCATATAGTTATTAGATGTTACTATACTACTATGGTATCACTTTCCAATACAATTCCGAATGTATTGACCCTATGTGGCTGTAACTTAGTATGTTGCAGGGTTACTCTGATGGTGACTACGATTATGAGTCTACAATCAACATGTTTTCCTATGGCACATGAAGATGAA
Organism: Avena sativa; assembly: GCA_916181665.1. Taxonomy (NCBI): domain Eukaryota; kingdom Viridiplantae; phylum Streptophyta; class Magnoliopsida; order Poales; family Poaceae; genus Avena; species Avena sativa. Next base: position 323,371,834 of record OV702281.1, on the reverse strand, counting down.
GATTTTATTTATTTTCTTTGTAATAAAACTCTATGTGTTAGCCTTGGGCTAATGAGTTGTAAGAACTATTTGTACTCCTGGAATTACGATGTAATAATGACCTTTGTATCTGTGTAGTTCATCTTAAACTGTGGATGCTAGCATTTCGATCTAGGGACAAGCATTGCAATCACAGGGGCCTTTACCTTAAAGGGTGAGGTCTTATAGATGGTATTAGAGCACTGTGTTTCCTGTAGGATTATGTCCCTAAGATGGATTAGACTAAGCAAACCACTAGGAAAATGCAAACTCCTTTGTAAATTTCCACACTTGTCTAATATGATCATGGATTCAAGTACACCCTATATATGATCATGGAAAATGCAAACTCCTTTGTAAACCACCAGTCCAAGTAAGAACCTTAGTATTTTGCGTGTGTAAAACTGTCTTACACCCAAAATATGATCATGGATTCAAGTACACCCGATCATCACGTGATGTCTTGAACAAGCGAAACATAATCGTTGCGTACTTAAGGAAGAACACATTTTTATCGTGATATCTAAATGAGGGAGCATCTTATAATATTAATAAAACGCCAAACAACCAATATAAGATGCAACAACATCATATGTGAAAAGTTAAATGATATGGTTCTTGCACTTGATCACTATCAAGTGCATCATGGTATGATCTTTATCATTCCTTTGTGTGTAAGGCCAAGGTTTATGGAACTTACACGTTAGGTGTGTTGTAAGAGTATCAACTATACATCAACTTACAACATTACCATATCTGTATTGACCTTGGATCAATAAAGATCCTAAGTCCCTGTGATTAACATGCTAGTCCCTGGATCAATAGCTAGCACTCGCAGTCGATGAATATCATGTAAAACACAAAGTCTTTATTACACGGAGAATCCAGAGTATCAATTTATTACAAATTTGCTTAGCATTAAGCTAGCTCAAATAACAGCGGAAACATAAAAGCAGCTTGAGTCCATCAACGCCTCAGGCTTGTCGAGTGTAGACTCGCGATCCCTATGCACCTTTCAGTATTCGGATTATACACATAAGACGTGCAACCAACAAGTTGGGTCAATAATTTGAATGTATTGGCAATTTACACCAAGGAAAGAAAAGACTATCACTACATGCAAGGCTAGTTTAGGCTGTAGAGTTTATTTGCTCAAAGCTAGTTTTCTTAAGTATAGATAAGAAGAGAAGATTTCCCTACTTTGTAAACTTTTGTTTAAGTAATATATGGTCGAATAGCACACGAGGATATTACTCACCAAGTGTCCATTCAACCTAACACCTGGATATTACTCACCAAGTTCCCAAAACCCTCCCAATAGTGATATGACTCACGCCTTGGGTTTTTAGAAAACTTTAAGTTTTGAAAGAGAGAGAGAGGAAGATCCTTCAGAGGCTCCATCCTTTAGATGCTCAAAATTGTTCTATTTCTGTGAACATGGCTGATCGATCAGATTGCAATACTCTCGAGAGTTTGTGCACTTTACCCACAATCCACGATCAAGTCCTTTTACAGACAAGACCATGGCGAGGCTTTCCCTTAGTAGCCCCTCTACCTTCTGGATCCAACCGTGCCAAGAACCTCCAAATGTTGGTACCCAGGTGAGGTTTCCCACTAAGTACTAGGCCAAGACAGAGCCCATATGTATTGTGGTTGCACTAGAAGCTTCTGAATTATGAAACATGGCAGACTTCTTTGATTCCTGGGCGGCCGTCCTCCACCAAAATCTCACTTGTTGACCCTACAACCATTCCGCCCAGAAGAAAACTTAGTTTTATTTTGAAGTGGATTTGAGGAGAAAATTTTGCTCAAGAGAGCCTTTATACTTAGAAGAAATCATTGTCTTTCGAACCCCCCCCCCCCAACGGTACTTTACATATATATAGCATATCAAGTAACACTTAGCGAAACAGGGAAGCCTATTAGGAGGGGAAATCCTAAGTATAGAGCTACTCATGGCATACTACAAAAATCATTGCACTTGCAAAATAATAATAACGAAAAATTCTACTAGAACATCCTACACATGCATACTACAGAATTTTGAAGATCACATGCATAGAATAAAAACTGGGACAAAAGTTATGAACAAGTGGTGTAAGTTGCCTTGATCCGACCAGCACTCTACACAATAGCACTCCTCAGCGCACTCCGAACAATCTAACGAAACACAAACATGGATCTAATCAAAATATGCCACAGAGATAATATGCATGCATGCATCATGGTATTTATGCAAGATTTGTTTTCTAAATTGACCAAGGTAGTATAATTGGATTGTAATTGTGTTAGGGGTGTTATTAGTATTGATTTCCAATAGGTTTAAATTAATTTGGGTCATTAGTCTAATTCATAGGCTTACTAGGAGATCCAACCATCTAATTAGCCCCAAATCAAATCTAATGCTCTTAAGCAAGGTTCTACAATTTTGTTCAGTAGGTGTTGCGGAAACAAAGTCATCACAACAAGAATCAACTAAATCAGAGTTTTAATTATTTTTTTATAGATTAAACACTCTAATCTAGAGATTAAATTATACACCGAAAACCCTACTGTAAACTTGAAATTTTATTGCAGATATGCGTTCTACATAAATTTATGAATCCAACGGTATATTATATGCTCAATTTGGCCAAGTAATTATTTTTCTATGAATTTCGAAAGTTTTAACACAAATCTGCCAAATAGATCTAGTCCTAATCGAGAACGTGCCAAGTGGCAGAAGCTGATTGGGCCAGCTGGGAAACGCGGCGCGGGCGCGGTGCTGAAGCGTCGCTGACAAGGCGCGGACTTGGTTTGCCACGCGGTGCAACGCGGTTGGCTGGTACCCCTTCGCTCAGCTTCTAATGTGAGCCGTAGCTGGCTGATCTAATGGATGGGAGGAGGGCGATGACTTACTGTGGTGGCGACGGTGGTGAGGGGAGACAGACGGCGGCGGTGCGGTCGGTGGCGGTTCTTGGCGACAGTCCAGCGGGTTCTCGAGGCGGCGAGGCGGTCGACGATGTCGAGCAGGTCCACATGATCACGCTCGCGTCCTCGACGACGCTCTTCGCTTCCTCGACCGTCGGCAGTGCTTCGCCGACGCTCTCTGTCCCCGGCGTTGCTCCGGCGAGCAATTGAGGGCGCGGTACTACGAGAGACAAGGCGAGATTAGCGCGAGAAGAGGAAGTCGAACGAGAGGGTCGCGTGGAGGGGAAAAATAAGTGGAGGTGAGGCTCGGAAACCTCTGCCTCGAGTTCAACTAAGCCCAACTCCGGCGAGATCGAAGGTGCGTTTTCAAACGGCGGCTTCGGCGAGAGTTCGGGAAAAAAATTTAGGGTTTCGAGGCAGCGGGTTGCGGGGTTTATATGGCCATCAAAAACTTGGCGAGGGGGTCACGATTTCCTCTCCGATTCGGCCGGAGTCCGATCGGTACACGGCGGCGATGCGGTTTTCGTGGGGAGCAAGGGGATGACGCGTGGGCCAGGTTTTTCAGTGGGAGCGGCAGTGCGGGCTGCCGCGAGGCGCTGGCTAGTTAGCTGTCGCGCGGGCGCGGGTGGGCTGGCACGAGGTGCGGGTGGGCTGGCGCAGACGGCCCTACAAGGTTAGGCTGTTGCCTTTTTTTTACTCCTTATTATTTTTTTCAATTTCTGTTTTAATAAAACTCCAATAACTTTTGCATATCAAGTCCAAAAGTGATAAAACCAACTTATAAATTTTTGTAAAAATAAGGTGATCATCACAGGACCATAGATTAATATTTTTACAAAGTTTTTAGAAGGTTCAAGCAAGAATACATCATTATTGCTCACCTAGGGAAAAATCTTTATTAGTGTTTTGGTAGGTTTTGTTGTTAGGGTTTTGTTGAACTTCATTTGTAGGATCCAATGATGCAAGGATGATGCATGCTTCTAATAACACCCTAATATAAAATCTGGGATGTTACAATATCATGACATTAGCCCAGCAACAACCTAAATTAGACGCTTCTAATTTATCCATTGCAAGTTTTACGTGGATTAGGGTTTTCGAAGATAGAACCGTTCTTACCTACAAACATGGAACCACAACGAGAATAACCAAATTATTAACAACTCGTTGTCAATTAGGTATTGACTATAGAAGGAAAGACAGACACCCTCTAGCCACTTATGCAAAACTAGTTGCATGTCAAGCCTGGAATAGGTCTCATATGCGAGGACATGTAAAGTTTGTCCGGGCCGCTTCATCCCACTATTCCACCAATATCCAAACTACAAGCAAGAAGCAATAACATGATCATAATCACCCACATACTCATATGTGTACTACCCGTGCAAAACATCTACGCATAGATCTGGCTCTGATTCCACTATAGGGTTCGCATCATAGAAAACAAAAAAATTCCTACGATGGAACAACTAAGTACCAAGATCTATCTACTATATACAAGCAACAGGTGGATATACATCCATAGAGAACATACCCTTGTATACCAAAAAAGTTTAACAAGGTTGTACTCGTGGATGATATAGACGAACGCTTGCTGATCTCAAGATTGAGAAAAAGTCCAGCGGCGCAAGTCAGAAGCGCATCCGTGCTCGCACACACGTTCAAGCCACCGAATAACCTCTGCCTCATCGCTCCAGCGATACAGCGGAAGCAACAACTCTTTCCAAACTAAAATCCACCGGGAACATGTATCTCGCTACTCCGAGATCATGGGAGATAAACTAGAGGGGGGAGAGATCCTTCACAAGGAGGTGTGAGTGTGAGAGAGGTAGAGGGAGGCCTTATATAGCAGGAGGGGGAACCCAAGGGGTGGCCGATGGATGGAGCTGCCCCCACCCCTCCCTCCATTAATGTGGGTGGAGCTCCCACTCACAATTTGCCTCTTCATTTCTCCACTCAAAATCCCACTCAAAAATCCCATTAAATTTCCACAAAATTTAATGTAATCTCTCTTTACATAAAACTGCTTTTTATTTATTTATTCAGAATTTTTTCAATTACATTAATTAACAAAATTCACATAAAACCCCTTGCTAGTATTCTATTTCACATGTAGAAACAATTTCAGCAATTTCACCTGAAACAATTCCGGTGTCTAGTGAAATAATTCATGTGCTTTGTAATTCTTTCGTCTAGAACATATTTGTTCCAATTGGTGTCAGTGTCTCTTAAGTGTGTCACCCTCTGTTTCGCGAATGAATGCGTACATGATTGAGACCCCTCTCGGATCAATAATCAGAAGCGGGGCCTGGAGATCCATACTGACTCCCACACATTCAATGATGACTTCTTGTGATCGTGTGAACCCTTTACACAAGTAACTTAATCCCTTTGTATCGCGATATATTACATGTTTGAGATTCGATCATCGGTATCTCCATACCTAGTTTGATCTCGTTACCAACATGTACTCTTTTCTCGTTCCCGTGATATAACATCTAGCAATCACATCACTTGCTTGCAAGCTAACTAATGTGATATCATTGAGAGGGCCCAGAGTATATCTATTCGTCATCGGGATGGAAAAATTCCACTCTTGATCCATGAGCCTCTACATAACACCTTCGTAGCACTGAACCCACCTTTATAGTCACCCTGTTATGGTGTGACGTTTGATGTTATCAAGTCTTCCAGTGTTAGTGATTGACATGATCAGGAAACCTTGATCATGTTGTTAATCAACGAGCTAGTTTATAAGAGAGGCATAACTAGGAACTTTATTTTTGTTTATTAAGAACACATGTATTAACATTTCCGTATTAATACAATTATAGCATGCCAAATAAACCTCTATCATATACTTGGAATATACATAATAAAAACTTTATTATTGCCTCTCAGGGCAAATTCCCTTCATTGGTCAAGGCCAAGGAGGTACCTGGCTGCTTCCATTGGGAGATATTCCCGAAGAGCGTTGCTCTGGAGGATGTCGACTCCTTGGTAGAGGCTCTGGTGGGGGATGCGCCTGCCGAATACAAGAAAACGAGGAAGGGCGCAAGTGCATCCCTCGGGCTGGACATGGCGTAGGCCTGTGGCACCTAGCTGGACCTTAGAAAGGGCACCTCCAAGATGCCCATTGGAGAAAATGGTGGTGAGGTATCCTTCGCTTCCTTTTCTTCACGCTGCAAGAAGTATGGCCCACGGCTCATCGATCTGTTTGCATGGTACTCGGTGGTGCAGAAGCGACTGGTCGTGGCAAAGGCCACGGAGGCAGAGGCTGCCATGGACGTCGCAAAGCCCTCGGGTGCCTCTAAGTAGTTGCATGCTTAGCCTAGGGTAGTTTCTGTCTAGGAGTAGCTTATCGTCTTTTGTATCGGACAATGTCTTGAAATTTTACATAGTAGATTTTGTGGTGTAAATATATGTTTGGTCTTATTTTGACTTTGTCATGATCTTACTGTGCATTGCTTCGTTTGCATAGGTCTCTTCGAATATTTTTCCGACGGCTTCACCTGTTCCCATGGATACTTCTCAGCCGAGGGCAAATGATATGTCGTAGCTTCCGCTTATTTGCGACCATATAAAGATCCTAGAGAAGTACCTTTCCATCATCCGTGTCCATGCGTATGTGTGCAAGTAAAAGGCAGGGAGAGCCTTCGAGAGGGAGAAGTATCTCTCCTTGGGGAATTCGCATAGATTGGCGAGCAACTGTAGTGTAAGCAGGATTCAGCTGTCCACTCTTTGATATTATTGTTGCCTTGTCGACTGTGATGCTATTGTTATTTGTAGTTGTCAATCTCATTACGAGGGAAGAGAAGGAGCGCATTGAAATTCGAATGAACGGCCTCACCCAGCAGGAGCTAGAGGCTAGAGGATTCTTCTGGATGGATAGGAATCGAGCGATCATGGTGGCAATGGTGTTGGACCGGGTCCGCCGGATTCTTCAGGTATTGAAGAGCACTAGGTCAGCACTCGCGTCGATCTTTAGTGCCATGTTCCTCTAGACAAGGATCCGTCCAGCATGCTGGGGCTGCTGCAGAGTTTCCGAAATGTGGGTGCGGTGAGGGAGTGTGTGTGGTAGTAGCTCGTCGCGGGTGCCAATGCTGCACTGTCCCTTGCGCACCTGCATCCCTCGGATGTAGATCTATCGCGTCATTGGTTCCATGGTGTCATGCTAGGAATGAAGGCCATGCCTCTTGTAGGGTTCGCAGCATAGAAAACAAAAAAATTCCTACGATGGGAACAACTATGTACCAAGATCTATCTACTAGATACAAGCAACGGGTGGATATACATCCATAAAATACATACCCTCAAATACCGAATAGCGTTAACGAGGTTGTACTCATGGATGATGTAGTCGAACGCTTGCCGATCTCAAGATCGAGAAGAAGTCCATCCGGTCCAGTAGGTCGAGCACCATCCAGTCCAGCACCGCAAAGCAGTGGTGCATCCGTGATCGCACACACATTCAGGTACCCCGACAACCTCCACGCCCTCGCTCCAGCGAAGCAGCGGAAGCAACAAATCCTTCCCGAAAAATCCATCGAGAACATGTATCTCGTTGATCCGGGACCATGGGGAAATTCTAAAGGGGGAGAGAGATCCTTCGCGAGGAGGTGTGTTGTGAGAGGATGAGAGGGGGGCCTATTATAGGGAGAGGGGGGAACCCCAAGGGGCATGGCGCCCAGCCATGGTGGCTGCCCCCACCTCTTCCACATTCATGTGGGTGGAGCTCCCACTCAAAATGAAAAGCCTCCACTCCCATAAAAATGCCTCCACTCAAAAATCCACTCACATGCATTAAATTTCCACCAAATTTAATGCAAGCTCTCATTTAAATAAAACTCTTTTATTTATTTATTCAGAATTTTTTTAATTACTCTAATTAATAAACATTTACATAAACCTTACAACATTTCAATTTCACATGCAGAACCAGTTTCAGCAATTTCAACCGAAACAGTTTCGGTGTCTAGTGAAATAAATTCATGCGCTTTCCTTTTTCTTTCTCTAGCATATTATTTGCTCCAAATGGTGTCGGTATCCCTTAAGTGTGTAACCCTATGGTTCGTGAATAATGTAGACATGATCGAGACCCCTCTCCGATCAATAATCAGCAGCAGGACCTAGAGATCCGTACTGACTCCCACATATTCAACGATGCTTTCTGTAATCTTGTGAACCTTATACGCATGTAACTCAATCACTTTGTCTCGCGATATATTACATGTACGAGATTTGATCATCGGTATCCCCATACCTAGTTTGATCTCGTTACCGACATGTACTCTTTTCTCATTCCCGTGATATAACATATAGCGATCAAATCACTTGCTTGCAAGCTAACTAATGTGATATCACCGAGAAGGCCCATAGTATATCTATCCGTCATCGGGATGGAAAAATTCCACTCTTGATCCATGAGCCTAAACATAACACCTTCGTAGCACTGGACCCATCTTTAGAATCACCCTGTTACGGTGTGACGTTTGATGTTATCAAGATACTCTTCCGGTGATTGACATGATCTCATGGTCTAAGGACTAGGATTACTTCGTATGATGTTATAGCAATATAAACACAATGAACTTGATCGTAATTCTATACTTCGGATGAATGTTCATCACATCATTCCAACAATGTTGTGACCTCGTTATTAACAACATCCAATGTCCATGATCAGGAAACCTTTGATCATCTTGTTAATCAACGAGCTAGTTTATAAGAGAGGCATAACTAGGAACTTTCTTTTTTTCATTAAACACACATGTATTAATGTTTCCGTATTAATGCAATTATAGCATGCAAAATAAACATTTATCATAAATAAGGAATAAGATAATAACCACTTTAATATTGCCTCTGGGCATATTTCCTTCACCTCTGGGTCAAATAATTTTGCATGTTACCTTTGGAACTCGAGATAAATTTAGAACTGAGAGTCTAACCTTTGAAGTAGCATACTTCTAGGGAAGGAATCATGCCATCCTGGGAAGGCCAGCCTTTGTTAAGTTCACGACAAACCCCAATTATACCTAACTAAAACTCAAGATCCTGGGTCCATAGAGAATAATCACCGTCCAAGGTGACTTCAAAAATTTGTACCTTGTCGAGCATGAGAAGATTGATTTGGCAAAAGCTCAGCATTCTAGCCGAGCTAGAAACATCTAAAAGGAGAATATTTGAGGAGCCCTTGATCCAAAGATTGATATGTCCATCCAAGAGGTCGATCCACTAGCTTGCGTTTAATCTAGCAAACAACCAAAAATAAGAAGAAATAGATGTCAATGTGCCCGAGCAAAAAATCATAATAGGCACTGGGATAGAATATAAATATGAAACCGTGCTCATTGAGTTCCTACACACCAATAAAGATATCAACATGTGGGCACCATCCGATATGTCAGGTGTTCCTAGAGAACTTGTCGAGCATGCTCTCAACGTCAACCTAGGTGTATTAATAGTGAAGTAAGTACTTGTAGAGCCGCCATGATAGGCGATAGTTGATGAAGTTGCCAAACTGTTGGCCACATGCTTAATCCGCGATGTTCGATACGTAGAGTGGACCGCGAACCTAGTTTTTGTGCCCAACCCGGGTAATAAGGTTCACATGTTCAGAGAATTCACCGGGGTAAACCTACATTGCCCATAGATCCCTTTTCGTTGCCTCGAATCGAACTGATAGATGATTCGACTATCGAGTGTGCGCTCCTTTCTTTCTTGGATGCTTATTATGGCTACCATCAAATCCAAATGAAGCTAGAACATCAATACCATACGCCCTTTATCACCCCCTTTAGAGCCTTCTACAAAACCACCATGCTATTCGGGTTAAAGAATACAGGTGTTACATACCAGCGATGCATGCATCACTGATTGGGTCACCAGATGGGACATGACATAGAATCCTACATCGATAACATCATGGTAAAGAACAAAGATAAAGGGTACCTGGTAAGCAACATGTCCGACACTTTTGACAGTTTAAGGCGCTTCCAAATCAAGTGCAATCCGGGCAAGTGCGTGTTTGGAGTACCCTAAGGAAAGATGCTTGGTTTCCTCGTTTCGAAGAGGGGAATATAGTAAAACCCATGAAAAAGCAACACCACGGAAGAAATCAAGGCACAAGAATGTCTTGAGGATGTTCAGAAGGTTACTGGGTGCCTAGATGACCTTAGTCTCTTCATCTCCCTTATAGGGAGAAAGTGGTGCCACTCTATAAGTTACTCAAAAATCCAAGACCACGTGGACACCGGAAACCTAAGAAGGACTGCAATAACTAAAAACATTCCTTTCTATTGTGCTGGTTTTGGCGTCTTGGCCCCGGATAAATCTCTCGTCCTCTACGTTGCATCAACCCCATAGGTTGTTGATGGAACAACTCCATGTGTACCAACTCGTTGGGACTCCAAGTGCAAAATGTTGTAGCAAGCGTATTTCCCCACAAGGGTGACTCGAGGGTTTATATCAAACTCTCGGGAAATTGTGAAGAACCTCTTTACTTGTCCTCTTATAGCAACCTACCAAACAAAGTATTTGCCTTGTGTCGATAACTCCACCATGTGCTTGTCAAGCACAAGGTTTCGAATTAGTAAAGCTAAAATAAACTTGTAAATAATAAAGGTAAAAAACAATCTATAACTAGACAAGAAATTAAAAAACAATGAGGAAAAGGTCTTTTTCATTTTTGTTCGTGTTTGGTAATAGTAAAAGTTTTTCTGTATTTTTGAATTTAATTAATGCATAAAATATAATGGACAATAAAAGTGTTTGAATTTTTTTTTCAAGTGGAACGAGGTTCATGGGTTCACTTGTCTTCTCGCTCATACAATGTAATGGACATAAAACAATTCATAAGCAACATAATTTTGATGAAACTTCATTATTTGTATGATAAGCATTCATATAGGTATCACTTCGTATTTTAAATATGATGCAACACATCTCACTTATACTACTTTAGAAAGTGAAAACTCCATACAATCTACAATTAAGAAGAAACAAAGTATAGCCTTTTGTACTTTGTCATGATGTTTGAGTAACAAATGTGCTACCTTGAACAAACAAGATCATCTTGGATGTCACCAAATGATATTATAACACATGCGTTCACTTAATACCTAGTGAGATAACAAAAGAAAGGTAAAATCCATAGTGGATCTCTAATTTTGTTGTCACTGTCCAATAACCACCACCATATAACTCCAACTAATACACAGGTCCCCCCCCCACACGCCCTCTCATACACGTTGGATAAAAAAGTACTTAAGAAAGGGGTAGATAATATGCATCTACTAGTATATCTTACAAATAATAGAATTCCAATCTCAAATATCAACTCATAGAATAAATATCCACCAATAGGAATTACATAGACATTCATAATCATTTTGGGCAGCTCATAAGGTACAAAAATATGATAGCACAAGAGAGAAACAGATCAAGATTTTTCCACAAACTCATAATCTACAGGTGGACTACTCCCTCTTCTTCATGGTGATAACGTTGGAGATGTTAGAGAAGGTAGAGATCCTACTGGCGGTGGATCCCCTCCAATCTTTGCTGGTTCTACCTCTGTTGGTGTTTCTGTGCTTTTGTGCTACCTCCTTTGAGGACGCATCGGGGGACCCTTTTATAGGTATTTTTAGGTCAGGACTTCGAATTAGAGATGAAGATGGACAGATGGCGATGCTCGAGGTGAAAACAAGCATGCATGGCGCGGGCCCCTTGGGCCGCTCCACCTGTAATTTTCTAGGACCCCAGGCGCCGCTCGTGAGTTCCAAGTGCTCAAGGTCATCGTCTTCGCAAAGAATAATCATCAAAAAAATGCCAGGTTAATTTGACTTTGTTTAGGTCCCTTAAAGATAAAAAATACATACAGAGTTATAACCAAAATAAAGGGGGTAAGTCGTAAATCCACATACACTACAAGAAATGTTTCCTTCCGCAATGACTGGGTCCGTCGGTCGTCGTAGAAGGCGCCTCTTCCGCGACAAAAATCTCGGCTCGGCCGTGGCCGATGCAAAACTTTTTTTCCGGTTTCGCGTCCATGTACTACGACGAAACCGCTAAAAACATGGAGGAAGCTCGTCGGGCGCATGGCAGAAGTAAGATTTTCGCTTCCTATTGATATTTTGACTCGCCAAAGTATTTTTTTGCGTGTGGGTCCCTAACATCAGTGACTCTAGCGGACCAAACATTTTGGTCGCGCCTCCCTGATTTGAACTCGATAACATTGTTCGATGCCTCTTCCGTTTAGGCAGGCTGCTGGGTCCCACATGTCTTCCTCACATTAGAGGAATCGTGTTTATGATAGAATTTTTTCTTTCCCTGTTCCAAACATGTTAGCGTCGCTCGATGCATCTGCCGTTTAATCAGGCTACTGGGTCCCACGTATCATCCTCATACTAGAAGAAGCGTGTGCATGATGGATTTTTTTACTTGGCTCGTGCCTTCCTGATATGAACTCGATAACATTGCTCGATCTATTTGCCGTTAATCACGACGCTGGGTCCCATATGAAAACCTCTCATTACAAGAATCGTGTGTATGATGGAATTATTTTCGTCGCTCCCGCTACCCTGTTCCGAACTTGATAGCACTGCTAGATGCATCTACAGTTTAATCACACAACTGGGCCCCACATGTATACTCTCATAAGAAGAGACGTTTGCATGATGATTTTTTTTCTTGGCTCGTGCCTCCCTGATTTGAGCTCGATAATATTGCTCGATCTTTCGGTAGTTAATCTCAATGTTGGGTTCCACATGCCAGCCTCTCATTAGAAGAATCGTGTGTATGATAGAATTTTTCCTTCGCTCCTGCTACCCTGTTCCAAACTTGATCGCGCTGCTAGATGCATCTACGGTTTATTCACGCAGCTGGGACCACATGTCATACTCTCATTAGAAGAAATATGTGTATGATGGACATTTCCCTTGGTCGTGCCTCTGTGTTAACTTGATAGCGTTGCTCGCCGCATCAGCCGTTTATTTAGGCTTGTGGGTCCCATATACTAGGCTCACATTAGAAGAATCGTGTGTATTTGATTGAATTTTTTTCTTCGATAGCGCTATCATGTTCCTCGGTCGCTCCTCCGTGTTAACTTGATAGCGTTGCTCGGCCAATCTGCCGTTTGTTTATGCAACTTGGTCCCACATGTCAGCATCTCATTAGAAGAAACGTCTGCATGTTGGATTTTTTCTCGCTCGTGCCTCCCTTATTAGAACTGGCAAAGTTGCTCGATGCGTACCTGTAATAAGGTCTATCTGGTGGGCCCCACATGTCATCCTCTCTATAAATGAAACATGCTAGTATGATGGACTTTTTTTCGTGCGGTTGTTCTGACCTCCGTTGCTATGTTCCAGATGTCAGCCTCCTCTGTGCAGGACACGTGTGTAGGTTGGGTCCTAGATGTCAGCCTCCATTTAAACGAAACATGTGTATTATGTTCGACTGTTTTTTTAGGTCGAGTTAGCCATTCTGATCTTGGAAAAATTGCTATATGCAACAGCGGTTTATCTGGGCCCTAGGTATTAGTCTTTTAAAAAAAAGTTAATCTATACTCCGTTACTGGGTCCCACATGTCAGCATTAGTATATAATAACAGAAATTTTTACGACCATGATTTTGACCTTGGTCCGTTGCTGGGTCCCAGATGTCAGCCTCCTTTGTGTAGGGAACGTGTCTATGTTGGGTCCTAGGTGTCAGCCTCTATTTGAAAGAAACATGTATGTGTTGGACTATTTTTCCCGATCGAGTCCATTGTTCTAACCTTGACAACATTGCTAGATGCAGCAACAGTTTACCTGGGTCCTAGATGTCACTCTTAGTGTACAAAAGATGACCACAAGGAAAGGTTTTGCCTAGGATTCGAACTCAAAACGTCTAAAATGGTAAACGGCTTGCCTTGCCACTTCGAAAGGAACAAGTTATAGAAAAGAAATGTTAAATGGTTCCTTATATAAGTTTAAAAGACTTTCTTTGACCATGTTTATCTCCATTCGAATAATAAGGCGGTACGCCGGGCAGCTAAACTAAAAACAGATAAATAATGCAGTAGTTTTTACACAAAAAATAGGTAGGCGACACTTTTTATCGTCATGGGCAATATTCAATGGGCTCAGTCCTAAACTAGATGGGCTATGATCGGCAGCTACAAGACCATGAAAAGGTTGAATTAGAAAGTTTTCGGCTATGCTTGGCCTCATAGGCTAACTTCATGGGCTCAGTAATAAAAATTCCAGACGTAAACAAGGAAGAAAAATACAAGGGCGGAAAACAATGGCAGATATTTCGCGTGAAAATTGTTGACAACCAGGACACATAGCCCGCACATGCCAAAACTTTCCTACTCGCGCATTCACACAAGCAGCCAACTACTTTCTCTTTGCGCCATTCTTCTGGAGATGCACCGCCCGTGAGAACCACAGGCCGCGCTCCAAAACATTCACCCTCCGTCTACCAGCACATGGGCCGGCGGCTTTCTTCTTGAGACGCACACAAGCCGGCGGTCAGCTGGTCGATCCCCACAATATTCTTATAAGGTTCTTAGTTCGCTCGAATCATTCCCTAGAAGTGGTTTCATACTCTATCTGTTCATTTGACATTGTTCTACACTTGATCTGTTTGTTCGAATTGGTTGGCATTTTATTGCGCTCGGTCGACCTGTTCTCTCTAATATGTAACATAGTTCTACACCCAATTTCTGAAATAGGCTAAAATTACGTGGCATTTATAGTTCTATATTCCATCAGTTTTCTCAAATATCTTGGCTTAATTATATCTGTAATCTACCTGTTCCCTAAAATATCTTGAAAGATTTTGACCATCTGTATCCTCAACAGATGGACAGATATTGGATATTGAACACACAAAAAGCAACACCTTTATATTTTGAAGGTGTTAATGACTTCATGAAGTTTGTTACACAGCATAAGAGTTACTCGGATGTGTTTTGTCCATGCTAACAATGCCTTCATTATAAAAAGCTGAGTCAGAGCATAGTTGCAGAGAATATATTCAGTAATGGTATGCAATGCAGATATATTTGTTGGACTAAACATGGTGAACCATATGATCAACCTGTTCTTGATCCTCTAGATGATGCTGATCTTCTTGAAGCTCATTAGATCGAGGATGAGGACCTTTCTGGTTTGTTAAGGGACATGTACCCCACTGCAAGCAAAAAAGGGCGGCCCTTCTATTAAAACAACACTTTTATCTGAACTGATAGAAGATGCCAAGTGTTTAGTGGACCCTGGTTTTGGTATCTCAAGATTCGAACAGGTAATGAAATTACTAAAGAAAAAGTCATTCAACAAGGTTACCAACAAAGCATTCGATTTAGTGATTAAGGTGTGCAACGTATCAGTCCCTATGGAAGGAAATCCAAAATCCTTTTATGAGATGAAACTGTACATCAAGATACTCGGACTATCATATGAGAAGATCCATTTTTGTCCAAATAATTGTGTACTGTTCTGGGAGGATTATGAAAACCTCGATGAATGCCCAGTATGTAATGAATCAAGATGGAAAAAATGGTGATAAAAATAAGAAAGATCCTTGTAAGGTTCTGAGATATTTTTTCAATTATAGATAGATTGCAGAGGCTGTTTCATTCAGAAGAAACATCAAAGGAAAGAAGATGGCATAAAGATATTCTCAAGCTAGACGATTACTTACTGATACATCCAGCTGATGGTGATGAATGGAAGAACTTTGACAAGGCTCATCCATGATTTGCTGTAGATCCAAGGAACCTGAGAATTGTCCTAGCTACAGATGGATTTAACCCATTTCGCAACATGAGTAACTCATATAGCATGTGGCCATTACTTGTTACAATTTACAACATGCCTCCCTGGGCATACACTACTAGGAAAATGGCTATAGGTAATCAGCACATCCGTGGCTCACATGGTTGAAGTGCCCCACGGCTAAAACAGGCGTGGCTCACCTATGGGCAGTGCCCTACTAGTAGCTAGAACAATCGTGGCGCACATGACCATAGTGCGCCACAGATATGTGTGGGCCAGGGCCCTGTTGGCCGCACGCCAAACATCCGTGGCGCACATGGAGGGGGTGCGCTACGCCTAAGCGCATGCACCTCTCTACTATGAAACCGCCAGACACATCCGTGGCGCACTATGGCATGTGCGTCACGGATGTATAAACTTAGTAGTAGGGCACCTTGCCCTAGTGCCCTACGCCTAACTATCCTGCACCAACTCCACCCCCTCCCCCCGTGGATCGCCTTTTTAGGCTTTGCAAAAAATAAAAGAAAATGATAAACACTTCAAAAAATTAAATCCTTTTCATATTTAGGTAGGTAATGTGGTATAGCTTCTAGTAAAATTAACAAACATGAGTTTCGACTTTATTTGCAAAAAAAAGTCATGCCACGGTAAAAAGGCCGTAACTTTTGCACACGATATCGAAAAAAATCGTATAATATACCAAAATGACGAGCACGAGATTTCGCATCTACTCGCAACGACCTTAGGTTGTTTAGCGATTTTTTAGATTTTCAAAATTCGAAAAGAGTAAAAAGTTACGGTCAAAAGATCGTTTTTTCCCGCAGAAAAAATAGAGGGTGACTTACCCGTAGCGCACCACCACCTAGTGCGCCATGGATAATCTTGGGCGGGATTCAAATTTCGAATCCTCACCCCGCCCACCTACCCCTTTTCTTTTCCCTCCCCTTCTCTCCTTTTCCTTTTCCTCCCTTCTCATTTCCTTCTTCTTCTCCTCCTTCTCCTTCTCCTCCTTCTCTTTCTCCTTCTCATTTTCCTCCTGCTCCTCCTTCTCTTTCTCTTTCTCTTTCTCTTTCTCCTTCTCCTTCTCCTTCTCCTCCTCTTCCTCCTCCTTGCAGTGAAGATGGTGACGGCGGCCTCCTCCTTGCAGTTCCGACGACGAGACGGCGGGCTCCTTCTTCTCCTACTCCTCCTCCTCCTCCTTGTAGTTCCGACGATGACAAGGCCTCCTCTTCTTCTTATCCTCCTCCTCTTCTTCTCCTCCTCTTCCTCCTCTTCATCCTCTTCTTCTTCTTCTCCTCCTCTTCTTCTCCTCCTCTTCCTCCTATTCTCCTCCTCCTCCTTGTAGTTCCGACGACGACGACGAGGTGACGACGAGGAGGCGACGACGAGGCGACGACGGCGACCTGCACCGACGCGCGACGGCACTGACGACGAGATCCATATCTGCTGCTTTTTTTTAATTTTGAAATTTATATCCGTGGCGCACAGCACCTAGTGCGCCACGGTTATCGTTTCATACGCATGGCGCACCTGGACTACTTTCCGTGGCGCACTAGCATGTGCGCCACGCCTATCTCGACACAATCGTGGCGCACCACGGCTAGGAGATAGCCATAGCGCGAGGCCCGTGGCGCACTGCTAGTGTGCAACGGATGGTCTTTTTAGGTGTGCCACGAACAGGCGTTTTCCTAGTAGTGATACATGGATCACTTGCTGACTTTACTCATCCCAGGTCCCAAATCACCTAGGATGGATTTTGATCTGTTCATGCAGCCTCTTATACGAGACATGCGGAAACTGTGGAAGGGTGTCATGACTCCTAATATCTTTGCAAGCAAACCTGAAGATGCCAAGTTCCCTCTGATTGTTGTTGTGCTGTTCTACACCCATGATTTTCCAGCACTTGGCACTATCTCAGGCAGAGTGACAAGAGGTTACAATGCATGTGTTCGCTGTGAGTCAAAACAGGTCATAGTGAGGCTACAAAATAAGACCAGTTACATTGTCCACCAGGTTTTTCTTCCTGAAGGCCACAAATTTCTAAAAAAAACTCAAAAATATTGCAGTTCTATAGAAAGAGGATTGGGTATGATACCGCACCATGAAATTTATTTGCAGCTGAGTTGCAGGCGCATCTAGAAAAGTTCAGAAATGTGAATGACTATGACGAGCCAGCCTCCATTGATGTTGACCACCAAGATGATCCTAGTGTTTTTATGGTAACTAAACTAGCTGACGTCGATGAAAGTTTGATTGCGAGAGGCAGATCTTCGCATGATGGACAAGTAGATTTCACTATCGAGGCTAGTGTAGTGGACAAAGAGAGGAATAAACTGGTTCTACCTGATGAATCTTAGGACATGTATGGTGAATGGCAAGAGGAAGAAGATCCAACCCAGTCGGAACATGTGGATCTAGAACGCGGCAGTGCTGAAAGCGATGATGGTGATGATAATTAGACTATTGTTTCAAATTATGCAGTGAGATGACCATTTTGATTTTCTTATTTTAAAATGTATGAGACATGATGACATTTTCCTGTTTGATTGTAATCGTAGACTAATTGTTTTCCCTATCTAAATTGGATTAAGCATAATTTGAAAAGTGCAAACATATGTAGAAAAAGTTCAGTACATCAAATAATTAGCAACCACATGACCAGGTTTCATACCGAAGTGTTAGTAGATGTAATTAGCAACCACGTGAAATTCAATAGACGTAGAGAGATAATCAGTTCATGTTTCAGCTCAAAAAACTTTGGCGCATGATGAGTTTGCACTTTTCTCTGAACGCACTCCATCATCGGAGCATGCAAAACAGACGATCAAGTCTGGTTTTTTGAGCATACCTCGTTCTTAGATCAATTCCTATGTGACCAACATATATGCAACCCAAAATGCCATAGCGTCATCTAGATTGTCACAAGGCCATGTTTCAAAAGAAAAGCAAGACCTGCCATCTAATGCCCTTGATCTAAACAAGTACAATTACATCAGTATTAGCACTATGAAATACTTAAGTAATAGCAACAAATGGTAGTTTGAAAGATTCAGTAGTATTTGAAAGATTCAGTAGAGATTTGGAACCACATTACATACACTCACATTAGGATCATCATAAGAGGATTAGTATGTGATATCTCACCGATGAAACTTGTCCAACAATAGGTTCGGTAGTATGCTAGTAAAGCCGTGGCTTTCATAGATAAGACGTGAGCACTTCCAGCGCGGCGTCGACCGGCGACGGCCTAATCGTTGTCTTGTATGACCTCGTTACTAGAACCTGATTGAAAGTAGTGAACAAGACCAATGACCAAAACCTCACCTCGTACCACGGCGATTCGCACGCCACCGACCTGATCGGCCTGACGGACAAGAGAAAGTTTGTGCTATGCCCGTCAATTTGGGAGACAAACAGCTTTCCCTCCTTCCCGATGCCGATGACCCCATCTCTCCTCGAGCCCGATGCAGGAACCGTCATTTTTGGGTCCCATTTTTGGGGAATGTATCTGGGCACAGTCATCGCGTGGGAAGATATGAGGTGCTCGACGAACACTTTCTTGATGTCGGTGAACTCGCATCTTCGCTACGTGCAGACACACCGGCGGTAGTTGCACACGATCTTGTGGTCGTAGACGTCCTTGTAGGAGACCAAAGTCCAGCATATGTCATTGGGGCATGTACTACCTTTTCCGCCAGCAACTTGGCGGTACAACTCCTTAGATCATGCGGCCAGCCGGACGGCGCTGGTAGTGTCCAGGCGCATAGCTATTTCGTTGAAGATGTCATTGTCGACCTTCCTCCAGACATCGTTCAGATGGTTGTGCCTCGAATCCACGGTCTTCATGTCCGGATGGATTGGGGGAAAGGGCGGATCTATGTATGACTGTTGGGCGTATTTGGAGGAGAGGGGTGGCGGCCTGGAAATATCAATTTTGCGGGTGGTATGGAGAGAAAAATGTGTGAAGTGCATGCTCGAGAAGATCCAAATGCGACCTGGCGGAGTTGGGGATGGCTCTTTGAACGAGGGGGTTTTGCCATGCTCCTTCGGCTGTCTTATGTCGGGCGTAGCTGCGTCGAGGACGCCGACTAGAGTTATGGAGCCATGAGGAAACTGTGAGATAATTTATACTTACTGCTTCCATTTTTATACTTACTAGCTACTCCCTCCAGTTCATATTTTTAATGGCCTCAACTTTGTCTAGATTACGTAATGTATATGACATTAGTTAGGAAGAGTAGTTCCAAGTTGAGTCACTTATTACTCTTCCCATAGTTCATACCAAAATTCCAAGATGCCGTATGAACTTTCTAGAAAAGTACCCCTTTGCAAAGTTTGGCAAGCCTGCTAAAATAGCTCAAACTTATAGAAAGGCAGGAACCCGCAGCCTAAGTTGCATCACGCTTGGTGAAATAATGACGACACGGTCCTAGTTCATATTCAGTTGCATTTAAAAGTGAGTGACTTAACAATACAAACTCTAAAATTCAATAGGAGTACGGAGAGAATCAATTCATGTTTCAGCCTCCCTTTTCTCCGAACACAATCGATCATTGTAGCAAGAAAAGTTGATAATCAAGTATGCTTTTCTGTGCATACCTTCTACTCACATAAATTCATGTGTGACCCACATATGCAACCGTAAGACCTCACCCTTTAAGGTAAAGGCCCCTATGATTACAATGCTAGTCCCTGGATCGAAATGCTAGCATCCACAGTTTAAGATGAAGTACACAGATACAAAGGTCATTATTATATCGTAATTTCAGGATTACAAATATTTCTTACAACTCATTAGCCCAAGGCTAACACATAGAGTTCTTATTACATAGCAAATAAATATAGTCTTCATCTTCATATGCCACAGGCAAACATGTTGAGTGTAGACTTATAACCCTAGTCACCATCAGAGTAACCTGCAACATAATAAGTTACAGCCACAGAGGGTCAATACATTTGGAATTTTATTGGCAAGTGATACCATAGTAGTATAGTAACATCTAATAACTATATGAATTTGTCTAAGTGTAGTTCAGGCTGTCATTGCTCAAAAATAAGGTTTGTCTTATTAGTTTGAAAACACTAAGTTTTTGTTTGACAAAAACACGAAGGAACCACCAATAGACATTGGTGTACCTCTACCCTTGTTCAACCACAAGTTTTAACTTGGATAACTTGGGATGAGAAGATCCGTGATCGTTTTAATGTCTTTGATGCTCAAAATGCCGTTACCAAGGACATGATTAACTACTTAGGTTTTACCCTCTCGAGAGGTGGTGGCACTTTCCTCACAAGACTCGACATGCATCGAGACGAGACTTTTCAGAAGCTTTCCCTCTGACCACCATGGACGCGTTCCATCCTATCAACCCTACCACCAACTCATCTAGAAGCTTCTCAACATGCAACCTAGTTGGTCCAGGGTTTAGGGTTCTTGCAACCTAGTTGGTCAAGGCAGAGCCCATATGCCATGTGGTTGCACTAGAAGCTTCTCAACACTAAACTTCTCAAATCTCTTTGTTCCTAGGTGTCCATCCACTAGTGTGATACACAAGGTGAACCATAGACATGGGCCTTGTGTAACCACTCAACACAAACCAATCTTTCCATTCCACCCAAGTGATGCATTAACATGTTGTTTTATTAATCAAAAACATAGTCATAAACTTTGCATAGTATCATAACATGAATATTCCACCCTTGCATTCTACTAGCTAGGATAAGAATACTAGCATAACATGTTTATTAACTTGGGGAAAAACTACTAAGACAATATCTATAGGATTTACATAGCATAACATATACTTAGAAAATCACCATGCAAATCCTACTCAAAATAGTGCTAATGCAATAAGGAAAATAGTTGGACATGGGATGAAATATCATTTTCCTTGGTACCTAGGAGAATAGGTACAATCCTCACAATCACACTCTCCACAATCCACAAAATTTACACATAAATTCATACAAAAAATTCACAAATCAATATAGAAACAAAAATAATTATGAATGCATGAAAAATGCAAAGGGATGATTTGTCACATTTTCAAAACAAACTTTTCAATACTGAACACAAAGTATACTTTCTAAAGTCTAACTAAACCAAAATTTACTTTAAAATAATTTTCTAAATAATTTTTGTAGTCAAAATAGGCCTATAAATGCATCTGCATAAAATCCTATTTTTCAGAAACAAATGGCCAATTCAAGGCCATAGATGCAAAGGGCTCATTTTTCTGAATCTATAGATATAAATTTGTAATTTTTGGATTTACAGAACAAAATTTATTGAATTTACAAGTTTAAATAACTAATAGATGAAAATCTGGATATTAAAACAAAACCAGGCCACACGGCAGCATCGTATTGGACGGTACCGCTTCGGGCGGATCACGCGCCCTAGCCGTAGGATCTAAGTGACTATGTGCGTTCCAGATCTAAACATACCGCTTCGCTCCTAGATCTAATCGTAGCGACTAGATACAAATCCAACAGATCAAACTTGTCCGACCATAGGCGAGCGACACAAATGTCCGTAGCAGCGGCGACGCCACTGGCGATGACACGCCGGTGAGGTCATAGGGGTAAGGAAGGGACACTGGTGCTTAAGACGGTCGCAGAGAAGTGGGGAAGCTCAACATGGACGTCGTTGGGGCGGGGGCGCACGGACACAGCCACAAACGCTCGTCGGAGTTTGGTTGCGCGTCGGGTTCTCACGGACAGAGACGAAGGCGACAACCTAGGGCGCAAGGGGACAAGCGGCATGCATTAGCAGATGCGCAAGAAAAAGGAAAACTCACTCACGTGAAACAGAGGTCAAGGGGAACACGGGGCTCACCAGAATGGCTTGTCGGAGTTGGGCTGGGCTTCGGACGCTTGCAGAAATCGACGGACGTGAGGCTCTGGTGCAAGATAAAATGAATGGAGAGTGTCAGGAGCAGCGCAAGACGATGGAGAACAACGTCGTGTGAACCAGAAGGCAAGGCGCGCTCGAGACTCACCGAAATTCATTGCCTAAGCTCGTCGGAGCAGAGGCAGTGCAGCGCGAAATATGAGTAGCCTGGCGGCGCTTAGAGTTGGTTGTGTGAGGGGAAATGCCGCGGAGGGGGAGGGGATTATGTAGCCGGAGGAGGGATGAGAATCACGCACACATTCATCAATAATTAACGGATTTCAATTCGGCAGTGAAGAGGGGAGGAAGTGTAACATCCCAAAAATATTAATCAAGGTTATCATTTCCAATCACCCAAATTGAGGGTTAACAAAAACTTTTTTTAACTAAAATCAATATGAATGCATGTGTGTATGTGATGAATGTATGAATGCATGAATGGACTTGTGTGATTGTTATGAATAGAAAGGAATGGTTTAAAGATGAAAACAACATCATATAAATCATTTCCAAGGAGAATTAAAACAATATAAATTAAAAAACAAACAAAATAAGCAAATGGTCATTTTTGCCAATCTTGCTCACTAGACCACTTTGAGTGTTTCTAGTCCAAGGTTTCAAACAGAAACAAATCCATTTCTTTTCACCCCTTGCTAGAACAAGTGAAAGTGAACCCAAGCCCACCTTGCAAACCCACAGAAATATTTGGCAACCCTATTCAAATGACAATTCAAAATTGAATCTAGTTCATATGGGAAGATCACCATTTCTCAAAACCCAACCAAACCAGTGCACCTTCACAAATCCAAGCAACCAGAGACTACCTAGTATGTGACCAGTACACTCACCAAGTTTCAACCCAAAATTCAAATTTGAATTTCTTGCGGCCATTTCATCACAATTGGAGACAGAAAATCAAACTGGCCAAACTTTACTATTTTGAGCAGTGATCTTTGCAACCATTGTTCACCATTGATCACACTTGTCTCCCCCAGTGCCAACCAATGCCTTGAACTTTACACCTAGCCCCTACCCGGTGCACCATGTTGTGCTAACCCGAGATCACCCTTGCCAGCTGACCATGGCTAGCTAGCCAGAGCAAGCGCTGAGCCTATCCACTGTGTATAGCAAGCACGCCACCGTCTACTGCCACCCCATGTCCAGCCCTCGAGCCCTGCCAGCCACTTGACCACCGAGAACGCAGGCGCCCATTTCTGTGCGACCATGTCCAGGGCACGCCAGAGCGCCACTCTCGACCATGTCCAGAGCACGCCAGAGCGCCACTCTCAACAAATAGAGAGAGAGAGAGGGTTCCCGGCTGGACTTAGTGGGCCGTGAGGGAAGTTGGGCCATAAGGGGTGCTGGCTTTTTTTTTCTCTCTTTGCCTTTTTGTTTTCTGTTTTGAAATTCTAAATAGTATTTGAATGGCCTATTCAAATCCAATTGAATTCAAACTTTCACCAATATTTTGTGAGGTGACCCAAGTGTGTAAAAGTGTGTAAACACAACTATTCACTCCAAAAACAAATTGGGATCATAAAATAAAAATAAAACCATGCCCCATACATATAATATATAAAGGGGTTTAAATATGTTTTTATTAGAGTTTAAGCTTTGAAATTTTTTGTGCAAGGTAAATATGCCATGATGATATGAATGCAATAACATGGTTTTGAGTTTGATGAAATTTGGGATGTTACAAATCTAACCCCCTTAAGATGAATCTCGCCCTCGAGATTCGGATTGGCTACCAAATAGGTGAGGGTGATCTTTCTGAAGTTCATCTTCTCTTTCCCATGTTGCTTCTTCCTCGGTATGATGATGCCACTATACTTTGCAGAACTTGATGGTCTTAGTACGGGTGACTCTTTCTGTTGTCTCGAGAATCTTTATAGGTTTCTCTTCATAGGTGAGATCACTCTCCAACTAAACCTCTTCCAATGGTATACTGTCCTTCAACGAAGTTTCTTCCATCTCTGGATGACACTTTTTCAACTGGCTCACATGAAACACATTGTGGACTGCAGACAGTGATTCTGGTATTCTAACTCATAGGCCACTTCTCCTTTACGATTCAAAATCTTGAATGGTCCTACGTAACAAGGTGCCAATTTTCCTTTAACTCCAAATCTCTTCACACCACGAAGTGGTGAGACTCTAAGATAAGCTCTATCACCTACCTCATAGGTGACTTCTCTGTGGTTTGGATCTGCATAACTCTTTTTTCAGGATTGGGTTATCTTCAATCTGTCATTTACCATTCTGACTTTCTCTTCGTCTTCCTTGATCAGTTCTGGTCCGAACAAATTTCTTTCTCCTACTCCACTCCATAGTAATGAGTTAGTACACTTCCTTCCATAAAGGAATTCAAATGAAGCCATATCTATGATTGATTGATAGCTGTTATTGTAAGAGAATTCTGCGTATGGCATACTTTCATCCCAACTAGATCCATAGTCTAGCGCACAAGCTCTCAACATATCTTCCAAAATCTGATTGGTTCTTTCTGTCTGTCCATCAGTCTGAGGATGAAATGATGTTATGAATTCTAGCCTTGTTCCCAATGATTCATGCAGTTGTCGCCAAAAATTCGAAGTGAACTGAGTTCCTCTATCAGACACAATACTCTTAGGCACTCCATGAAAACACACAATCATGTTCATATAGATCTTGGCCAAATTAGCACTTGTATAAGTAGTCTTCACGGGTATGAAATGAGCCACTTTAGTTAAGCAATCCACAACTACCCATATGGAATCGTATCCGAACCTAATCCTTGGAATTCCGGTGATAAAATCCATACCAATCTTATCCCACTTCCAATCAGGTATTGGTAGTGATTGTAATAACCCTGCTGGTTTCTGATGTTCCGCGTTCACTCTACTACACACATCACACAAAGCAATGTGTTCTGTGATATCTTTCTTTAGATTGTTCCACCAAAATCTTTCCTTCACATCCATGTACATTTTGGTGTTACCGGAATGAATAGAGTATGGTGAATTGTGTGCTTCTTGCAGAATAAATTTCTGAAGTTACGGATCTTGTGGAATGCAGATATTATTTCCATACCATAAATTTCCTTCTTCATCTTCATGGAATCCTTTTGCCTTTCCTTTACCAATTTTACTCTTAATCTCCTCTATTTCCTTGTCCAACTTTTTGGCTAATTTTATTTTATCCAACAGTGTTGGTTGAACTTCCAAAGACATGAGATATCTTTCAGGCACTATCTCCAATCTTAGCTCTTTAAATTGGGCACACAAATTATCTGGCAATTCTCCTTTGGTGAGGCCATTCACATAAACCTTACGTCTTAAAGAATCAGATACGACATTTGCTTTACCGGGATGGTATTGCAAACTCAAGTCGTAATCCTTGATGAGTTCTAGCCACCTTCTTTTCCTCATGTTTAGATCCTTCTAGGTGAAATTATATTTAAAGCTCTTGTGATCTGTGAACACTTCACAACGCTTACCCAACAGATAGTGTGTCCATGTTTTGAGTGCATGGACAATAGAGGCCAACTCTAAGTCATGTGTAGGATAATTTACTTCATGTGTCTTGAGTTGGCTCGAGGCATAAGACACAACTTTTCCTTCTTGCATCAATACTCCACCCAATCCTTTGTGAGATGCATCACAATAGACTTGGAAGTATTTCTCTAGATCTGGTAGACATAAAACTGGTGCTGGCACTAGTCTTTTCTTCAATTCTTGAAAACTGGTTTTACATCCTTCCGTCCAATCGAACTTCCTCTCTTTCTTAAGCAACTCCTTCATTGGCTTAGCTACTTTCGATAAATTCCCGTTGAACCTTCTATAGTATCCTTCCAAGCCTAGGAAACTACGAACTTCTTTAACTGACTTGGGAGATTCCCACCCAGTTACAGCTGAAACCTTCACGGGGTCGACAGCTATACCATCTCCAGACGCAATATTTCCAAGAAATCCAACTTCATTCAACCAAAACTCACACTTACTGAACTTGGCATACAACTTGTGCTCCCTGAGTTTCTCAAGAATCAAACGCAAATGTTCTTCATGCTCTTAATTGCTCTTGGAATAGATCAATATGTCATCGATGAATACCACAACAACTTGTCAAGAAACTCCATGAACACCTTGTTCATCATGTTCATGAAATAAGATAGTGCATTTGTTAATCCAAATGGCATCACCGTATACTCATACAATCCATACCTAGTGGTAACATCAGTCTAAGGTATGTCTTGTTCTCTAATCTTTAGTTGAAAGTATCCTAATCGGAGATCAATTTTTGAGAACACACGGGCTCATTCTAGCTGATCAAATAGATAATTAATTCTAGGTAAGGGATACTTATTATTTATAGTCACCTCATTGAGTGGTCGATAATCTATGCATAGCCTCTGACTTCTGTCTTTCTTCTCAACAAACAAAACTAGTGCACCCCAAGACAAAGAACTTGGTTAGATAAATCCTTTCTGCAACTATTCTCCAAGCTGTTTCTTGAGCTCTTTTAACTCATCAACTGACATCTTGTAGGGTCTCTTTGCTATTGGTCCAGATCCTGGCAACAAGTAAATCAAAAACTCCACATCTCTATCTGGTGGATTCTTGGTAATTCCTCTGGAAACACATCCGGGTACTCCTTCACTACGGGTACATTGTCTATGCTAACCCACTTAAGAGAATGTAGCTTACTCCCTTTGGGTTCAAAGTTAGACTTGAACCTAATCCGTTTCTTATCTGGGGTAGTGAGTGGAAGAGTACGATTGGCACAATCTATTACTCCTTCATATCTAGTCATCCAATCCATGCCCAAAATTACATCCAATCCTTGGGAATCTAGGATTATAAGACTAACTGGAAACTTTTATTTTCCAAACCCAATTACTAGATCATGACATCCAAAATTTACTATCATATCTCCACCTGGAGAGCTTACTTTAATAGGCAATCCAATTCTTTCAGTTAGGAGTCTATTTTTTTCTACAAATGCTCTTGAAATGAATTAATCTTGAACTTACCAGCCACATCACCAGAGTCCTCATGTATTTCCTCCACATTGATGTGGTTCACATGACCCTTTTGAAAAGGGTTTGGCTTGTTGGCTCCATCAGTCTTCTTTTCTGGGCATTCATTTGCGTAGTGCCCAGTTTTCTTCCACTTGAAGCATTCAAACTGACTGATGTCCCTCTTAGCTAGCTGATTCCCATTGCCATTTCCACTATGGTGGCTCTTATGTCCACTCTCATTGCTGTGGTAATCACCATTGTTGTGTCCATGATGTTTATTGCTATCGTGGTGACGGTAAATTTTGTGTTGGTTATGATTCCTGTGTTCGTGGGATCCAGAACCTCCACTTCCTTCTCCATAAGAACGCTTGTGAGACGATCCAGATCCATGCTTATCAAAATGGTGCTTCCTCTTCCTATTCTCCACTTGCTTCATCTTGCTTTCCAAGATGGTAGCTTTGTCACACAGAGATTGATAAGTTGGAACATATGCAACAGATAGTTGCATGCACATATCATCATTAAGCCCTTCAAGGAACTTCTCCTTCCTCTTTGCATCAGTTCAACATCATCTAGTGCATAGCGTGCCAGATTGTTGAACTCCTCAATATATTCTGCAACACTGTGATGGCGTTGCTTAAGGTTGTGAAACTCCTTCTTATTTAACCCCATCACTCCTAAAGATATATGAGTAGTGCGGAATCCATCCTCAAATATTGCTCAAGTCACTTCTTCAATAGGAGTAGTGATTTGGAAGTTATCCCACCATGTAGCTGCTGGTACGTCCAACAAGTGTGCTGCAAATATGACTTTCTCCTCATCAGTGCAACCAACTGTGACTAAGTCCTTGTTCACAGAATGTAGCCAATCATTTGCTACCATAGGATGAGTGGTTCCTGAAAACTTAGCTGGCCTCAATCTCAGAAACCTTGTGAGCATATCAAAAGCTGGTGGGTTGTTCTAATTGTTGTTGTTATTATTGTTGTTTTTTTGTTGTTTTGGTTTTGGTTATGATTCGCCATAAACTAGGTCATCATTTGCATCAAATGAGTTTGGGCTGTCATCAGCTGCTGCATCTCATTGCCATTGTTGTTGATGTTGTTGTTGTTATTGTTGTTATTGGGACGACAAGGAGGCATCTGTGGTTTCAATAAGGATAAGAAAGGATAAATACCCCATAAATACTAACATGCACAACACAACACTTAGCAACAAACAAAATAAGCAAGCACAATAAACTTAGAGTTTAAACAATACGAACAACAAGTTTTGTAAAGTAAACACACCAGCATAGTAATCCACATGTTAGATGATCAACGCGACTCGATAAATAAAATAATAATAGATAGACAGATAGATAGCCAAGTAGTCAACGCTACTCCATATCGACATCCTCATCTACTAGAGTAAGTCTTGCTACTTCAATTCCTGCCTTGTACTCCTCCATGCTGGTGGTCAAAGCATAGACTTTCGCATGAAGCTCTCTCTTTTGCGAAGGCAGCCTCTCAATCACCTCCTACTGTGTCTCTAGCTCAAGATCCTTGAGATCTATCTCGGCCTTCATCTTATTGATCTTCTTGTTCCTATCTTGCACTCTCTTTTCTTTGTTCTTGAACCTCTTGTCTTGCTTTTCGAACCTATCCTCCATCTCCTTGATGCACTAATCCTGCTCCTCGAAGGCCTTGTCCTTCTCCCTCAACTGGACGCGTAGCTCGTCATTTCTAAGCATGACGTTTGTCCTATCAGTATCGCGGTGCCTAAGAAGGATCTCTAGGTCCTAAAGATAGATGCGCACTGGCTCAATAGTCTCCCTAGTGGCCTCGTCATACACTATAGCCTCTCCCTCCTCGTCACGTCTTCCAAATCGATGGAAGTAGATGCCCTTGATCTCGGAGGAGTGACATGCACAAAAACGTCATAGCAGCTCCTGCATGGCTTAGTGGGCCGCGAGGGAAGATGGGCCAGAAGGGGTGCTGGCTTTTTTTCTCTTTGCCTTTTTCTTTTCTGTTTTGAATTTCTAAATAGGATTTGAATGGCCTATTCAAATCCAATTGAATTCAAACTTTCAACAATATTTTTTGAGGTGACCCTAGTGTGTCAAAGTGTGTCAAACGCAAATATTCACTCCAAAAACAAATTGGGGTCATAAAATAAAAATAAAACCATGCCCCTTACATATAATATATAAAGGGGTTTAAATATGGTTTTAGTAGGGTTTAAGATTTAAAAAAATTTGTGCAAGGTAAATATGCCATGATGATATGAATGCAATAACATGGTTTTGAATTTGATGAAATTTGGGATGTTACAGCAACCCAAAATGCCCCAAGCCTCAACTAGATTGTGACAAGGCCATGTTTCAAAACAAGAGCAAGACCATCTACTACCCTTGATATAAACAAGTACCAGTACATCAGTATTAGTTGTACAAAATCCTTTATTAATAAAAATCAGAAAACATTTTTTTTGAAGGTAAAACAGTAGGGTAAAGAACCCCACTGCAATTTTTATAAATCATAAAGAGTTACAAAAAAGTATTTACAAGTTTAGGCCACCTCAAAAGAGGGATAACATTCTAAGTAGCTATCTCCTGTCTAAATTATTCCTAATCCAATCTTTGAAGCCCTGATAATTCTTTTTCTTAATTCTATACAGGACCCATCTTAATTCTTGGGCGACAATAGCCCTCCATTCCTCAAGCGAAGCATGCTTGTTATTGAAGATTTCATTGTTTCTGCACATCCATATGACCCAAGCTCCTAAGATAATAATTTCCATTGCAAAAGGGACTTGAAGACATTTTTTAATACTGGCTAAAGCTTAAAAAAGATTGTGATCAGCCACTTGGACATGGGAAATTTCAGCCCAGCAAGCTCTTGCAAAAGGACAGTCCCAAAATAAGTGTAAAATGGTTTCCTCACTAAGGCCACAATAGCATGGGGTCCTTCATCTTCAAAGTGCCATAGGCAGACTTGTTGGTTGTAGACTTGTAATCCTAATCATTAAACTTCACTAATATCAAACAGACCTTCAACATAACAAGTTACAGCCACAAGGGTCAATACATTTGAATTGTATTGGCAAGTGATACTATGGTAGTATAGTGGAGTCTATCATCTATATGCATTTGGCTAAGTGGAGCTTAGGCTTGCATTGCTCAAAATAGATTTTTCTTATCATTGGAAAGCACTAAGTTTTTTTTGACAAAAATCACCTAAGGCATCTCCCAATAGAAATTGGTGATCCTTTAATCCCTTGTTCAACCACAATATTTTAACTTAGAAATTTGGATGAGGAGATTCTTGATATCTTCCATGTCTTGATGCTCAAATTGTCCTTTACCAGGGACATGGCTAAGTACTTATATTTTTCACTCTGCAGAGGTGGTGCACTTCCCCACAAGACTTGGTTTCCCAAGACAAGATCTTTGAGAAGCCTTCCCTTAGACCAGAATGGACGCGTTCCAACCTATCATCCCCTACCACCAACTGTCCATTTGGCTAAGTTATTGCAACCTATATGATCCAGGCAGAGCCCATAATGCCAAGTGGCTGCACTTGAAGCTTCTCAACATTTGACATCTCAAATCTCTTTGTTCCTGGGTGGCATTCCACAAGTGTGAGACACAAGGTTCACCAGTCCCCTGGCCTTGTGTAACCACTCAACATAAATCCATCCTTTCCATTCCACCCAGGTGATTCATTCATATAGTTGTTTTATTAAACAAAAACACAAGTCCTTGACTTAGAAATATTCCATAGCATGAATATAATCCACCCTTGTTTTCTACTAGCTAGGCTAAGCATGATAGTAGTAGGAATCTTAACTTAGGGAAAATTCTACTAAGGTTTCATCTACTAGGATTTCCCATGGCATAGTCAACACATAGAAAATTCCATGCAAGTCCTACTTAGAAATATCACTAATGCATAGTGAAAATAATGGGACAAAAGTATGAAGCACCACTTTCCTTTTTGGTAGAGAATATAAGTTCACTCCTTGTCTTTGCAATGATCACACTCTTCAAATCACTACAATTCAATCAAGCAAGGCAATATTTCAATCTACCATTCAAGCAACACATCACATAAAATGATAGAAACAAAACAATGCATGCAAGCATGCTAAAGATTGTTTTATTTGGAGAAGTGGTTTCTAATAGGTTATAAACATTCTAAAACACTTATTGGTCATTTTATAAAGTGGCAAAACTATTTGCAAATGTAGGGGTCTCAACCTAATAAGGTAGATTCCTCCTGTGTTTTACAATGCTAGTCCCTGGATCAATAGCTAGCATCCACAGTTAAGATGTAATATCAAGATACAAAGGTCATAACATAACTTTATAACCAGGAATAACATAATTTTTATTACATCTTACATAGCTCATTTGGATATTACATTACATTACAGCGGAATAACTATAGTCATGGTCCTTCATCTTCAAAGTGCCACAGGCAGATGTTGGTTGTAGACTTTGTAATCCTAATCAAACAATCTTCACTAAAATCAATCAAACCTGCAACATACAAGTTACAGCCACAAAGGTCAATACATTTGAATTGTATTGGCAAGTTTCACTACTTTGTATAATATGGGTGGATCCTATCAATACATGCATATTTGGCTAAGTAGAGTTTGAGGCTTATTTGCATAAAGCAATATTTATCCTATCTTTTCAAAAATGGTTTTGGTCCTTTGTCAAATCCCTTTTCCATGTTCCTTGAACTCCTTGGTAGAAACTCAAGTGTTCAAGTCCTTGTCAAAAATCCCTTGAGCTACTTGGTAACCCCAAGTGCAACAAGTTTTATCAAAACCCATGAGTTCCTTGGTAAACCCAAGTACATCATGCTCTTGAGCACCTTGGTAACCCCAAGTGCAACAAGTTTAACAAAATCTCTTTGAATTCCTTGGTAGACACACAAGGGCATCAAGTTTTTATATTAGAAGTTGGAATGTCGAGATCTCCCATAGTTCAAACTTTAGTTGCTCAGTATTGTCCATAACCGGGGACACGGCTAAGTACTTAGATTTTATTAACTTCTGCAGAAGGAGTACACTTTACCCACATGTCACAATCCCATCCTTTTGCCACCAGTGGCCTACTGGATTAGTGCTCACCAAGATGGAGTACTGGCAGATTGAGAATGTGACGAAGTCTTTCCAAAAGGTCCTCCCATACATCATTGCTAGCTTTGTCTTCAGCCCCCATGAAGCATTCCAGATCCCCATGTCCAGTAACTAAAGACAATGTATGGGTCTTCCTAATGTAATTGACTAAGCCAGAGCCATAATAGCATGTGGTTGCACACGAAAGCCACAATTGGAGAAGCATGTTTGATCTCTAAGTTTCCTAGGTGGTTTCCTTTTGGAGCCCAACACAAGTGACTACCATAAACATGGTTTCATTTTGTTGCCACCTTCTCCAAAACTTAAAGTGTCCACCACCTAGGTGGTTCATTGAGTCCTTGTTTTATTATGTAAAACACAAGTTCTTTTCTCAACCTTTGTAAAATCTCAACATGTATCTCTTCTCAAAATATAGCATGGCTAAGCATGTACAACTTCAATATTTTCACTAAGGAGTGTATAGGGAATCCTATTAGGTTTTTAGCATAGCATAAGTATAAAATGTCTTTTCATGCATGTTTTCATAATCCACTAAGTATAATGAAAATAGTAGGATTAAATGATAGTGTCACTTGCCTTTTGGTAGAGAATGGGGGTTCACTCCTTGATCTTGCTAGTCTCACACTTTGCTAATTTCACTACAAGTCAATCAAGCAAAACACCAAATCAACTAACATTCCAAACCACCACTACTCAAACAAAATCGCACACACAAGGCAAGAAGGAAACTAAGTCATGCATAAGTATGCAAAGGGTGGTTCTATTGCAAGGATGGTCTCTACTAGGTTTATAACTTTGTAAGGTTCTAAATTGGTCATTTATCAAAATGGCAAAGTCATTTGCAAATGGGTTTTATCTCAAGACCATTTTAAAATTTATTCATCATTTTATGTGGTGAAAAATATTCTTATCAAAGCAAAACTTTAGGTTTTTCACCAAGTGAGTTGCCCTTGGCAAGGCTTGGTGTTTTGGGTCAGTAAGTTTGGTCCAAAACATTTTCCCAAAGTTTTCCTTGCAAAAATAAAATCAATGAGTTTTATTGGTTAGAAAATGGCTAAGTTAAATAATTCAACCTATATTTTACCAAAATCATTTTTAACACCAAGGGTTGGTTCCTAGGGTTAGTATGGTCACTAAAAACCATTTTGCAAAAGTTTTAATCCTAAAATCAATTTTAAACAATTTTTCTCCTCTAAACAAGTACACAAATGTTTCTGCAAATTCAAACAAGTTAACAGGTACTATTTTCTAAACTAAGGCCATGGTTGGCTAGGGTTTGTTCTCCTGAATCCAACGACATAAAATTTGTAAAATTTGGACGTGTGGATCCAAAGATATAAGGGTTTGAAGTTTGCAAAAGTTTCTGTTTTTCAAATCTGTTTTTAAACCAAATAGGTGACACGCGGCGTGTTCTTACTGGTCGATACCGGTTCGCTGGGATCGCGGCTGTGGGGCGTTGGATCTAGTTAGTTCGAGTGGCCCAGAGGACATACCCCTTCGACGATAAGTGATCTAATCGTGGCCGCTAAATCTGGATCGAACGGTACTGGCGACTCTGACCTAAAGTGGGCGGCGCTGTCGGCGGCGCTCTGGCGGCAGCGCTCCGGTGGGGTGGTCGCCGGTGATTCAGGACGCAAGGAAGAAGAGGAGAAGGCTCACCGAGATCGCAAGGTCGTGGTGATGCTCGTCGTGCTGTTGGTTTGACAAGGGGAGCTCGGGTACTGCGGCAATTGCTCGCCGGAGTTGAAGACAACGTCGGGCGGCTCTGTCGGAGGTCGAAGTCGACGTTGCAGATCATGCGGAGGCAAACAGAGGACGTAGTTAGGTACGCAAGACCAAGGCGAAGACGTTTGTGTGATCGGAAAGACGCGGGGCGGTCTGGTTTACCTGGGGGTCGTCGTCGGAGAAGAGGGCAGACGGCGTTGTTGCAGGTCGTCGTCGTCGCCGACGCTGTAGGGTGCCCGCGGACGAATGAACGGCACAGAAAGATGCGCCAGGGTGGGGTGAGCGTGCTCGTGTGCTCGGGGAGGCAGGAGGGGTCGTGTGTTGGCCGGAATCTGTGAGGAGGGTCGTCGGAGGCAGGGGAGTGTCCGGCGAAATGCGGCAGCCTGAGGGCGTGCTTTGGGGAGGGGGCAGAGGGGAAACGGAGGGGAGGAGTGGGCGCTTAAGTAGGCAAGATCGCAGGGGCGTTTAATCACAGCATTAACGAGAATTTACTCCGCGGAATCACAGGCAGAAACGGGAGAGAGGAGGAAGAAGGGGTCATGCGAGTGTTGAAGACGATGAGCTGGCTGCGTGGGGTCTACCTGGCAGTGAGGGAGAGAGAGATGGGAATGGGTCCCGGTTGTCTGTGACTGAGTGGGTTCGCTAATTGGTGCGAAACGTTTTTCTTTCTGGAAGAGAAGTGGGCTGGCTCGCTGGGCCTTAGTGGGCTGGGTCTGTTTCTTATTTTTTTCTGTCTAAAACATTTTTTTTAATTCTTTTCTGTTTTGAATTTCAAACAATGTTTTCAAACATTCAAACAACAATCAAGCAAATTCAAACAAACACTCAACTTTACTTTGAATTTGGTTCTGTTTTTCAACATAATCCAAATCTCAAAATAAAATAATAATTTTATTCTTTTTAAGTTCCATTTTTTAATTTAAATAAAATGGATATTTTAGTTATTTAATAATATAGGGTTTGTTTTAATTAATAAAATCTTCATTTAAAACCCAAATATTTTCAAAACCAATTCAGTAGGTTTTATTTGAAAGTAAGGAATACTTGGAGATTTGTTTTAAAATAAAATAACATTTTATTTTAGGGTCCATTATCAATTAAATATAATAGACTTTCATTATTATTTCAAATATGATTTATTTTATTTGAGATAATTATTTTGAATCTAAAATAAGGTCAAAACACTTTAGTAGGTTTTATTTGGAATATCAATTATTTGGAAAACTTATTTTAAATAATTTAACAAGTTTTGATGTTTCAATTAAATTGGTAAAACCTTTTCTTTAAAATAAATTTTGGATATTAATTCCTTATTATTTTATTTAGCAATCCTTTATTATTTTTAAACAAACTTTTGCTATTTTATTCAAAACAAAATGTTTTAAATCCAAAGCTTGGCCAAGGTTTAATTTGTCTTTACAAAATAATCTTTATTTATAAATCCATCTTTTCTTTTGAATACCAAATCCTTTTATTAAAAGATCTAAAATATCATTTCCCAAATATTTTGTTTTCCTTTATTTAAAATGTTTATCTTTTTAAATCCCTTTAGGATTTTATTTAATTCAAATGGGTTTAGGTTCCAATTGGATTCAAAAAGTTTCTTCTGGCTCTGAAAATCAAACAAAGTTTTATTTTATTCATTTATTTTCACATTACAAGATTTGGAAAATCTTGGGATGTGACAGGCTACCACCCTTAAAATAAATCTCGTCCCGAGATTTGGGAAGGCTAGGGTTACAAGCAAGTTCAAAACAACTAGGGTACTACCACCCTTAAAAATTTTCAAACAAAAATTACATAATGCCCTTCTTGGGATCCTGGGAAATTTCTCTAAGCAACATTTGCATGTGTCCTTGGTTTCCCTATTTGACTCATGGGCCAAGGTTGAGTTTCTCCATAGGCTTGTTCAACTTGTTTTTCATCCTTTCTGGATAGTTGCTTGCATAATGCCCTGGATTCTTGCAGTTGAAACAATGAATGTCCTTGAGTTCTTTACGTGGCTCTTGTGGGCAAGTTGCTACATAGTGGCCTGGTTCTTTGCAGTTGTTGCACCACACTTGGTCAATCTCTTTATTCTTCTTGTTCTCTGGGCATCCACTGGAGTAGTGTCCCATTTCCTTACATTTACGACATTGCACAAGGCTCATGTCTTGCTTGGGCTTCTTGATTTTCTTTGATCCTTTGAATTGGGTTGTCTTGTTTGGATGTAGGAGTGGTCCTTTTCCTTTGGTAGACTTGGATCCTTCTTGTTTCCTTTGTTCTACCATGGCATAGATCGGACATTGATTAGGACTATGATCACTTCCTTCACAAAGGTAGCAAGTAGCTTGAGAGGTGGGACATTGTCCAGCAGGATGATCTTCTTCACAATTGGGGCATTGTCCTTCATGCTCCTTGGAAGTATGATCCTTGTCTCCACAAATAATGCAAGCTGGGGCTCCATCTAGAATAACATTCTTGTCATCCTTGTTATCATAAACTCTTTTGGGATAGTTTTCTTCCATGCTGATCATTTGATTAGTCACTTTAAGCATCAGTTGGGATTGTTCCTCCAAAAACCTTTGTAGTGCTGGATCTTTATCACTATTATTGACTATGAACTGAGCTGTCAGTTGGTTCAACTGGTGTTGGGTTGCTATGAGCTCTTTCATGCTGTCAGCTTGGTTGGTGTTGGTGTCATCAACCTTGATGTTGGAGTCCTTTGGAGTAGTCATCTGTTTGGGTTAAAGGGAGATTAGAATAGGCCAGATATTTCTAATCACTCACATCACACTTCACACAAGCAATGTACAAGCAATATCAAACAAACATTCCACTCAAACAACAAAGTTCAAGCACTTTTTTTAGGCAACAAAAATATTTTTGCTAGACCACATAAGTTGGTGTGTTTGACTTAGCTAAAATATGGTGGTCCATCTATATGGTTCACTTGTGATCTTTCCTTCCTTCATGACTCTTCTTGTATGAGATCTTGGTTTCCTTGAGAAAACTCTTAGTCACAATACTTCAAAGTTGATGATGGTTCCTTCTTATTTTGCATTCCCTCAGTCTCTAAATCTTAAGCAAGATTTCCTTGTTTCCCTTGTGGTCCTTAGTAATTTCTAAGTTGGAAGTCCTTGGTGAACATGCTGAAGATGTTGAAGTCATTAGAGCTGAAGATGTTGAAGTCATTAGAGTTGAAGATGTTGAAGAAGTCCTTTGCATATGATGAAGTCTTTGGTCTTGGGGTAGGTTTTCCATCAAGTTGAAGTAGAAGAGATGTAGAGTTGAAACCAAAATGATTGAGGAAAGAGTTTACAAGTGTTTTTGTAAATAAGTTTTTGGAACAAGTAAAACTCCTATTTTTCTAAGGGTTTTTATCCAATCCTAGGTTTACAAATCCTACAGGCAACACAATGCTCTGATACCATCTGTAGGGGTCTCAACCTAATAAGGTAGATTCCTCCTGTGTTTTACAATGCTAGTCCCTGGATCAATAGCTAGCATCCACAGTTAAGATGTAATATCAAGATACAAAGGTAATAACATAACTTTATAACCAGGAATAACATAATTTTTATTACATCTTACATAGCTCATTTGGCTATTACATTACATTACAGCGGAATAACTATAGTCATGGTCCTTCATCTTCAAAGTGCCACAGGCAGATGTTGCTTGTAGACTTTGTAATCCTAATCAAACAATCTTCACTAAAATCAATCAAACCTGCAACATACAAGTTACAGCCACAAAGGTCAATACATTTGAATTGTATTGGCAAGTTTCACTACTTTGTATAATATGGGTGGATCCTATCAATACATGCATATTTGGCTAAGTAGAGTTTGAGGCTTATTTGCATAAAGCAATATTTATCCTATCTTTTCAAAAATGGTTTTGGTCCTTTGTCAAATCCCTTTTCCATGTTCCTTGAACTCCTTGGTAGAAACTCAAGTGTTCAAGTCCTTGTCAAAAATCCCTTGAGCTACTTGGTAACCCCAAGTTCAACAAGTTTTATCAAAACCCATGAGTTCCTTGGTAAACCCAAGTACATCATGCTCTTGAGCACCTTGGTAACCCCAAGTGCAACAAGTTTAACAAAATCTCTTTGAATTCCTTGGTAGACACACAAGGGCATCAAGTTTTTATATTAGAAGTTGGAATGTCGAGATCTCCCATAGTTCAAACTTTAGTTGCTCAGTATTGTCCATAACTGGGGACACGGCTAAGTACTTAGATTTTATTAACTTCTGCAGAAGGAGTACACTTTACCCACATGTCACAATCCCATCCTTTTGCCACCAGTGGCCTACTGGATTAGTGCTCACCAAGATGGAGTACTGGCAGATTGAGAATGTGACAAAGTCTTTCCAAAAGGTCCTCCCATACATCATTGCTAGCTTTGTCTTCAGCCCCCATGAAGCATTCCAGATCCCCATGTCCAGTAACTAAAGACAATGTATGGGTCTTCCTAATGTAATTGACTAAGCCAGAGCCATAATAGCATGTGGTTGCACACGAAAGCCACAATTGGAGAAGCATGTTTGATCTCTAAGTTTCCTAGGTGGTTTCCTTTTGGAGCCCAACACAAGTGACTACCATAAACATGGTTTCATTTTGTTGCCACCTTCTCCAAAACTTAAAGTGTCCACCACCTAGGTGGTTCATTGAGTCCTTGTTTTATTATGCAAAACACAAGTTCTTTTCTCAACCTTTGTAAAATCTCAACATGTATCTCTTCTCAAAATATAGCATGGCTAAGCATGTACAACTTCAATATTTTCACTAAGGAGTGTATAGGGAATCCTATTAGGTTTTTAGCATAGCATAAGTATAAAATGTCTTTTCATGCATGTTTTCATAATCCACTAAGTATAATGAAAATAGTAGGATTAAATGATAGTGTCACTTGCCTTTTGGTAGAGAATGGGGGTTCACTCCTTGATCTTGCTAGTCTCACACTTTGCTAATTTCACTACAAGTCAATCAAGCAAAACACCAAATCAACTAACATTCCAAACCACCA
The DNA here is from genome assembly GCA_916181665.1 of Avena sativa. Classification (NCBI taxonomy): domain Eukaryota; kingdom Viridiplantae; phylum Streptophyta; class Magnoliopsida; order Poales; family Poaceae; genus Avena; species Avena sativa. The sequence continues at coordinate 323,332,385 of OV702281.1, read as the reverse complement.
CTACTCAAACAAAATCACACACACAAGGCAAGAAGGAAACTAAGTCATGCATAAGTATGCAAAGGGTGGTTCTATTGCAAGGATGGTCTCTACTAGGTTTATAACTTTGTAAGGTTCTAAATTGGTCATTTATCAAAATGGCAAAGTCATTTGCAAATGGGTTTTATCTCAAGACCATTTTAAAATTTATTCATCATTTTATGTGGTGAAAAATATTCTTATCAAAGCAAAACTTTAGGTTTTTCACCAAGTGAGTTGCCCTTGGCAAGGCTTGGTGTTTTGGGTCAGTAAGTTTGGTCCAAAACATTTTCCCAAAGTTTTCCTTGCAAAAATAAAATCAATGAGTTTATTTGGTTAGAAAATGGCTAAGTTAAATAATTCAACCTATATTTTACCAAAATCATTTTTAACACCAAGGGTTGGTTCCTAGGGTTAGTATGGTCACTAAAAACCATTTTGCAAAATTTTTAATCCTAAAATCAATTTTAAACAATTTTTCTCCTCTAAACAAGTACACAAATGTTTCTGCAAATTCAAACAAGTTAACAGGTACTATTTTCTAAACTAAGGCCATGGTTGGCTAGGGTTTGTTCTCCTGAATCCAACGACATAAAATTTGTAAAATTTGGACGTGTGGATCCAAAGATATAAGGGTTTGAAGTTTGCAAAAGTTTCTGTTTTTCAAATCTGTTTTTAAACCAAATAGGTGACACGCGGCGTGTTCTTACTGGTCGATACCGGTTCACTGGGATCGCGGCTGTGGGGCGTTGGATCTAGTTAGTTCGAGTGGCCCAGAGTACATACCCCTTCGACGATAAGTGATCTAATCGTGGCCGCTAAATCTGGATCGAACGGTACTGGCGACTCTGACCTAAAGTGGGCGGCGCTTTCGGCGGCGCTCTGGCGGCAGCGCTCCGGTGGGGTGGTCGCCGGTGATTCAGGACGCAAGGAAGAAGAGGAGAAGGCTCACCGAGATTGCAAGGTCGTGGTGATGCTCGTCGTGCTGTTGGTTTGACAAGGGGAGCTCGGGTACTGCGGCAATTGCTCGCCGGAGTTGAAGACAACGTCGGGCGGCTCTGTCGGAGGTCGAAGTCGACGTTGCAGATCATGCGGAGGCAAACAGAGGACGTAGTTAGGTACGCAAGACCAAGGCGAAGACGTTTGTGTGATCGGAAAGACGCGGGGCAGTCTGGTTTACCTGGGGGTCGTCGTCGGAGAAAAGGGCAGACGGCGGTGTTGCAGGTCGTCATCGTCGCCGACGCTGTAGGGTGCCCGCGGACGAATGAACGGCACAGAAAGATGCGCCAGGGTGGGGTGAGCGTGCTCGTGTGCTCGGGGAGGCAGGAGGGGAAACGGAGGGGAGGAGTGGGCGCTTAAGTAGGCAAGATCGCAGGGGCGTTTAATCACAGCATTAACGAGAATTTACTCCGCGGAATCACAGGTAGAAACGGGAGAGAGGAGGAAGAAGGGGTCATGCGAGTGTTGAAGACGATGAGCTGGCTGCGTGGGGTCTACCTGGCAGTGAGGGAGAGAGAGAGGGGAATGGGTCCCGGTTGTCTGTGAGTGAGTGGGTTCGCTAATTGGTGCGAAACGTTTTTCTTTCTGGAAGAGAAGTGGGCTGGCTCACTGGGCCTTAGTGGGCTGGGTCTGTTTCTTATTTTTTTCTGTCTAAAACATTTTTTTTTAATTCTTTTCTGTTTTGAATTTCAAACAATGTTTTCAAACATTCAAACAACAATCAATCAAATTCAAACAAACACTCAACTTTACTTTGAATTTGGTTCTGTTTTTCAACATAATCCAAATCTCAAAATAAAATAATAATTTTATTCTTTTTAAGTTCCATTTTTTAATTTAAATAAAATGGATATTTTAGTTATTTAATAATATAGGGTTTGTTTTAATTAATAAAATCTTCATTTAAAACCCAAATATTTTCAAAACCAATTCAGTAGGTTTTATTTGAAAGTAAGGAATACTTGGAGATTTGTTTTAAAATAAAATAACATTTTATTTTAGGGTCCATTATCAATTAAATATAATAGACTTTCATTATTATTTCAAATATGATTTATTTTATTTGAGATAATTATTTTGAATCTAAAATAAGGTCAAAACACTTTAGTAGGTTGTATTTGGAATATCAATTATTTGGAAAACTTATTTTAAATAATTTAACAAGTTTTGATGTTTCAATTAAATTGGTAAAACCTTTTATTTAAAATAAATTTTGGATATTAATTCCTTATTATTTTATTTAGCAATCCTTTATTAGTTTTAAACAAACTTTTGCTATTTTATTCAAAACAAAATGTTTTAAATCCAAAGCTTGGCCAAGGTTTAATTTGTCTTTACAAAATAATCTTTATTTATAAATCCATCTTTTCTTTTGAATACCAAATCCTTTTATTAAAAGATCTAAAATATCATTTCCCAAATATTTTGTTTTCCTTTATTTAAAATGTTTATATTTTTAAATCCCTTTAGGATTTTATTTAATTCAAATGGGTTTAGGTTCCAGTTGGATTCAAAAAGTTTCTTCTGGCTCTGAAAATCAAACAAAGTTTTATTTTATTCATTTATTTTCACATTACAAGATTTGGAAAATCTTGGGATGTGACAGCAAAAGGTTCCACCTACAAACCATTTTTAAACCAAGCATTATTTTATGTGGTGGAGAAATGCTTTTAATAAGGCAACAATCTATAGGGTTCACAAAATATGTTTTGAAATCATAAAACCTTGTGTTTAGGGTCAGAGAGTTTAAATCAAAACATTTCCCAAAGGTTTTCTCCAAAAAGCATTTTTAACAAATAAACAATATTTTTATTTGACTAGAAATGGTTTAAATCAAAGATTTATTCCTTTGCTTCACCAAATACATTTTCAAATCCACAAATTGATTCCTATGGTCAGTAGGTTCAAAACAAACCATTTTCCAAAGGTTTTATCTCAAAAATCATTTTCCAAAGGTTTTATATTCTAAGCATGCATACACAAGTTTCTGCAAAAAAACAATCAATTTAACAGAAGCATTTTACTAAACAAAGTGCATGGTAAGAAATTAATTGTTTTGCTGAATCCATTGATATAAAATTTGCAAAATTTGGACGTGTAGTTTGAAAGTTATGAATTTTTCAAATTGGCACATCAAATAGAACAATTCTGTTTTTATTAAAACAGACAGGGCCACGTGGCTTGTTCCTATTCGTCTGTACTGCTTCGTGCGGATCGTGCAACGAGAGGCGTTGGATTTTAAACAGATTGTGTGGCTCAGAAGCAAGCGTACCCCTTCGGGTTAATTTCTATCCTAGCCATTAGATCAAAATCGAACGGCGCACAACACGCTTGCCATCGAGTGGCGGCGCTGGCGACGGCAGGTGGCGGCGCTGGCTTTGGCTACGGCATCACGGCGATTACAGGAAGCAAGAGAGGAAGGGGAATGTCTCACCAGGTTCGCGTGGTCGTGGTGATGCTCAAGGTTGTCCTTGCTGGCGAAGGGGCGCTCGGGGTCGACGGGAATCGCTCGCCGGAGTTGCTCCTGGTGACGGGTTCGCTCGGCCGTTATCGGGGACGTCGTTACAGAGCATGCTGGGTCAAACGAATGGTGCAGTTAGACTCGTAGGAAAGTGGTGAGTATGTGAGCATCATAGAGAGTGGAAGGGAAGGTCTGGTCTCACCAGTAGTGCTCGTCGGAGCGGAGGCAGACGGTGGCGATGTGCAGTGCTCGTCCTTGCCAGCGTTCTGGGACAAGCGCAGGCAGGTTGGGGGTACTGGGAGACGTGTACGATGATGGCGATCAAGATCTAGTGGTTGAGGGGGCAAGGGGCGACGAGGAGCTGTCGGAATTGGAGAAGAGGCTCGTCGGAGTCCGCGGTGGTGCGAGGAAAAATGGGAGCGGCCTTGGGGAAGAGAGTGGGTGGTTCCTGGGAAAAACGGAGAGGAGGGAGAGGCGGTTAAGAGGGAACAGTCACCGACGGGGGTTACTCGGCCAGTAACGCGAACTCACGCTGGCATTCAAACGGCAGTAATGGCCAAAGAGGGGGGCGTGGTCAGCGGTGGGTGAGGACGATGGTGAGGTGGCAGTGGGGTCGCATGGCAGAGAGAGAGAGAGTGTGGGGGTGGGGTCCAATGGTCAGCGACTTAGTGGGTTCGTTCACGAGTGAAAAACGATTCACTGCGGGAGAGAAGGAGTGGGCTGGACTAGGCTTAGTTGGGCCTGCTGGCTGGGCTGAGGTCCGATTCATTTTTTCTTATACAGAAACTTTTCCCTTTTCTATTTCTATTAATCTGTTTGATTTTGTTTAGTTTATTCCAACATCTATTTGAATTCAAACTTTGATCAAATTTTGTGTGGATTCAAACACTGATTAATAATACACTCCAAAGTCAAATTTAGAATAATTTATTTATTCTTTTTAGGGTCTTTTAATTATTTAAAATAGGCTCTAGTATTAATTAAATAAGATTTAATAATATTTTTCAATCTCCATGTGAATTCAAACCACGACCAAACTTTGGGTGAATTTTTATTCTATTTATCAACATATTTCAAAGTTCAAAATAGAATAATTCTTTTATTCTTTTAGGATCTATTAATAATTAATTAAATAGTCCATAGTCTTTAATTCAAATAGGTTTTAATTTATTTTAAAAACTCTTTTTAAAATCTAAATAATATCAAAATCTTTTCAGTAGGTTTTATTTGAAAAACTAAAACACTTGGAATTCTTATTTTAAAATCTTTAATAAATTTTTAATATTTATTTTAAGGAAAAAGCCTTTACTTAAATAAAATTGGATATTAATAAATCCTTATTATTTTATTTAAATAAAGCTTTATTCTTTTTATCAAATAGAAAAATTTTTATTTCATTTGCTTGGCAAAAATTTAATTTGTTTTTTTTAAATAGTTCTTATTTATATTTCTACCTTTGCTTTTGAAAACCATATCTTTTTATTTAAAGATCCAAAAATAGTGATTCCAACTTTTATAAATTTATTTATTATTTGTTTATCTCTTAAATTCCTTTAGGATTATTTGCTCACCATTTGGTATGGATTTCTAGATGGTTGCTTTATTAGCTTTGGAAATTCAGTTTCCTTATCTTATTAAATTCATAAGATTTTATCTATGGCTCCAAATTAGGTGAATCCAATTCATATGTATTTATAATATTTTAATAGTCATTCTTAATCAATTTGAAATGTTTTCTTGACCAATTTTTTTATATGGATCAAATCCATAGGCTTAGAGATAACTTGAAAATTATTTTCTTCCATTAGGGTTTTAGAGTTTTTGGTTTATTTTCCAAGTGTTTAAATTTCAAGATGCATTTTATGAAGAATGCATTCCACTTTGATTTGAATTTATTTGGATTCAAACATTAACCAAAGTTTGTTCCAGATGGGATTTTAAGTTTCCATTTAGAAACAAAAGTTTCTTTTCACCCTGAATTTCAACATTTATTTATTTTGTTTATTTATTTTTCACATAACAAGATTTGGAAAATCTTGGGATGTGACAGGCTACCACCCTTAAAATAAATCTCGTCCCGAGATTTGGGGAGGCTAGGGTTACAAGTTGGCTCAAAGCAACTAGGGTACTACCACACTTAAAATTTTCCAACCAGATTACTTCTTGGCTTGCTTGGGATCTTGTTGAAACCTCTCTGGGCAAACATCTGCATAGTGTCCCTTGTTTCCACACTTGAAACATGTGACAAGGCTGAGATCCTTCATAGGCTTTATCTTGTGCTTCATATTTTCTGGAAAATTGCTTGCATAATGTCCTTGGTTAACACAATTGTAACATGTGATAAGATTGAGTTCCTCACGTATCTTCTGTGGACAAGTTGACACATAATGGCCTAACTCTTTGAAGTTGTTGCACCATACTTGGCTAATTTCCTTATACTTTTTATTCTTCTCTGGACATTCATTGGCATAGTGTCCCATCTCTTTGCAATGGCAACATTGCACTTGGCTTTTTTCCTTCTTCTTCTTGGGTTTCTCCAAAGCTAGGAGTTCTTCTAGTTCATGTTCTTCATATCTTATCTCAAAGATGGGGAAGTTTCCTGGTCTCCTTGACCTTTTCCTTGGATAATACATATGTCTCCTATTTGGTCCTTTAAATTGAGTCATATTGCATGGAGGTGCAAGCTGAGATTTTCCTTTGTCTTCATCCTTCTTGGTAGAAGTTGTTCTCTCATGATAGTCTACAATCAGTTGTTGCACTCCACGTTGTTTCCTTTGTTGAACTATGGAATAGATGGGGCATTGGATAGGGACATGATTATTTCCTTCACATAGGAAACAAGTAGCTTGAGATGTGAGGCATTGATTATTTGGATGATTCTCTTCACAATTGGGGCATTGATCTTCATGCTCTTTGGAAGTGTGATCCTTGTCTCCACAAACATTGCAAGCTTGGGTTCCTTCTAGAATATCATCATTGTCATCATTGTTGTCACAAGCGCCTTGGGAAGAGTTGTCTCCCATGTTAATCATTTGATCTGTCACCTTATGCAGCAGTTGGGTTTGGGTTTCCAAAAACCTTTGCATGGTTGGATCTAACTCACTGGTGTTGGCTAAAAATTGAGCTGTCACTTGGTTCAACTGGGTTTGGGTTACTATGAGTTATCTCATGTTGTCCTCTTGGTTGTTGTTGTTGTCACTAACCTTGATGTTGGAGTTTCTTGGAGTAGTCATCTGTTTGGGTTGGATTGGGATTAGAATAGGCAAAAGATTTCTAAGGGAAAAATTCTAATCACACACATCACAATTCACACAAGCAATGTGCAAGCAAACACAAGCAAACATTCCACTCAAACAACAAGATTCAAGCACATTTTAGGAAATAAAATATTTTTCCTACACCACATAAGTTGGTGGGTTTAATTTAAACTAATCATGGTGGTCCAACTATATGGTTCACTTCAGATCTTTCCATCCTTCTTAATTGATTCTTCATGAACATGATCATTGTTTCCTTGGGAAATTCTTGTGTCTTGGCCACAAAACTCCAAAGGTGATGATGATTCTTTCTAAGTTGTGTTTCCTTAGTCTTCAAGTCTTGAGCAATATTTCTTGTCTCACTTGTAGTCCTTAGTGATATCCAAGTTGAAGTCCTAGTTGAGACTAAGGTTGAAATCACTTGAGTTGGTGAAGTCCTTTGCACATGGTGAAGTATTTGGCCATGGGGTAGGCTTTGTCCATCAAGTTTGAAATAGAAGAGATGTAGAATCAAAACCAAAAATGGTTCAGGAAAGAGTTTACAAGATTGTTTGTAAATTAGTTTTGGAACAAATTCAACTCCTATTTTTCTAAGGGGTTTTTGTCCAATCCTAAGGTTTACAAATCCTACAGGCAACACAATGCTCTGATACCATCTGTAAGGTTCCCAACCTTTAATAAGGTAGAGATCCCTGTGTTTACAATGCTAGTCCCTGGATCAATAGCTAGAATCCACAGTTAATATGTAATATCAAGAAACAAAGGTCGTAATACAACTTTATAACCAGGAATAAAATAATTTATTACATCTTACATAGCTCATTTGGCTATCTCATTACAATGCAGGAGAATATAACAATAGCATGGGGTCCTTCATCTTCAAAGTGCCACAGGCAGACATGTTGGTTGTAGACTTGTAATCCTAATCATTAAACTTCACTAGTATCAAACAAACCTGCAACATAACAAGTTACAGCCACAAGGGTCAATACATTTGAATTGTATTGGCAAGTGATACTATGGTAGTATAGTGGAGTCTATCATCTATATGCATTTGGGTAAGTGGAGCTTAGGCTTGCATTGCTCAAAATATATTTTTCTTATCATTTGAAAACACTAAGTTTTTGTTGACAAAAATCACCCAAGGAATCTCCCAATAAAAATTGGTGATCCTTCAATCCCTTGTTCAACCACAAGATTTTAACTTAGAAATTTGGATGAGGAGATTCTTGATAGCTTCCATGTCTTGATGCTCAAATTGTCCTTTACCAGGGACATGGCTAAGTACTTAGATTTTTCACTCTGCAGAGGTGGTGCACTTTCCCCACAAGATTTGGTTTCCCAAGACAAGATCTTTCAGAGGCCTTCCCTTAGACCAGAATGGACGCGTTCCAACCTATCATCCCCTATCACCAACTGTCCATTTGGCTAAGTTATTGCAACCTATATGATCCAGGCAGAGCCCATAATGCCAAGTGGCTGCACTTGAAGCTTCTCAACATTTGACATCTCAAATCTCTTTGTTCCTGGGTGGCATTCCACAAGTGTGATACACAAGGTTCACCAGTCCCCTGGCCTTGTGTAACCACCCAACATAAATCCATCCTTTCCATTCCACCCTGGTGATTCATTCATATAGTTGTTTTATTAAACAAAAACTCAAGTCCTTGACTTTGAAATATTCCATATCATGAATATAATCCACCCTTGTTTTCTACTAGCTAGGCTAAGCATGATAGTAGTAGGAATCTTAACTTAGGGAAAATTCTACTAAGGTTTCATCTACTAGGATTTCCCATGGCATAGTCAACACATAGAAAATTCCATGCAAGTCCTACTTAGAAATATCACTAATGCATAGTGAAAATAATGGGACAAAATTATGAAGCACCACTTTCCTTTTTGGTAGAGAATATAAGTTCACTCCTTGTCTTTGCAATGATCACACTCTTCAAATCACTACAATTCAATCAAGCAAGGCAATATTTCAATCTACCATTCAAGCAACACATCACATAAAATGATAGAAACAAAACAATGCATGCAAGCATGCTAAAGATTGTTTTATTTGGAAAAGTGGTTTCTAATAGGTTATAAGCATTCTAAAACACTTATTGGTCATTTTATAAAGTGGCAAAACTATTTGCAAAAGGTTCCACCTACAAACCATTTTTAAACCAAGCATTATTTTATGTGGTGGAGAAATGCTTTTAATAAGGCAACAATCTATAGGGTTCACAAAATATGTTTTCAAATCATAAAACCTTGTGTTTAGGGTCAGAGAGTTTAAATCAAAACATTTCCCAAAGGTTTTCTCCAAAAAGCATTTTTAACAAATAAACAATATTTTTATTTGACTAAAAATGGTTTAAATCAAAGATTTATTCCTTTGCTTGACCAAATACATTTTCAAATCCACAAATTGATTCCTATGGTCAGTAGGTTCAAAACAAACCATTTTCCAAAGGTTTTATCTCAAAAATCATTTTAGAACAACTTTTATATTCTAAACATGCATACACAAGTTTCTGCAAAAAACAATCAATTTAACAGAAACATTTTAGTAAACAAAGTGCATGGTCAGAAAGTACTTGTTTTGCTGAATCCATTTATATAAAATTTGCAAAATTTGGACGTGTAGTTTGAAAGTTATGAATTTTTCAAATTGGCACATCAAATAGAACAATTCTGTTTTTATTAAAACAGACAGGGCCACGTGGCTTGTTCATATTCGTCTATACGGCTTCATGTGGATCGTGCAACGAGAGGCGTTGGATTTTAAACAGATCGTGTGGCTCAGAAGGAAGCGTACTCCTTCGGGTTAATTTCTATCCTAGCCATTAGATCGAAATCGAACGGCGCACAGCACGCTTGCCATCGAGTGGCGGCGCTGACAGCGGCAGGTGGCGGCGCTGTCTCTGGCTACGGCATTGTGGCGATTACAGGAAGCAAGAGAGGAAGGGGAATGTCTCACCAGGTTCGCGTGGTCGTGGTGATGCTCAAGGTTGTCCTTGCTGGTGAAGGGGCGCTCGGGGTCGACGGGAATCGCTCGCCGGAGTTGCTCCTGGCGACGGGTTCGCTCGGCCATTATCGGGGACGTCGTTACAGAGCGTGCTGGGTCAAACGAATGGTGCAGTTAGACTCGTAGGAAAGTGGTGAGTATGTGAGCATCATAGAGAGTGGAAGGGAAGGTCTGGTCTCACCAGTAGTGCTCGTCGGAGCGGAGGCAGACGGTGGTGATGTGCAGTGGTCGTCCTTACCAGCGTTCTGGGACAAGTGCGGGCAGGTTGGGGGTACTGGGAGATGCGTACGATGATGGCGAGAAAGATCGAGTGGTCGAGGGGGCAAGGGGCGACGAGGAGCTATCAGAATTGGAGAAGAGGCTCGTCGGAGTCCGCGGTGGTGCGAACAAAAATGGGAGAGGCCTGGGGCCGAGAGTGGGTGGTTCCTGTGGGAAAACGGAGAGGAGGGAGATGCGGTTAAGAGGGAGCAGTCACCGACGGGGGTTACTCGGCCAGTAACGCGAATTCACGCTGGCATTCAAACGGCAGTAATGGCCAGAGAGGGGGGCGCGGTCAGCGGTGGGTGAGGACGAAGGTGAGGTGGCAGTGGGGTCGCTTGGCAGCGAGAGAGAGAGAGTGTGGGGGTGGGGTCCAATGGTCAGCGACTTAGCGGGTTCGTTCGCGAGTGAAAAACGATTCACTGCGGGAGAGAAGGAGTGGGCTGGACCGGGCTTAGTTGGGCCTTCCGGCTGGGCTGAGGTCCGATTCATTTTTTTTATATAGAAACATTTCCCTTTTCTATTTCTATTAATCTGTTTTGATTTTGTTTAGTTTATTCAAACATCTATTTGAATTCAAACTTCTCTCAAATTTTGTGTGGATTCAAACACTGATTAATAATACACTCCAAAGTCAAATTTAGAATAATTTATTTATTCTTTTTAGGGTCTTTTAAATATTTAAAATAGGCTCTAGTATTAATTAAATAAGATTTAATAATATTTTTCAATCTCCATTTGAATTCAAATCACCACCAAACTTTGGGTGAATTTTTATTCTGTTTATCAACATATTTCAAAGTTCAAAATAGAATAATGCTTTTATTCTTTTAGGATCTATTAATAATTAAATAAATAGTCCATAGTCTTTAATTCAAATAGGTTTTAATTTATTTTAAAAACTCTTTTTGAAATATAAATAATATCAAAATCTTTTCAGTAGGTTTCATTTGAAAAACTAAAACACTTGGAATTCTTATTTTAAAATCTTTAATAAATTTTTAATATTTATTTGAAGGAAAAATCCTTTACTTAAATAAAATTGGATATTAATAAATCCTTATTATTTTATTTAAATAAACCTTTATTCTTTTTATCAAATAGAAATAATTTATTTCATTTGCTTGGCCAAAATTTAATTTGTTTTTTTAAATTAGTCCTTATTTATATTTCTACCTTTGCTTTTGAAAACCATATCTTTTTATTTAAAGATCCAAAAATAGTGATTCCAACTTTTATAACTTTATTTATTATTTGTTTATCTCTTAAATTCCTTTAGGATTATTTGCTCACCATTTGGTATGGATTTCTAGATGGTTGATTTATTAGCTTTGGAAATTCAGTTTCCTTATCTTATTAAATTCATATGGTTTTATCTATGGCTCCAAATTAGGTGAATCCAATTCATATGGTTTTATAATATTTTAATAGTCATTCTTAATCAATTTGAAATGTTTTCTTGACCAATTTTTTTATATGGATCAAATCCATAGGCTTAGAGATAACTTGAAAATGATTTTCTTCCATTAGGGTTTTAGAGTTTTTGGTTTATTTTCCAAGTGTTTAAATTTCAAGATGCATTTTATGAAGAATGCATTCCACTTTGATTTGAATTTATTTGGATTCAAACATTAACCAAAGTTTGTTCCAGATGGGATTTTAAGTTTCCATTTAGAAACAAAAGTTTCTTTTCACCCTGAATTTCAACATTTATTTATTTTGTTTATTTATTTTTCACATAACAAGATTTGGAAAATCTTGGGATGTGACAGTCTACCACCCTTAAAATAAATCTCGTCCCGAGATTTGGGGAGGCTAGGGTTACAAGTTGGCTCAAAGCAACTAGGGTACTACCACACTTAAAATTTTCCAACCAGATTACTTCTTGGCTTGCTTGGGATCTTGTTGAAACCTCTCTGGGCAAACATCTGCATAGTGTCCCTTGTTTCCACACTTGAAACATTTGACAAGGCTGAGATCCTTCATAGGCTTTATCTTGTGCTTCATATTTTCTGGACAATTGCTTGCATAATGTCCTTGGTTACCACAATTGTAACATGTGATAAGATTGAGTTCCTCACGTATCTTCTGTGGACAAGTTGACACATAATGGCCTAACTCTTTGCAGTTGTTGCACCATACTTGGCTAATTTCCTTATACTTTTTATTCTTCTCTGGACATTCATTGGCATAGTGTCCCATCTCTTTGCAATGGCAACATTGCACTTGGCTTTTTTCCTTCTTCTTCTTGGGTTTCTCCAGAGCTAGGAGTGCTTCTAGTTCATGTTCTTCATATCTTATCTCAAAGATGGGGAAGTTTCCTGGTCTCCTTGACCTTTTCCTTGGATAATACATATGTCTCCTGTTTGGTCCTTTAAATTGAGTCATATTGCATGGAGGTGCAAGCTGAGATTTTCCTTTGTCTTCATCCTTCTTGGTAGAAGTTGTTCTCTCATGATAGTCTATAATCAGTTGTTGCACTCCACGTTGTTTCCTTTGTTGAACTATGGAATAGATGGGGCATTGGATAGGGACATGATTATTTCCTTCACATAGGAAACAAGTAGCTTGAGATGTGAGACATTGATTATTTGGATGTTTCTCTTCACAATTGGGGCATTGATCTTCATGCTTTTTGGAAGTGTGATCCTTGTCTCCACAAACATTGCAAGCTTGGGTTCCTTCTAGAATATCATCATTGTCATCCTTGTTGTCACAAGCGCCTTGGGAAGAGTTGTCTCCCATGTTAATCATTTGATCTGTCACCTTATGCAGCAATTGGGTTTGGGTTTCCAAAAACCTTTGCATGGTTGGATCTAACTCACTGGTGTTGGCTAAAAATTGAGCTGTCACTTGGTTCAACTGGGTTTGGGTTACTATGAGTTATCTCATGTTGTCCTCTTGGTTGTTGTTGTTGTCACTAACCTTGATGTTGGAGTTTCTTGGAGTAGTCATCTGTTTGGGTTGGATTGGGATTAGAATAGGCAAAAGATTTCTAAGGGAAAAATTCTAATCACACACATCACAATTCACACAAGCAATGTGCAAGCAAACACAAGCAAACATTCCACTCAAACAACAAGATTCAAGCACATTTTAGGCAATAAAATATTTTTCCTACACCACATAAGTTGGTGGGTTTAATTTAAACTAATCATGGTGGTCCAACTATATGGTTCACTTGAGATCTTTCCATCCTTCTTAATTGATTCTTCATGAACAGGATCATTGTTTCCTTGGGAAATTCTTGTGTCTTGGCCACAAAACTCCAAAGGTGATGATGATTCCTTCTAAGTTGTGTTTCCTTAGTCTTCAAGTCTTGAGCAATATTTCTTGTCTCACTTGTAGTCCTTAGTGATATCCAAGTTGAAGTCCTTGTTGAGACTAAGGTTGAAATCACTTGAGTTGGTGAAGTCCTTTGCACATGGTGAAGTATTTGGCCATGGGGTAGGCTTTGTCCATCAAGTTTGAAATAGAAGAGATGTAGAATCAAAACCAAAAATGGTTGAGGAAAGGGTTTACAAGATTGTTTGTAAATTAGTTTTGGAACAAATTCAACTCCTATTTTTCTAAGGGGTTTTTGTCCAATCCTAGGGTTTACAAATCCTACAGGCAACACAATGCTCTGATACCATCTATAAGGTTCCCAACCTTTAATAAGGTAGAGATCCCTGTGTTTACAATGCTAGTCCCTGGATCAATAGCTAGAATCCACAGTTAATATGTAATATCAAGAAACAAAGGTCGTAATACAACTTTATAACCACGAATAAAATAATTTATTACATCTTACATAGCTCATTTGGCTATCTCATTACAATGCAGGAGAATATAACAATAGCATGGGGTCCTTCATCTTCAAAGTGCCACAGGCAGACATGTTGGTTGTAGACTTGTAATCCTAATCATTAAACTTCACTAATATCAAACAAACCTGCAACATAACAAGTTACAGCCACAAGGGTCAATACATTTGAATTGTATTGGCAAGTGATACTATGGTAGTATAGTGGAGTCTATCATCTATATGCATTTGGGTAAGTGGAGCTTAGGCTTGCATTGCTCAAAATATATTTTTCTTATCATTTGAAAACACTAAGTTTTTGTTGACAAAAATCACCCAAGGCATCTCCCAATACAAATTGGTGATCCTTCAATCCCTTGTTCAACCACAAGATTTTAACTTAGAAATTTGGATGAGGAGATTCTTGATAGCTTCCATGTCTTGATGCTCAAATTGTCCTTTACCAGGGACATGGCTAAGTACTTAGATTTTTCACTCTGCAGAGGTGGTGCACTTTCCCCACAAGATTTGGTTTCCCAAGACAAGATCTTTCAGAGGCCTTCCCTTAGACCAGAATGGACGCGTTCCAACCTATCATCCCCTACCACCAACTGTCCATTTGGATCAGTTATTGCAACCTATATGATCCAGGCAGAGCCCATAATGCCAAGTGGCTGCACTTGAAGCTTCTCAACATTTGACATCTCAAATCTCTTTGTTCCTGGGTGGCATTCCACAAGTGTGATACACAAGGTTCACCAGTCCCCTGGCCTTGTGTAACCACCCAACATAAATCCATCCTTTCCATTCCACCCAGGTGATTCATTCATATAGTTGTTTTATTAAACAAAAACTCAAGTCCTTGACTTTGAAATATTCCATAGCATGAATATAATCCACCCTTGTTTTCTACTAGCTAGGCTAAGCATGATAGTAGTAGGAATCTTAACTTAGGGAAAATTCTACTAAGGTTTCATCTACTAGGATTTCCCATGGCATAGTCCACACATAGAAAATTCCATGCAAGTCCTACTTAGAAATATCACTAATGCATAGTGAAAATAATGGGACAAAAGTATGAAGCACCACTTTCCTTTTTGGTAGAGAATATAAGTTCACTCCTTGTCTTTGCAATGATCACACTCTTCAAATCACTACAATTCAGTCAAGCAAGGCAATATTTCAATCTATTATAATGTTTATAACCTATTAGAAACCACTTATTGGTCATTTTATAAAGTGGCAAAACTATTTGCAAAAGGTTCCACCTACAAACCATTTTTAAACCAAGCATTATTTTATGTGGTGGAGAAATGCTTTTAATAAGGCAACAATCTATAGGGTTCACAAAATATGTTTTCAAATCATAAAACCTTGTGTTTAGGGTCAGAGAGTTTAAATCAAAAAATTTCCCAAAGGCTTTCTCCAAAAAGAATTTTTAACAAATAAACAATATTTTTATTTGACTAAAAATGGTTTAAATCAAAGATTTATTCCTTTGCTTGACCAAATACATTTTCAAATCCACAAATTGATTCCTATGGTCAGTAGGTTCAAAACAAACCATTTTCCAAAGGTTTTATCTCAAAAATCATTTTAGAACAACTTTTATATTCTAAACATGCATACACAAGTTTCTGCAAAAAACAATCAATTTAACAGAAGCATTTTAGTAAACAAAGTGCATGGTCAGAAAGTACTTGTTTTGCTGAATCCATTTATATAAAATTTGTAAAATTTGGACGTGTAGTTTGAAAGTTATGAATTTTTCAAATTGGCACATCAAATAGAACAATTCTGTTTTTATTAAAACAGACAGGGCCACGTGGCTTGTTCATATTCGTCTGTACGGCTTCGTGCGGATCGTGCAACGAGAGGCGTTGGATTTTAAACAGATCGTGTGGCTCAGAAGGAAGCGTACCCCTTCGGGTTAATTTCTATCCTAGCCATTAGATCGAAATCGAACGGCGCACAACACGCTTGCCATCGAGTGGCGGCGTTGACAGGGGCAGGTGGCGGCGCGGTCTCTGGCTACGGCATCGTGGCGATTACAGGAAGCAAGAGAGGAAGGGGAATGTCTCACCAGGTTCGCGTGGTCGTGGTGATGCTCAAGGTTGTCCTTGCTGGCGAAGGGGCGCTCGGGATCGACGGGAATCGCTCGCCGGAGTTGCTCCTGGAGACGGGTTCGCTCGGCCGTTATCGGGGACGTCGTTACAGAGCGTGCTGGGTCAAACGAATGGTGCAGTTAGACTCGTAGGAAAGTGGTGAGTATGTGAGCATCACAGAGAGTGGAAGGGAAGGTCTGGTCTCACCAGTAGTGCTCGTCGGAGCGGAGGCAGACGGTGGTGATGTGCAGTGGTCGTCCTTACCAGCGTTCCGGGACAAGCGCGGGCAGGTTGGGGGTACTGGGAGATGCGTACGATGATGGCGACCAAGATCGAGTGGTCGATGGGGCAAGGGGCGACGAGGAGCTGTCAGAATTGGAGAAGAGGCTCGTCGGAGTCCGCGGTGGTGCGAGCAAAAATGGGAGCGGCCTGGGGGCAGAGAGTGGGTGGTTCCTGTGGGAAAACGGAGAGGAGGGAGAGGCGGTTAAGAGGGAGCAGTCACCGACGGGGGTTACTCGGCCAGTAACGCGAATTCACGCTGGCATTCAAACGGCAGTAATGGCAAGAGAGGGGGGCGCGGTCAGCGGTGGGTGAGGACGACGGTGAGGTGGCAGTGGGGTCGCTTAGCAGCGAGAGAGAGAGTGTGGGGGTGGGGTCCAATGGTCAGCGACTTAGCGGGTTCGTTCGCGAGTGAAAAACGATTCACTGCGGGAGAGAAGGAGTGGGCTGGACCGGGCTTAGTTGGGCCTTCTGGCTGGGCTGAGGTCCGATTCTATTTCTATTAATCCGTTTTGATTTTTTTTAGTTTATTCAAACATCTATTTGAATTCAAACTTCTCTCAACTTTTGTGTGGATTCAAACACTGATTAATAATACACTCCAAAGTCAAATTTAGAATAATTTATTTATTCTTTTTAGGGTCTTTTAATTATTTAAAATAGGCTCTAGTATTAATTAAATAAGATTTAATAATATTTTTCAATCTCCATTTGAATTCAAATCACCACCAAACTTTGGGTGATTTTTTATTCTGTTTATCAACATATTTCAAAGTTCAAAATAGAATAATGCTTTTATTCTTTTAGGATCTATTAATAATTAAATAAATAGTCCATAATCTTTAATTCAAATAGGTTTTAATTTATTTTAAAAAATCTTTTTGAAATCTAAATAATATCAAAATATTTTCAGTAGGTTTCATTTGAAAAACTAAAACACTTGGAATTCTTATTTTAAAATCTTTAATAAATTTTTAATATTTATTTGAAGGAAAAAGCCTTTACTTGAATAAAATTGGATATTAATAAATCCTTATTATTTTATTTAAATAAACCTTTATTCTTTTTATCAAATAGAAATAATTTATTTCATTTGCTTGGCCAAAATTTAATTGGTTTTTTTTTAAATAGTCCTTATTTCTATTTCTACCTTTGCTTTTGAAAACCATATCTTTAAATTTAAAGATCCAAAAATAGTGATTCCAACTTTTATAACTTTATTTATTATTTGTTTATCTCTTAAATTCCTTTAGGATTATTTGCTCACCATTTGGTATGAATTTCTAGATGGTTGCTTTATTAGCTTTGGAAATTCAATTTCCCTTATCTTATTAAATTCATTAGATTTTATCTATGGCTCCAAATTAAGTGAATCCAATTCATATGGTTTTATAATATTTCTAATAGTCATTCTTAATCAATTTGAAATGTTTGCTTGACCAATTTTTTTATATGGATCAAATCCATAGGCTTAGAGATAACTTGAAAATGATTTTCTTCCATTAGGGTTTTAGAGTGTTTGGTTTATTTTCCAAGTGTTTAAATTTCAAGATTCATTTTATGAAGAATGCATTCCACTTTGATTTGAATTTATTTGGATTCAAAAATTAACCAAAGTTTGTTCCAGATGGGACTTTAAGTTTCCATTTAGAAACAAAAGTTTCTTTTCACCCTGAATTTCAACATTTATTTATTTTGTTTATTTATTTTTCACATAACAAGATTTGGAAAATCTTGGGATGTGACAGCGGATAACTTTGAACTTCGACCATTGGATCAAGACTGGAAAAACAAAACATTGCTAACCGTTGGATCTTCTTTTCCATTCATAGCATCTAGAAGATTCTATTGATAGTCTTCACCATGTACAATGAATGCTATTATGCACAAACCTCAAAAATACACTTCATTGCATAGTTTCGGGAACCTTGTGCTAAGTGCATGGACGTGGATGTAATTTGCATTTTTATGAGGTCCTTGATGTAAGTTGTACTTTCACCAACCATGTTAACTGAACCATCTTGCACCTAAGGGGCCTACCATAGTTATAAGAAAATGTAACTGCCCCGGTTATCACACAAATAAGTGTACCACAGTTTCTTATAATTCCATTTTTCAAGCTTCCTAGTTAACTTCGCACACTTCACTGACTTCTTGCCGATTTAACGAAATTAGGTCAAACTTGAGCTAAAAGTAAGAGCACTAGATTTCCCTTGAATTAGATGTCTTTTTGAGGTAGATGGGTGCATCTTCTTGTAGTAAACAATACCGTCGGTGTGAGTTTCCAATTATCTGATAAGAACATTCTCAATTTCCCGAGTGATGACGAGATTGTTCTTTTCCGTAAAGAAGGTTCAAAGAATATGGATTTGAATGCCACAAGCCAAGCTTACTGACATACCAAGTGGACCAACATGTTTTACTTATGATTCCCATGTTTAATGTTATTAGTTTTAAAACTTAGTCCTAGCAAACTCTACCGACTTGAATGACATTATGCCGATTTATCGAAATTAGGTCAAATTTGAACTAAAAGTAAATTGTAGGTTGCTTTGAAAGTTTTGTGATTTTTTTTGAATTAACCATCGGGGGTTATTTAATATATCACAACCCGCTGCCAAGAATTTGGCCAACAAGTTCAACTTCTTTCTAAGATTATTCATCTTGACAACTTAGCGAAATTAGGTCAAACTTGAGCAACAAGTAAGCGCGATAGATTGCTCTTGAATTAATTGTGTCTTTTCGTAGGTAGATGTGTGCATCTTATTTTTGTAAACGATGCCCTCGGTGTGAGTTTCCAACTATCAAGAAAGAACATTCTCAATTTCCTGAGTGATGACGAGGATTGTTCCTTTCCAAAAGAAAGTCTAGAGAATATAGATCCAAATGCCACAGCCAAGCTTTCTCACACATATATAAAGATATATATATATATATATATATATATATATATATATATAGTGAACCGGCATGTTGTACTTATGATTCGCATGTTTTATGAGTTTTTAAACTCCTACCTAGCTAACTGTGTCCTCTTGAATGGTTTTATGTCAATTTATCGAAATTAGGTCAAATTTGAACTACGGTAAAGTTGTAGGTTGCGTTGTCAGTTTTGCGGATTTTTTTGGAGGTAACCATCGGGGGGGCATCATTTAATATATCACAAGCCACCACCGACCATTTTGACAACAGGTTCAAATTCTTGCTATGATTTCGCATATTGACAACTTAACAAAATTATGTCACACTAGGGTACTAGTAAGCGAGATAGATTTGTCTTGAATTATTTGTGTTTTCGGAGGAAGATGGGTGCATCTTCTTTTAGTAAACAATGTTGTCGGTGTGATTTTCCAGGAAAGAACATTATCAGTTTCCAAGTGGTGATGAGATTTCTCCTTTCCGCAAAGAAAGTCTGAAGAATATGGATCTCAATGCCACGAGCCAAGATTTTCACACATATATAGTGGACAGACATGTTGTGTACTACTTATATGATTCCCATGTTTCTAGAGTTTTGAAACTTCGACCTATCTAACTCTGTCCACTTGAATGTCTTTATGTCGGTTTGTCGAAATTAGGTCAAATTAAATTTGAACCACGAGTAAGTTGAAGGCAGCGTTGATAGTTTTGAGATTTTTTTTGGAGTTAACCATTGGGGGTCATTTAATATATCACAAACCACCATCAAGAGTTCTGACAATAGGTTCAACTTCTTGCTAAGATTTTGCATCTTGACACATTAACTAAATTAGGTCAAACTTGAGCTACAAGTAAGCGCAATAGACTGCTCTTGAATTAATTTTCTTTTGGATGGTAGATGGGTGCATCATATTTTAGTAAACGATGACGTCGGTTTGAGTCTCCAACTATTAGGAAATAACATTCTCAATTTCCCCAAGTTTTGCGAATTTTAAAACTTCCTAGCTAACTCTACCTACTTGAATGAGACTTTGTGGCGATTTATCGAAATTAGGTCAATTTGAACTACAAGTAAATCGTATGTTTCTTTGAAAGTTTTAGGAAAAAGCTTTTCGATGGTTTTTGATATACTGAACTCCTGGTTGGATTCAAAAGATTTTTCGAAAATTTTAAGAGCATACTTATAGTTAAAACTCGACATGGTCGGTGGGAGTACGGTTTACATCGAAGACCTCAAAAAAGACAAAATTACATAGAGGTTCCTAAATTTAGCACAAAGGGCCCTAAAGTTAAGCAAGGAAAAGCGGTTGGGTCCTTCTCGAGTGAGAAGGTGAGCCATGCCCTTTGTACTACTATACTTGCTTCTCCTCACTGTTAAACCAGCGTGCTACTGGTCGCAGGGTGTGAAATGGAACGACAAGGCTGGTCCACGCACGTGTGCCACCGATAGTTTGGACAGAGGTTTTAAATTTTTCTAATATTTTACATCTTGACAATTTAACGAAATTTGGTCAAACTTGAGCTAGACAAGTAAAGAGTACAAAAGGGAGGCATCCCGAGCCTTTAGAAAAAGAGAGGTAGCGCGAGATCAGTGAGGAGGAGGAGTTGAAGGCGGTTCGATGTAAGAGCATAGTTATGATGGATTCCTCACACGAGGTACTCCTACTGCCTTAAATTGCACACTGTATTATTACTAGTAGTAGTAAATTTCAGGACCTATGCAACCAAAAATGTGAGTTTTCTCTCTCCTTCACTACCTCTCATCTCCCCACCCCTCTCCCCACGCGCACCGGCCCGACTGATCTCTCCCTCGTACACAGCGTTGTGCTGCACACGTGTGCCATGACCAGTGTAGTGTCATAGGGACACTGAATTTCCGTAAGATGGTGCAGCCCCATACTTTCATTCACAGCAAGAGCATTAGCAAAATGAGGCTTATTCCTTGTTGCGGTCAGATCCAATGGATGCACGGGGCGAATCTTCACGATGGAGTAGATATCCTCAAAGATATACTTCTAATGACCACACCAAAAGTTGGGATCCTGAAGATCCTCATCACATGGAGGCTCCGCAAGCTAGTCACGCTGACGAAGGGAAGACTATTCAATGATATGCATGTACTTGTAATTGACCCGAGTTTGCTTCCTATTTCTCTTGGAAGAAGTCCTGGACCTCTTTAATACATCCCAAATGTATTAACTTGTCCAAGAACTTTGCTCGATGATTTGGTCCAAAATCTTCCCACACTTGGATAAAACTGCTGAATCTAACGCTCTTTTTAGTAAAAGTCTTCTTTTTGTCAGTTTTCGCAGGAAATAAAATCAAGGAAAAATACCAAAATAGTTTTTCACCAAATAAAGAAGCCTGGAAACTTGGAATCAATAAAATGGAGCCATGAGGCCCAAAAGGGACCAGGTGGCGCACCCAGTAAGGGTGGGCGCGCCACCTAGGGCCTTTTGGCCCTCGAGCATCGTCTCGGCCTCTCCTTTGGCGTATTCCCTTATATACCCAGAAAACCTAATCCCCCAGAAGCACAAAGCGTTTCGCGAAACAGAGTGCCTCTAGAGCCATGATCTTCATTTTGGGGGTCAGATTTGTCCTTCTCTCCACCTCGGAGAGTGGGATTTCGAGGTCTTCTCCACCACCATCATCAACATCATCATGAATGACCATGAGTTCATCCCCCATCATCATGTGTGAGTAATTCCTTGTGGGCATGTGAGGTGGATGGGTATTTGATGAGATCCATCATGTAATCATCCATACATATCGAGATTTGAGGTGTTTATCTTGTAGACATCCTTGTACGAGTGTTGGTACACTTTTGCTTTGTTTAATGCTTGTTGCTAGGGCCCGAGTGACATGATTTCAGTACTGAAATTTTCTTGCCCAATCATATATTTGAGTTTGGTATGTATTTTCAAAGTGTATTACCTATTATTATGTTGAACCTACCAACCCTAAGGTGACTGTTAGGGAAAACAATGGGAATATATGATAGTTTGATGATATTGTGTGTTCATGAAGTGTTAATGGTTTGTTTCGGTCTATTTGAAAAGGTAGATCTTAATTTCTTGTAGTACCAAGTTAGCCCTGGTAAAATGGGTAGGCAGGACAAAATATATTATGCAAACTTACATGCATGATTATGTTTGGATCACACACCTACACACAACTAAATTAGAGATAAATGCCATGGTAATAGGATACATTATATGATGGATATCATTCATACAACACCTGCTATCACCTCATGCCAGCATTTTAGCCACTGAAAGTTTCACAACATTTCATCCGGTGAAAACTACTGCTTTGAATCAACTGCCATAAATCACCACTTTTTTGCAAGTTTGTTGATATACAGGTGTTATTCAGAGTGACATCTCAATTTCTAAAGTCGTATTTGTATTCTTGTGTTCCCTTGAGTCGAACTATAAATTTGGGTAATACTTCCCATCGAAGATTTCAACGATCCCCTATACTTGTGGGTACCAAGACATTTTTTGGCTTCGTTGCCGAGGAGCCTAGACTTATCGGTAAAACCACTTGTTTTCATTTACTTGCTGTAATTACTTGTCTCTCATCATGGGCAAGAGTAAGGATGCTACCAATAAGGATGTTATGCCTTCTACTACAAGAAGATGTACGAATTTTCCCTCTATGCCAAACTTTTCACCTAATGTTGTTACCACTCCTTCTATTAAAAAGAAAACTACTATCCTAGAAAGTTCACCATTGTCTAGGATGTCTACTAGTATTGAAAAATATTTGTTGGATGATGGCCAAGATGAAGAGGGGACACCTTATTTATCAAAGTCCTTGTCCAATGATGATATGGAATCTGAATATGATAAAAATGAACATGAAAATGAAAAAGATAGTGCCACTAGTTCTAAAAGGACACCTAGTGAAGAGGATATTTCTTTCACTAAAGCTTTTATGAGTCTTGATCTAGATTACTTGGATAAATTTGAAGAAACTCTACGTACTTTTTCTCTAGGAAAACTATTTCCTGTTGCTAGTAATGAAAAGAACCTGCAATATTCATTAAAGATAAGGATTATGATTCTGAAATTGGCCCTGAAATAATAGAAAAAGTGGAAACATCTAAGTTCTATGGTAAAGAAGAAGAATTTTCCTATTGGCATTTAATGAATTTAGAAGATACTGCTTGCCTATTTGGAAAAACCAAGATGCAACAATGTTATTATTTCTTAAAACTGTTCCCTTCTCTCTAGGAGGAGATGCAATAACTTGGTACCAATTGTTAGCTCCTAAGTCCACTACTAGTAAGTAAGCATGATTGTATGCGTTTTTTCATATGTATATTTCTGATAGTAAAATACATGTTATGAGAGTTGAAATTAGTAACTTCACACAAAAATAAGAAGAAAGTATTCTCAAGCTTGGGGGAGATTTTGTGCTATTGGAAGGATATGTCCTACACATGGTTTTAAGGATAATGAATTGCTTAATATATTTTATAGTGGAATAACTGAAAGTTTTAGAACCTATATAGACAGTGTTGCATGAAATATTTTAGGGAAATGACTATTGAAGAAGCTAAGGAATTATTGAACACTATTACTCATAATTATCATGATTGACATATTGAAGAAGAAGAGAAAAGTGAGAAGACTCATAACAAGAGAGGTTTTCTCATATTATCTAATGAAGATATGGAAGAAGCTCATAAATCTATGGAGGAAAGGGGTATTAAATCCTCTCATTTAAAGGAACTTACTGATGAGGTATTAAATTCCCTATTGATAAACCATGTTTCCCTATTCAAGTTCATGTTATATGTCCTTCAGAAAGCTATGGAAAGGTATCTCACCTCCTACTGAAATTTCTTGTGTTGATCATTGTAGCAATTTTGTTCCTCATCAAGAAAGATATGATCATGATATTGAAAGAGAAATAATAGAGAAGTCTCATAAGATAAATGTTCTCCATGAGAGAGTAGGATATTGTGTTAACTCTCTTCAGATGACTATTAAGCATTGCAAAATGATGAATAATCAAGTTGAACAAATGATTTCTCTTTGAAATAAGTTGTATGAAAAGATTTTTTAATGATAAGAAGAAATTTGTGGAGTTAATACAAGGGGAGACTCTAGCACTCAGGATCCTGATTATCCTAATGGGCATCCAAAAAGGAAAGAGCAAGAGGGTCTTAATAAGAAGTCAAGTGCAGGAAAATCTCCCAATGAAAATGAAGATAATGGGAATTCTAAAGATCAAGAAAATGATGTATCACTCTCTGATGCTGAAACTGAGAATAATAATAATGAAGAAGGTGATGTGGAAATGTCCCAACAAAATGAAGAATCACAAGAAGAGGAGAATAGTGAAGAATCTGAACCTATTGTAAGTGAGGACCCTCAATCATCAAGGGATAAAAACAACAAGAAGAAGAAGCCTCCACCACAACTAAAAGGTAAAGAAAAGGATCCATGGGTACAAAGACCTATACCATATCCCCAGGAGGTAATTGAAACTTTAGATGATGCAAGGTTTGAAAAGTTTATTAGATTGATAAAAAGTTTACTTGCAAATTTCCTTAGTTGATGCTATTAAAGTACCTCCATATTCCAAATATATGACAAATATTTTCACTAATAAAAGAAATATACCACATGAATCTATTACTACTATGCTTGCTGAATATTGTTTTAAGGGGAAAACTACCTAAAAAGAGAGGGATCCAGGTATTCCAACTATTCACTGCACCATTAAAAATACTCATGTAAAATATGCCTTATGTGATCTTGGAGCTAGAGTAAGTGTCATGCCTTTTTCTCTTTATAAGACACTTAACTTAAATAAATTAGTACCTACTGAAGTTCCACTTCAAATGGCTAACAAATCTACTGCTATTCCTATTGGTATATGTGAGTATATTCCTATTATGATTGCTAATGTGAAGATTCCCATAAACTTTGTCATATTAGATATGATAATTTATCTATTATTATGGGTAGACCTTTTTTAATTACCAAAGGGGATGTGATTAATTGTACTGAAAGAAAGGTAAAATTTAATGCGAAAGGGAAGGAGCACACTATATATTTTCCAAATAATAATTCTATTGAGTTACCTAAGAGAATTGTTAATGCCATTGAACCAAGAGTTCTTATAATTCGAAGTTTTGAGATTCCTATTCCTCCTACCAAGCCTGAGTATGAAATAATAATGGTTGGAACTATTCCAATCCATTATGAGGTACCTCGAATTTCTTAAAAAAAAAGTGAACCACTGTTTCTATCTTTATCATAGTGTTAATGAGACTATCAACCTCATTTTTAACATGATAATGATCATATGATGATTGCCATTTAAATTATTCCTGCAGTAGTATTATAGTTTACTTGAATAACTTCATATAAGTTTAGTTACTTTAATTATTTTATGTTTGTCTTTGATGATTTTTGAGTTCAAGAAAGTTTACACAGAAAATATTTTGCAAAAATTAAGAAGAAATTCCTAGGCCATTTTTTGCACAAAGGATCCACCCCTCCAAAGGACACTACGAGAAAGTGAACAAGGGCCAAGAAAGGTTGGGTGGCACGCCTATTAAGGGTGGGCGCACCCCTACCCTTGTGGGAACCTAGGAGGAGTTAGGTAGCCTCCAACCGCCCAGGTTCTTCATTTCTTCTCAAACCCCGACCAGGTACCACTCAAAAAAATCTCTGCTCCCTTGCTGCCCATTTCTCGATCTCCAAGTTTTGGCAGCCATTTTCAAAGTACTTTGGAGGGATTGCTCATTGGTATGTGACACCTCCACTTATCCAAGTCAATTTTGATATGATGATTTATATTGTGAGAAAAATGCTACTCTTGGTGCTACATCTCATGCATAAAAATCCATGGATTTGAATCTTTCTATTGGAAATGGTTTATAGTAGTGCTTTGTAGAAACTTTTTAGAGCATCTCTAAATGATTATAACTTGATACATCTAATTGTTTAGTGATCTCTAGTCTTAGTGGTGCAAGGTCTCATCCACCATGAACAAGGGGAAAGCCTCATGAGAAGCTTAAGACCAAGGAAAGGCTCAATAGCCTTACCCAATTATGATGAAGAGCAAGAATGGAAAGATGATATGATCTTTAAGGTGGAGGCTTTGAAGGTGAAGGCCACCAAATGGCCTGGCCCCAATGCACTGAAGGCATTATCCATATAGGAAGATTTTACTTATTTCTTGCAGAAAACCAAGTTGGAGGACTTTGCAAAACATACCCAACCGACCTACTAAGAGCTAAGTAGTGAGTTCCTAGCCACCTCTAGGTTTGTAAAAAACAAAGGGAAGGTAAGTAGTAGAATTAAGGAAACTCCCAGCACTTTTTATGTGAGATTTGTCATGAAGGGTCAAAGGTTAATTATGCCCCTAGAGGAATTTTGTAATGTCATACATGTCACTAATTAGGGAAAATGGGAAGCTATTCCTACTTATTCTGATAAAATCCTCCGCTCATTCTAGAGGAGTATAAGTGTATATGTGCCATAGGATATTCATAGAGTAAAGTTCCCTCATATTCAGCACCTTATATTAAGATATTTTGCATTGTTTCTTGTTAGAGGATTTCTTGCAAGGATGAACTCAACAGGATGCAATGGTCCCATAATTTATTTATTAAAATGTGCTAAGGAAGGTGTAGCTCCTGAATATAACTTGGGTATGATTATTGCTAGAACCTTGTCATATGCTATAAAACATAATAGCACGAAACTTCTTCATGCTGGAGAAATAGCCACATTAGTTTTTGAACACCTTAAGAATGAAATAAAATTTGAATACATGGGAATTCCGGTTTCGAGACCCATTCTTTTGGATTCTAATATGTTTGTTGTCATGGGGATATTGAGGGAATATGGCACGGGTCACATGATGTACAATATATGGTTAACCGTGGTAGGTTGGAATCCACTTTGCTTCCTCGTATTGACTATTTTGACAGGTTAAGAGGGAAGTGGACATCCCCTATCAATGAGTATGCATTGGAGGAAGTTGTTAAACCGCCTTCACCAGCAATATGGCGAGATTATCCTCAACCTGTAGCTCATAGCACATGGGGTGGCATGCATGCAACACCTGATTATCACGCCGAAAAAGGTTCCTCTTCTCAACAGCAGGACGAGGATGCATCGCCGCAGTGGCCATCATGGGAGCTTTCATCATAGCTTGGGCGAGTATGATTTACTCCCTTCCTTTTCATTGTATATTCCATGTTAGAATTGTTTAAGTTATGTGAGTTATGTTTTCATTTTAGTAGAACCCAAAACCTAAAAATATTTTTCTTGTTTAGGTAGTTAGCTTGCATTTATTTTATTTCTTTTTTTGTCTAAAACGAAAAACCAAAAAAAGATTTATTTTTCAAAATTGCACGTAGAAGGAGTTGCAGAAATCCGTATGATGATGTCTAGTGTTTTATTTTTCATTTTTTATCTGTAACTTCGATTAGGCTGAAATTTATACATAAACTATACCACACAAAAAGTGGCAAAAATTCCTGGGATGCTTAAGTAGGGAAATATTGTGCTACATCACTGCTAGAAATTGTTAGCAGATTTCAATTTTTAACACGAAAAATGGCTAGTTGACTTTTAAATGATCCCTAATTCCATGCAATGGTAAAATATGGATCATATCCACTATAAACCACCACGTTTATGAGAAGTAATTGATGGAAAATCTTGCAGCAATGTTTTTGAAATTGATGAAAATGAAGTCCAGAATAAACCAAGATATATCTAATTACTTTATTTCAACATATATGAGCATATTGTGCAGTTCAAGATGGGAAACGAAGAACAACAATTATGAATCAATGTGTATGAATTAATTAAAATGGTATGACTCCTTTTCTCTACTTATGCATGCAAGTTAACATTAGCAAATGCTTGGGAAAAGTTTCATCAATACTTAGGGAAGTGGTAATGATTGGTTACTTTATTTGTGTTCTTTTGGCTGTATAATGAGGCAAGTGAGATGCTATTAGGGAACATTATTTTAACTTGATTGCATGATAGTATCCCTGAACAGAAGTCTATGCATACCATTTTGCTTGTTGATGTGGACATGAGGCATATTCAATGATGAATATTTATATTCCTATGTGTCTTTGAAATATGGAGGTTGAGTCTTGTATGATAGTCTAGTCTTTCAAATTGTGAATCTCATCGTCGAATCATATGTTAGTTAGTTGATAGTATCTTTAGTTGATAACTAAGCCTTTCCGCTAGAATTTAAACCAATTCCCCCAACATATCCATCATTAGGTTGGTGGGCGCCCATCCTTTAAACCCTTATCCTGGAAAAATATCCCAATGAGTTGGCTCTTCTACGGAAGAAAAATGGGCGGAAACTAAGAAGTGCCCACCAAGCAAGGCAAAAATCAAGAGATGCTTATTCGTTTAAAGCTTATAATCAAAAACATTGATGCACTATGGATAAAAAATCCACTTAAAGATGAATGAAAAAATACTCGCAAGCCCAACAAGTGGCAACCAAATTACTGCCACTGATGCAAAGGTGAGAGAAACATACCAAAAAATCAACTATCCTATTCGACTCCACATGTTGTCAACTAAAGATACTAGTTACTTACTCATGTATGGGTCTTCTATGATTGTTTAAACATTGAAAGATTGGAAGGATACAGCGTCCCCAAAGTATTTAGTTTGCGATGCAAGCATGATGAATTACTTGTCAACACTTGAAAGAATCAACGGCCTCAAAAACCTTACAAATGATTCAATCAAATGCGGTGTGAGAACTTTGTTCATTGCCACTATTAGGTAATAATGTTCAAATAGTGTTGTCATATATTATATCCTTTGTACCATGTATGATCATTTGTACACCGGCATAGTGGGCTCTCATTATTACTTTGTTATCCATTGATAAAGCTATGTTTCAAATATTTTCCATGTTAAAATGTTATGCATGAATAGAGGAAAGTTCTTGTAAAGTATTTTATCGCTTCTACACTATGTTTGATTTCTTTGAGGACAAACAAAGAGCTAAGATTGGGCGAGCTGATACATCCCAAATGTATCTTACTTTCCAAGCACTTCTCTTGACGATTTGGTCCAAAATTTTCAACACTTGGATAAAACTTCTGAATCTAAAACTTTTTTAGAAAAAGTCTTCTTTCTGTCAGTTTTTGCAGGAAATAATATCAAGGAAAAATACCACAACAATTTTTTACCAAATCATGAAGCTTGGAAACTTGGAATCAACAAAATGGATTCACGAGGCCCAAAAGGGACTAGGTGGTGCGCTACCCAGGGCCTTTTGGCCCTTGAGTGTCATATCGGCCTCTCCTTTGGCGTACTCCCTTATATACCTAGAAAACCTAATCCCCTAGAAGCACGAAGCGTTTCACGAAATAGAGCGCCACCAGAGCCACGATCTTAATTTCGGAGGTCAGATTGGTCCTGCTCTCCACCCAAAGAGTGGGATTTCGAGGTCTTCTCCACAACCATCATCATCAACATCCTCACCAACGACCATGAGTTCATCCCCCATCATCATGTGTGAGTAATTCCATGTGGGAATGTGAGGTGGATGGGGATTGGATGAGCTCCATTATGTAATCATCCATATGTATCGAGATTTGAGGTGTTTATCTTGTAGACATTCTTGTAAAAGTGTTGGTACGGTTTTTCTATGTTTATGCTTGTTCCTATGGCCAGAGTGACATGATTTCATTATTGAACTTTTATTTCCAAATCATATATTTGAGTTTGGTATACATTTGCAAAGTTTATTACCTATTATTATGTTGAACCTACGAACCCTAAGGTGATAGTTAGGGAAAACAATGGGAATATATGATAGTTTGAGGATATTGTGTGTCCATGAAGTGTTAATGCTTGGTTCTGGTATATTTGAAAAGATAGATCTTAATTGCATGTAGTACCAAGTTAGCCCTGGTAAAATGGCCAGGCAGTACAAAAGATATTATGCAAACTTACATGCATGATTATGTTTGGAGCACACACCTACACACAACTGAATTAGAGATAAATTCCATGATAATAGGATACATTATATGATGGATATCATTCATAAAACACCCGCTATCACCTCATACCTGTGCTTTAGCCACTGAAAGTTTCACAACATTACTTTCGGTGAAATCTTGAAATCTCCTACTTTTTACTGCTTTGAATCAACTTCCATAAATCACCACTTTCTTTGCAAGTTTATTGATATACAGGTGTGATTGAGAGTTACATCTCAATTACTAAAGTCTTATTGGTATTCTTGTGTCCCCCTTCAGTCGAACCATAAATTTTGGGTAATACTTCCCATCGAAGATTTTAGCGATCCCCTATACTTGCGGGTATCACTCTTTTCCTTCTTTGCCCGTTCAGCCATCCGTTCGGCCTCTCTTTTTTTCCTTCTCAAGTTCAACCTTGTTTACAAGAACACCTTCTTTGTTGGGCCGAAAGTACCAACCTCGAGGACGTCTCTTGTAAGTCCGGGAGACACCGCGAGAACCACCTGTGAAATGAGTAAGGTAAATATCAAAAGATAAGCACACACACAAGTCTAGAAAGAATTGCTAACAATAGTAGAGAAGCAACCACAACGAAATTATACGCCGCATCAATATGAGTCAAAAAGGCAGTGTTGGAACCTTCCAGGACGAATATTCTGGCGCAACCAGGGGTGGATAATACGTCCCTAGTGAATTTTTGCAAATTGACTCGGATTAATAGCATGCATACAAATCGGCAACTTCTAATGGTTGATTTTCGATGATTATTAACATGCATATGGATCAATGGGCAACTTCTAATCTGAGTTTCAACAACAAAAAACACCTTCCATACAAAATAAAAGAATGGGGGAGTTACCCTCACTCATTGGAAGATTTAATCAGAGGAGAGGGTACCTGAGAGGATGAGGGAGCAGATTCGGTGAAAAACCAGAGAATCTGACGGCTGGAGCAGCACCAGGGAGGGACGGGAAGGCCGACGGAGGCTAGGGAATAGGAGGGATTTGAGGTGAGGAGAGCTGCTTTGTTTGAGCCTCCTCACCCGACGCCCATCCCTAAGAAGATGAAAACCGCCCGGTCAGGATTATCCGGCCCCCACTAGGGGCGGATAATCCGGCCCTATCTGGAATTTTTAGTTTACACAGAGTTCATGCCAGCACAACCCAACAACACCCTCACAATGTTGACAAAGGACTTCTGTGCAAGACAGAAAGATGTCTTGAGGTGGGGATAAGCTTAGGTTTAGATAGCCAAACCGAGATGGTACTACACACCCAAAATTGCAAGAACCAAGAAGAAAGAAAAGCCAATACTAGGTGTGTTTTCCATAAGAACACAAGATAGGCATGAAAAATAGATAAACCAACTCTTCGCGAGGAAGAGTGCAGTGGCCAAAGCCACCATGTAGGTTTGAATGGTATGACACCACGAATATGTATCATGGGTTCTTGACCAATACTCATCAATAAGCTAACATATCACATAATGGTATTAAGAGAAATTATTTGTCTTACTTTTGGCATTATAGGGGGAGGGTTAGCCCAATTGATTAGGACCACATTCCCCCTATGTCCATGCCCGTATGTAAACCAAATACAGGATGAGATATAGGTGAGTATGCAAGGGTGATTAAGTTAAGCTCCTTGAATCCACAATATTTAGCTCATCCCTCATGTAACAAAATCTTGCTTCATCAAGTGTCTTCGTGAATATATATATATATGCAAGTTGATTCTTCATGCTCACAAAGGATAGCTAAATATCACCATGAGCAACATGATCTCGAATAACATGATTACGAATCTCAATATGCTTAGTTCTTGTATGTTGCACCGGATTGTAAGCAATTTTGATGGCACTTTCATTGTCACATAAAAGAGGCACTTTTTCACAATTGACACCATATTCCTTTAAAGTTCACCTCATCCGTAACAATTGGGTGCAAGCACTTGCAGCATCCACATATTCAACTTCGACAGTGGAGAGAGATATGCAAAAAAATCTTATAAGACCAACATACCAAGGATATGCCCAAAAATTGACAAGCTCCAGAAGTTGATTTTCTATCACCCTTATCACCAGCCCAATCAGAATCCATGTATCCACATAGAGATAAATTAGATCCTTTGGTTTACCATAGACCAAAGAGGGGAATGAACCAAATATCGAAAGATTCTCTTGACCTCCACCAAGTCGCTTTCTTTAGGGGCCGCTTGATACCTTGCACACATTCCTACACTCAACACAATTTCGGGTCTAGATACACATAGGTAAAGAAAGGAGCCGATCATGGACCGGTATATATTTTGATCCACATCTTTGCCATTGTGTTTTAACTCAACATGACATTTAGTTTGCATTAGTGTAGAAACGCGATTGAGATTCGTCATCTTGAATATCTTGAGAATGTTTTGGATGTATTTTTCTTGACTAATGAATGTTCCTTATCTTAGTTGCTTGATCTCGAATCCAAGAAAAAACCTTAACTCCCCCATCATAGACACATCAAACCTGTCAGTCATAAGCTTTTAAAATTCATAGTTAAAAGCTTGGTTAGTAGAGCCAAAGATAATGTTATCTACATATAATTAGCACACAAAAAGATCCCCATTAACCTTCTTAGTAAAAAGAGTGGGATCAATTTTCCCAACCTCAAAGCCACAATCTAACAATAACTCTTTAAGATGCTCATACCACGCATGTGGGGCTTGTTTAAGGCCATACAGCGCCTTATCGAGTTTGTAGACATGGTTAGGGAAGTTTGGGTCCTCGAAACCTTAGGGTTTCTTAACATACACCAATTCATATATAGGGTCATTAAGAAAGGCACTCTTAACATATATTTGATGTAATTGAAAATTATGATGGGCTTCATATGCAAGAAGGGTACTAATAGACTCAAGGCAAGCCACTGAGGCATAAGTCTCACCAAAGTCAATGCCTTCTACTTCAGAGAAACCTTGTGCTACCAATCTTGCCTTGTTTCTTACAATAATCCCATTCTCATCTTTCTTATTTCTGAATACCCACTTTGTACCAATAACATTGCGTCATTCTTTGGGCTTCTCTACTAACTTCAAAACTTTGTTGCCCTCGATATTATGGAGTTCTTCATGCATAGAAATCGCCTAGTCCAAATCTTCAAGAGCTTCAAAAAACTTTTTAGGTTCCATCGTAGATATATGTGCTTGATGGTCACTAAAACTTTCCAATTATCTTCTTATGGTCACCCTTCTTCTTAGATCACCCACGAATTTGTCAAGTGTGTGACTTCTGAGTTCTTGATTTATTTTAGCTCGAGCTTTATGATGAATTTATATTTCCATATTGTTTCATGGAGGAATTTCTTCAACATTATGGTCCTCGTCTTGGCCAATAGCTTGACCTTGTTCAACAAAATTATTAGGATTGACATTTGATGGAGAGACTTGCCCTTGATCTTGATTTGCAACCATATCAGGAGGTTGTTGTTATGGGCATGCAGGGCCGGATAATCCGGCCGAGGGAGGGGCCAGATAATCTGGCCTGGGAACTTCAACTGCTTCATTATAGTCACTAGTGCATGAGGGAGTAGCAGAGCCGTATAATCCGGCCTAGGACTTCCAGCTTGATCATAATATAGATGATCTTTTGAGGTTTGTTGAGTAGTTGTAGAAGTTGCTTCAATGGGTGGAGTTTGTTGATCTTGTGTATATGAGGGCACTACTTGAGTATATCATTGTCTGTCCCGATCCACCACAAGGAGTTCCTCAACAGGGCGGTAGAATCCCACACCCGTTCTTCTTGTGGCATCTTGGGATATTTCAACATTTGTATCATAAACATCAACTTGCCCCACATTGGAGCCGTCATTTTCCTCGAATACCATACTACAAGATTCTAAAACAATTCTAGAGGTCTTATTGTAGACTGTATAAGTGTGGATTCGACACCATAACCAACAAAAATTTAGACAAACGAACTCCTTTAATGAGAAATAAACACTTACAACCGAATACCCTGAAGTATGATATAATGGGCTTGTTACTAGTAATTATTTCATAAGGAGTTCTGTCCATGATTTTGCTGAAATAAAGCCAGTTTGACAAGTGACATGCGGTGGATATAGCTTCAGCCTAGAAATTAAATGGGGACTTGAATTTTGCCAACATAGACCTTGCCATATCCATTAAAGTCTAGTTTTTCCTCTCGGCTACACCATTTTGTTGAGTGTTGTATGGAGAGGAATATTGGTGTCTTATCCCGTCTTCACTTATAAATTTAATCAAGGTCTAGTTCTTGAACTCGAAGCCATTGTCGCTTCTTATTGACAAAATAGGAACATCGTGTTGACGTTGAATCTCATTGGCAAAGTCGATGATGGTTTGTTGAGTCTCACTTTTTTGCTTGAAGAAGTAGACCCATGTGTATTTTGAGTAGTCATCGACAATGACAAGGCAATACTTCTTCCCACCATTACTTGCATGAGATGGAGGACCAAAAATATCCTCATGAAGGAGCTCTAAGATTCTCTTTGATGCAATAGTTGTAGTCCTTCAATAGGGAGAGTCATGCATTTTACTTCAACACAAGCCCTGCAAACACGATCTTTGACCAAGGAAACATTTTATTTTAGTCCAAGAATGTGGCCAGCCTTGTGAAGAATTGTATGGGCTAAATGGCGATTCCATAACCAACCTGCATTGACCTTTCTGAATAGGAACATATGAATTGTAGTGGGTTTCCAAAAAAGTCCACCACATACAAGTCATTTTCGATGTACCCAACAAAAGAGAACTTTAGGGACTTTCTCCACAAGAGTACCACTATATCATCATCAATGAAAATAGAAAATCCAATCTTACCAATGGCAAGAACAGAAAGTAAATTGTACCCAAGGGTCTCAAAAAGTATAGCGTCCACGAGAGAGATATCGTGAGCAACCACAACCTTGCCAAGACGCAATACCTATGACTTGGACTTATCACCATAGGAGACATCTATTTGATCATGATTAGGCCTCATCTCTGTAATCATCTCCTTGCTTCCGGTCATGTGACTTGTAAATCCACTATCAAGCACCCATTTCTACCCACCGGAAGCATAGCCCTACAAGAAAATTAATTCTTGGTTTTAGGTACCCATTTTTTAATGGGTCCTCTCATGTTAGTAACAAGGATCTTTGGAATCCAAATAGTTGATGAGTGCATATTTTCATCATGTTTTAGATCATTATTTTCCATATTTGTTGTACGATCTTGGTATTTTACGGCGTTCACACGCACCTTTTGTGTTTATTTTCACCAGGATCAGGACAGATGATGGATCCGATGGACACAACTCTTGGACCAGTTATATTGGAGTGAAAAGGATCCAAAAACAACATAAATTGCTTATTTGGGAAATATCAATAATACCAGAAGAAACCCCAAAGCGATCGGAAGATATAGAAGAGTTGACGACCAACTATACGGCGGGAAAAGTTTTCCAGCTGTATTATTCCCGCCGTATAGTTGGCGACAACATCGCCTCCTCAAATAGTTTCACCCCGTGCAACTAGATCGGAGAGACGACATACATAACACCCAGAAATCAGCAAAAACCTCACCTCCAGAAGGGATCTAGAGGGGGAACTTGCCCTAGGGATCCATCTTCTCCCTAAGTAGATCTAGGAGGCCAAGGCATCGATCTCCATCTTCATCAATCGCTACATCTCCATCACCACCATCACCTCCATCCATCCCATCTAGATCTTATTGTAATTCTTGGACTAATTGTGGATTTATACAAGTAGTATTCATCGATAATCATTTCCATTACCATTGCCATGATGTTGTTTGCCTCCATGTCTGAGTAGATCATTAGTTCTTGGGGAGATGAAGAACCCTAGTATATGATTGAGATGAAATAGGGATATTTATGTTATACATCATTATATGTATGTGTTAATTGTCTTGATCTTGATGTTGGGAGTTGTGCACCTCCTTAATATTTTCCTCTTACGGGGACTTGATGAAGGGGATTACTTGTTGGGGAACGGAGAGATGGTAGCACTTACTATGACTATAAATTCATTGTCATCTTTTACATACTAACTTTGGTAAGCAAGGAGAATTCATCAAGCCATGTCCATGCCACCGGAGAAATCCATTAATAGCGGGATAATACGATTGATGTCATTTATCTGTCAGCTGTGGTTATGAAGGATGGTGTGAGCAATGGTAGCTGCCTAATCATCCATATATGGACCTCCTCCCACATACATTCATATCATGAGAATATTCGTTATAATAATCTTGATCACTTAGTCTAAATTTCTAGCGGTGTATCCACCACTCCCCGAGAATACATTTTCCCTATTGCAGTTTCAATCTTTCTTACACACGCGATTACTACTTACTGCATTAAGTTTTACTTCATTTTACTTTATTGTTTCACTCAACCAAAAACCCAAAAACAATTCTACTTTTCTTGCACATTAGAATTATTCCTTAAGAATTTTGTTCAGTTTTAGTTAAAAGCATTTTAGTCTTTTGCCTACTGCTCCGTGTGGGATCGATATCTTTATTTTGAAACTAGCTACAAATGATCTATGCAATTGCAGTCATCAATAGTCCAGTCAATATAACCATCAAAAGTACCAACATATCTAGCATAAACATCACCATAATAGTCATGAAACAACTCATAATTAGAGTTAGTAATTCCTGCAAAACTATTATGAGTAGTTTTGTTCTTCATGGAGTAATTTACTATAGTGGTGCTCGTCTTGGCTTGAGTTGACTTGGTCTTCTTCTTCTTCTTGTGAACATATCCAAGTCCCTTCCTTTCCATTATTTGACCTTTGCTTGATCAAGAACTCAATGAGTACTTCCTTACCTTTGGGAAATATGACATATCAAATATCTTTTAATCTAGAATTTTCTTCAAGAATATCTGCATGATTACACAAGGAATTAGAGATGCTAGCAACATCATATTTGGCTAGTCTAGTTTGGAGTTCATCACGAGACTCACTGATAATAGAGTGTTCACTCTCCAATGCCTCGTGAGCAATGTCAAGTTTCTCCAATTTCTACATTCTCCTTTTTAGCCTCTTTGCCTTAGCAATAGCATGATCACATTCCTTTATTAGTTTGGCCAAAAGCTCGTCATGTGTCTCCCCAATGGACTCAAGTCTCTCCTCAAGAGAAGCCTGAATCTCCTCTTCTTCTTCTAGAGAATTTTCCAAGGATGTTATATCCATTGCATCCTCTCTCTCAATTCTACCTTTTTCTTCAAGAAGTTCTTCCGAGTGAACAAGTTGACCCATGAGAGCCTATAAATTCTTCTTGTGCTCACCTTGCAAGTTAGTTATAAAATGGTCCAAAGAAATAACTTCTTACTTAACCTTAAGACAAGTGGAATCATCCATATCAACATTCATAGTAGTCTTAGGAAAGGAAGTGGTGGATGGTGATACCTTAGAACCTCTTTCCATAAGACAAGTGATGTTCTTATTGGATAAGTTCTCATTGGGAGAGTTGAAGAGCGAGGCGGTTGGTGTAGATGTGGTGCACTGGTGGAAAAAGGGCCTCCAGTCCCGGGCCTCAACTAGGTCTAGTTCCGGTTTTGGGCCCGGGACTGCGAAAACGGGACTAGTGCCCCCCTCTAGTCCCGGGTCACTACGGCCCGCGACTGATAACAGCCACGTGGTTGTTTCAGCGCCGCGGGGGGCGGAAACCCTCAAGTCCTGGGCCGTAACACCACCCAGGATTATAAGGTTTTCTGCCGCAGCAGAGAATTGTGTGTTTCTCTGCCGCGGCAGAGATTGTGTATTTCCTTTTTTTTGCCATTTCGTTCCTTTTTCCGTTTTGTGTTTCACTATAATTTCAAACATATATTTAAGTACACATATTCTACTCTATTACATACACAGTACATGTTGATGCATATATATAATTAATCAATCCCTTGCAAGCAAACATTGATTATATATATATCAAACGGAAGAAATGTTTTGAAATTACATGGTCATTGATGATGTCGGGGGGATAACCCCGGTAGGGTCACGAGAGGGGAAACATAGCGTAGCTGGGTTGGCTCCGAGTAAAGAAAGAACCAGGCCAGGTAAGAACGTCCGGGTAAGATAAGCATGAAAGCCGACATACAAACTATGTCGGGCCGCATAGGACAAAGTTGTAACCCTTGCAGGAACCGATGAGCCGAGTCGACCGAGGAAGGGACGAGTCAAGAAGGACGCGTGGCACCTTTCCGAGTAAGGTTCATGAGTGACCATGGTAAAGCATGGTCAAAAGAGAAGGGCGACGCCGGGTGACACAAAAGGAGCCGGGTGACACCCAAAGCATACGCTGACGTACAAAGTAACATCATGACGCCAAAAGGAACAAGAAGCAGCGTATCAGAAGACCGTTAGCTGTCAAGCTTTATGGACCGGGCCTCTGGGCTTAGGGAAAGCCCATGACCCGGCCCACATTATAGGGAACAAGATCCAAATAGTAAACCCAAGAACCCAAAGGGGTATTAGCTAGCTAGCACTGCCTATATAAGGGAGAGCATAGCAGTAGTAGAAGAAAGGTTGGTCCAAGTAGTGAACTAGTGCTGAGAACTCTAGCTTATACATCTCAAGAACTTGTAATCTTTGGGGTATCAATCGAATTGCTAAGTCTGGAGAGTTCTTCTTGTTCTTCGTGCATGGCTCGACCGTGCACTCCCTCCCAGTGACCACAAGAACCCATTCGGCCCCCAACTTAAGCCTACCCATGGCATCTGCCGTGCTACCACCACAACAGTTGGCGCCCATCGTGGGGGAAGAAGCAGGTGCTTGATAGAGTCTTCATCCGGACGGGCAACATCATCGCCAAGACCGGCGAGCGCGTCTACTCTGGCCTCATCCAGAGGTTTGGAGCGCTCAACTTCATCAGCGACAACACGGGCTGCTTCGGGACCAAGCCATTCCCTAGAGGTGGTTGCCTCATCAAGTTCGGCGAGCACCAGGTATACGTCGTGATGCGCGTGGAGCGCGCATATCCTGAGCGTCTCGTCCTGGCCCCGGATCCTCCAATGCCTCCTGTCGCTGGGAAACCACACCAACTCGTCTCCATGGAGGTAATGATGGCAGCCCCAAACCCCGCAGCTCCCCCAGTAGTTCCAATAGTGAATGAGAATGCAGAGGGAGGAAATCATGAGGAAACGCCAAGGGCTGCACGAACAGCAAAGGCGCCGCTGGAAAAACTAGAGAACATATCTAGGAGCAAGAGGGCTAAGGAGCTACAGGAAGCGATGGACAAGTTTGTAGAGCCAGTGGAACATGCAACTGACCCGGCACGTGTGCAAGCCGAGTTGGAGGAAGCCAGGATAAAAGTCTTGGAGAAAGCCAAGGAGTTAGCACAATTATAGCAGGACGTGGATATCACCATCCGAGAGCTTAACTCGGCAAATCGAGTCAAGGGCGCAAATACCCGGCTTGATGCAACGAGATTGAGAGGAAGGAACCTCAACGAAGAGCTTGCAGATGCGACATCAAAGATAACACCAGAGAATAGCAACGAGACTGTCATGCGTCCAACATATAACACAGCAGCAGCAGCTAATCTGCGAGCAGCAGAAGCAGCAATAGCAGAATTACCCCACTTGGAGGGGGAAGCAAAGAAAATGCAACAAGAACGAGTCAATGAACTACTAAAAGCAGCCAGCATGCTGAATGAGGTGTATTACAGAGCAAATCCGGCTATAGTAGAGAGGTCACAGCTGGTTCACTCGGCGACTCCTGTCCAGGCGAGATCGGTTGGGCACACAGCATCCTCACCCGGAGCGGCGCCTAGGCCGAGAAAAGAAAAAAGTGTGGATTCTGGAAGAAACAAGAAGATGGTCGCCTATGATCCGGTAGTTGTTCAAGGAGACCCGACGCATGCGCAAGGGGCAAAAATAAATAATCCCCAAGGAAATGAAAACCAGGAAAAAGCAGGGCAAAGAAATGACAACGGAGGGCAAAATTTTGCGCCTCATGCTAGGCGTGTAACTCACTCGGCAGGAGGCGGAAATCCAGCTCCGAATAACGCACCAGCTCATCCAGAAAGAAGACAGCAAGGAGCGGGAAAAGCAGTTCAAGAGCTTGCTGGCCCGAACGAGAATAAGTATAATGATGGTTACTCGGTTATGGTAAATGACGGGTATGAACTGCTAGATCATGCATATCAAGCAATGGGAGCAAGATTCGGAGGCAGGAACCTTCAGCCGGATGATGCAAGGCTGAAGCTTGACCAAATAAAAATGGCAGAGATAATTGAATCACAAGGTCTGCAGGGTCCACCGTGCTTTGGCCCAAGGATCATGAAGGAGCCACCGGTGCCAAATTTCCAGCTGGCCAGAGGGACAAAAACATATGATGGAAGCACAAAGCCAGAGGACTGGCTCATAGATTATGGAACCACTGTGAAGATCGCGCAGGGAAACTTGAGATGGGCAGTATGTTATGTGTCGCAGATGCTGGAAGGACCAGCTCGGGTATGGTTGAACAATTTTCCACCCGGAAGCATCAACAGTTTGATCGATTTTCACGACGCTTTCGTGAGCAATTTCATGAGCTCTTACAAGAGGCCGAATCGCCCACAACAACTGGCAATGTGCAAGCAAATACCGAATGAAACAGACAGGGAATTCCTCACAAGGTGGTGTATGATGCGTAACTCTTGTGAAGGGGTAATCGAGTCACAAGCAATCGCATGGTTTGCACAAGGATGTAGACATGGAAGTGTGTTGTGGCAAAGGTTACAAAGAGATATGCCGGCAAGCCTAGCATAGATGATAAGAATCGCTGACTCATATGCGTTAGGAGATCCGACTCAGCCGCTGCTCATGTCGGCAGACGGAATGACTGAGACTCAGACATTGCCCGTCGCAAAGGCGCTAGGAAAGATCCGAATATAGAAGCAATAGAAGAGACGAAAGACCAGATTACAGGAATGGTTCGAATCAGGTTGCGGATGTGAGTCAGGATCATCCAGATGCTGGGAGCAGTCAGCGTCAAAGGACAAATGGACAACAACAATGGGTGCCAAAGAATGATGGCAACAGGCTATACGATCAGAGGAAGCAGTATCAGGACCGACAAAAATACACCTATGTGATGATGCTCGATCAGCCATGTAAGTTTCACACGCCTAGTCCGAGTAAACCAGCCAATCACACGACGAGGCAATGCACTTGGTTTCAGAAAGGAGATAGAGTGGACTCGCCGAATAAGCAGCTTCCACCACCTCCCCCTCCACCACTTACAGAAGGAAATGCTCAGATAGTGGGAGCAAACAACATATATGAAAACAGGCAGCCGAGGTATCAGCATCAAGAAAGAAGAGAAGCTGTGCACCAGGTGCACAATCCAAGAGGTGACGACACTCATGTCGGTCATGGAACTAGAAATGAGTACAGAGAACATCACCAGAGTTATGTTGTCTTTGTCATAGAGCCAAATGAAAAAAAGAGCCAGCAGCGATGAATGATGGAGGTGAATGCCATGATGCCTGTAATCCCCAAGTACATGCATTGGTCTGAGCAACAGATAACTTGGAGTATAAAAGATCACCCCAAGATCATGCCAACCCCAGGAGGATATGCTCTGGTTTTGGATCCAACATTCCTGGGCCCAGATATCAATGTCAAGTTTTGAAAAGTGCTGATTGACGGTGGCAGTAGCATCAACATCATGTATAAGGATACAATGCTCAAGTTAGGAATTACCATGAACATGATGGAGACGACTAAGACCACTTTCCACGGTATTGTGCCGGGATTGTCCCGTGAGCCAATTGGCAAGATCTGGGTTGACGTCTTATTCGGCAACAGAGAGAACTGTCGCACTGAGGCCATAGAGTTTGAGGTAGTGGATTTGGTCAGCTCATATCACGCCTTACTCGGCAGGCCGGCTATGGCAAGATTCATGGCTATTACCCATATGGCTTATTTAAAAATGAAGCTGCCAGGCCCATGTGGGGTGATCACAGTTAAAGGGGACTACAAAAGATCTATTGCTTGTGCCTCAGCTGGATCTTCACTAGCCGAGTCACTCGTCATAGCACAAGAGAAAAGTCAGATGTTGGAAGTGGCAGCATTGGCCAAAGCAGGACAAATGTCCATGCCGGCACTCACCAACCCGCATGGCAGTGTGTCATTTCAAGCTACCAAGGAAACCAAGAAGGTGCAAGTGGATGAAACTTTCCCAGAGCGCACATTTACCATTGGGGTTGTCCTTAGAGACAAATAGGAAAGCGAGCTCACCATCTTCCTCCGTGAGAATGGGGATATCTTTGCATGGTCCACTCAAGATCTGCAAGGAGTTCCGAGGGAGCTGGCTGAGCACTCTCTTAATGTAAGACCAGATGCCAAGCTTGTAAAGCAACCCCTCCGCCGCTTCGCCGAAGATAGGAGGAAAGTAATAGCTGCCGAGATTGCAAGACTTTTAGCTGCTGGATTCATCATGGAAGTAGTGCACCCGGACTGGTTGTCAAATGCAGTCTTGGTCGAGAAGAAAAAAGATGACCCGAACATAGAAGTGGTATGGCGCATGTGTATTGATTACACGAACCTCAATAAGGCGTGTCCAAAAGATCCATTTCCCCTGTCTCGGATCGATCAAGTCATAGATTCTACAACTGGGTGTGAGTTGTTGTCATTTGTGGATGCGTATTCAGGATTCCATCAGATACCACTGAATCCAAATGATCAAATAAAGACAGCTTTTATCAGCCCGTACGGGGCTTATTGCTATCGCACCATGCCATTCAGATTGAGAAATGCAGGCGCAACATATCAAAGATGCATGAAAACATGCTTGCAAGATCAATTGGACAAAAATGTTCAAGTATACGTCGATGAAGTGGTAATAAAAACCAAACAAAGTCATACTCTAATTGAGGACTTGCGTCAAACATTCGCAAACTTGAGAAGATTCCGGATGATGCTTAACCCGGAAAAATGTACATTTGGTGTCCTGGCTGGCAAGTTACTCGG
The DNA here is from genome assembly GCA_916181665.1 of Avena sativa. NCBI lineage: Eukaryota > Viridiplantae > Streptophyta > Magnoliopsida > Poales > Poaceae > Avena > Avena sativa. The sequence goes on along the minus strand of OV702281.1, from coordinate 323,289,285 downwards.
ATTCCTCGTATCCAGCCGAAGAATCAAAGCCAACCTGACAAAGATCAGGTCCATCGAAAGAATGGAATTGCCGAAAACCCTCAATGATGTCCAGAAGTTTACTGGATGCTGGCTTCGTTGAGCAGGTTTGTTAGTCGGCTAGCTGATGAAGAAATCAGACAAATTCACATGGACACAACAAGCTGATAGCGCTTTCCATGAATTAAAGAAAATGATGGCAACAACACCAATATTAGCATCACCATTATCCAAGGAGCCAATGTTGCTCTATGGCGCCGCAACCAACAGAGTTGTAAGTGCAGTAATAGTGGTTGAACGTGAAGAAGGGGCAAATATGATAGGCGAGATGCAATAAAATCATCGAACTGGCACCATACACTCTACAATATGATAGGCGAGATGCAATAAAATCTCAAGCTATTGCAGATTTCTTTGTAGAATGGATGGAAATGCAGTACGAACCACCACTGCCAGATCCGAATTACTGGAAAATGCATTTTGACGGGTCCAAGACGAAAATGGGTCTGGGCGCCAGGATAATGCTCACATCTCCAAAGAGGGATCAACTGAGGTACGTGTTGCAGATTCATTTTGCTGCTTCTAACAACATTGCCGAGTATGAAGCACTCGTCCATGGCATTAAAGTAGCCAAGGAAATTGGTATCAAAAGGATCATGTGTTTCGGCGATTCGAATTTGGTGATTCAGCAAGTGTCTGGACATTGGGATGCGATGGACGAAAACATGGCATTATATCGTTTCCACGTGCAACAAATTTCGGGATATTTTGACGGTTGCGAATTTTATCACATTCCTAGAGCCGAAAATGAGGCAGCAGATCTACTATCCAAACTAGGATCATCTAGGAAAGAAATACCACCAGGGGTAGTGCTGGAGCATCTCAGGAAGCCATCGATCAAGCCGTCACCAGAGTCCGAATCAATCAGGGTCATCCCGGTGAGTCAGGAATCAGATGCAGTGCCAATGGACATCGACTCAGGGGTAGTTTTGAGTCACTCGGGGATTGATCCGTTCAATTCAGGGATCGCCAAATCACACTCAGGGACTCCTCAGGTCATGTCGGCAGAGCATATGTCGGCGGAACCAATGGATATTGATGTCGAAGCAGACCCGGAACCACTAATACCAACATGGGCACAGCCAATATTCAGCTATTTGAAAGATGGGACCTTGCCGAGTGATGAAGCCTTGGCAAGGCAAACAGCACGAAGACCAAAAGCGTACACCATAATCAACAAGGAACTATACAAGCGAAGTGTGACAAGTGTACTGTAGCATTATATCAGCCCAGAGAAAGGCCAGGAGATCTTATTGGATATCCATCAAGGAGAGTGCGGGCACCATGCGTCATCAAGAGCATTGGTAGCCAAGGCATTCCGAAATGGATTCTACTAGCCAAGCGCATTGGCACAAGCGCAAGAGTTAGTCGGAATATGTAGTGGTAGTCAACACTATGCATCCAAGTCACATTTACCAGCGTCTGAATTGAAGACCATACCAATCAATTGGCCTTTTGCAGTATGGTGACTAGATATGGTAGGACCATTCAAACCATCAAGGGGAGGCATGACTCATATCTTGGTCATGATTGATAAGTTCACCAAGTGGATAGAAGTGAAACCAATCAAGAAGTTGGACGGTAAAACAGCTGTCACATTCTTAAGGGATATAATCCTCAGATACGGTTACCCACACAGTGTGATCACTGACAATGGCACGAACTTTGCCGAAGGAGCTTTTGCTCGCTTCTGTGGTAAACACCGAATAATACTCGATGTAGCATCAGTCTCCCATCTAGAATCACATGGACAAGTTGAACGGGCTAATGGCTTAGTTCTGTCAGGGATAAAACCCTGCTTAATGGAACCACTCCAGAGATCACCTGGTTGTTGGATAGAGGAACTACCCTCAGTACTGTGGAGCCTAAGAACAACTCCGAATCGGTCAACTGGTTATACACCATTTTTCCTCGTATATGGGGCTGAAGTAGTTTTGCCTGTCGACATAGAATATGACTCGCCAAGGATAAGGCAATACTCGGAAGCCGAGGTAAAAGAGGCTCGAGAAGATGGAGTAGACTTACTCGAAGAAGCAAGTGAACTGGCATTATCTAGATCTGCTATATATCAACAAAATCTCCGACGCTACCATAGACGGAAAGTGCAACCTCGTGGTTTTGGAGAAGGGGATTTGGTGCTCAGGCCGGTGCAGCGCACAACAGGAATGCATAAGTTATCACCCCCATGGGAAGGTCTGTTCATTGTAAGCAAAGCATTGCACAATGATTCTTATTATCTCATAGACGCTCGCGAAGCGCAAAAGAACAAGGCAGACAGGTCAGGAGATGAGACCAAATGGCCATGGAATGTGGCACTACTTCGTCCCTTCTATACTTAGGAGAAGCAATGCATGTATCACTCGAACTATCATATGTCGGACGTGTGTGCCGGCTATGTGATAATAATAAAATGGTATGGTTCGAAAAACTGACTCAGGGACTACCCCTTAAATTTTCCATCTCAATTATTTTATGTCGGCTGGCGTGATACCCGAAATTATCTCGGAACAAGTACTGTTTACTCGGAAGAAATCAACTCTTCGACTATGCTGTTGTCCGAAAACACGGCTTCATGGCAAGCAAGAGAAAAAGATGTAAGACGGGTAAACACGAACGCCGGATAAGTACAAAGGATAAACGCGAGTCGGATTTAGTTTTTTGCCTAACTCTCTGCAGGTCGCGTTATACTACGTGTCGAGTAATCTTGGCCAAGTGATCCAAGTTTCATACCCATTAACTATATCCTTAGTACTTTGAGACTCTAATGTCGAACACCGAAAAAGGTAGACAGGGGCCAAAGTCAAGGAAAGGTGACACGGCAAAATGAAACTCGGGGACTTTCCCTTGAATAATTCACACTTAGAACATAACACAAATATATAAATCCCATTAATAGGCGCAAAATCAAACTTAAAAGTGCAATGTATGTTACATATGTACCCGACATACCGGGGATCTGATCAAAGTTCGAGTGTTTGTTAGCCTAAGGAGCAGAAGAACTCGGAGGAGCACTCTCGGGGCCAGGAGTAGTGCTTGGAGCATTGGCCGGGTGAGGGGCATCTGTGGCCGGGTCATCCGGATCATCTGACTCGGTTGCCTCGCTATCGCCACCCTCTTCATCAGCAACTTCGACAGGCGGGTCGCCAAGATCAAGGAAGCTGGGCCCGTCGCACCAAGCGTGCACCATGGTGTACTCGATCATGGCATAAGCTCGCTCCTGACGCTTCTTGATCAGCTTTGGATCGTTCAGCCATTTGCCATCCCCCCTTATGCGAGCGAGAACATCAAGGTTGATGTCCTCGTACCATGAAAGCACGAAGGAGAGAGCCTTATCCACTGCAGCTCGGTCGTCCGACTCGCGCCATTGATCCAGCCGGTCTTTAGTAAGGAGAAATCTATCGGCAAGGGGCTCAATGAGATTTGGTTCATCTTCATCCGTCCAGAGCATGCTAAAGGTGTGGATAGCCGACTTCAGAAGATCCACACCGTGAGACCTGAGGGTCTTGACCCGTTCAGACACTGCTTCGAGAAGCTCCTCCATAGACACCTTGTCGTCAGCAGGAGCAACAACTTTGGCTCTCACTTTCTTCATGTCTAGGATGGCAAACATATCGGCCTCGGGAAAATTCTCTGCAAGCAAAAAGTGAAATTTAGCAAATAACGATGGCAGATGGAAGAAGTCCAGAAGGACTCATACAGTGCACAAAGAGTAAGAACTCACTACCGAGAAAGAAGTTAATGGCGGCGAGTTTGCTATGCCAAGTCTTGGCCTTGGCTTGAAGGGCGTCAAAGTTCAGATTTGCCGACTCGAACGATGATTCGGCCTCGTCGAGCAGCCTCTTGGTCTTGTCGGTGCTGGCGGCCTGCTGCGCTCATTCTTCTCAGCAAGTTCCTCCCTCAACCCTTTCACCTCGGCCAAGTGCTTCTGCTCCAACTCGGCAATCAACTTCATCAGCCGAGTCACCTCGTCTCACTCCATCTGGAGCTCTGTTTGGTGCTTCTCTGCTTATTCGAAAAGATTACTAGTCAGAACCAGCATAAAATTTCAGCTATCACATCAATGAAGCAAGAAACTTACTCTCGGCCTCGCTGATCTGCGAGTGAAGAGCATTTATTGTGGACCGAGCGGAGACTGCGAAAAAAGAACGAGAAAGGATTGAGATAATGAACCCAAGAAAAGAACGCCGAAAAGAAAAAGGTGGGGTAAGGATATTACCTTGGCCGTGGGTGTCAGTCTGCAGCTTCTCATACGCAAGTTCGAGATTGCGATGCCCCAGGATGAGAGCTTGGTGCACCTTGGTGCGCTCGTTATGCGTGAGATGAACAAGGAGGATATACAATAAAGAAAGGTCAAGTCAAGAGCCGGCTGAATCAAAAAGCTTAAGAGCTTACAGCCGAGTAAGTTCCTTACTCGACAGTAACCTCGAGGGCTAGGGATTGAAGCTCTAACATGAGTTTGGCATAAAGAAATCAAAGAGCTTAAGAGCTTACAGGCGATTAAGTTCCTTACTCGACAGTAACCTCGAGGGCTAGGGATTGAAGCTCTAACATGAGTTTGGCATAAAGAAATTAAAAGATCTTAAGAGCTTACAGCCGAGTAAGTTCCTTACTCGATAGTAACCTCGAGGGCTAGGGATCGAAGCTCTAACATGCAAGCTTGGGATTCAAATATTAAAGTGATTAGTGAGAGCTTATGGCCGAGTAAGTGCCTTACTCAATCGTAACCTCGGGGACTAGGTGATATGCATAAAGGAAATACTCAACAATACAAAAGAGAAGAAGTTATTTTACCTTGTTCACTTTGTCGGCACGGTCCATCAAAGAAATAGCCTGCTTAGTCATGTCAGAGACGGCCTTGGGGCCCAGCTTCAGTTTCTTGCCGGCACGGGTGCTAACCTCCTGCTTGCTAGCTGCATTCCATGCCACGGCATAAGGTTCAGCCAAACCTAGTCTGTTGCCATTGAGCGTCCGAATGAGAACCTGACCCGTTTTCAGGGTGGTTCCCACATTGGCACGAGTTACTGCGACACTAGCATGGAGGGTAACAACCTTAGAGCCATCACTTGACCCGGCAGCCGCGGATTCACACCCCTCACCCGTTGAAGCAATCATGGTCGCCAACGTCGGAGGCCTAATCTGGGGAGTAGAACCCGGAGCACAGACCAGCGTTGTCTTCTTAGAGGAGGTGGACTTTCCGGATATAGGGCGAGCAGAGCCAGAAGCCTTGGGCTGGTCTGGCCCTTTGACAGAAGTGGAGAGCGAGCAGGGGGATTTGGAGAAGATCGTGGAGCCGGCTAACTGGGCTCAGCGGTTTTGCTGGCTCCAAGATCAGGAAGTTGTTTATTCACACCAGCCTGAGGGTTGATGCCACTGGAACTGGTGGTGGAAGGTTTCTCGGCGCCAGAGTCACGGGCACCAAGATCAGGAAGTTTCTCCTTGCCAGCGCCAGGGGCGTCCGCCGTATGACCCACCTGGTCTGACTGACACTGAGAGGCGTGAGCCTCAACAGTGGGAGCTTCGCCCCGGACGGGACTCGGCACCGCCGAGTCAGTTGGAAGAGGCGCAGGCCTTAGCAGCAAGGCAATGCTATACGCAATGGCTTGCCGACAAAGGTGCAGCGCTGAAAACAACGAGACATATTAGAAGATGTCAGTGACGGAAAAGAAAAGAACAGAGAAGGCAGAGTACAAAAACTTACCCAGTGACAACCCGGTCACGGACGACTCGGCGTGTGACTCGGCGCCCGGCAGCTTGACGAGTCTCAGCCAGGCTGGCAGCAGTAGAGTCAGCAGGAGCTGCCGGAGTGATCTTGCTCTTCTTGTCCGGCTAGGTTGTGGAGGAAGCTGCGCGTCGCTTCGGCTTGGCGACGGGGACCTTGCCGACTCCACCCACGGAGAGAGGAGGAGTGTCATGTACCTGGCCAGCTACATAAGTAAATAATGGGCTTACTCGGATAAGCTGGGAGATTATGGTCACAAGGCATATACCTCCAAAAGCATACACTCATCATCCTCATCATCATCAGACCAATCTTGTAAGGGATTGCAAGATTGACTCTTACCTGAAGCTGAAGCAGTCGCAGCGTGCGGGATAGGCATGAAGCACTCCAGGTCATACTCGACCTCATCCGAGTCGGAGCGATCCCCGTTATAACCAGTAGGAGGGACAGTACTGTCATCAACCTGGTGAAGGAGATTCTGCGGAGGACAAACAAAATGAGAAACTAAAAAACTAAACTAAGAGTGGCAAAAGAGCTAAAGCCTAATCGGCGAGAAAGTGATTCGGAAAACTTACCCAGGGGACAGGCCTGACCCGACTAAACGGTGGGCAACTCCAAGCCCAGTCATCCGCCAAGTTCAGTTTGAAGATTGAGCTTACTCGGCAGGCGATGGAGTCATGGGTGAGCTCCTTAGTGGAGTGCCGAGTGGGATCATGAGAGCCACTCATGAAGCACATCTTGTGGCTCCTCGTTTGGATGGGGCTTACCCGGCGTGAGACGAAGGTGCACATGAGGTCAGAGTCGGCAAGATGAAAGTTTTCATCTGGCGACAGCAACCTTTCCAAGATCACGTTAGCCTCGTTTACCGCAGCGTCTTGGTCACGCGGGTCAAGCTGCCACTGCTTCTTGTTGGGATCCTCATCCGAGAAAGGGGGAAGCCGGATGTTATCGGTAGACCCTCTATTTTTGACATAGAAGAAAGTACTATGCCATTTCTTGTAGGAGTCAATACCAGTAACCCGAGGAAAGATGGAATCTCTCCTGGGCGTGATACTAGCAGCACCACACAGAGTCGGTATCTTCTCGGATCGAGGAGCACCAGGTTGGGGAACAACCTGAACCTTAAAGCCAAAATATTTGGCCCACAAAGTAACTGTGGGCCAAATTCCAAGGTAGGCCTCACGAGAAGAGATGAAGCAAGAAAGAGAGCCAATCGCATTGGCAGGAAGATGGTGGGTCTGCAGATGGAAGGTGGAAAGGAACGAGGAGAAGAAGGTGCTCATAGGAAGAGCGAAACCGCATTCAAAATGAGAACGGAAAACCACCCGCTCGTTAGCTTGGGGTTTGGGAGAAATCTCACCGGTGGGGACACGGCAATCCACTTGCAGTGGAATGCGTCTGGTGGAGCGGAGCCACTCCACTTCTTCGGTGGAGACCTCCGAGCCTTCCTAGCCGCCGCGCTCGCCGGAGGGAATCTCCTGCTCCTCAACACCATCGGCGCTGTTGCGAGCATCTATGAGATCAGCAAACTCAGTCTCCTCCACGGTTGGAAGAGGCTTGGAACAGCGTGGACCCGTAGTGGAATGGAAAGAAGAAAGGGGCGATTGCAACACAAGGACAGGAGGAAGAGGAAACCGCAAACGGGCAGTTTGATTTTGTGGGTGCAAGGAAGAAGAAAGGGCAAGGTAAAACTGAACGGGCGTGGGGGAAGTGGAAACCCCCAACCCCTACTTAAGGACAGTAAAAACCCCGGTCGTGGGATCTATCTGTGCCGTGCGGCCAGCGTGTGGCCGTGCACCAGGCCGGGAAAGCCAATCAGCAAGCGCCACGTAGCCAAGGATACACGAAAAATCCCATGCCACGTCATGACTAGAAGGACAAGAGGCGCAGATCGATGGGACTGCCACAGTGACGGGGAATAACTGCGCAGCTGTCACTGTGCCGTCAGAGCTTGGAACAAAAATTGAGGCAATCATGATTACCAGCTGTCAGTGACTGAAGCACGCCGAAAATGACTCGGAATTGACTCGAGGCAAGAATGAGCCAAGAAGTCAAAGAGTCGACCCGGAAATTGTCAAACTGACCCGGCAAGGTGCGAAATTGCGACAGATAAAGACAAAAACTAAGTTCCACTCACACAAAAGGAACCTGGAGATGCCTAACAGCTTGAACTGCTAGACCTCACCAGCTTCGGGGACTAATATCGGGGGGATAACCCCCGGTAGGGTCACGAGAGGGGAAACATAGCGCAGCTAGGTTGGCTCCGAGTAAAGAAAGAACCAGGCCGGGTAAGAACGGCTGGGTAAGATAAGCATGAAAGCCGACATACAAACTATGTCAGCCCGCATAGGACAAAGTTGTAACCCTTGGAGGAACTGACGAGCCGAGTCGACCGAGGAAGGGCCGAGTCAAGAAGGATGTGTGGCACCTTTCCGAGTAAGGTTCAGGAGGGACCATGGTAAAGCATGGTAAAAAGAGAAGGGCGACGCCAGGTGACACAAAAGGAGCCGGGTGACGCCCAAATCATACGCTGACGTACAAAGTAACAGCATGACGCCAAAAGGAACAAGAAGCAGCGTACCAGAAGACCGTTAGCTGTCAAGATTTATGGACCGGGCCTCTGGGCTTAGGGCAAGCCCATGACCCGGCCCACATTGTAGGGACCAAGATCCAAACAGTAAACCCTAGAACCCAAAGAGGTATTAGCTAGCTAGCACTGCCTATATAAGGGAGGGCATAGCAGTAGTAGAAGAAAGGTTGGACCAAGTAGTGAACTAGTGCTGAGAAATCTAGCTTATACATCTCAAGGAGCACTTGTAATCTTTGGGGTATCAATCGAATTGCTAAGTCTGGAGAGTTCTTCTTGTTCTTCGTGCATGGATCGATTGTGCACTCCCTCCCGGTGACCATAAGCACCCATTCGGCCCCCAACTTAAGCCTACCCATGGCATCTGCCGTGCCACCACCACGACAGATGAATATATATATATATATATATATATATATATATATATATATATATATATATATCAGCTACATGGAGATCACTAAGCCATCGAGTTCCACGTCATCCGCATAATGCTCTACATGTACATCAAGGACTTCCTTCATCATAAATCCCGCCAGCTCCTCTTGAATTGCTCTTATGCGCTGGTCTGGTTCTAGTTTCTCCCGCAAACCATAAATATAATGTGAGTCAACTTTCCGCTCACTAGTCAACTCGCGGATGTAGTCGCAGACGTAGTATCCACATAAACGAGTTCCCGGTGGCTGCTGTAAACTCTTCACCATTTTATAAGTTAGCTCCTCTTTGAATGGACCTGGTATTTTCTGTCTGAGCCGTGTCCAACACCTGCTCGTCAAAGAAAATGAACAAAGGAGTTATTAGTTACTTGATATTAGGAAATATATGAAAGAGGCCGATATAATGCGATAATGATTGAAATTACTTATGGAGCATTGCTTTCATGTCGCTCCACTGCTCTTGGTCCCAACTTAATGAGTCGTGGACTTCAACTAGGGACTTGTCAACTTGAATGTTTAGCAAGATCCAGTGGAATCTGCGGATGTTTACATCAGCATACATGCTAGGCTCATCGAGTAAGCAAAAATAAAATGTGTACAAGATATAAACACTCACTTGAAGTTGTAAGGAAATAGTATTTCCTTAACAATATTATTCTCGGTTAAGAACCTACACAGGTCTTCCTCCATGTCCTTGGGGTGATTCTTTAACGTATATTCATTAACGATATATGGGTCAATGAACCCAACGTCGTATCTTCTAGCTCTTTTGCATTCAATCGTCTTCATTCTGCAGAATATGATATCATACAAAAGGATATATAGTTAGGATAATATATTAAATGCAATGAACAAGCTGAGCTACAAACTTAATTATAGAAATAAATCACTTACAGATAGTAGCAACCAATGATAGATTTGTCGAGGACGCGCTGGTTGTATAACTGAAACAGTTTGGTCATTTGAACCTGTATAGAGTATGGTTTAAAGTGATGCTCCTTTCTAACGTCCACCGGAAACCAATCTTTCTGATGCTTTTTTCTGCTTGCGGCATGTACCATTCGTGCAGATTTCACATATGTGTGGATAGACGCGCGAGCTCCTCATTACTGACTAGAGGCTACCCTTGGACATACTTCCATACTATCTGACCCACTGGCGTATCTTCATAGCCTAAATATTGACCAAGAGACATTTTTTCTATGGTAGCAAGTGCTTTGACTTGCGATACAATGATTCCCATTAGTGCAGCATTATTACGGGCTCTAGGGTCCATTATTTGCATGTCCATATCCATTTCAGCTCTGAAGGCCTTGTCGAGGTCTGAAATGACTTTGAGTGGGGCGACCGATTGATTCTTCTGTGCTCCGAGTTGGGCAACTTGCTTCCCGCTTTTTGCACTTCTGATTTTTTTCTTCTGTGCTTGCTTAATAATCTCCCGGTCATAGTCTGATTCCAGATTCATCGATATCTGGGATGGTTGCTCAAGAAAGGACTTAGCCCTTTGGCTCAGTCTTTTTGGGTGCAAAATGTGCCTTAACTTGGCAGCCACATCCGTGTTAGTTTCCTCATCGGTCTTATCATAAGGTCTCTTTGGAAGAGCCGGCGGGATGTCGACTATCTTCGCCGTTTGACCTTTCTTTGATGTGGGGCGCGGGGGAGCGTCGAACTTCCGTTTCTTCGACGAGGTAGTAGTATTGCACCGAGGCGGAGGCGGAGATTGAGTCGATGTACTCCTGCTGCAGCGATCGTCAGCGGGGCAGGGTGGACTTGGAGGTTGGCGATAATCGGGTTGGGGTGGACTTGGAGGTTGAAGATATTCAATGCGGGGTGGACTTGGATTCCTCGAAGTCGGTGGCCTTGGCGCCGAGCCTGGAAACTTGATGTACTTCTTCTTCCATAGAATGATGTTGTGCTTGACATCTCCTAGTTTCGTAAGGCCTTTAGGCGTAGAGATTTCAATCTCTAGGTCCGCAAAATCCTCCATTATGTCATGAACCGTGACACGAGCATAGCCTGGTGGAATCGGAAGTGAATGGTGGAGTGCCCCAGGTAGACAAGGTAAAGAAGTGTCGATCGCCACCTTGAAGGACAGGTTGTTCATTGGCTGATGTAGCTCACATTGTGCCATCTCTCTGACATCATCCACGAGGTAGTGAGGAGCCAGTGAATCATCCAGCAGTGCTTGATCATCAGCCCGGACCTCCGTGGAAGCCACGCTGCATCTCCGCTGGCTAAGATCCAATGCAGGATCATCAGTCAGCGGGTAAGTTGACGACGATGGCCTTTGTCTAATTTCTTGCATGAGGTTCTTTAGATCAGCTAGGTCCTGCTCTACCCTGGAGATTCAGTCTGCCTCCCGATCCTTCTTTCTCTGACGTCTTCTGTAACTAGCATCATACTGAGGAAACCCTTTCTTCCACGAGACACCGGCGCCTTCGCCTCGTGTTCGTCCTCCCTTTTTAGGATTCCCTAGGGCGCGTGTTAGCTCGTCGTTCTCTCTCTCGGGATGGAACAATCCCAATTGAGCATCGTTCATTGCTTGAATAAGGTCTTGGGAGGGTTTTAGAAATTTTTCTTGAAATAATGTCTTCCCTATTTCTGGGTCCAATGATCCCCTGTGCCCGTACCACCAGTGCTTTTACCTCTCGGGCTATCCATATGTACCAGGAGTGACGCCTCTAGCCCTCATTTTCTTCTCCATGGTTTCCCACTTAGGGACGACACTCTTGTAGCCACCTGTCCCCATTTTATGATGGTATTTCTTTTGGGGAGCATTTAACGCGTTCGAGTGCAAATGGGTCTTTAAGAAGAAAACTGATATGGATGAAAATCAAGTTCGGAACTTGGTTGATCTGCCAGACGGTGCAAGACCCGTCGAGTGCAAATGGGTCTTTAAGAAGAAAACTGATATGGATGGAAATGTTTCAATCTATAAAGCACGCCTTGTCGCGAAGGGGTTCCGACAAGTTCAAGGAGTTGATTACGACGAGACTTTCTCGCCCGTAGCGATGCTTAAATCAGTTCGGATCATGTTAGCTATAGCGGCCTATTTTGACTATGAGATATGGCAGATGGATGTCAAAACGGATTTCCTTAACGGAAATTTAACCGAGGACGTGTATATGTTACAGCCTAAGGGTTTTGTCAATCCGGCTAATGTTGACAAGGTGTGCAAACTTCAGAAATCCATTTATGGGTTGAAGCAAGCATCTCGGAGTTGGAATATTCGCTTTGATGAGGTAGTCAAATCGTTTGGCTTCATCAAGAGTGATCATGATTCTTGTTTATACAAGAAGTTTAGTGGGAGCAAAGTAAACTTTCTAATCTTATATGTGGATGACATATTACTGATTGGAAATGATGTCCAGATGTTGCAAGAAACCAAGGAATCATTGGAAATGAGTTTCTCAATAAAAGACTTGGGTGAGGCAACATATATTCTCGGAATCCGGATCTATAGAGATAGATCAAGACGGCTCATTGGATTGAGTCAGAGTACTTATTTGGACAAAGTGTTGAAGAAGTTCAACATGGAATCGTCTAAGAAGGGGTTCTTACCGATGTCCCATGGTGTAAAACTTAGCAAGAATAAGTGTCCTTCGACAACTGATGAGCGAAGTCTGATGAGTGCAATTCCATATGCTTCTGCAGTCGGATCCATCATGTATGCCATGATTTGTACTAGGCCGGATGTTTCCTATGCTCTAAGTGTTGTGAGCAGATACCAGGCTGATCCTGGAGAGATCCACTGGACAGCGGCTAAAAATATCCTAAAGTACTTGAGAAGGACTAAGGATATGTTCTTGGTTTATGGTGGTGAAGATGAACTTAGTGTAAAGGGTTACATGGATGCGAGTTATCTTACCGACTCTGATGATTCTCGTTCGCAATCCGGATACGTGTTTATTATAAACGGAGGTGCTGTGAGCTGGAAGAGTTCCAAGAAAGAGACTGTGTCTGCGTCTACAACAGAGGCTGAGTATATTGCCGCCTCAGAGGTAGCAAAGGAGGCTGTTTGGATGAGGAATTTCCTCATGGATCTTGGTGTGGTTCAGGGCTCGTCCAATCCGTTGGACGTGTATTGTGACAACAATGGTGCTATTGCACAAGCCAAGGAACCTAGACAGCACCAGAAGAACAAGCACATACTCATGCGGTACCACCTGATTCGCCAGTTCGAGATCAGGGTGATATCAAGTTATGCAAGGTACACACGGATTCAAATATTGCGGATCCGTTGACAAAGCCGTTACCACAGCCGAAGCATGAGGCGCACCTGAGAGCCATGGGCATTAGATGCTTAGACATGAGATCTCGGAAGATTGACTCTAGTGCAAGTGGGAGACTGTTGGGAATATGCCCTAGAGGCAATCATGTATGATGATATTTCCCATTGTATTCATTAAGATATTAAGTTGTCCTTGTGTAAACATCTGATGTGTATCATTGAATATGTGATTCGGTTGTGGAACTATGCATTCATGTTGTTTGTACTAAATATCCTTGGTCATTGAGGTTGTGTTGGACACACAACTTAGACCAATGTGAAAGTTGGCTTGATGACTCGGTTCCACTTGTCATGGGCATGGAGATGCTATTCCAACTTAAACAGATTCGGCTAAAGAGTTTAGCGAGTGGGATTGACCCATATTGAGGTACAACGAACAAGTTGTCATTTGTATATATCAATCAATGTAATCCTTAAACCTGAGGTTGTTGCATAGTCCGAGTTGAGGATCACCGACTTAGGTTCTATCAAACGCTGATCCGTAACTGGGCAGTTATAAAGGGTTCGGGTCGACTGAGAATCAAGATGCGTGATGTGAATAACCAAGATGGGATTTTGCCCCTCCACTCGGAGAGATATTCTCTGGGCCCTTTTGTGAGATATGATTTGGAAAGCATGGCCATGCATGACTTGGTTAAGTGTTAATAAGGCGATCGACTAAGAGTTAGTCGGGTGAATCACTTATCTCGGATCGAGAAGAGAGTCGGACTATTTAAGGGATGACAATTATTCGCCTATAGTCTGACAAGGTATATCGTGAGGCAAAAGGGACTCGGACGTAAGTCCCATTGGAAAGGCAAGTCGTCATGACTCTTTGGTACTTGGGAGTCGGCACGTTCTGCTAGGAGCCGCTACCGACTGATCGATTGAGAGTCATACTCCAATCGTGTTCAAGTAGCCATGAGCCTGCGGGGTCACACACTTAAGAGAGGGAGCAAGTTCGGATTGGATCTGAACCTGTAATATGGTTGGGTTGGACCTAAACCGGATTAGGACTGAGTTAGTGAGTTGGACTCACAGTTACTAGTGTTATATGGGCTTTAGTGAATGCGCCACGCGAGCAGAGCCCACGTTCACTCCCTATATATAGTGGAGCACCGTAACCCAGAAAGGTTAATCGTTGTTCGGTTAGGTCATTCCATGTGTTGGAAACCCTAGATCCACAGCAGTCCTACTGTCGATACGAACCTCGCAGTTCACCGCCGGTGCTCCTCCTTGCACGTGTGGATACCAGCAGAGGTGTTGTACGAGCAGCACCAGGACGATCGGATCGTGAGGACTGCACTGCATCAACTGACGCACTACATCAGTAATCCGCAACTGCGCGTCTAGTGGTAAAACTCGTGGCCTTCTACCTCAGCTAGATCTTGGGATCACCACGTTAGAGGAAAAAGTTTTGTTTTATCTATGCGTGGCCCTACAATATGGTGATGTTGTAAGTAAAAGTATAAGTCGATACTCTTACAACACACATAACGTGTAAGTTCCATAGACCTTGGCCTTACCACGATGCACATGATGGAGATCAAGTGAAAGAATCGTATCATTTCACTTATTAACATGTCATGTTTGTTGCGTCTTATATTGCTTGTTTGGTGTTTTATTAGCATTATAAGATGATCCCTCATTTAGATATCAAGATAAAAATGTGTTCTTCCTTAAGTATGAACAAACAATGTTTCGCCACTTCAAGACATCACATGATGATCGGGTGTACTTGAATCCACGAGCATATCTCGGGTGTAAGACAGTTTTACACACGCGAATACTAAGTTCTTACTTGACGAGCCTATCATGTACATACATGGCCTCAGAACACAGACCAAAAGGTTAATCATGAGTCATATGTTTGATATGATGACCATATAGATGCTCGCCCTTGAAGATACACCGACTCATGTGATGATTGGACTTGGTGTCGTGGATTTGGTTCATGTAATCACTAAAAAGACACAAGGGATGTCGTTTTTGAGTGGGCACTCATTTCTAATTTGGATTAGTAGAACTCAATTTATCATAAATCAAAGTGAATTTGCATAATTTGTTGTAGTCATTGGTGTCATCGGATTGTCGACAAGTACGCCATAGGGGGTCCTAGTGGCGTTGGAAGGATGGGGTGTGAGACATCATATGTTCCAGGAGCGGTGAGCACAAGTTTACCCAGGTTCAGATTCGACTGCGGTGATCGGATCCTACTCCTGCTAGCAACCCAGTAATATATCAGCGTAAGCCGGATGTTACAGCAGATTACAAGAGAGGTTCGCCTATGCGAGTTCGTTGTGGTTGTGTATCGAGCTGTGCCCTAAAGGATCCCATAGGGCCGGTTTATATAGTCACCGGGTCCTACGGTTATAGGAGATACCAATCCGGCTACGTTACAGAGTTGGTAACTGTGTACAGCTTGGAAAACAAGTAATACTACAGGCCTAAGTCGGTAAATCTTCTGGGCCTTGTCGTAGCCGGAACTGGCTCCTCCTCTTTCTCCGACTGGGCCACCCGTGAAGCAAAGCTCTAACCCGTTGGTGGGCCAACCTAGTCAGTGAGTCCTGTGGGTGTACCCGGAAAGTATATCCCCAACAGTAGCCCCCGGAAGTCTCCAAGATCTGAAGTCGGATAAATCTTCTAGCTTGATGGTTTCTTCGTGTTGAGAATCTTGAACGGTTCCCGAAAACTTCTTTCATTAATGTAGGATTCAGAGTCAATCGAGTCAGATATATCTTGCTCTAACCTTAGTATTTTCCCTTCTTGGTTTCAAACATAAGCCAGATTTTTCAGCGGCATGCGGACTGAAAATTTTTCAGACCAGGTCCTGTCACTAACAGGATTTCCATCAGCACAACCGTTGCTGGGTCTGTTCCATACGGAACAGAACGCCGTTTTATTGCCTGCACGAAAATAGAGGGGGCGGAAGAGTCGCGAGGAAGCTAACTCCCCCTATCCTATACACGTGGCGCTAATCGTGCGTGTCATCGCACGAATCTTAACGTAGAGGCAAATAAAGAGGGGAGAAAACCCTTTCTCTCAGATTCACCTTTCCACCAATTCATTCATGCTTCCTCATACTCCTCGAGTGCTCCGCACCAGTTCCCATCTACACACTGTTGAGAAAATATCTCTCCTCCCCCCTCCAGCCCTTTCTCCTCCAAGATCCATTGCCTCTGCCTCGAACTCAGGGGCGGCGGCGGCGGGTTCGTCGGTGCGGAAGATAAGAAGATGCGGGGTCTTTGAGTCCCTAGCGCCATGGACAACGCAGAGCTCCAAGTCATGGAGGATGAAGGGTTCATCGTTGCCATTGCATGGCGGAGTGCCTCAGGACACTCCGTCCCCGCGCCGCTTGACGGTGAGAGGGTGCTGTTCGGCACTCACATCGACCGTGGCCTTAGCCTGCCACCGTCGGACTTCCTAGTCGAGGTCCTCCACTACTACGGTGTGCAACTCCATAATCTTCCTCCCAACTCTCTACTTGAGCTCAATACTCACGCAGCTTTGTGCGAGGAGTTTCTTGGCATTAGGACAAGTCTCACCCTTTTCCGGTACTACTATGGTACTCAGAAGAATTCCATCAGTGCCGGTGTGCCTTATGTCACCGGCACTTTTAGCTTAGTCCTTAGGAGCAATCAGATCTATCCTAGGATTAACGCTAGTGAGTCCGTCAAGCGCTTGTTGGGAATTTTCTTTGTGGCTTCTGGAAAGGCGGAAGGTCTTCCAGCGTTTGTCAACAGCTCCGCTCCCCACCAAGTTTCATGGGACGCGGAGGAACCGGAGCTGTCGGATATTTTGATCCTCGCCAAGAGGCGGATTGAGTATTTTATGAAGCATGAGGGACTCCGTGGATCCGATTTGATCCACTGCTGGCTGGAGCGCCGGATTCAGCCTCTCCAGCACCACGGAGACCGCCTTATACACCAGATCACGAGCGACAACAAGGACAAGATGAGGGTCAGTTCTAGCCGGCTCGCGCCGAAGGACTACAAGACCCTCATGAAATAATTGATCAAGGAAAGAGTGGAATGGAAAGTTCCGGAAGTTTCCATGAAGATGTATACGACCAACCGTCCTCTGACTCTGATAAATATTTCGACTCTGCTTTTTGCGTTTTGTCGTTCTTTTATGTTCTTTCTCCGACTCTATTTTCATTGATGCTTTTTGACTTTGTCAGCTCGAGAAACTCTCTGAGTCTGAGCTAGCTCCACTAGAGGGTTATGCTTCAGACGACTCTGAGGTGACGGAGGATCATGAGGTGCAAGAAGTTGCCGCCCCGACCTCCAAGAAACATAAGGCGAAGGAAGTTGCTGCTGCTGGTAGCCAAGTGCTTACAGTAGTTAAAAAGTAAGCACCCTATCTTTTGTTTTCAGTACTCCTGTACCTTTTTTCTTTCCAGAGCACACCTAATATTTAGGATTTTCGTGTTCTAGAGTTAAATCAGCGTTGAAGAGAAAGATAAAGCCGGGCAGCAAGCCAGGGAAGAAGATGCGCCAGCAAAAGCTTTTCATCTCCCCTGCTGTGCCACCATCGACTCCATCCAGTACTCCATCAGCATAGGGATCTTCTACATCTGCTGATGCTGGCAAAATCGCGAAAGCCCTGGTCACCGTTGATGACCAGGCAACTAATAAGGGTGAACCCATCAAGGGTAATAATCCCATGGTAATGTCTACAGGAACGATGGATAAGGTGGTTGATTCTGCTGTCCCTAGCCTCAGGAGGAAAGAAAAGGAAGAGATCCTCAGGCTGGCTCAATCCAGTCTTGAGAAGAAAACCTTGACACCAGAGGGAGCGAGCCAAGAGGAGGAGGACGTCAAGATGGTCAGCCTCCTGGACCAAATTTTGGCCCGGGATGCTAAAGTCGCATCTGTCAAACTTCCAGCGATGGATGTTCCTTCCCTAACCCTTACCGAGAAGGTGTTTCACAGCACCAAACTCGGATTTGAAAAGATGCACCTCGAACATATTGTAAGTTTCCGATTCTTATTTGCATTTATTATCATATCCTCTAGCCCCCAAGCATAAAGTCGGATAAACATCCTTGGATCCGAGTTGATGCTTTTAGGTTGCATAAGAACAATGTAGTGTAGCCCCCAAGGCTCATGCTGTAATTTTACTTAGTTAAATTTGCAGCCTGAGTCTTAGTAGCTGTCTGATGGTATTCCATCTCTAAACTTATAGAAAATTGCATCTTCCAACCAGGAATTGCTCAAGAATATTAGTAATAAGCGCAAATAAATCAAGGCTTTGCGCTTTGAGAATTAAAAGTTGAAAGTTGAAAAAGATGAAGCAGAAGGTAAACTTTTCTGACTTCTTCTTTGCCAATTATCTTTTTTGTCATAGCCAAACTTTTGTTTTGTCCGACTGATATTCTATCTTTGCAGAATTGTTATGTCAGTCTAGCAAGATGGTGGAGCAAGCCGACAATTTCAAGGTCTTGGAGATAGAAAATGCTGAACTCCGGGACAAGCTTGAGAAGCTAACTTTGCAATCGGAGAAATCCGTATCCGCGGTCCTAGAGTCAAGAAATCACGAGACCGTGAGGCTCAAGAAGCTCCTAGCCCTCCGAGATAAAGAATTATCTGATCTCAAGAAGGATTTTGATATTCAGAGGGATCTTGCCCAGGCCTCAGCTAGTGAACTGAACTGTCTCCGCAAGGATCATGCGCAATGGAATCACTCTGTGCTAGGTGAGATTTCCGAATCTTTTACTTTTGTTGTTTGATTTTACGACTTTCTTATTAGCCGATTTTTGACTTTTTGTTTCTTTCCCAGACTCCATGAATCTTTCTGACTCTCCTACATCCGAACCTCACCTCGAGCGCATTAAGGTCGTCGAAGATGTCTTGTATGACTTCCGCCAAACTCTAGAAGAGGCTGGCGAAGCCGTCAAGCTTTCCGACTTGCACACAATGTCAGTGCACGAGGTGAGGGACAAGGTCAAGGAGATTCCTAAATTGATCGAAGACAGGAAGATCTTCGATGCTCAGATTGCTGCGCAAACAGCTCTGACCATGGTGATTAGCCACCATAGCGAGATGGAAATCTGGCACGTCACCAAGGGCATTGTCGAGGAGGATGATGAGGGTAACCCCCAAGACATCAAGGCCATCCAAGAGTCTTGTGCAAGTTACGCTTGTCAGGTGGTGGAGATGACCAACTACACGACGCCTTTCTTTGAATCCGTCACCGCTCCTCCCTCGCGCCAAGAGCCAGAAGCCAGCAATGCTTCCGAGTCTGAGATCGAGGGTGACACTGCTATTGATTCCAGTGCTCCACCTGCTTCATGACCATCGCCTGCAGCATAAACAATTGCTATGCATTAACTTAAACTTATGGAAATGTAATGATGGATACAATGTTTTCTTTTTTGAGCTGGTCTTGTAAAAATTAATGCTTTTACTATCTCAACACGTTTGTTTATATATATATTTATGCATGTGCTTGAAAAAAATTCTGAAGCACTTTGTGTTTTTTATGCCTTTACTTATCGGTTTATCTAGCTCTCTGCCTCGTCCCTTTCATGGGTCAGCCAACCTTTAGCATGGAAACTTTGTCGAGCAACGGAGCTTAATTGCTAAACCAGTTTAAACTCGGAAACAAAGTCAACTTCTAGTACCAACAACTCATTACTTGGAAAATGCCCGTGTCTAAGCAATCAGATAAATAATCAAAGTATAGACAGTAAATTAAATTTTGTACCCTGAGGTAACATTTTTTAGATATTCAAAAATCGTAACCAGAACGGACATGAGCTTAAAGTACTTTCAAGCATTCTGGGATTTTTGAAAAATTACATGCTCTTTTGGAAATAAGATGGCAAAAATGTCTCAAAGATAACAATATGAGGAAACCAACACTTTATTTCACTTTGGACATGTACATATATGATTACAAGGAAATATAACTAAGAATATAAGGGACGTAGCTGTGCAATATTCCATGGACGGTCTATTTCATCCGGGTCTGTGCTGCCACTGGCTCTCTTGCTTTTCCGAGTATCAGGTCTTTCCTTGATTGGTCTGATGTCAGTTAAATAATATGACCCATTATGCAGAACTCTGCTAACCATAAAAGGTCCTTACCAAATTGGGGAAAGTTTGTGCTTTCTCTTTTGCACAATTCGGAGAACCAAATCGCCTTTTCTGAAAGAATAGTTTTGCACTCTTTGGCTATGATACTTGCGTAACTTCTTCTGATAGGCTGTAGATCTCTGTTTAGCAACGACGCGTACTTCTTCAATTATATCGAGATCATCTTGCCGAGAAACTTCTGCATCTTCTTCGATATACGCCTTGACTCGTGGAGCCTGATGAATCAGATCACTTGGAAGAACTTCTTCTGCACCATAGACCAAGAAGAAAGGAGTGTAGCTGGTTGACCTATTAGGAGTTGTAGGTAAACTCCATATCACGGACGGTAATTCTTCCTCCCAAGCCCCCGCAGCCCGACGAAGCGGTGCCTCGAGGCGATGTTGGATTCCTTGTAGAATAAGTCCATTAGTTCTTTCGACTTGTCCATTGGCTTGTGGATGTGCGACTGATGCAATATGAAGTCGGATCCCTTGTTATTCACAGAATTCGGCAAGTTCGCCCATGGAAAATTTGCTCCCGTTGTAAGTAATTATGCTATGCGGATATCCAAATCTGATGATTACATCCTCAACGAATCTTCTGGCTGTGGCTCCATCGCAACTTGTTATAGGTTTAGCCTCAATCCATTTTGTAAATTTATCCACCATCACTAGTAGGTGAGTAAATCCATATTTTGCCGTGCGAAACGGCCCTACCATATCAAGCCACCAGACCGCGAACGACCATGTAATAGGGATTGTTCGCAGCTGTTCAGCCAGAACACGTGCCTAATGAGCGTACTTTTGGTAGCCTTTACACTTTTTGACCAATTTATCGGCATCCCCCTTAGCTGTAAGCCAAAATAATCCGTGTCGAAAAGCTTTTGCCACTAAGGATCTAGCTGCAGCGTGGTGAACACTCTCGCCTTCGTGGATTTGTCTTAAGATTTCCACTCCTTCCGAAGAAATACATCTCTCAAACACGCCAGAAACACTCTGTTTGTAGATCTCACCGTTTATTATAGTGTAGGCTTTTGCTCGTCGGACGATCTGCCGTCTCAAGACTTCGTCTTCGGGTAGTTTTCCGTCTATTAGGAAATCCAGATAGGGTTTTGTCCAGCTGGGAATTACAGCCAAAACTTCTATGAAAGGTGAGTCGGATTTCGTCGGATAGTCCTCATCAACTCCGACTATGGAGGGGACCCTTAAATGCTCTAGAAAAGCTCCATCCGGTACTTGTTTTCGCGCAGAGCCTATTCTTGATAGTGCATCTGCTTCCTCATTTTCTTCTTGAGGGATGTGTTGAACCTCAAAACCCTTGAACAATTTGGATAGTTCATCCACAACAGCTTTGCATGCTGCCATGTGTTTGTTTGCGTTGCAGATATCGAATACTTGCTGTGTAACTAAATCCGAGTCTCCGTATCACATGAGTCTTGATATGCAAATGTTTTTGGCCATGCGTATTCCATGTAGTAGTGCTTCATACTCGGCAATATTATTGGTTGCCGTGAAGTGTATTTGCAACACCTAGAACAACTTATCTCCTTGGGGTGATTTGAGCAGCACGCCAACCCCCGAGCCTCCTCGTGCTTTTGATCTGTCGAAGTGAAGGGTCCAAAATTCCGATTCTGGAGGGCCTGTGTTTTCTGCCGTTTCTGTCCAATCAACGACAAAGTTGGCGAGAATTGGGGATTTGATTGATGTACGTGGTTTGTACTCAATGTCAAAAGCTGCAAGATCTATTCCCCACTTTGCGAAACGTCCTGTGGCGTCACGGTTATTGATTATATCTCGCAGGGGAGCGGTGCTCACCACTGTGATCTTGTGCTCTTGAAAGTAGTGGCATAGCTTTCTGGATGCAAAGAACACTCCATAAGCTAGCTTTTGATGATGTGGATACCGTTGCTTTTATTCTGTTAGTTCCTCACTTAGATAATAAGTTGTCCACTGCACCTTATGCTCGTGGCCTTCTTCCTCGCGCTCAAATACTGTTACCACGCTTATGATCTTGTTGGTTGCTGCAATGTAGAGTAACATAGATTCCTGAGGTTCTGGCGCTACGAGAACTGGTGGGTTTGAAAGTACATCTTTCAAACTTTGCAAGGTAGTTTTGGCTTCCTGAGTCCAGACGAATTTGTCGGTTTTCTTCAAGAGTTTGTATAATGGTGCGACTCTTTCTCCGAGCCAGCTGACGAACTGACTTACTGCTGCAATGGTAATATTTAAGATAGCCTTTGATTTTGTCTCGATTCACCTCTATGCCTCACTGAGAGACGATGAAACCTAACAATTTTACGGCTGGAATTCCAAATAAACACTTCTTCGGATTTAGCATCATATTAAATTTTCGTACACTAGCAAACGTTTCATCCAAGTCGGAAATTAAAGTTTCCTTCTTTTTATACATAACTGCTATGTCGTCTACGTATACATGGACATTGCGTCCGATTTGGTTGTTGAGACAATGATACATGGTATGTTGCTGTGTAGCTCCTGCGTTCCTTAAGCCAAAAGGCATAGTTTTATAGCAGAAGGTTCCGAACAGAGTGACTAAACACATCTTAATTTGATGCAACTTTTTCATCAGTATTTGGTGATATCCGGAATATGAGTCGAGAAAACATAGTAATTCCGACCCTGCCATTGAGTCGATAACTTGATCGATTCTTGGCAAAGGAAACAGATCCTTTGGGCATGCCTTATTCAAAGCGGTATAATCAACACACATCCTTGAAACAATGGTGTCCTTTTTAGGGACAAGTATAGGATTTGCCACCCAATCTGTATGGATGACCTCTATTATGAAATCCGCTAACTCTAGGCGGGATAATTCCTTGGCTATTGCTTTGCGCTTTTCATCACCAAACCGTCGTAAGGACTATTTGACGGGTTTAGCATCTGGGTACACATTAACAGAGTGATCAACAAGTTCCCTAGGGACTCCGGTCATGTCAGATGGCTGCCATGCGAAGATATCACTATTAGCTTTGAGGAACTCGACAAGCGTGCTTTCCTATGAGTGGCCTAAGC
The DNA here is from genome assembly GCA_916181665.1 of Avena sativa. NCBI lineage: Eukaryota > Viridiplantae > Streptophyta > Magnoliopsida > Poales > Poaceae > Avena > Avena sativa. Next base: position 323,266,083 of record OV702281.1, on the reverse strand, counting down.
CTACCCCTATGTTCGTCATCTTGGAGGGATCATCTTCTTTCAACGACGTTTTCTTCGTCTCTTCCGACGCCTTGAACTGCAAACTTGGCTTCAGCACCTCGTTCTTCATAGCGGGCATCTCAGACGGATTGATGGACTTCTTGATCTCCTGGTACTCCTGGGCGTGCAGCACGGCTTCGGCGAAGCTAGCAGATCCTTCGTCGCACTCTCGCGCCTTCCTCGGATTTCCTCGTACGGTGAGTATTCCCTTTTGACCTGGAAGTTTAATCATGGCGTAGATGTAACAGGGACGGGCCATGAACGACCAGTAAGCCAGATGCCCGAGATGGCGTGGTAAGCACTTTTGAACGGTACCACCTCAAAAGAGAGTGGCTCGGTCCGGTAATTGTCTCGGGTTCTGAATGTCACGTCCAGAGTAATCACACCCAGAGAATCCGGCTGTCTCTCTGGTACAATACCATGGAATGTTACACTGTTGTAACTCAGCTGGCTCTCGTGTAGCTTCATGCGGTGGAGCGTCTCAATGTAGAGGATGTTAATGTTGCTCCCACCGTCCATGAGTGTTTTTGAGAACTCATAGCCATCAATAAGAGGATTGACAACTAGAGGGTATTTTCCCCGACGATGTGTTTTCCTCGGGTGATCTGAACGATCAAAGGTGATGGTCACCGCTGACCATTCCAGGAATTGTGGGACAGCCGGAACTGTGGCATTGAGCTCAGGAAGAACCGCCTTTTTGTCCTTCGCTGGTTGGGATCCAAGGAAGCAGACGTATGCATCTTTATTTGTCGAAAAAGTTTTCTTTCCATCCAGCTTGGGCTCTGTAGCGGATTCCGCTTCTTCCATGTCGGAATCTTCCTTAGGCTCCTTTCCTTTCTTTCCTTTTTGTCGCTTCGCTCTGTAGCCATTGGATTCGTCTTTCTTGATGTCGTCATTGAAACGACATTCGGCATTTGCGTGGGTAGATCCTGCGTTACTATCCAAGTGGTGGACACAGGGATTATTGGCAATGTCAGCCCAGGTATATGTTCTTCCGGGTTGCTAGTCTCCTCTGCCCTAGATTCGGGAAGTTCCTCGGCCTCTACCCCGGCCGCCTCCGCGCCCTCCTCATCCTTCAGATCCGAACGTTGCGCTGATAGCTGCATAGTCCGGAGCCGGCTTTTTGTCCGAGGTGTTCTTGCGGTTCTAAGTTTGTTTTGGCTGTTTGGCCGCATTGGGATTGGCCAGAATATTTAGCAGCCCTTCTGAATCATCATCGGCGTCAGCATATTTGCTTGCCATCTCTATCATTTCTCCCAAATCTATGACGTGGTCACGCTTCAGCCTATGACGTAAAAGTCCTACTGGAAGTCCTGCAATAAAAGCTTCTATCGCAGCTTGCTCGTTTACTCCTTCGCAGGATTTCTTCGTGTAGATCCAGCGTCCGAGGTAATCCCGGCAGGTTTCTCCTGGTCTTTGGGTGCAACGCTGCAAGTCTCCGACTGTTCAGGGCCTCCTGTATGTTCCCTCAAAGTTTGAAAACAATGCACCTTGCATATCATACCAGTTATGAATTGAATTCTCTGGTAGTTCATTGAGCCATGATCGAGCCGTCTTCCTTAGCATGAGTGGGAGATATCGGACTGCAACCAGGCTGTTTCCTCCCTTGGCGATGCAGCAAGCCTAGAAAAAATCCGGGAGCCATGTATCTGGCCGAGCTGCACCATCATAAGGCTGGATATGTTTGGCAATACCAAAGTCAACCAAAAATTTGGTCTGACGTATGCATGGTCCAAAGCATTTGGGTCCCATGTACACATCTTCTTCCTCGTACTTCTGCGCTTCTATGTTTGATTCGATGTGATGGCGAGCGTCGTTTGGCGAGAGAGGTCTACGCCTTGGAGGCTCATGGCTTTTGCGCGGTGGAGTCGGATTTCTGCTTCTCCTTTGACCATTGCCGCCTCCGCCCCTGCGGCTACCATGGCTACGAAGTGATCCTTCATGGTCGCTGCTGGGAGGCGATGGTGGCCCTGGTGGATTATTTCCGGCTGGGTTTCTTGGTAGTAGCGTTGGAGCATCATTATGCTGACCCTGATGCATGTTTCTTCGGGCACCATCCCTACTTGATTCAGGACGATCTGGATCATCTCTTCATCTAGCGTTGCCAGCCGGACGGCTTGGTGGTGGCATCCTTAGCCGATCTTGTTCTTCTCGCTGGTGGCATGTTTCAGGGTCTTCTCTATAGCGGATGTTTTGTCGACGATGGTCCTGATGAGGAACCATTGCCCTGATGGCATTTTTGGACGCAGCCGGAATAACTCTTGCCTAGTCACGTGTTGGCCTGCGAGAGTGGCCATTTGAGACGGTTCTTGAATTCACTTCTTCTCCATGGGGACAATAACATTGAGTCGTATCCCTGCGAAGCCTTACGTCAGCGGCTTGGTCAGCGCCAGTGTGGCAAAACTAGGACTTTGAGGCAAGCTTGCCACTAAATGACGCAGCCTTCTTCTACTACTTTAATCCTTTGTCCAGCAACGTGACGCACTGCTGGACCTGCTGCGGGGACGGATTGTTGGCGAGGATGGCTCGAGATGGAGCAGCGTTTTCCACCGGCGTGCTATAGACTCGGATCTTCTCTCCATCTTTTCCGTAAAATAGATCTTTGTGGATATCCAGATTCTTGTTAGCAAGAAACAGACCTCCCCTTGTTTGTTTGGATGTCGCTTGAAATCTAACTGATATCTGGCAGGATCACTGTCTAACTGCCGCCTCATCTTGACGAGGCGCGTGGCCTCTTCGAGTAGAAACAAGCGGTGCTTTTCTAGGTCCTCAGCCCTTTTCTCCAGCGCCTCCTGTGTAAGATCTGATGCCGTTGGGATTGGAATTGTGAGAGCATCTCTGTAAATTTCATGTGCACCCTTGGTGACAACGTGTCCATCCACAGGAGGATCGATCGGGGTGGTATTAATCGGATCTCCATCCTGATTCTCAATATCGATCTCTTCATCAACTTTTTCTTCGTTGGTTTCCTTGGCGTCCGGCTCTGCCGGTGTTGGATTCTTGTTCTTCTTCTTGTTCTTTGACCGGCCAGTAGCTTTAACGTGCGTACCAGTGGCAAACAACGACTTTTGGTCTGGTACCGGGGGATAAAATTCCGTCGGTACATTCCGTCATTGTTGGCTTGTGGACCTCGGAGGAATCTCCGGTGTCCATGTCATCCTGCGAGGTGTTGTTTTCATCCATGCTATCATATGGTCTAGGAGGATTTGCCGGCTCACCTTGCGGTTGCTTGGAGACATGCTCTTTTTCATACTCCTCCATCTCTTTGTTGAAGTCTCGAAGTTCTTTCAATGTTATTGACCCCTGAGGGGAGCCAGGTGAGTTGGCGTTTTCTTCGATTGTGTCTAGGATCGAGTCGCTACCAGCTGCAGCCTCGACATAGTCGGATCTAGTGCTTATGTGGTACACGAAATAGTGCTTCTTCTTGTTCATGTTCTTGAGGTATTTGTATAACTTGGTTTCCGCTTAGACATCAACATAGCTAGATCCTGAGCGGATGTACTCCTCATCTGTGTATCCGATCTCGCTGGAGAGATCGGATCAAGATTCTTCTTCCACCTCTTCTTCCACTACAGGAGTGGACTAGGTGGGTTTGATTTTCTCCGGGACTCTCAACTCTTCCGCCTCTGAGGATAAAGTAGATCCAGATTTTTCTTCCGCCATGGTCATCACCTCAAGGGTGGGTTGGGCGGGTTCAGCGAAACCGAGATAGATATCGATCTCGCCGATTGACATGATCATGTAGGTCGTCACGGGTTTCGAAGCCGGAATTGAAGTCTCGTAGAGAAGGATGAGAGGGACATCACTGGCGTAGACCACGTGACCCATGCAATTGTTTCGCCGATTCCTGCACGCGCAGATTCCGCCTGGAACAATGCTCCATAGGTCACCTGCCCCACGGTGGGCGCCAACTGTCGTCGAATTGTCGACAAGTACGCCATAGGGGTTCCTAGTGGCGTTGGAAGTATGGGGTGTGAGACGTTGGATGTTCCAGGAGCGGCGAGCACAATTTTACCCAGGTTCAGATCTGACTGCGGTGATCGGATCCTACTCCTGCTAGCAACCCAGTAATATATCAGCGTAAACCGTATGTTACAATGGATTACAATAGAGGTTTGCCTGTGCGAGTTGGTTGTGGTTGTGTATCGAGTTGTACCCTAAAGGTGTTGGAATTATGCCCTAGAGGCAATAATAAAGATGTTATTATTATAATTCTTGTTCATGATAAAGTTTATATTCCATGCTAGAATTGTATTAAGCAGAAACATTAATACTTGTGTGGTTTGTGAACAACACCGTGTCCCTGGTACGCCTCTAAGGACTAGATCATTGATCAATGATGGTTAAGGTTTCCTAACCGTAGACATGAGTTGTCAATTGATAATGAGATCATATCATTGGGAGAATGATATGATGGACAGACCCAAACTAAGCGAAGCAATTAGATCGTTTCATCGTGTTCATCTTTGCGAAGCTTTTCCTATGTCAAATATTGTATTCCTTAGACCATGAGATAACGCAACTCCCTGGTACCGGAAGAAAGCTTTGAGGTCATCAAACGTCATCCTATGAGAGGGTGATCATAAAGGTGTCTCTCAGGTGATCGGAAAGTATCTGTTGGGTTGTATGTATCGAGATGGAATTTGTCCCTCCCAAGTCGGAGAGATATACTTCAGGCCCACTCGGTAATCAATATCAACACCGCTTGCAAGCATGTGGTTAAGGAGTTAATCACAAAGTGATATCGGATTACGGAACGAGTAAAGTACTTGCTGTGAACGAGATTGAACTAGGTATGACGGTACCGACGATCGAATCTCGGGCAAGTAAAATGTCGCGAGACGAAGGGAATATATATATGGGATTGATTGAATCCTGTCATCGTGGTTCATCCGATATGATCATCGATGAATGTGTGGGAGTCAATATGGGTGCCCAGACCCCGCTGTTGATTATTGATAGAAGATCATGTCTGCATATTCTCGAACCCGCAGGGTCACACACTTAACGTATCTTGACGCTAGGATAGATTGGATAATTGTTTTATGAATTTTTGTTCGGAGTCTCGGATGGGATCCGGGACATCATGAGAGGTTCCGGAATGGTCCGGAGAATAAGATTCATATAAGGCAGTGGAGTTTTTGGAGTTCGGAATTGTTCCGGGTTAATCGGTATTGTACCGGAAGCTTCTAGAACCTTCTGGAAGGGGACCAACGTGGCCCCACCTTCCGGGAGGGGGCATGGGCCTATGAGGGAGTGTCCTGGCCGCTTTGGGCCAGGGGCACAAGGCCCCATAGGGCCCAGCCGATCCTAGAGAGTTTAAATCGTTTAAACTAGAGATAGGGTTTCTAGAAGAGGGGAGAGTCCATGCCCCCCACTCATTATCCTTTGGGCTTGGGGGAGGGGCTAGGGCTGCGCCCCCTCCTCTATATAAAGAGGGGTGGGGGCGCACCAGCCCCACACACCTCTCCTCCAAACCCTAGCCGCCTTGCTAGCTTTCCTCTCTCCCTCCCGACTGTTTGTAGGCGAAGCCCTGCAGCAGAAATTCTCCACCATATACACCACGCCGTCGTGTTGTAGATCCAATCTATCTCTCCACCGTACTTGCTGGTCCGAGGAAGGAGGAGACGTCGAGGTGCTGCACGTGTGCATCTCACGGAGGCATCGCCACTTGTGGTGCTAGATCGGATCGGATCGCGAGGAGGAGAAGCGAGTACGACTACATCACCCACGTTCCGACGAACGTTCCGCTGTGCGAATCTTTAAGGGTATGAAGATCTAATCCAATCTCTCTCGTTGATTGCATCTCCTAGATTAGATCTTGGCTTTCCCTCTGTTCGCATCCGTAGAAATTTTTGATTTACTATGCCGTGAAACCCTTCAGTGGTATCAGAGCTAGATCTATGCATAGATGTGTTTCACGAGTAGAACGCAACATGGTTGTTGCGGGCGTTGATGTTTTCTGTTGCAAGCCTCTTGTTTGTGTTCTTCTTATGACGCGGGATAGTGAGATTGAAGCGGTCCAGGCCAACCTTACGCGACGTCGTTCGCGAGACCGGCTCCGCACTTGACGTGCTGCTTGTTCCACACATGCGGCTGGTGGATGTCAGTTTCTCTCACTATAGTTGTCATGGGATTAACACGGGAGTTTGGCAACCATAATATCACCGTTGTGGCTTTCCGTAGGTAAGAATCGTTCTTAGCATCTACTCCCATAAGCCACGTAAAACATGCAACAACAAAGTAGAGGCGTCTAACTTGTTTCTGCAAGGAGTGTTTTCTGTGATATGGTATGGCCCAAGATGTGATGTGTATATTGTATGCGATGATCATGTTTTGTAATGTTTCACGACTTGCATGTCGATGAGTACACAACCGGCAGGAGCCATATGGTTGTCTTTATAATTGTGTATGACCTGCGAGTCAACTTCTTATACGCCATGTAATAGCTTTACTTTATCGCTAAGTAGTTAGCAATAGTTGTAGTTGCTATTCATGGTGGAGGCAATCATGGTGGAGTGATGGAGATCATGCCGGAACGCATAAGATGGAGATCATTGCGCGAAGATTGGCTATACCATGTCACATAAAGTTATATGCATGCGATGTTTATCCTTTATGTATCTTATTATGCTTAGATCGCGACGGTAGCATTATAAGATGATTCCTCACTTAAAGATCAAGATAAAAACTGTGTTCTCCCCAAGTATGCACCGTTGCAAAAGTTCGTCGTGTCCAAGCATCACGTGATGATCGGGTGCTATAGACTCTACGCTCACATACAACGGGTGCAAGCCAGTTTTGCACACGAAAAAATACTTGGGTCTAGCTTGACGAGCCTAGCATGTACAGACATGGCCTCGGAACACAAGAACCGAAAGGTTAAGCCTGAGTCATATGAATGATATGATCGACACTTTGTTGGCCACCATTGAAACCACATCTCTTCTCGTGATGATCGGATTAGGTGTGGTGAATTTGGATCGTGTTCACTAAACAACTTGAGGGATGTTGAATTTAGTAGGAGTTCATCTAGTAATTTGATTAAATTGAACTATTTATCATGAACATAGTCTAAATTGTACTTGCAAATACTGTAGATCACATGGCCAAGTCCAACTTCAACTTCAATGTTTTTGCTGAGAAGGAAAAGCTTAGAAACAATGGGTCTAACTTCACCAATTGGTTCCGCAATCTAAGAATCATTCTGTCTGGCGGACAAAAGGACTATGTCCTTGGGAAAGCGTTAGGTGACCCCCCTGCTGCAACTACGCCGGCTGATGAGAAAGCTGTCTATCAGTCGTGCAAAGATGATTATGGTGTGATTAAGAGCACCATGTTGTTTGCTATGGAACCGGAGCTTCAAAATCGTTTTGAAGAGTATCCCGGGCCCTTCGAGATTCTCGAGGAGCTGAAAATCATGTTTCAGACTCAGGCCCGTTCTGAGAGATATGAGATCTCCGAGAAGTTCTTTAACTGCAAGATGGAGGAAGGGAGTTGCGTTAGTGAGCACGCCATAAAGATGTCGGGCTACACTTAACGTCTTGAGCAACTGGAATGCACGATTCCAGAGGAGCTCAAGATTGACAGGGTTCTGCAATCACTCCCTCCTAGCTACAAAAGTTTTGTAGTGACTCATAATCAGATTGGCTCCACTGATACGATCACCGAGCTCTTCGCAAAGCTGAAGGCTGCGGAGGTGGACATCAAGAAGGATAATCATGTGTTGATGGTCAACAAGCCCTCCTTTAAGAAAGGTAAGGGAGCAAAGAAGCCCTTCAAGAAGGGCGGCGGCAAGCGCAATGCTCCTGCTAAGAAGAAGCTCAAGTCTGGTCCTAAGCCGGACACTAAGTGCTTCTATTGCAAGGACAAGGGTCACTGGAAGCACAACTGTCCGAAGTACTTAGCGGACAAGAAGGCTGGCACCATCAAAGGTATATTTGATATACATGTTATTGATGTTTTCCTTACTAGCCCTCGTTGTAGTGCCTGGGTATTTGATACCGGTTCAGTTGCTAATATTTGTAACTCGAAACAGGAGCTACGGAATAGACGGCGGCTTGCGAGGGATGAGGTGACGATGCGCGTTGGCAACGGATCAAGAGTTGATGTGATGGCCGTCGGCACGCTCTCCTTAGTTTTACCTTCGGGATTAGTTTTAAACCTTAATAAGTGTTATTATGTGCCTGCGTTGAGCATGAACATTATTTCTGGATCGTGTTTATTGCAAGACGGTTATTCATTTAAATCGGAGAATAATGGTTGTTCTATTTATATGAGTAACATCTTTTATGGTCATGCACCTCTTGTGAATGGTTTATTTCTTCTAAATCTCGAAAGGTATGAAACACACATCCATAACATTGAGGCTAAGAGATGCAAAGTAGATAGTGATAATACTACTTATTTGTGGCACTGTCGTCTAGGTCATATTGGTGTAAAGCGCATGAAGAAACTCCATTCTGATGGACTTTTGGAGTCTCTTGATTTTGAATCATTTGACACATGCGAACCATGCCTCATGGGCAAGATGATCAAAACCCCGTTCTCCGGTATGATGGAGCGAGCAACGGACTTGTTGGAAATCATACATACCGATGTATGCGGACCGATGAGTGTTTCGACGCGCGGTGGATATCGCTATTTCCTCACTTTTACCGACGACTTAAGTAGATATGGGTATATCTATTTAATGAAACATAAATCTGAAACATTTGAAAAGTTCAAGGAATTTTAGAATGAAGTGGAGAACCATCGTAACCGAAAGATTAAGTTTCTACGATCCGATCGTGGAGGTGAATATTTGAGTTATGATTTTCTCACGCATCTTAAAGCAAGTGGAATCGTTTCACAACTCACGCCACCCGGAACACCATAGCGCAATGATGTGTCTGAACGCCGGAACCGAACCCTATTAGATATGGTCCGATCAATGATGTCTCTTACTGATTTGCCGTTATCATTTTGGGGTTATGCATTAGAAACCGCTGCATTCACTTTAAATAGGGCTCCATCTAAATCCGTTGAGACGACACCATATGAACTGTGGTTTGGCGCTAAACCTAAGTTCTCGTTTCTTAAAGTTTGGGGATGCGAAGCTTACGTCAAGAAGTTGATGCCGGACAAGCTCGAACCCAAAGCGGAGAAATGCGTCTTCATAGGATACCCTAAGGAAACTATTGGGTATACCTTCTATCACAGAACCGAAGGCAAAGTGTTTGTCGCAAAGAACGGTTCCTTTCTTGAGAAGGAGTTTCTCTCGAAAGAAGTGAGTGGGAGGAAAGTAGAGCTTGACGAGGTTATTGAACCTTCTCTTGAATTGGAGAGTAGCGCAGCACCTGAAATTGTTCCAGTGCCGCCTGCACCAACAATAGAGGAAGCTAATGATAAGGATCATGAAGCTTCGGACGATGCTGCTACTGAACGTCGTAGGTCGACAAGGTCGCGTGCCCCTCCTGAGTGGTACGGCAACCCTGTCTTGACTGTCTTGTTAGTAGAGACAGCGAACCTACGAACTATGAGGAAGCGATGATGAGCCCAGACTCTGAGAAATGGCTGGAAGCCATGAAATCCGAATTGGGATCCATGAGCGAAAACCAAGTATGGACTTTGGTGGACCCTCCTAGCGACCGAAAGGCCGTTGAGTGCAAATGGATCTTCAAGAAGAAAACGGACGCGGATGGTAATGTTACCGTCTATAAAGCACGGCTTGTCGCGAAAGGTTTTCGACAAGTTCAAGGTGTTGACTACGATGAGACTTTCTCTCCCGTAGCGATGTTTAAGTCCATTCGGATTTTATTAGCAATTGCTGCGTTTCATGATTATGAAATATGCCAGATGGATGTCAAGACTGCTTTCCTCAATGGGAACATTGATGAAGAGTTGTATATGATGCAACCCGAAGGTTTTAACGATCCTAAGGATGCTAGTAAAGTATGCAAACTTCAGCGTTCCATTTATGGACTGAAGCAAGCATCTCGGAGTTGGAACCTTCGTTTTGATCAAGTGATCAAGAGCTTTGGATTTGTTCCAAATTGCTACGAAGCTTGCATCTACAAGAAAGTGAGTGGGAGCTCGGTGACGTTTCTGGTACTATATGTGGATGACATATTGATTATTGGAAATGACATCAACATGCTTAACGATGTGAAGAGTTATTTGAACAAGTTTTTTTCAATGAAAGACCTAGGTGAAGCTGCTTATATATTGGGCATCAAAATCTATAGAGATAGACAAAGACGCCTGATAGCTTAAGCCAGAGTACATACCTAGACAAAGTTTTGAAAAGGTTCAGAATGGATAAGGCAAAGAAAGGTTCAGTGCCTATGTTGTCAGGTAAGATATTGAGCAAGGCTCAGTGTCCAGCTACGGTAAATGATAGGGAAGCTATGAGAAAAGTGCCTTATGCCTCGGCCATAGGTTCCATCATGTATGCCATGCTGTGTACTAGACCGGATGTGTCCAATGCTCTTAGTTTGACGAGAAGATATCAAAGTGATCCAGGACTGGAACACTGGACAGCCGTGAAGAACATCCTAAAGTACCTAAATAGAACTAAAGAAATGTTCTTAGTCTATGGGGGTGATGAACAGCTTGTCGTAAAAGGTTACGTCGATTGTAGTTTCGACACCGACAAGGATGATTCCAAATCTTAGACAGGATACGTTTATATTTTGAATGGAGGAGCTGTGAGCTGGAGAAGCTGCAAGCAAAGCGTGATCGCGGGATCTACAGTGGAAGCGGAATACATGGCTGCTGCAGAAGCGTCAAGTGAAGGAGTTTGGATCAGAAACTTCATCACTGAGCTTGGCGTGGTTCCAAGTGCATTGTACCCACTGGAGATATTGTGTGACAACACTGGCGCCATAGCACTCGCTAAGGAACCAAGATATCATCCAAAGACCAAGCATATCAACCGCAAGTTTCATATAATCCGAGATTATATAGCAGATGGAGATCTGAAGATTAGCAAAGTACATACGGATCTGAATGTCACAGATCCATTGACTAAACCTCTTCCACGTGTAAAACATGATCAACACCTCAGTGCCATGGGTGTGAGATTGTTGCCAGATGTAAACTAGATTATTGACTCTAGTGCAAGTGGGAGACTGTTGGAATTATGCCCTAGAGGCAATAATAAAGATGTTATTATTATAATTCTTTTTCATGATAAAGTTTATATTCCATGCTAGAATTGTATTAAGCGGAAACATTAATACTTGTGTGGTTTGTGAATAACACCGTGTCCCTGGTACGCCTCTAAGGACTAGCTCATTGATCAATGATGGTTAAGGTTTCCTAACCATAGACATGAGTTGTCAATTGATAATGAGATCATATCATTGGGAGAATGATATGATGGACAGACCCAAACTAAGCGAAGCAATTAGATCGTTTCATCGTGTTCATCTTTGCGAAGCTTTTCCTATGTCAAATATTGTATTCCTTAGACCATGAGAAAATGCAACTCCCTGGTACCGGAAGAAAGCTTTGAGGTCATCAAATGTCATCCTATGAGAGGGTGATCATAAAGGTGTCTCTCAGGTGATCGGAAAGTATCTGTTGGGTTGTATGTATCGAGATGGAATTTGTCCCTCCCAAGTCGGAGAGATATACTTCGGGCCCACTCGGTAATCGATATCAACACCGCTTGCAAGCATGTGGTTAAGGAGTTAATCACAAAGTGATATCGGATTACGGAACGAGTAAAGTACTTGCTGTGAACGATATTGAACTAGGTATGACGGTACCGACGATCGAATATCGGGCAAGTAAAATATCGCGAGACGAAGGGAATATATATATGGGATTGATTGAATCCTGGCATCGTGGTTCATCCGATATGATCATCGATGAATGTGTGGGAGTCAATATGGGTGCCCAGACCCCGCTGTTGATTATTGATAGAAGATCATGTCTGCATATTCTCGAACCCGCAGGGTCACACACTTAACGTATCTTGACGCTAGGATAGATTGGATAATTGGTTTATGAATTTTTGTTCGGAGTCTCGGATGGGATCCGGGACATCACGAGAGGTTCCGGAATGGTCCGGAGAATTAAGATTCATATAAGGCAGTGCAGTTTTTGGAGTTCGGAATTGTTCCGGGTTAATCGGTATTGTACCGGAAGCTTCTAGAACCTTCCGGAAGGGGACCAACGTGGCCCCACCTTCCGGGAGGGGGCATGGGCCTATGAGGGAGTGTCCTGGCCGCTTTGGGCCAGGGGCACAAGGACCCATATGGCCCAGCCGATCCTAGAGAGTTTAAATCGTTTAAACTAGAGATAGGGTTTCTAGAAGACGGGAGAGTCCATGCCCCCCACTCCTTATCCTTTGGGCTTGGGGGAGGGGCTAGGGCTGCGCCCCCCCTCTATATAAAGAGGGGTGGGGGCGCACCAACCCCACACACCTCTCCTCCAAACCCTAGCCGCCTTGCTAGCTTTCCTCTCTCCCTCCCGACTGTTTGTAGGCGAAGCCCTGCAGCAGAAATTCTCCACCATATACACCACGCCGTCGTGTTGTAGATCCAATCTATCTCTCCACCATACTTGCTGGTCCGAGGAAGGAGGAGACGTCGAGGTGCTGCACGTGTGAATCTCACGGAGGCACCGCCACTTGTGGTGCTAGATCGGATCGGATCGCGAGGAGGAGAAGCAAGTACGACTACATCACCCACGTTCCGACGAACGTTCCGCTGTGCGAATCTTCAAGGGTATGAAGATCTAATCCAATCTCTCTCGTTGATTGCATCTCCTAGATTAGATCTTGGCTTTCCCTCTGTTCGCATCCGTAGAAAATTTTGATTTACTATGCCGCGAAACCCTTCAAAAGGCTCCCATAGGGCCGGTTTATATAGTCACCGGGGGCTAGGGTTACAGGAGAGACCTATCCGGCTACGTTACAGAGTCGATAACTATGTACATCTTGGACTATAAGTAATACTACAGGCCTAAGTCGATAACTCTTCTGGGCCTTGTCATAGCTGGAACTGTCTCTTCCTCTTTCTCTGACTAGGCCGCCCATGAAGAAAAGCTCTAACTCGTTGGTGGGCCACCATGGTCAGTGAGTCCTGTGGGTATACCCGGAAAGTATATCCCCAACAATTGGAATTCGTTCACCGCCTTATGCTTAGTTGTAATTGAGATAATAGAACTATAGAATTCGGGATATATACTTTATGAACTGGTATCGTATTGTGTTGAGTGTCATTCTAAAGTTTAAAGTCCTATTGCAAACTTTCAGAAAACTCTGTTTACTTGGTGAAATTTAATAATTTGTATTAAATCGAGAGTAACAATTCCAGTGTTAGTATCTTAAGTATCATGTTTGCCTCCATGATTCTTGATTTAAATATCAAGTTTATCTAGGAGCTGAAATAATTTTTTTAGAAACCATCATGTGTGGCAGATATAACGATATCTAAAACAATGTTTGGGTTGCAATATGATAGAGTATAATACATGTTCTCATATTGGATGAGAATTTGCAAAGGTTGGAGATGCTAGACATTAGTGTTCTACTCGCGATTCACCTTTATAAGCTACATTAGCTTGATCATGGAAGTCGTCATGATAAGGATGAATATAAGATGTATGTAAAGTGTTTAGTAAACACTAAAAGATTACTAAAGAATGGATTTTGAAGGAATGCCGATAATTTGATGATGGTGATCTACTTCAAAGTGCAAGTCCAAAGGTATTAGTATTTGAATATACATGATTTGGACTATGTGTCATGTATATGGTTCCACTGTTGATGTTGATAGATTCTTTTAAAAGGAAAAGGAAATGATGAAAGAGAATCTATAAATATATTTGGCAGAAAAGAAAAGACTGGAAATATCCAGTTTAGGTATATAGATGATATACATGTTATGGTTGTATTCTTGCTTGTTAAACAATTTGGTTCCTCGATATTGGATACCGAATTGGTATGAAATTTCATACAAAACGATGCAATTCATGAACAACATTGGCCTAAGTAACTAGCAAGAGAATATGTGATGATGTTCATCGAAAACAAACAAACCGTTGTTTGTATTTCTCATTGACATCAAAGCTTCCCTTCAAGATTTGTTTTAATAATAGTTATTTAAAACAGGTATTATGACAACAAAGATTATTCAAATAATTACCATATTCAAATAATAGTTGGAGAAATTACATCCATAAAACTAATGCTTAAATGTCGCAAGAAAAATGATTGGAAGATCACTTACGAAGTGACACGGCCGTTTTAATTATATTGGAAAGAAAACATGAAGAAACTCCATATTCATGGATTTTTGGATTTTTTTGATTTGATCAAATGACGCTTGTGAGGCTTTCCTCAGGATAATTAAAACTTCGTTCAAAGGCCAAAGAAGAACGATCGACTAAAATATTGGAATTTATACATATCGATGTATGTAGTCCATTATGTGTATGTAGGGGTTCGTAGCATGGAAAACAAAAATTTCTACCGCATAAAAACAAACAAGCCAAGATCTATCTACTAGATTGTAGCAACGAGTCAATAGAATAACTCACCCTCGAAGATTCCAAAGTGTTTAACGAGAGCGGATTCTCGTGGGTGATGTAGTCGTACTCTTGCCGATCTCAAGATCGTGTAGACGATCCTTCCGGCACTGCGTTCCGGCAGCGCTTCCGCAGTCGGTCACACGCTCAGTACTCGACGAAGACCTTCCTCTCCCTTGTTCCAGCAGGCAGCGGAGGTTGCAGCACTCTCCTCGTGATTCCGGCAGCACGACGGCGTGGTACCGAAAGTAGAGGGGAGATCTCGCAGGGCTTCGCCTTAAGCCGGAGCGAATATGGTGGACTATGAGAGAGGACTCGGTGATCTAGGGTTTAGACACACCAAGGAGGAGAGGCTAGGCCGGCGGCTAGGGCAAGGGGGTGCCCCAACACGGCGGCTAGGATTTAGCCCTAGGCGGCGACAGTAGGAGGTGGCGGCGCCGGTGGCTTGGAGCTAGGGTTTGCGGGGTGCAAGTTGTGTGCTTGGAGGGGCAGCCCTGCCCCTCCTTATATAGGTGGAGGGGGCCGTCCAAGGGGAGGGGAGTCCCTCCCCAACTCGGCTTCCAAGGCCGGCGGTGGAGGGAGAGGGACTTTCTCCCCAAGTAGGTTTCGTACTCTCCCTCCACCAAACAAAATAGTCGTTTGACTTTTCAAATTGGCGTTTGACTTTTCAAACTAGGATTTGATTTATCCCTTTATTTTGTTCAGCGATGACACCTAGTACATGATGCAACCATTCCAACTTGCTATGACACATTCATGTACCCTTCCCCTCCAGAGAGCCGGACATTCCGGAACCTTCTAGAACATTCCCGATGAAAACACCGGAACCATTCTCCAACCCCGAAACAGGACTTTCCTTATATGAATCTTATTCTCCGGACCATTCCGGATCTCCTCGTGATATCCCAGATCACATCCGAGACTCCGAACTACATTCGGTCTATTACTCATCATTCCATAACTACTCAACAAAGTCGAATCCGTAAGTGTGTCTCCCTACGGTTCGTGAATTATGCGGACATGATCGAGACACTTCTCCGAACAATAACCAATAGAGGAATCTGGAAATTCATATGGCTCCCACATATTTCTACGATTACTTTGCGATCGAATGAACCACTTACATACGATACCAATTTCCCTTTGTCTCACGATAGTTTACTTATCCGAGGTTTTGATCGTCGGTATCTCTGCATACCTAGTTCAACCTCGTTACTGATAAGTACTATTTTCTCGTTCCCGTGATATGTGATCCCTTGTGAGCCAGTCACATGCTTCCAAGCCAATTGGATGACATTCCACCGAGAGGGCCTAGAGTATATCTATCCGTCATATGGATGGACAAATCCCACTCTTGATCCATGTGTCTCAACCAATACTTTCCGAACACTCAATGCCACCTTTATAGCCACCCAGTTACAGTGTGGTGTTTGATGTCATCAAAGCATCCTTCCGCTGATGGTGATAAGCATGATCTCATGGTCGAAGGAATTAGGTTACTATGTATCAGAAAGCATATAGCAATTGAACTATTAAAATGACTTGATCTTTATGCTACGCTTATCTATAGGAGTATGTCCATCATATCATTCTCCTAACGATATGATCTTGTTGTTAATAACATCTCAATGTTCATGATAGGGAAACCACAATCATTTATCAACCAACAAGCTAGTATTATGAAAAGGCTTTACTAGGGACTTCAATTTAAGTTTACAAATCACACAAGTATTAATGTTTCCTTGTTAATACTGTTATAGCATGAATGTAAACATTTATCATAAACAGAAAGATATAATAATAACTACATTTATTATTGCCTCTAGGGAATATCTCCAACAGTCTCCCACTTGCACTAGAGTCATCTAATCTAGATTACATGGTAATATACCGAACACCCATGGCAGTTTGGTGTTGGTCATGTTTTTCCCTCGGGAGAGGTTTAGTCAACGGATCCGCCACATTCAGATCTGTGTGTACTTTGCAAATATTTATGTCACCATCTTGGACATGTTCTCGAATAGCGTGAAAACGTAGCTTGATATGCTTCAGCTTCTTGTGTGACCTTGGTTCTTGCGCATTGGCTATGGCGCTCATGTTATCACAGTACATAGACATTGGGTCCAGCGCACTTGGAACCACACCGAGCTCTGTAATGAACTCTTTCATCCATATCGCTTCTTGTGAAGCCTCCAAAGCAGCCATGTATTCCGATTCAGTTGAAGATCTCGCCACAACGCTTTGCTTTGCACTCCTCCAGCTAACTGCTGCACCATTCAAAGTAAATACGTATCCAGATTGTGATTTAGAATCATCTGGATCGGTGTTCCAACTAGCATCGGTGTAACCATTAACAACGAGCTTCTCATCACCTCCATAAGAAAGAACCATATCCTTAGTTCTTCTCAAGTACTTAAGGATGTTTTTGACCGATGTCCAATGATCCACTCCTAGATCACTTTGATATCTGCTAGTCAAACTAACAGCATATGCAATGTCGGGTCTAGTACATAGCATGGCATACATTAGAGATCCTATGGCTGAGGCATAGGGAGTTTTACTCATCCTTTCTCTATCTTCTGCCGTTGTTGGACTTTGAGTTTTACTCAACGTCGTATTGGGCAACATGGGCAAGAACCCTTTCTTGCTATCTTCCATTCCAAA
This sequence comes from Avena sativa, assembly GCA_916181665.1. Lineage (NCBI taxonomy): Eukaryota > Viridiplantae > Streptophyta > Magnoliopsida > Poales > Poaceae > Avena > Avena sativa. Next base: position 323,248,860 of record OV702281.1, on the reverse strand, counting down.
CCTCTTTAGAACTTTGTCCAAATATGTACTTTGTGACAATGATATTAGACGTCTCGATCTATCTCTATAAATCTTTATGCCCAATATGTAAGCTCCTTCGCCAAGATCTTTCATTGAAAAACTATTATTCAAATATTCCTTGACACTATTAAGAAGGTATACATCATTCCCAATCAACAATATGTCATCTACATATAGTATTAAGAATGCTACAGAGCTCCCACTAACTTTCTTGTAAATACAAGATTCTCCATAAGTTTGTATAAAACCAAAACTTTTGATCACCTTATCAAAACGTTGATTCCAACTTCGGGATGCTTGCTTCAATCCATAAATGGACCGTTGAAGTTTGCACACCTTTTTAGCATCCTTAGGATCGACAAAACCTTTGGGTTGCATCATATACAACTCTTCATCAATGTCTCCATTGAGGAGCGCTGTTTTGACATCCATCTGCCATATCTCATAATCATAATATGCAGCGATTGCTAACATTATCCTCATAGACTTTAGCTTCGCTACTGGTGAGAAAGTCTCATCATAGTCATCTCCTTGAATTTGTCGAAAACCTTTTGCGACAAGTCAAGCTTTATAGACAGTAACATTACCATCAGCATCTGTTTTCTTCTTGAAAATCCATTTGTTCTCGACAGCCTTCCGGCCATCCGGTAAGTCCACCAAAGTCCATACTTGGTTTTCGTACATGGATCCAATCTCGGATTTCATGGCTTCTTGCCATTTATTGGAATCTGGGCTCATCATCGCTTCCTCATATGTCGCAGGGTCATCGGTGTTGTCCATCAACATGACATTCATAACGGGATCATACCAATCAGGAGTGGTATGAGTTCTCGTTGACCTGCGAGGTTCTGTAGCAACTACAACCGAAGTTTCATGATCATCATCATTAGCTTCCTCTCTTATTGGTGCAGACACCATAGGAACTTCTTCTGGTGTTGCGCTACTCGCAAGTTCGAGAGACGGTTCGAAAACCTCGTCGAGTTCTACTTTCCTTCCAGTCACTTCTTTCGAGAGAAATTCCTTCTCTAGAAAGGATCCATTCTTGGCAACGAAGATTTTTCCTTCGGATCTATGATAGAAGGTATACCCAATAGTTTCCTTTGGGTATCCTATGAAGATGCATTTTTCCGCTTTGGGTTCAAGCTTGTCTGGCTGTAACTTCTTTACATAGGCTTCGCAACCCCAAACTTTAAGGAACGACAATTTAGGTTTCTTCCCAAACCATAATTCATACGGTGTCGTTTCAACGGATTTAGATGGTGCCCTATTTAAAGTGAATGCGGTTGTTTCTAATGCATAACCCCAAAATGATAGCGGTAAATCTGTAAGTGACATCATAGAACGAACCGTATCTAAGAGAGTTCGATTACGACGTTCAGACACACCATTACGCTGTGGTGTTCCCGACGGTGTCAATTGTGAAAGTATTCCGCATTTCTTCAAATGCTCGCCAAACTCGTAACTCAGATATTCACCTCCACGATCAGAACGCAGAAATTTAATCTTCTTGTTACGTTGATTCTCAACCTCACTTTGAAATTCCTTAAACTTCTCGAAAGTTTCGGACTTATGTTTCATGAAATAGATATACCCATATCTACTCAAGTCATCCGTGAAGGTAAGAACATAACGATAACCACCGCTCGATGCTACACTCATTGGACCACACACATCGGTATGTATGATTTCCAATAAGTCCGTAGCTCGCTCCATCATACCAGAAAATGGAGTCTTAGTCATTTTACCCATCAGACATGCTTCGCATCTTTCAAGTGAATCAAGAAGTCCATCGGAATGGAGTTTCTTCATACGCTTCACTGCAATGTGACCAAGACGACAGTGCCACATATAGGTCGAGTTATCGTTCGATTTCAAACGTTTAGCCTCAATGTTATTAATATGTGTATTTCCACTATCGAGATTCAATAAGAATAGACCATCTATCAAAGGTGCATGTGCATAAAACATATTAATCATATAAATCAAACAACCATTATTCTCGGACTTAAACAAGTAACCGTCTCGCAATAAACAAGATCCCGATATAATGTTCATGCTTAACACAGGCACCAAATAACAATTATTTAAGTATAAAACTAATCCCGATGGTAGATGAAGAGTTAGCGTGCCGACCGCGATCACATCAACCTTTGATCCGTTTCCCACACGCATCGTGACCTCGTTCTTCGCTAGCTTCCGTTTATTCTGCAGCACCTGTTTCAAGTTACAAATATGAGCAACCGAACCAGTATCAAATACCCAGGCACTACTACGAGTTCTAGTGAGATACACATCAATAACATGTATATCGGATATACCTTTCTTCTTGATGTTGCCATTCTTCAAATCCGCCAAGTACTTTGGGCAATTCCACTTCCAGTGACCTTCTCCCTTGCAGTAAAAGCACTCTGTATCAGGCTTAGGTCCAGCCTTGGTCTTCTTCGTTGGTGCGGTAACTTTCTTACCACCCTTCTTGAAGTGTCCCTTTTGCTTAGACTTGCCTTTTTTGAATTTGGTGGTCTTATTGTCCATCAACACTTGGTGCTCTTTCTTGATCTCCACTTCTGCAGATTTTAACATGGAGAAGAGTTCTGGCAACTGCTTGGTCATGCATTGCATATTGTAGTTCATCACAATGTTCTTGTAACTTGGTGGTAGTGATTGGAGGACACGGTAAATCCCCAAAGCATTAGGAATCACTATACCCAAGCTTTGAAGTTTGTTTGCTTGCCCAGACATCTTAAGCACATGCTCACTGACGGAGCTGCCCTCTTCCATCTTGCAGTTAAAGAACTTTTCAGAAGCCTCATAGCTCTCAACTGCCGCGTGAGTCTCAAATATCAATTTGAGTTCACGGACAATATCATGTGGGTCTGAATTCTCAAACCTTTTCTGAAGCTCCGATTCCAAACCATACAAGATAGCACACTGAACTATGGAGTATTTATTCTTCCGAGCGAGGTAAACGTTCTTTACTTCATGGGTAGCATCAGCTGCAGGCGGGTCACCCAGCGGTGCATCCAGCACATAGGTCAAATTACCAGCATTGAGGACAATCCTCAAATTGCGGAACCAATCCGCGAAGTTGCTTCCATTGTTTTTCAACTTTTCTTTCTCTAGGAACACATTAAAATTGATGGTAGGGGCCGCCATTGATCTACAACACATTTGCAATAGTTTAGACTAAGTTTATGACAAATTGAGTTCTAATTAATAGTTAAATTAATCTAGGTGAACTCCCACTCAAAACAATATCCCTCACATTGTTTTAGTGATCACACGAACCAAATCTACCACATCAACACCGATCATCACGAGAGTTGATGTAGCTTCAATGGCGAACAATCGACATGTTCATGATATCTACTATATGATTCATGCTTTACCTTTCGGTGATCCGTGTTCCGGGACCATGTCTGTACATGCTAGGCTCGTCAAGATCAAACCTTAGCTTCCGCATGAGCAAATCTGGCTTGCTCAAGTTGTATACACTTGCAGAATCTAACACACCCGACCATCACGTGGTGCTTCGAAACAACAAGCTTTAGCAAGGGTGCTCACTAAGGATGAACACTTTAGAACTTGAAATTTTATGTGCATGAGGGACCATCTTATAATGCTACCGTCGTTAACTAAGCAATACAAGATGCATAAAGGATTAACATCACATGCAATTCATAATGTGTGATATGATATGGCCTTTCTTCTTTGTGATTCCGATCTCCATCTTCAAGCATGAACATGATCTCCATAATCACCGGCATTGCATCAAGGTCAATGACGCTGCTCCATGATTGTCGTCCACCAACTTCAACTATTACAACTACTTTGAATAGACACGCTGGTCTTAACAGAAATTAAAGACAACCATATGGCTCCTGCCGGTTGCCAACTTACAATAAAGAACATTGCATACATCAAATATAATCACAATCATGGCCATATCACATCACAGCACACCCCTGCAAAAAAAAGTTAGACGCCTCTAATTTCTTTGCATATTTTACGTGGTTTGGGGCTTTCAATAAGTGTCGATCTAACTTACGAACAAGAACCACAACGTTGATGTTTGAACTATCAAGTGCCTGTTGTAAATTGGATCTATACTATAATGGGAGAGACAGACACCCGGAAAGCCACTTATGCAATACAAATTGCATGTTGAGCATGTAGCAAGTCTCATGAACGATGTCATGTAAGGTTAGCCCGGGCCGCTTCATCCCATCATACCGCAAGATGCAAAGTACACAAGAAGCAATTTATAATAAAAGCACCACCGCCCACAATGACCATTGTGTTCTACTCGTGCAACAGATCTACATATAGACACGGCTCTGATACCACTGTAGGGGTTCGTAGCATGGAAAACAAAAAATTTCTACCGCATACAAACAAACAAGCCAAGATCTATCTACTAGATTGTAGCAACGAGTCAATAGAATAACTCACCCTCGAAGATTCCAAAGTGTTTAACGAGAGCGGATTCTCGTGGGTGATGTAGTTGTACTCTTGCCGATCTCAAGATCGTGTAGACGATCCTTCCGGCGCTGCGTTTCGGCAGCGCTTCCGTAGTCGGTCACACGTTCGGTACTCGACGAAGACCTTCCTCTCCCTTGTTCCAGCAGGCAGCGGAGGTTGTAGCAATCTCCTCATGATTCCGTCAGCACGAGTGGTACCGGAAGTAGAGGGGAGATCTCGCAGGGCTTCGCCTTAAGCCGGAGCTAGTATGGTGGACTATGAGAGAGGCCTCGGTGATCTAGGGTTTAGACACACCAAGGAGGAGAGGCTAGGCCGGCGGCTAGGTCAAGGGGGTGCCCCAACATGGAGGCTAGGGTTTTAGCCCTAGGCGGCGGAAACAGGAGGTGGCGACGCCGGCGGCTTCGAGCTAGGGTTTGCGGGGTGCAAGTTGTGTGCTTGGAGGGGCATCCCTGCCCCTCCTTATATAGGTGAAGGGGGCTGGCCAAGGGGAGTCCCTCCTAAACTCGGCTTCCAAGGCCAATGGTGGAGGGAGAGGGACTTCCTCCCCAAGTAGGTTTCCTACTCTCCCTCCACCAAACAAAATACCCGTTTGACTTTTCAAATTGGCGTTTGACTTTTCAAAATAGGATTTGATTTATCCCTTTATTTTGTTCAGCGATGACACCTAGTACATGATGCAACCATTCCAACTTGTTATGACACATTCATGTACACTTCCCCTCCGGAGTGTCGGACATTCCGGAACCTTCTAGAACATTCCCGATGAAAACACCGGAACCATTCTCCAACCCCGACACAGGACTTTCCTTATATGAATCTTATTCTCCGAACCATTCCGGATCTCCTCGTGATATCCCGGATCCCATCCGAGACTCCGAACTACATTCGGTCTCTTACTCATCATTCCATAACTACTCAACAACGTCGAATCCTTAAGTGTGTCTCCCTACGGTTCATGAATTATGCGGACATTATCGAGACACTTCTCCCAACAATAACCAATAGAGGAATCTGGAAATTCATATGGCTCCAACATATTTCTACGATTACTTTGCGATCGAATGAACCACTTACATACGATACCAGTTTCCCTTTGTCTCACGATAGTTTACTTATCCGTGGTTTTGATCGTCGGTAGCTCTACATACCTAGTTCAACCTCGTTACTGATAAGTACTCTTTTCTCGTTCCCGTGATATGTGATCCCTTGTGAGCCAGTCACATGCTTGCAAGCTAATTGGATGACATTCCATCGAGAGGGCCCAGAGTATATCTATCCGTCATATGGATGGACAAATCCCACTCTTGATCCATGTGTCTCAACCAATACTTTCCGAACACTCAATGCCACCTTTATAGCCACCCAGTTACGGTGTGGTGTTTGATGTCATCAAAGCATCCTTCCGGTGATGGTGATAAGCATGATCTCATGGTCGAAGGAATTAGGTTACTATGTATCAGAAAGCATATAGCAATTGAACTATTAAAATGACTTGATCTTTATGCTACGCTTATCTATAGGAGTATGTCCATCATATCATTCTCCTAACGATATGATCTTGTTGTTAATAACATCTCAATGTTCATGATAGGGAAACCACAATCATTTATCAACCAACAAGCTAGTATTATGAAGAGCCTTTACTAGGGACTTCAATTTAAGTTTACAAATCACACAAGTATTAATGTTTCCTTGTTAATACTGTTATAGCATGAATGTAAACATTTATCATAAACACAAAGATATAATAATAACTACATTTATTATTGCCTCTAGGGATGGACTTCAACTTCATATGATTTCTCCGAAAATTTGAGGAATATTCGCTTAATGAGAAAGAAGTATGAAATATTTGAAAACGTTTAAAGACTTTCAAGATGAAGTGGCAATCATTGTAACAAGAAAATAAATGATTTATGATTTTATCACAAAGGTATTTATTTGAGTTGCAAGTGTAACAAGAAAATAAATAATTTATGATTTTATCATAAAGGGACTTATTTGAGTTGCAAGTTTAGCAAAACACCTTGATTTACATCTCCCGAAACACCATAGGAATATGGAGTGTTTGAGATTTGTAATGAAACCTTGTTTGACATGGTTGGATCAAAGGTGTTATTTATAAAATTGCCATTATGTTTTAAAAGATTAAAAGCTTTAGACACTACCGCTTTTACACTCAAAAGAGCTCCATCTTGATCCGTTGAAATGACACCATGTAAGTTATGGTTTGGGGTAAAACCCAAGTTGTCCTTTCTTAAATATTGGTATAATAAGCATAAGTAAGATATTTACAACCAAAGACGGATGAGCATGTCTTTGTAGGTTACTTCGAATAACCATTGGGTATTCCACCATAATACCGAGGACAAAAGGGTTTGTCGCTTGAAATATGAAGTTTCTTGAAAAGGAAATTTTTCGCAAAAGTTAAGTGGGAGGACAATAGAACTTTGATAAGGTTAACAAAACTTATCTATATGTGTTGAGTTGCGCAACTCCGAAAAACATTCCAGAGGCAGCCACAATGCTCATGGCTCACGTGCCTCAAAGGTTGCGGTCATGGAGGTCTAAGTTGCTATTTAACCAAATAGGTCGGATAAACAATCAAATGCTGAAATTTGAGAGTAAATTTGTTGTTTGACAATGATGAACCGACTACATGCAAAGAAGCGATGATGGTCCCTGACTCTTTCAAATGGCTTGAATCCATAAAATCCGTGATAGTTCCATACACGAGAAATCAAGTTTTTTGAACTTGGAAGACCCTCCGGAAAGGTGTAAAAACCTATCGGTCATATTTGGATCTATAAAGAAACATACATGGATGTTTCACATCTATGAAATAGTCGACATGTCATAAAGTTTTTTACGACAATGTTCAAGGAGTTGACTATGACAAGATTTGATCTTTCATAGCGATATTAAGTTTGGACGGATTAAAGTAGCAACCTCTACATATAATCTGGTATATGGTAGATGAATAAACAAAACAAAGTTCTTCTAAAAGAATGGTTACCTAGGACGTGTGCATGACACGGTCCAAAGGGTTTTTTTTTTAATTCAAAGGATGCTAAAAAGGGCATGCAAACTTCAATGGTTGAAGTAAGCATCGCGGAGTTGGATGAATGAAGGAGTTTTCATCTCGAGACGATGAAGATGCTTGCATTTGCAAGAAATTAAGCGGGAGCGCTGAGACATATTTCTAATACATTATGTGGAGCACATCTTGTTTATTGGAAATGATGTATCTTTAATTGACAAAGGTTAAGAATTTCATTTCGATGAAAGACTTAGGAAAAACACGAATATTTAGCATGAATGTCTACATGGATAGAAAGTGACGCTAATATGGTCGTGCCAAACGTACATATATGAGATATTGAAGGGGTTAAATATAGAAACGACGAGAAAGGATCTTGTCACATGGCAAAGAATTGAATCAATATTCAAGTGTATCGACACTTGATAAGTGAAACAAGATTCAAGTCCTTTGACACTTGATGAGTGAAATCACAAGAATGTTTTGATCAATCATACCATGATATGTACACATCCAGATATGTCCTATGCTCTAAGTGTTATGATCATATATCAGAATGAATCATAAAATGATCATTGGACGTTAGTAAGGATATTCTTAATCTTTTGGAACAATTAAGAATTTATTCCATTTGTATAAGTTACAAATAGTTTATTGTAAATCATTACATTGATACTAGTTTTGTCACAAGATACAAATTATGTTTATATCAATTTAAACTATGGGTGGCACAATGAAATGGAAAGGAGTTTCCATGATAGATTTGGATGAATTCCAAATTTAAGACATTGTAATGGGTACTACAACAAAAGGCTAAGTATATGACTGCTACAATAGCGGCAAAGGAGGGCATTTGTGTCAAGTAGTTTGTTATCAAACTAAGGTGTGGTTCGCAATGGGATAACACTAAATATATATTGAACGACAATAGTATCGACATGATTTAACCCCAAGGAACAAATGGCCTCACCAAAAGACCAAATTTATACAATGCCATCTCATTAGAGATATGAGTGATGCGTGGAGATGCAAAGACATGCAAATACACACTGACCTGAAGTGTCAGATCCGTCGATTATGTTAACCACTTGCAATCGCGTATATGGAACACCAGAAAGCCATAGTTGTTCAATACGCACAGTTTTCAAACTAGATTATTGTCTCTAGTGCAAGTGGGAGTCTGAAGGGAATATGCCCGAGAGGCAATAATAAAGTGGTTATTGTCGTATTCCTTATTTATGATAAATGTTTATTTTGCATGCTAGAATTGTATTAATACAGAAATGTTAATACATGTGTGTTTAATAAACAAAAAGAAATTTCCTAGTTATGCCTCTCTTATAAACTAGCTCGTTGATTCACAAGATGATCAAAGATTTCCTGATCATGGACATTGGATGTTGTTAATAACGAGGTCACAACATTATTGGAACATTCGTCTAAAGTATAGCATTACGATCAAGGTCATTGTGTTTATATTTCTATAACATCATACAGAGTAATCTTAGTCCTTAGACGATGAGATCATGTCAATCACTAACACCGGATGATTATCTTGATAACATCAAACGTCACACCGTAATAGGGTGACTATAAAGATGGGTTCAGTGCTACAAAGGTGTTATGTTGAGGCTCATGGATCAAGAGTGGAATTTTTCCATCCCTATGACGGAGAGATATACTCTGGGCCCTCTCGATGATATCATATTAGTTAGCTTGCAAGCAAGTGATTTGATCACTCGAATGTTATATCACGGGAACGAGAAATAAGTACATGTCGGTAACAAGATGAAACTAGCTATGGATATACCGATGATCGAATCTCGGACATGTAATATATCGCGAGACAAAGGGATTGAGTTACATGCGTATAAGGTTCACACGATCACAGAAGTCATCGTTGAATATGTGGCGGTCAGTACGGATCTCCATGTCCCGCTGCTGATTATTGATCGGATAGTTGTCTCGATCATGTCTACATTATTCGTGAACCGTAGGGTGACACACTTAAGGGATACTGACACCATTTCGAGCAAATAATATGCCAGAGAAAGAAAAAGGAAAGCGCAGGAATTTATTTCACTAGACACCGGAACTGTTTCGGTTGAAATTGTTGAAACTGGTTCTGCATGTGAAATTGAAATATTATAAGGTCTTTTATTTGAATGTTTTTTAATTATAGTAATTAACAAAATTCTAAATAAATAAATAAAAGATTTTTATTTAAATGAGAGCTTGCATTAAATTTGGTGGAAATTTACTGCATGTGAGTGGATTTTTTAGTGGAGGCATTTTTATGGGAGTGGAGGCTTTTCATTTTGAGTGGGAGCTCCACCCACATGAATGTGGAAGAGGTCGGGGCAGCCACCATGCCCCTTGGGGTGCTCCCTCTCCCTATAAAAGGCCCACTCTCCTCCTCTAATATCACACTTCCTCGTGAATGATCTCTCTCCACCCTTTAGAATTTCCCCATGGTCTCGGATCAGCGAGATACATGTTCCCGGTGGATTTTTCTAGAAGGATTTGTTGCTTCCGCTGCTTCCCTAGAGCAAGGGCGTGGAGGTTGTCGGGGTACCCGGACGTGTGTGCGATCATGGATGCACCACTTCTTTGCGGTGCTGGACTTGATGGTGTTGGACCAGATGGACTTCATCACGATCTTGAGATCGGGGAACGTTCGACTGCATCATCCACGAGTACAACCTTGTTAACGCTATTCGGTCTTCGAGGGTATGTATTCTATGGATGTATATCCACCTGTTGCTTGTATCTAGAAGATAGATCTTGGTACATAGTTGTTCCCATCATAGGTAATTTTTTGTTTTCTATGCTGCGAACCCTTTAAAGTATGCCTACGTTGGAGGAGTGGGAGGTACTAAGACCACCACGCCACAATAGGCCTCACCTTGTTCTTCGATGGATCTCGCCATAACTAGCCTGATCCGCCTTTCCACATTTGTTACCCTTCGAGGCGGGAACCGGTTCCTTCACAAGACTACCGAGGCCCACATCCACAACCGAATTGGAGGCTCCCGAGATAAAAACAAGATGCCACAAGAAACAAGTTTATCAACAAATGAAATCAAGATCTAGATATTTGTAAGAAACTCTAGATCAAGAGGCCCCCAAGTGAATGGAGGGGAAATTAAGATCTTGATTGGTGGCAATGAAGATCAAGGCCTCATATGTCGATTCCCCAAAGATCATAGCCTTCGGGTGGTTGAAAGTGGAGATCTCGTGAGGATTGATATGAACAGTAAAACACTTTTTCGTAGGATCCATGAGAGCAGGAATGAGGACCAAATGGGGTATATATACCCTTGCCAAAATCTACTATTGGATGAATCTTGAGGTGGATAATCCGTCCCTAGTGGGGGCCGGATAATACGGTCGGGGCAAACGTCTGGCCCAGAACGAAAAATCCGGGAGAAAAGTCCTCCCCCTATACCTATTGAGGCGCCTTGGTCCATTGGAGAAAAATATCTAGGGTGGATTATACGGCGAGGGCAAAAAATCCGTCCCTGGTCGGACAATACAGCAGAAAACTCTGCCCCCATACCGCACGCCGTGCCTTGGCACCATTTGGCAATCAAGGCGGGGGAGGATAATCTGGCCCTTGCTAGGGGCAGATAATCCGCCCCTAAAACCCTTGTTTAGCTGCATTTGTCATGAAGTTCCTTTTGGGGAATATAATCTGGAGAACTTAACACACAATCAAATAATCCTTTGTCTGGTTATATAACACACAAAACAAGAGAGATCATGAAATGTTCTTTCAGTCATGCTTATTAGTTGGATAATATCGAACGAGCTTAATGCGAAGGTGTACCATACAAATTTGTTCCACAGCTTGTTCTCCTAGCTACCATGAAGAGCAAAGCAAAACTTTGGGCACTATGGGTGCCAAGTATTTTAGTTTTGTATTATTGAGAAATCAGTCTCTTATGTTAGCCATGTTTTTTTATATATTCTTTTTATCAAACTCTCTCCTTAATAAACAATAGAGGAAAGTCTCGTGTTCAATGGTTGAAAGAGGGTGACCATAACACGGCATTTTTTCATGCAAGAGCATCGATGAGAAGAAGTTAGAACCGAATTAAGGTGTTGACTATGGATGCTGGAGTGGTGTTGGAGGAGAAGGAACAAATTCATAACCATATTAAATGAGTACTACCCTGCAATATATGAGGCGCAGAAGCATATTAATGTACAAGTTGTTGGGCCACGCAGAGATAAAAAACTTTTTCCCTACAGGGTGATCCAAAGATCTAGATGAGGAAGAAGGCCACGAGGATTACCACTAGACGTGTAGTGGTGGATTACCGATGAAGCGCGTTAGTTGATGAAGTGAAGTTCTCATAATCTGATCCAATCCCACGACCATCGAAGTGCTAAATGCACAAAACCTCTGCCGATATCCACACGTACGAGGAGGAGCTCCGATGGTGGACTGTTAGGTTCGGTGCGGCGGTTGGACTGAATGGGGCTAGGGTTTGCAATGCATGGAGTGGTCTAACCGTGCCCTTTGGCAATCCTGCACTGTCGGGGATATGACCCCAGGTACCCCAGAGTTGAGTTATAAAGAGATATGTGTAAAGGAATAAACTGTTTGGTTGAAAGAATTGGTGAAAAGATATATTAAAGATAAAAGAAAAGGGCATAAAACTGTTCTAGGCCGAGTTAAATATATCTCGGCCTGGTCAGAATAGTCCAAAACAAACACTGGCCCTCTTGGGCCAAATTAACACAACCACTACCGAATAACACCAACAGTATGCCAAGTAAGAGGAAAACCGACTTGGGCTGAGCCACTTCATCCGGCCCATCATGCTCTCAACTCCCATTCCCGCCTAGCCAGCATCACCAATGCTCCCGTTCCCGCCTGAACTCCCCCGACGCTAGCGCCACTAAGACTCCCTCGACACTTCACCGCACCCGCCAAGACTCTAGTGGAGCACAACCAAATCTCTCGGGTAGGCCGACACCAGCCATCGTGGCCCACCACAGGCCGGCATTTCCCAGTCGCCTACGTCCTCTTCCCCCAGGTGGGCCAGCACGGGTAGCTCGGCCCACCACGGGGCCTCCTTCAGTGACCAGCCCCATGCCACCATTCCTTCCTCAGGCCGCCAAGTCACCCCGGGTGGACCGACATCGGCAAAGTCGGCCCACCATGGGATACCGCCACCCAGGCAGGCTGGGTTAACTCCCCTGTGCTACAAACTTGCCTCAAGGGCCGAATCAAATCCGATCCAGATGGGATGATGTTAACTAAATTCGGCAAAAGCAAATTATGACCCGATTGGGCCATTTCCCCCCCAGGCCGAGTCAATTTAGGTACATGCCAAATATTCACCTCGTCCAGGTCACTTGGGGCGAGTAATATCACCCAAGATGCCCCAATACTCACCTCCATATGGTTTCCAAACCTTCACAAGAACAATCCATTGAGCAGGACAAGCTCTATAAGTCTCGTGCCAGTCTTGGGATGCCCCTGGATCGGACTGGAACATGGAGTAGGGAATATGCCCTTGGCATCCAAGAAGATGCTAGGGAATATGCCTGGCATCTCCAGATATGCCAAGGTATATGCTGAGCATCTCTAGAAGGTGTCGTGGGAATGGCCACCGCAGATGCTGTAATTGGTAGTGATTAGTAGAACGAGAGGCAAGGGCGGCCAGCCATCTCCGGTGCGAGATGAGGGCAAAGACACAGGGATTTACCTAGGTTCGGCCCCCTGGAGGATAAAGACCTACTCCTGCTAGATTGTATTGATGAGAGAGTACAATGGGCAAGCTCGGTGGCTAGGCGGCGAGTCGAGGGAGTGTATGATGGAACGTAAGTTCTATGAGTGCCCTAGGGAGTTTATATAGAGTCACCTCACTAGGGTTTACAGATCTAAAATCGAATTAGATAAGGACTCGGAGGGTTTGGACCTAATCCGACTAGGCCTAACTATGCTACTAGGCCTTCAGCTTCCAGTCGCCAGGTTCCTTGTTGGGTCGCGATCCAGTCGTCGTCCTGCAGGCCCACTCGCTGGAAGTATGATCCATTAGGAAACGTCCTGCTGGGTGTACCCCACTCATCATATCCCCATTAGTAGTCCCCGAGGTTGTCGTTGATTCTTCGCAGGTGTTCTTTGGCAGTCGGAGTATTTGGGTACAATTTGGACGGACGGTTGAATCAGCGATGGACTCCTTCAAAGAGAGAACGAATCTTCAGCATGCATCGTCAGTCGCAATAACGGCAACCAGTCGAATCGCCAATTTGGCGAGTAGTCGAATCGCAACCATGGCGAATGGGTCGGCGAGTCGAGTAGACGAAGTTGGACCATCAGCTTGGTCAAACTATCCCTTGGGTAATCCAATGGTAATATCGACATAATCACCGCGCGGTAATGGCTCCCCAAAATTGGCGGGAGCCAACCGCTATATAAGGAGAGTGACGGGTGAGTTGCGAGTCATTCCTCACATTTCCTCCGAATCCACATGCCCTCCAATCTTCCATTCCCTCCAGAGCGACCTAGAGCGATCTAGCAAACCTAGAACCTCGAATCGATGGCGCCTCCAAAAGAATCGTGGTGGAAGTCCAAGTGTACCAGAGTGTTGCTGAAGTCCTTCGAAGACGTAGGGATTCTCTGCGCTGGGAGATGGCGAATCCCCACGGCCGGGGAGGTGGAGCCAGATTCGCGTGCCGGTGAATTCATCTGCTTCACTAGCCATCTCGAGATTGGACTCGGCTTTCCCACCTCCCTCTTCTTCCGCCGATTCTGTGCGTATTACGGCATCCAGCCGTCGGATTTGGCGCCACATAGCATCGAGCATGTCTCCATATTCATGGCGTTCTGCGAGTGTTATCTGGGATGCCTCCCATACTTTCCCCTGTTGCAAGAGATGTTTCATGGGCGTATTGGTCACAAGGGGGCAGGCGACCCAATGCTGGTAGCAGGAGGCCTCACCTTTCAATTGAAGCCCAAGTCTTCCTTCCTTGACCTCATGCTACCGAAGAAGGCGGCGAGTGGAAAAAAGCACTGGTTTTATGTTAGCGAGTCGACTCTGGATAGAGAGGTGTCACTCCCGACGTACTCCGCCGAGCGGGCTGAGCCGCGCCGGCTCCAAGTCACCAACCTTCCGCATGACCAGCGGATGGTGGTAGACAAGATGCTGACGACAATTCGCCAGCTGAAGAAAGACGGGCTTGAGGCCATTAATTTATACAATTGCTGGCTCGGGCGGCGAGTGGTGCCCCTGGCCAACCGTGCCCACTGGATGTATGATTACACCAGTAAGGACGCCGGGACCAAGGCCTGCAACGTCGAGTGGAAGGACGATGATTATTCCCTCACTCTAAGGAAGATCACCGACACGGAATACCGTGACCCAAAGGCCGGGATCGCCCCATACACCATGAAGCACAAGGCGCCAACGGTGAGTCTATCTCTCCTTGTCTATTTCGCAGTCGCAGATGATGCAGTCACGGTTACTAACCACACGTTATTTGTTTAGCTATTCCAAGTTGTGTAAGGCTAGCTTCCTCCTGCCAACGATGAAAGCTCGGGTGAGGCCGCCGGGGACAAGAGAGAGTCCTCCTCCGATGAGGAGAATGATGGAGATGACAACGATGATGACGATAATGATGAGGCCGTGGAGGTCGCCGCACCCGCGGTTCGAAAAACTCGTGGGCAACGGCAACACGAGCTCGAGGCCAACACGAGCCTCGAGGGTCACGATGGGGGCAAAGGCGAAGCCACCGAACATAGTTCACGGCGTGTGGCTACTCCGTCAAAGAAGAAATCGTCGAAGAAGAAGAAAAAGAAGAAGAAGAAGAAGAAGAAGAAGAAGAAGAAGAAGAAGAAAGAGGCGCCCAGAGTAGTGTCGCCGCCTCGGTCATCGACTAGATCTAAAGCGACTAGCACGGCCGATGATGTTGGGGCTAAAGCGTCGGCGAAGGCGCCTGAGGTAGCCAGTGCGGCCGTGGTGGAGGACGAGGTGCCGGTGGAATCGCTTCCACCACCGTTTTCAGCAGGGACCGGCCTCGGGGCTGGTCCAGCCACAGAGGAGTTTCCATCGAGGGAGGAACCCGTGTCGAACGGAGGTGAGCTTCATGCTGCCACGGCCTCGTCAATAAATAAGGCCTCCGTGTCGTAGGCTCCGGCCCTGTTCGAGATGGGAATCAGCTGAAAGCTGGGTCTGTAACTGGAGAAGACGGCGCACAACCGCACCGGCATGCGCTACATCCCAGTCGCCAGGTGAGTATGTTGCCGTGTCGACTTGAATTGCTAGTTTGTAGACGTTGTCTGACTTGTTGACCATTTATTTTTGCAGGACTGGTGTGAAAAAGATCGATCACCCCATGGTGGCCAAAGTTCCAGTAGACGCCTCAGGGGCGGAATCTGATCCGTCGAAGAAGAGGAAGTGTGAAGACACCGAGGCGCCCGCTGAGGGAGCGAAGAAGATGAAGGGCGACGAAGTCGTCATAATCTCGGATGAGCTAATCGACGCTCCAAGTGGAGCTCTGACTTGAGTGGATGCGACCGTGAAGGCCGTCGTGGACGCGGGGTCACAATAGGTTGAACCTGCGGCGCTAGTCGGGGCGTCGGGCCCCACGACGAGTGTTGCAGGAGAGGCGGTGGCGACCTTCCCTTGCGAGTGTCTCGGTGCAATCGGCCCAAGAGCCCAAAGGTTTGAGCTTGGAGGTTGAGCAGTGTCGTGGGCGCACGCCTCTTGTGCTGCCGTTGGTGGACATCGTCGAGCTGCATAGCATGATGGGCATGGATATTCAGGTATGTCTAGTCCCCGAGGATCTGGTCGCTGAATTTCAGCGGGCAGTTTCTTATTGCTTTTTTGCTATGCATTCCCCGAGTAGCTAGTCGCTGAATTTCAGCGACTAGGCACTTAGGAATTTCTTTGATGTTTGCTTATGTTAGTTGTGTCTATGCAGGGCCTCCAGCGTGGATCGGCAGAGCGACTGTCTGCCAGAGAGAGTCTGGAGCACGACCTCCACTCCGTTCAGGAAGTGAACAAATAGCTGCAGACGACAGTGGGTAGGTTTTTGAAATACCCTCTCCATTCCTTTCTTGTTTCTCATTGTGATATCACCCTTGCGTTGCCGCAGAGGGGAATTCGGCCGCGGTTGCGAAGACTCGCGAGGGTTTGCTCCCTATCGGCGAGTTGAAGGCTGCCCAGTTGTTGTTGTCTGCCGTGGAAAAGTGGGTGGACGAGCTGGAACGAGAGCTCAAGGCCACGGAGGAAGAGGCGAGCTCAGCAAAGGAGAGGGCTATGGCGGTTGTCGCTGCCGCAGCTGAGGAGCGGAAGGTGTCTGATGCTCTTGTCGTGGGGCTGCAGACCGATTTTTCAAGTCTTTAAGATTTCATCACGGGGCGCTTCCGTCCCCTCATTGGTGAGTTCCTTGAGCTTGTGTTTGTTTGTGCCAGCGTGTCCCCGAGCGTCCGAGTCGCCGTTGTCATTGAGTCCCGGAGGGGTGGACTCGAATCGTGTGTCCTTCTAACGCTGAATTGCTTGTTCTGATGCAGGGAAAATTCTTGACGATGAGCTGGAGGCGCAGTCGTACGACGTGAGGCAGTGCATCACCATGCTGGTGGATTCTGCCGCCCTTTCGGCGACCTGCATCCGCCCGTAGCTCCAGGAGATCTCGCCGACAGAGGTGATTCCCAGCAAACTCATGGAGGTGTGGCGCTACCTGGAGAGGGCTCCAGCGGTGGTGGAATACATGTTGCGGTCGGCCTTCCTCCGTGGAGAAACGGCTGTGCTGATCCTTGGGCTCGCTCACTTCCCTTATGACTTCGACCTCGACGATGTCACCAGCGGGTATCCCTCAGCGATTGGCTCGGTCGAAATCTCTGACGTGCTGAAGTTGACCTATTGGGCCATGGTCTACTCCGAGCAGGTGCTGGCGATGGGTGACCTTCTGTCGTACCACGAGACGATCCTGTCGTGGTATTGCCGACGAGTACGCCATGGAGGGATCCTCACAGTGCGTGTCTAGAGACGTGGGGAAAGGCGGACGGTTGACGGGTACGAGGTAACACAGCTTACCCAGGTTCAGATCCCACAACGGTGGCGGAATCCTACTCCTGCTATAAATCACTATAAGGGCAATACGCCGAGTTATAGATATAGGTTCGCTGTGCGAGGTTGTCTGAAGTTGTGCCGTAAAGGATCTCATAGGCCCGACTTATATAGTCGCCTGGTCCTAGGGTTACATGGAAAAGTCCTAGCCGGACAGGTTACAGAGTCCTACACCGTCTATTACTAGTCTTGCGTGTCTTGTACTCCAAGGCTCCGGGTACGTCGGTGACTCCAACCGTAGTATTCCTTTATCCGGAATGGGCCTCCCTTCTGTACCCATCTAACTGGGCCACCCAACAGGCCATGGGCCACGCTACCAACTGTGGGCCACCCGGGTTATCCGGATAGGAGACATGCTATGAGGATACCCATATAGCATATCTCCAACAGTAGTCCCTAGAGAACTCCGAGATCTTGCGTCGTCTTGCCTCTTCACGTGGAATGCTCTGCCTAGATGGATGTCGGCAAATTGTCAAGCAATATCTTGTAGTCCTCCCAAAGAACCCTGCAAGGTTTTCTCGGTCTTCAACTTGTAAGTCAGAGACTTTGCTGAATCTTCCATTGTACTCTGCCATAGCCAGACTGGATCCGTCCATGCCAGAATCTTCTGATGTGATAGCTCATCTGCCTATGTCATCTAGGGAGACGTAGACGTTGGTCAGTGACGCCTCGTATCTCACACATGCAGAGAACACAATCATGTCCACTTTTCCCGCGCGAGCGATACGAACCGTTGGCGGCGGCTGTTGGGACGTGGCGAAATTTCCGCGCACGTCCGCACACACGTCGTCTACGCGGCAACCGTCCGATCAAGCTGCACGAATCTTGACGTTGGAGATCATAAATAGTAACTGCGGCGGAATTTTTACTTTTCACCTCATTCTCTCTTCGCCTCGTCTTCTTCCTCCAACGAGCGCATCCTCGAGCTCTCCACACAACCTCGCGAAAAACCCTAGCTCCCAATCTCGCCAGTCACCTCCAAACTTGCACAATGGCTAGCAGCAGCTCTACTCCCTCGACGGCAGCGTCGGGCAAAGCCGTGGCGAAGCCGGCGAGCTCCGTCGTCGTACCCCCAGAGGGCCTGGTCATTCCCATCAACGCGGTGGTCGAGACCACCGGCGGCGACCATAATCAGGCGGCGATAGAGCTGCTAGAGGAGGACAACGACTCCCACAAGGGCGAATGGCGCGGTTCAGACATCACGGACCGCGACATCAAGGAGCTGATTGTCGAGTGCTATCTCCCCAAGACGGAGGGGCTCTCCTGGCGGGCGGCGCCGGCCGGCGCGGTCACACCTTCTCCCCAAGCCGGAGAAAAGTTGTACCTCAAAGCACAATTGGTACGTGGCGTCTCCTTGCCCATCTCTAACTTCTTACTTTCCGTCTTGAACCACTACCGAGTCCAGCCCCAAAATCTTTCTCCCAATAGTATCCTAGCACTCAGCAATTACGCGACGCTCTACGAGGGTTAATTAGGGATTAAGCCTAGGCTAGATCTCTTCGTGTATTTCTTCACCGTCAAGCGTGAAGCCGGAGCCAGCAAGGACGAACTCAGAAATTGTGGCACCATAAGCTTCAAGATCCATCTTGGCCGGCGGTTCCCTGACATCGTCGTCCACGAGTCCTGCAAGAACTGGTAGCGTACTTACTTCTACGGCCCAGATATCCCTCTGGCCGATCGAGAAGTAACGTACCCGGACTTCGTCGATGGAGCCACCGTTGAAACTTCGACATGGAGATCCCAGGCCTCCCTTCCCTCCGACATCGACGCTTCCCGCGGCATAAGGCGGATAGAGTGGTTCGTAGAGACGGGTTTGACCGGCTTGGACCTAGCCATGTTCTGGTTCATCAGGCGAATCCAACCTCTGCAGCACCGCGCGAAGCTGATGCACGAGTATACCAGCGACAGAAGGGATAGCCTCCGCATCTCCGTGGACAATTTCTCGAGCGACTCCGTCAAGCTCCGTCTTAAGGACATCGTTAAGGTGAAGGACAAGAAGCATGGCTTCACCATCACCTACGACATGTTCGTAGACGACAAGTGCCCAAAGGTAACTGTTTACTTTCTGTGTATGACATATACTCCAGTTCTTCTGTCTAGCAATTGCCATCTCATCTAACACGGTGGTTCTTCACCTTACAGCTTAGCGACATAGATGAGGACATCATGGCTCCTAAAATCTATGATCCAAAGATGAAGGAAGTCACCATCGTGTCCGACGATGATGCTCCGTTTGCGCGAAAGCAGAAGAGCTCCACCTCTGACGCTGCCGACGGAGGCAAGAAGAAGAATACGAAGGGTGGAGCCTCCAATAAGACTACCGCCGCCTTGGAGGCGGAGAAAAGAAAGACTACCAAGATCCCCTTTGCCAAAGCACTCCCTCTTGTGTAATCTTCTTTCTCTCCGACATTGTCTATTTATCTGTCTTGTTCCTTTACTTATGCATTTTGCACGTTTTAGGAAGAAAGCCACGAGCAGCTTGAAGAAGACCTCCAAAACATTGGGGGCTTCTAGAACCATCAAGGACATGCTGCATCACGATGCATCTCCCGCCATCGCCCCTGTCACTCCTAGCGTCAAACCCTCCTCCGGTCCGATAAGCTCACAAGCTAAAGAGGTATCTAGCCCTTCCGCCATGGAAATGGACTCAGATGCTTCTACTGAGATTGCTGTCGTTAGTGAGCAGGCGACGCAGGACAGTGCCGCACACCCAATGGTTGAAGCTCCGGCTAAGGATGCCATCGGTGGCGGTAAGGCGGTGGTGGAAGCTGGTACTTCTGCCGTAGGCGGCTCCCCCGCCCCCAAGAAAGCCATAGAGTATCCAAAGATATTCTATCCGATACTTACACCGGGTAGTACTGCTCTGGTTCCAGGTGCGGCGCCGACATCTCCGACATGCGGTCTAGAGGAGCTCCTCCGACAAGCAGAGATCTTGCAAGGAAACAACATATGCTTTGGCAAGCTGCTGGACAAGAGTGCTACAAACCTCAAGATCATTGCACCTGTAAGTTTTATTTGCCTTTTACATTTCATATGAGTATCCCACTATAGCCCCCGAGGATATAGACGGAAAAGCATAGGTCTTTGCGTCTAGATGCTCTAAGAGTGACTAAGCTAGAAAACCTCTCACTGTAGCCGCCAAGCATATAGGTGGAATGAATTATTCCGACTAGATGCTTTAAGAGTAGCATACGCAGTGTCTATAAGTTTCAATATTGTAGCCCCCAAGCCTCTAGTTGTGACTAAATTAGTTCCGACTAGATGCTTAAAGAAAAGCTAAGCATATATCCGAGTTAAAAACTTTATACTGTAGCCCCCAAAAGCTTCTAATCGAAAACCGAATTAGTTCCGACTAGATGCTTAAAGAAAATCTAAGCATATTGCTAAGTTAAAAACTCTCGTTGTAGCCCCCGAGCGTCTAGGTGGAAAATTTCCGGCTAGATGCTCCAAGTAGACCAAACAACGTTTAATTTTTTCCTTTTTTCCACAGAACGAGAATGCTCGGAGGGGCATGGCCAACGACAAGTACCAGAAGATGCGCGCGGATCAGGAAGCCGAAAAGGGTAAAACTGCCTTCTTGAAGGAACAGATCACCAAGAGAAAGCGTCTGTTTTTCATTTCTTTTTTTTAATCCGACTTGAACTTGTCTATTCTCCGAGTACTCACTATGTACTTTGCATTCTCCGACTTGAAGAAACCATTGCCAAGGCTAAGGACATTGTCGAGCAATCCAAGCATATTCAGGAGCTCGATAGTGAGAACAAGATCCTTAAGCAGGAAAGGACGGACATGCTGAAGATGCATGAACAATCCATGAAAGCCCTGCAGGACTCTGCCACCGTGGAGATGAACTGCTTGAAGGAAGAGATCAGAAGAAAGCTGCCAATGAGTAGAATCAACGCCATCATGAGGCGTACAAGCTCCTCCAACAAGAACGAGACTCCTTGGCGGATACCCCTCTGGCAAGCTGAGGCTAGCATCTTCAGTAAGTGATTCTCCGTCTTGGATTTCTGTAGTCTAGATATTCTGAATTTTTGAACTCATGTGCTCCTTGTCAGAAATCTACAACTCCTATGGGTTTAACCCGGTCGCCTCCTCCAGCAAAGGAATGCATGGTTCTTGACGGCAACTTCATCAACACCGCCATCGTGCAAGCCAAGGAGATTGCCAAGTCCCTCTAGATCAACATCAAGGCATCGGACTTTGTGACAAAGTTCTCGAAGATCCTGCGCCAAGCCCTCGAGCGTATCACAAGTTGGAAATCTTCGTGTGCACGGGCCGGTGCAAGGATGGCGTTGTCAATGGTAAAGGCACATTACGAAGATGCCGACATTGACACGGTGACCTCTGGCATTCCCGATGTAGATGACGATGGAAAAGCGATTAATCATGAATCCATCTTGTCGTCACTCGCGGGCTATGACACCAGAGTTGCCGAGTTAGTCGATGTCAACGTCTTCGTGCCGATGAACACCATCGATGGCGGCAACCAAAGCTCCTCCGAGTCCCTTCGTACTGCCTACTTCGAGGGTGATTCTCCTGCTGCCGATGATGCTGCTTCCAAGTCACCTGCGCCAAAGGAATGAAAAACAACTTGTAATATTTGTTTCACCTTTGGTGCGTATGTGGAAAAAACTATGTATTAACTTAAGGCAGAAAACAATGTTGTATGTCCTGCTACTTAAGAACCAGTTTCCAGCATGTATATATTTTTTAAGCAAGTGCTGGCTTATCCATTACTTTGGTTCTTATGCTTAACTTTTCATGAGTCGGAAGACTCGTTGTCGGAACCATGCGCTTAGGTGATGATGCCCAATGGCACCATCAATAACCTAAGCACAAAATCGCCGACAATAAGTGCCAAAAGTCACTACTCCCGAATCCACATAAAAATGACAAAGAACGTGTAGACCAGAAAACTTAAGCTAACGCCCGTAGGCGGAATTTGCACAGTGCAATCACAAAACTTGTGCATATAGGTTTTATATGATCCAAAAATGAATACTAAAGGAGGTAGAAGACTCAGAAATATGAGTGCACCAGAGAGATTTATTTCATTGATCATATAAGAGGTACACAATTACATAAAAAATACTAAGTGTAAAAAGGACGTAGTTGTGCTTTGTTCCATGGCCGATCAAGCTCCGGATAGTCATCATCCGGGTCACGTCTCTTACGCTTATGATCCTCGTTGGGTCTATCCTTCAGTTCACGATTGTCAACGAGGTAGTAAGACCCATTGAGTAGCGCCTTGCTTATGATGAACAGTCCTTCCCATGGCGGGGATAATTTGTGTGACTTTTTCTGCTTAAGTCGGAGTACCAAATCCCCCTCTTTAAACGAGCGATGCCGAACGCGGCGACTATGGTAGCTGCGTAGCTTCTGCTAGTAGATGGGAGATCTTTGGCATGCCAAAATGCGCTCCTCCCCGAGAAGGTCCACATCTAGGCATCTGGATTCTTCAGCGTCATCTTTGTCATAACTCTTGGTGCATCGTGAAGTATGTCGGAAGGTAGGATGGCTTCTGCTCCATATACCATGAAGTAAGGGGTATAGCCGGTGGATCTGTTTGGTGTAGTTCATAAACTACATAGCACAGATGGCAATTCTTCTGCCCAGGCTCTAGCTGCTCTATGTAGCGGTGCCTCAAGACGTGGCTTGATTCCCTGCAGAATTAATCCATTGGCTCGCTCAACCTGACCATTGGATTGTGGATGATCCATAGATGCAAGGTCAAGTCGGACGCCCTTCTCCCAACAATAAGCCTCCACTTCTCCGAGTGACAAGTTGCTGCCATTATCGGTGATAATGCTTTGTGGGAGACTAAATCTCACCACTAGATCCCGGACAAACCTGAGGGCAGTTGCCCCATCAAGCTTTCTAATGGGTTTAGCTTCTATCCATTTAGTGAATTTATCAACTGCTACTAGTAGATGCGTAAACCCACATGGTGTCGTCTGTAACGGTCCCACCATATCTAGCCCCCAGACTGCAAACGGCTTGTCGGCGTCCGCCTTCGCGGTCAGCCAGTAGAGTCCTTGCCGGAAGGCTTTCTTGACCAACGATCGAGGAGCGGCGTGATGCCCTCAATCTCCGAGATGGATTTCGCGTAGGATTTCCATACCTTATAGATGGTAAACACACTTTAGGTATATACCAGTAGTGCTCCTTTTGTAGAGTTGTCCATCGATTATGGTATAACCCTTTGCTCGTCGTACTATTTGACGTCTTTCGACGTCGTCGTCGGGCAAAGTTCTGTGTTCGAGATATTCCATGAACGGTTTTGTCCAAGCCAGAGGGAACTTTGCCACCATGTGGACGAAAGAGTCAGCTCTGTCCGGATTGTCGATGTCGGCTCCCTTCACAGATGGTGTACGTAGATGCTCTAGGAAAACTCCTAGCGGAATTCTTTTGCGCCCTAATCCAAGCATAGATAGCAGATCAGCCGCCTCGTTTTGCTCCCTAGGAACATACTTGACTTCGTAGCCCAAGAAGCTCTTGGCTATCTCGTCCACTTCGTCTCGATATGCCGCCATCATAGGGTTCCGTGCATTCCAGGTGCCAGCCACCTGCTGGGCAACCAAGTCAGAATCTCCACAGCAAACTATGCACTTGATGCCAATATCATTGGCTACACGTAGTCCGTGAATGAGTGCTTCATACTCCGCCATGTTGTTCGTAGCCTCGAAGTGGATCTGCAGAACGTGGTGTATCTTGTCTCCTGTTGGTGACTACAGCAATACACCAGCCCCCGAGCCGTTGAGCAACTTTGATCCGTCAAAGTGCATCACCCAGTACTCTGGTTCAAGCAACGGAGTAGCATCTTACATCTTTGTCCAATCTGCTATAAAATCCGCCAAGGCTTGTGACTTGATAGTGTCGTGTCTCTTGTAGGTGATCTCGAAGGCGGCAAGTTCAATGCCCCACTTCACGACCCTTCCCGTAGCGTTGCTGTTGTTGATAATGTCGGACCGTGGAGTCTTGCTCACCACTGTGATTGGGTGCTCCTAAAAGTAATGCCTCAGCTTCCGAGAAGCAAAGAATACTCCATAAGCTATCTTCTGGTAGTGTGGGTAACGCTGCTTGGACTCCGTCAAGACCTTGCTCACATAGTAAACTGGTCGCTGGTCGTTGAACTCCGTGCTCATAGCCTGGTTCCTTCCGCTCTACCATGACGACGATGCTGATTACCTGATTGGTTGCCGCCATGTAGATTAACAGGGGCTCAACAGGCTCATGTGCTATAAGGATGGGCGCTGAGGAAAGAATCACCTTGAGCTACTTCAATGCTGCATCTGCTTCGTCCGTCCACGTGAATTTGTCCGCCTTCTTCAGCAAATTGTACAGCGGCAGAGCCTTCTCTCCAAGTCGACTGACGAACCGACTAACTGCTGCAACACAACATGTTAGTCATTGAACATCCTTTAGGCATGTCGGACGGTTTATGTTTAAGATGGCCTTGATTTTCTCTGGGTTGACCTTGATTCGACGCTGGGAAATGATGAATCCCAACAATTTTCCGGCTGGAAACCCAAAGACGCACTTCTTAGGGTTAAGCATCATGTTGTATTTATAGAGATTATCAAAGGTTTCTTTTAAGTCGGAGATTAAGTCATTTGACTTTTTAGACATCACCGCGATATCGTCCAGATAGGCTTGAACGTTCCGACCAATATGGTCATGAAGGAAACGTTGCATTGTCCGCTGGTATGTAGCACCTGCGTTTTTTAGCCCAAAGGGCATCGTAACATAGCAAAACGTGTCGTATGGGGTAGTGAACGAAGTGGCCAATTGGTCTGACTTCCTCATATTGATATGGTGGTATCCTGAGTATGCATCGAGAAAACACAAAAATTCCGAGCCAGCCATCGAGTCAATGACTTGGTCAATGCGAGGCACAGCAAATGGATCTTTGGGACATGCTTTGTTCAAGACGGTGTAATCAACGCACATTCTTAATTCTTTGGTTCCATTTTTGGGGACAAGTACAGGATTGGCCACCCATCGGGTGTGAAGGACTTCTCGGATAAATATAGCCTTAAGTAACCTAGCTATCTCTTTCCCAATGGCGCGTCTCTTCTCGTCTCCGAAGCGTCGTAGAGGTTGTTTCACTGGTTTGCATTTTGGATCAATGTTTAAGCTATGCTCGGCAAGTTCCCTAGGTACACCTTTCATGTCGGCAGGTTGCCAGGCAAAGATGTCCCTATTCTCACGTAGGAACTTGACTAGCGCTCTTTCCTATTCGGGATCCAGGTTTGTCCCAATGGCGGTGACCTTGGAGGCATCGCCTACCACAAGTTCCACCGGCTTGGTCTCGATGGCGGCCTTGAATGCAGGAGCGGAGTCGGAGATCTGCTTCTTTGACGCGTGCATATCTGAGTCATCGACCTTGCTCTGGATCTCCTTGAATTCTTTGCTGTAGAGGACAGCTTCCACGAAGGCTGCTTCATTAATCTCGCAGTCCCTTGCCTTGGTAAAGCTTCCGGATACGGTGATAACATCATTTGGTCCGTATATCTTGAGTTTGTTGTAGACGAAGCATGTCTTGGCCGTGAACGTGTGGAATATGTCGCGGCCGAATATGACGTGGTACACGCTCTTGAAGGGGACCACCTCAAAGGTCATGCGCTCTTGGCGGTAATTATTAACATCGCCAAAGGCAACCTGAAGTGTAATGCACCCAAGGGACCGAGCCTCCCGACCAGGAACTACGTCGTGGAAGATGGTGTTGGTCCGCCTTAGGTTTGCCGCCGTCAAGTTCATCTTCTGTAGTGTATCCAGGTACATGATGTTGATGCTGCTTGCACTATCCACCATACACTTGGTGAACTCCACACCGTCAATCAAGGGGTTGATGACCATGGCATATCGGTTCTCTGTAGGGATAAGGTCTGGGTGGTCCATCCTGTCCCAAGTAATTCGAATCTCCAGCCTGCGCAGGTACGGGGGACTGGGGCAGAGTAGCCATCAGGATCCTAATAGAGGTCTTCTGTTGTCGGACGGTAGCCATCACGAAGGGGTTCTTGCCCTTGTCGTCGCTATTGGCGGCGTTCTTGGGGTCAACATCCTCGTCCATGTCACTTGAATCCTTGGACTCCTCCTGCTTCTTCTTCCCCTTTCCCTTGCCTCGCGGTCTGTTCTTCCGACTTTGCTTGTAGCCGGACTCCGGGTCTTCCTTGAGGTTGTTGACGAACTTGCAGTGTCGATTGGTATGGGTGGCTTTACCGTTGACATCGAGGTGTACGAGGCACGACATATTGCGGTACTCTTTGTAGGTTTGGGGAACGCGAAGCGGCGCCGAGGTAGTTTCACTTCCTCGTTGCTGCCCATGGCCAGCTCCCCGTCCTCGGCCACGTTGTCCGCCATCACCTCGTCCTGCAAAAGTCATGGCGACCATGTCGGGAGATTGCTTTTCTTCTGGAGCGGTTTTCCTCTTTGTACTGCTGTTCCTCCAAGCCTGAGTTCGAACGGCCGTTGCTAGCAAGGAGCCGTGAGCATCATCGTCAGCAGCTGCGAACTCACTAGCCAACTGAATCATCTGGTTCAAGTCAAGATGGTGATTGTCCTGCAAGCACTTTAGCTTATTTCAGAGCAACGTGCCCCTTTCCAACCCATCAATGAAGGCAGCCATGGAGGTCTAAGCATGCACTCCTGCACAAGAATTCTTCATGTCTAGCCAGCGGGAGAGGTAGGCGCGAGATGTCTCGTCTTTCTCTTGCACGCACTGTTGTAGATCGCCAACAGTGCAGGGACGTTTGTACGTACCCTCAAAGTTCTTGGTGAATGCTTCTTGCATGTCCAACCAATTGCAGATGGATTTCTCCGGCAAGTCGTCAATCCATTGACGGGTCGTGCCCGCCAACATCAAAGGAAGGTACTTGACGGCAACATTGGAGTTACATCCGGCAATCTCCACTGCGTTGTCGTAGTCCTGCAACCATGTGGCTGGCATGGCGGTGCCGTCATAGGGCTTGATGGTCTTGTCAATCCGGAAACCTTTGGGGTAAGTTGTGGACCGTATTGCAGGTCCAAAAAAACGTGGTCCCAGGTATGGTCCTTCCCGGGCCTTGTGGATGTTATCGATCCGCGAACGTGTATCGTACGGCTCCGGGTCCTTCTTCTTCTTGTCAACAGGGGATGGGCTGCGTGAACAACACGGGCCTCCTCCGCCCTGGTGACTGCTAGGTGGCGACTGGGGCGGTGGGTTAGCTTTTTTGTTATTACCCTCCTGCGACGCCTCACGCCTGTCACGATTGCTTTTCGGACGCGGAGGGTCATGGCGTGACCTGCTCTTGTGTCCTTGGTTGCGCTCTTCATCATGACGGGTCTGCTCCGTGTTGTCGCGGATGAAGATGTCGCACTGCCTTGGCAGGGGCATATCCGTACGATGGTGAGCCTTGAGATCTTCACGATGTCGGGGGGATCGGGGCGGTGGCGATGGGCGACGAGGTAGGGCCTTTTCTCCGTGGTCGGAGGATATGGGGATAGCATCCTTCCTGTTGTGCGCATCCCTCCTTCTTCGTTCCGATGCACCCGTCTGGGATCAGACATCAAGAGGAGATCTGTCCCTTGGCGGCTTATACTGGCTAGACTGGCAAAGCGCTGGGTCGGACTCAAGCCTCTTAGAGGTGGCCTTTTCCTGCTGCTTTACCGCCTTGGCCACTAGGTCATAGACATGTTCCACTGCCTCGGGCGATCTATCCTGCTCAAGAAGGGTCTTGGCAACGGCGAGGTTAAGGAGTGGGGTGGGAATCACCTGTTTGCCTTCACTGTCAATGTATGGCTTGGCCTGTGCCGGCTTAGAGGGAGCCCATCCTAGGTTTCGCCGTACACCAGGATCGTTGATGACGCGAGCCGGAGCTTTCTTGGCCTTCTGCTGCAGCAGCAGAGTCTTGTACTCAGCCTCCATTTCTCTATATTTCTCTATGGACTTCTGCGTGTCGACCAAATCTCGATATAGCTTAGCGCCTTGCTCCGCGATGGCTTGCGCTTCCTCCAGCAGCTATTGGCGCTTCTCGTCAAGCTGAGTCACGTTCCGGATATGAGCTACGGTCAGTGGCTCAACGAGGAGATTGCCGTACATCACTCTATCAGCTGGAGTAACTTGGACAGCAGCAGACGTGGATGCCAGAGGCGACAAGTTTGCGGTGTTGTTGTTGCTCGGGCCGGTGCCGAGTTCCTACGGCTGCTGCACTGGGTTAGGTAGAGGAGGCATGACCTTTGCACGATCATCGTCGACAGCAATAAGTGGCCCCTTCCCCTTTTCCAGCGCTGTAGGCGGAGCTCGTCCGGGTTGATCTTCATCCATCGCCGTCCCAATGGTGACGAACACCTCTCGAGACGTGACAGCGTTGTTGGCTTGCTCGTCGCTCGTGTACTCCTCCTCCATCTCCTGCATGGCGGAGTCTAATTCCTCTAGACTGAAATCTATCTCCTCCGAGTCGACGCTGAAGTCGGCGTAGAGCGCGTCAATCACAAAGTCGGAGGGTGCTAGGACTTCCTCGATGACGGGGGGTGGAGGTGCAACAGCAGCGACGATGACTGGAGGTGGCGGCGCATATGCAATGATGGCGGCCGGAGGCGGTGGTGGCGGTGGCTGAATCAGAGGGGCTCCGTCAATGAGCGCAAGCACTGTCTGAGCTGCCGCTTCATCCTCCGCGTAGTTGTTGACGGCGTTCACCATGCCTTCGAAGGTAAGGCGTCTTGACGCCTGCTACCGTCTTAGAGAATGCCGGAGAAGCGTTCCATGGTCTAGTCCATCCACAAAGTGATACATAGCATCATCATTGGGGTAGTGGGCCAGATCGGCTCGTATACGGAGCCCCCTGTCCAGGTAATCGCGGGGGGTTTCACCCTCTCTCTGAACGCAACGCGCTAGATCGAAGATGGTAACCACGCCGACGAACTTGGATCTCTGCTGTCCAGACGCACGGGCGAGGCCGGCAGACTTGCATTGATCTTCCACCATTATATCCTACATAGGGGCGGTTTGGGTGGGCCATGAATTTTTCCGATCTTTTCCGGCAAACTCCAAAGAGAGATCCGACATCGATCCTTCCGCAAACGTATCCTGCCCGTAGGCGGTCCGTGCGGGCCTTGGTGCTTCTCCGACTCCCAAGGAACTAGTGCCCGAGTGGGTTTCGCCAATGAAGAGGTGGATGTCTCCGATAGGAACGATCGAATACCGCATAGGGTTCGTCTTCGTCGGGATCCAGAACTCGTCGAGAGAGACAATCGAAACGTTGTCAGAGAAGAGAACGCGACCGATGTCCATGGTTTCGCCGATTCCCGCGAAGATCTTGGTCCTCGCCCGCTGAAGATCCTGAAGTGCATCTTGCCCCCGGTGGGATCCAACTATCGTGGTATTGCCGACGAGTACGCCATGGAGAGGTCCTCATAGTGCGTTTTTAAATACATGGGGAAGGCGGACGGTTGACAGGTATGAGGTAACACAACTTACCCAGGTTTAGATCCCACAACGGTGGCAGAATCCTACTCCTTCTATAAATCACTATAAGGGGAATACGCCGAGTTACAGAGATAGGTTCGCTGTGCGAGGTTGTCTGAAGTTGTGCCCTAAAGGATCCCATAGGCCTGACTTATATAGTCGCCAGGTCCTAGGGTTACAGGAAAAAGTTCTACCCGCACAGGTTACAGAGTCCTACACCGTATATTACT
The DNA here is from genome assembly GCA_916181665.1 of Avena sativa. NCBI lineage: Eukaryota > Viridiplantae > Streptophyta > Magnoliopsida > Poales > Poaceae > Avena > Avena sativa. The sequence goes on along the minus strand of OV702281.1, from coordinate 323,218,557 downwards.
AGTCTTGCGTGTCTTGTACTCCAAGGCTCCGAGTACGTCGGTGACTCCAACCGTAGCCTTCCTTTATCTGGCATGGGCCTCCCTTCTGTATCCATATAACTGGGCCGCCCAGCAGGCCATGGGCCATGCTACCAACTGTGGGCCATATCCGGATAGGAGACATGCTATGAGGATACCCATATAGCATATATATCTCCAACAGATCGTCTCTCCGAACGACCCTGAGCCGGCGCATCGCGACTTCAAGGTGGAGCAGCCGTTTCGATCGGTGATGGCAGGCACCTTGACGACGTACCTGTCGAACCCGTGGGTCCCCTTCATCCGTGTTCGCGGTAGCGATGGCGCGTCGTCTTCTAAGCCTACAGATTAGATAACTTTGCCGACTGGCATTAATTGAAATAAGTGTATGTCTACCCTTGTAAGCGAACAAAATTTTGTTGCCGTAAGGAATGCATGTATGCTTGTGTCAGCTTTGATTTTAATTTGCATTATTTTGTTGTGCGAGTCCCCGAGCGCGTCCGCCCTTTTATGGGGTTTACCTCGTGTTTGTGTATGTATGTTTGCTTTTATACTGTTAGTTAGTTGAGATCGACTCGCCATGGCTTGTGAAGCTAGTCGCTTCGCGACCCCAAGGGTTGCTTTGTACTTAGCTGTTTTCCCGGACGTGAATGGGGTCGGTTGGGAGAGTACCCGAGCGCATTGTAGTTGGTGCGTCGCTCCGCCTGACTCGAAGAGCCAGTCGCATGGTGAGTCCAGGGCACGCTCTCATACTTGGTGTTTTCCCTAGACGTGTAGGTTTGGACTGGTGTCAGTCCCCGAGCGTGGTACTTGACCATTCGAGTCGCTACGCCGAGGATGCGTAGGACTGGGTCGCTGTGAGAAGCTAGTGCAGTTGTCTTGGTCCGGCAGGCCAGTCGAGTGAGGAGACTTCGATGAGGCTCCGGGTTGGCATTTTCATGGATGACGCAAGGCCCGAACTTTGTAGATGCCCTTGCGTCGCACTACTTAGTCGTGTCGGTCGCGGGACCAAGGGTTGACTTTCGTGATTAGCGTAATGTTGTTTTTATTAGTGCAAATGGCACAAGGATTGGAGATTAGACACAATTTGTGCGAGTCCAACATCTTTATTGCATGGCGAGGGGGGGTATAGGTCGGTGTTCTAGGTGTAGAACTTCCTTAGGAGGTTTACATTCCACGGCCGCTTGACGTCGAGTTGTCCGTTGCCTCAGACGTCGTTGAGGTAGTAGGCTTCGTTGCCCAGCACTCTCCCTATGGAGAATGGTCCCTCCCACGGGGGCAGAGTTTGTGCATGCCCTTCTTGTCCCGGATCATTCGCAGGACCAGGTCGCCTTCCTGGAAGGTGTGAGTCCGGACTCTGCGACTATGGTAGCGGCGGAGTCCTTGCTGGTAGATGGCGGTGCGGGAGCGAGCTAGGTCACGTGCTTCGTCGAGCTGCTCGACCCTGTCTTAGCGTGCGAGTTTGTTGTCGACCTCCGCATAGTTGACTACACGAGGCAAGTCGTGTTCGAGGTCAGTCGACATGAAGGCTTCAGCACCATACACCATGAAGAAGGGCGTGAACCTAGTCGATATGTTGATGGAGGTGCCGGTGCCCAGATGACGGAGGGGAGATCCTCGACCCAGCACCCGGAGTTCGCTCGAGGGAACTTGCAGTCGTGGTTTTAGGCCATGGAAGATGCTCTGGTTGGCGCGTTTTGCCTGGCCGTTAGACTCCGGGTGGGCAACTGAGACGAGGTCGAGCTGTATGTTGTGCTCCTCGAAGTACTCGGCCATGGCGCCCTTGGCGAAGTTGGTTCCATTGTCCATGATTATGTTGTGTGGGAATCCATAGCGGTAGATGAGCTTGCGTAGGAATTTGGCGACGGTCTTCCCGTCGCACTTGCAGACTGGCTTGTCCTCCACCCACTTGGTGAATTTGTCTACTGCGACCAGGAGGTGGGTGTAGCCGGAGGGGCCTTCTTGAATGGACCGTACCATGTCCATACCCCACACATCAATGCCCAGGTGATGGGGATGGTCTTGAGCGCCGAGCTGGGGACATGTGTTTTATTGGCGTACTTTAGACACCCGATGCAGCGTTGGAAGATGTCGACCGCGTCGGCGTGTGCGGTGAACCAGTAGAAGCCATGCCGCATGGCTTTGGCGACCAGGGACCGGGCACTAGCGTGATGAGTCGCCGGCGTGGATATCTTAGAGGATCTTGCGGCCTTCCACAGGCTTCATCAGCGTTGGAATATGTCCGTCACACTGCGTTTGTGGAGTACGCCATTGATGATGACGAAGTATTTGCAGCGGCGCACAATCATGCATGCCTCCGTCTCGTCTGCTAGCAGGGTCCCTCCCTAGAGGTAGGTTATGTATGCCGTGGTCCAGTCGCTTGGGTCCGTTACCATGGCGACCAAATCTGGTTCTGGTTGCAGCGGTATCCCGAGGTTGATCTCCTTCCGGGCAGAGACGGAGGGCTTTGTGATGGTGTCAAGGAAAATACCAGCGGGTGGCGCGTGGCGAGCCAATCCGATGCGAGAGAGGGCGTCGGCCTATTTGTTCTTGCGTCGACCGATCCACTCGACAGAGTATCCAGCGAAGTGGCCTTCCAGGTGGTCCACTGCTTGGCGGTATGCCGCCATGGTGGGGGAGACAGCGTCGCAGGTACCGGTGACTTGCATGGAGAAGAGGTCGGAGTCACCATAGCACCACAGGAGATTGATGTTCATCTCCTTGGAGGCTCGCATGCCGTGAAGGAGGGCCTCGTACTCGGCCATGTTGTTGGTGTAGGGGGTGAAGTCAAGGTACAACACGTAGCACAGGTTGTCGCCCTTGGGGTAGGTGAGTACGATCCCTGCCCCTGCGCCATCTGCATTCTTGGATGCGTCGAAGTGGAGCGACCAGTAATGGAGGTATGGCGGCATCTCCTACTGCTGCGCCTCCTCCCAGTCGGCGAGGAAGTCGTCCAGGGCATGCGACTTGATTGCCTTGCGTGGCTTGTACTTGATATTATGGACGCCGATCTTGACGGACCACTTGGCGACTTGCCCAGTCTCCTCGCGGTTGCGGATGATATCCTGCAACGGTGCCGAGGAGATGACCGTGATTGGGTGCTCCTGGAAGTAGTGCGGCAGCCGCCGCTAGGCTCGGAAGACTGAATATACCAGTTTCTGGTATTGCGGGTAGCACTATCGCGACTCGGTGAGTACTTCACTGATGTAGTAGAGGGTCACTACACGGCGCACTCCTTGCCCTCTTCTGGTCGTTCGATGACCATGACGGCGCTGATGACTCGCTCGGATGCCATGACATAGACGAGCATCCGCTCTTTTTTGACGGGAGCGGCGAGCAGCGGGGCCGCGAGTAGCACCTATTTGAGCGCCTGGAGCACGTCGTCCGCCTCCTTGTCCCATTGGAACATGGGGTTTTTGCACATTAGGCGGTAGAGAGGCATTGCATTCTCGCCTAGCTGGGGGATGAAGCGGCTGAGAGTCGCGACTCGCCCGACCAACTTCTGGATGTCGCGGAGGCACTCGGTTTTTCCGAGCCGAGCGATCATGTTGATCTTGGTGGAGTTTGCCTTGATGCCTCGCTTGGATACTACATACCCCAGTAGCTGTCCAGTGGGTACACCAAAGGTGCACTTTCCTGGGTTGAGTTTGATCTTGTACCTCTGCAGATTTGCAGAGGTTTCGGCCAGGTCGGCGAGTAGATCGCTCTAGTGATTGGACTTTACCACCATGTCATCGATGTAGATGTGGATGTTGCGGCCAATTTGGCTCGCAAGGCACTCCTGCATGCACCGGTGGTAGGTCGCTCCGGCGTTCTTGAGGCCGAACATCATGGCGGTGTAGCAGAAGGCACCGAATGGCGTGATGAACGTCGTCTTCTCCTCGTCCTCGATCGCCATTTTGATCTGTTTGTATCCAGAGTAGGCATCAAGGACACATAGCGACTTTGAGCCTACGGTTGAATCGATGATTTGGTCGATTCGCCGGAGGACAAACTTCTCCTTTGGGCAGGCGCTGTTGAGGTTTGTGTAGTCGATACACACTCTCCAGGTCCCATTCTTCTTTTCGACCAAGACTGGGTTTGCCGGCCACTTGGAGTATTTGATGGTCCGTATCAAGCCTGCATCGAGTAGATGCTGCACCTCCTCGGTGATTTCTCGGCAGCGCTCTTCATTGAAACTTGATGTCGGCGTCGGCACTTTGGTGTCGGCGTTGAGTTTGTGCTCAGCGAGTTCCCTCGGGACACCTGGCATGTCAGATGGCTTCCATGCAAAGATGTCTCGATTCTCACGTAGGAACTTGATGAGTGCGCTTTCCTATGTGGGGATCATGCCTGTCCCGATCATCACCATCTGGCTGGAGTCGCCTAGGACCAGCTCTACCGAGCGGGTGTGCGTGGTGGCCTTGAACGTAGTCGAGCTGCCGTTGTCTGAGTTAGGCTTTTTTAGTATTGTGAGGTCGTATTTGTCGACCCTGCTCGCATATCTAGTGAGCTCCTCCGCGTGATTGTCCTTCACGGTGATGACGGCGTTCGCAAGCTCGGCGCCCTTTGCCTCGCACTCCCTGTGTTGGGAATATGCCCTAGAGGCAATCATGTATGATGATATTTCCCATTGTATTCATAAAGATATTAAGTAGTCCTTGTATAAACATCTGATGTGTATCATTGAATATGTGATTCGGTTGTGGAATTATGCATTCATGTTGTTTGTACTAAAAATACTTGGTCATTGAGGTTGTGTTGGACACACAACTTAGACCAATATGAAAGTTGGCTTGATGACTCGGTTCCACTTGTCATGGGCATGGAGATGCTATTCCAACTTACACAGATTCGGCTAAAGAGTTTAGCGAGTCGGATTGACCCATATTGAGGTACAACGAACAAGTTGTCATTTGTATATCCCAATCAATGTAATCCTTATACCTGAGGTTATTGCATTGTCTGAGTTGAGGATCACTGACTTAGGTTCTGTCAAACGCTGATCCGTAACTGGGCAGTTATAAAGGCAGAGTTCGGGCCGACTGAGAATCAAGCTGCGTGATGTGAATAACCAAGATGGGATTTTTCCCCTCCACTTGGAGAGATATTCTCAGGGCCCTCTCGGATGATATGATTCGGAAAGCATGGCCATGCACGACTCGGTTAAGTGTTAACAGAGGAGATCGACTAAGAGTTAGTCTGTGAATCACTTATCTCGGATCGAGAAGAGAGTCAGACTATTTAAGGGATGACAATTATTCTCCTATAGTCTGACAAGGTATATCGTGAGGCAGAAGGGACTCGGACGCAAGTCGCATTGGAAAGGCAAGTCGTCATGACTTTTTGGTACTTGGGAGTCGGCACGTTCTGCTAGGAGCCTCTACCGACTGATCGATTGAGAGTCGGACTCCAATCGTGTCCAAGTAGCCATGAGCCTGCGGGGTCACACACTAAAGAGCGGGAGAAAGTTTGGATTGGATCTGAACTGGAAATTTGGTTGGGTTGGACCCGATCCTGATTTGGGCTGAGTCAGTGAGTTGGACTCACAGGGAGAAACATTATATGGGCTTAAGTGAATGGGCCGCGCGAGGTGAGCCCACGTTCACTCCCTATATATAGTGGAGCACCATAACCTAGAATGGTTAATCGTTGTTCGGTTAGGTCATTCCATGTGTTGGAAACCCTAGCTCCACAACAGTCCTGCCGCCGTAATGAATCTAGAAGTCCGTCGCTGGCGCTCCTCCTTGTACGTGTGGATACCAGTAGAGGTGCTGCACAATCAGCACCAGGACGATTGGATCGCAAAGGTCCGCACTGCATCAACTGACGCGGTTCATCAGTAATCCGCCACTGCGCGTCTAGTGGTAAACCTCGTGGCCTTCTACCTCAGCTAGATCTTGGGATCACCACATTAGAGGAATTTTTTTGTTTTATCTCTACGTGTCCCAACACCGTGGCCATGTCGGGGTCACCGTGGATGGTGATGATGCCGCACGGCCCTCGGAGCTTCATCGCATTGTACGCATAGTGCAGCGCCACCATGAACTTCGCGAACGCTTGTCTCCCCAAGACGCGGTGGTAGGGGCTGTTGAAGAGCATCAGCTCGAAGACGATCCGCTCGGTGCGGAAGTTTGCTGGTGTGCCGAAGGTGACTGGCAGCGTCTCGATAATCAACTACGGGAGCCACAACTGCCTGAACGTGTCCGGGTCGAGTATGTTGATGGAGCTCCCGCCATCTAGCTGTGTCTTGGGGAGCCAGTTGTCGCCCACTCTGGGTTTGACCATCATGGAAACTCGCCCCGGATATTCGATCCGTGGCGAGTGGTCCTCGCGGCACCATGTGATGCGTTGTTCGGACAATGGAGGAAGCGGGGGATGTCGACCTGGGACTCCGCATTGACGGCGATGATGCGGGCGATGACCTTCTTCTCGCGCTTGGTGCTGAACCCAATGAAGGCGTGGAGCGACCCGACGTCGTTGTCGAATGCCCCGCCATTTGTAGGTTTGTTGTTGGGGTCCTCCCTTGCGCGCCATGCCTTCTCGATCTCCTTCAGGAAGTGGCAGTCAGCGGTCGTGTGTGTGGCGGTCTTCCCCTCCCTGCTGTGGAACACACATGATTGGTTGAGCAGAGCTGCGGGGTCGAATTTCGGCCTCGCCTTGTAGTTGCCGCCATCGCGGAGTTGGCCTCCATCACGGCGGAAGCTCTTGGGGTCGTGTTGGCGACAAAGTCAACTCGTCCGTCACCGCGGCGCTTTCCAGTGAGGCGAGTGATTTTGTAGCATAGCTCGTGTCGCCTCCCATTGTCGTGGCTGCTTGGGCGGCGATTTACACCTGACTCATTGTCGATTTCTTAGTTCGGGTCCTCCTCGCGTATCGCTTGGCGATCTCGAGGAGGTCTGGGATGTTGTCGAGTGTTTTGTACACCCGCTTGAGTTTGGCGATCAATGGTTCGTAGCGGCATGAGGTCTTAAAGCAGTGGATCACCGTATCTGGGTGGATGTCAGCCGCGTTGAACCACAGATCTTGCCACCTTTGGAGCCAGTTGCGAGCCAACTCGCGGGGTACCTAGACGCATCGCTCCAGGTCCTGATGCTGGTGGCGCGGCTGTAGGAACCCTCAAAGTGACCGACGAAGGTGTCTCGCATGTCCTCCCAGGAATCGATGCTATCCACGGGGAGGGTTTTGATCCATTGCCGAGTCGCTCCCTCCATCATGAGGGGGAGGTAGTGAGCGGCGAGTAGGTCGGTGTGGCTGGCGATTCCCATCGCCATGAGGTATTTGTCTAGCCACACGAACGAATAGTACGAGGGATCGTACTTTTCGATCTGCTTTGGCACTTTAAAGTTCACCAGATATTTTTTGCCTTGGATCATCGGTCTGATGCACTGGGGGCCGACTCGGCTGAGCGAGCCCCTTGGCTCGCCGTCATGGCGATTGATGAGGGTGTGCCTCAGGTCTTCTGGCTGGCATGTGCGCCAGCTTTGGTTGTTGATGACGTGGGTCCGCGCGTCGACTGGCTGCCCGTTTTTCACGACCCGGTATCAGGGCTAGACAAATAACAGATCTTCCCCTGACATAAGCCTAACCTAAATTCCGAAGCGCTTAGGAAAAGATTTGGGTAACATCACAGAACATACAAACCATACATTAATAAGGTAAACTCTTAAGAGAGTTACAAACTAGTCATACAAGCCAAGGGTCACAGACCAATCATTACATCAAACCAACGGAAGAAAACAAGTTTTTCTAAACAACAAACTTAGCAAAGGGCCTTCGACGCCTTAAACAGAAGTAGCGACCCTTCCATAGATCCTAGGCTGCTGCCCGAGAACCCCGACTACTCATCGACTTCGACATAGAAACAACCTTTAGGTGGATTAACTTCATTTGTAGAAAACATCAACGAAACAAGGCTGAGTACAAGGTGTACTCCGCAAGTCTTATGGATAGTGGAGTTATTTTGCATAAAGCCATGTTTTGTTTTCAAAACAAGAGGGAGAAGAAAATCGTCTAGTCAAATCATTTTCAAAAGGTGATAAGAATACTACAAATCTAGCTCTTCGAAGTCATCTTCGATATCCACCAAGAACCATCATCAACTGAACCTCTCTTCCCGGACTACCCCCTCAAACAACCCCAAGGAAGTATTCTAGATCTCACATTAGTTGGCCAATTTTTATCATTCGGTTATAGTTCTCTATGATCTTCACGTCCGTTCCCAAGTTGTCCATATTCGTGGACACGGCTTTTCAAAAATATTAATTCCCTGCAGGGGTGCACAACTTTACCCACATGTACCAACCGATTCTTAATGCCAAATTATTAGCCCTCTTCCTTGGAAGGCCGGCAGCACGACCTTTACCTTGCTTTCACCGAGACCATGAGTCGCGCACTAGGGAGATGCCACCGTAACGGGTCAAGTCCTGAAGCCGGTCCCTAATGATGTGCGCAGGGTTCAAGATTACGGATGCCGGCCATCTCTTGTTCTCGGCCACGCTTACCTACCTGTTACGGATGCACCTCCTTCACCTCCATTCAAGAACAACCAAGATGCGTATGTCAAATGGAAAGCCCGAACTATGTGACTCATGGAATCTACTAGGCAAGTTAGTTGGTCGAAGGGGTTTCCAGGCCCCCGTGTGGTTGTATGCTCGTCTTGGTTCAAGAGGCAAGAACATCGGGTCCTAGGGGTAGCAAGTATGGGACTGCAAAAACCACAACCCACGTGGCCTCCTATACAAGCCTTAGCATGATGATTATCCATCTCTGATCACATCACCACATCCTACCATACTAGATTCATTCGCATCTCCAGTGCACCGTCTGAATGATCAACATTAGAGCACTAAGCATGGCTAAGCTTGACTAAACCGTGGCACTAGCGATTCTCATATGTCGAACCCTAGTTATGCTAGGAGAAGTGGATCAGGTAATATAGTTCACAAAGGTAAACATGCATCAGATAGGATTACTCTATCTACTGATCAAAGACTGTTGAACCGAATGCATATGGCGAGAATGAAATACTTTGTAAATATAGGATTCGTATGTATGAGTGGGGCTTCGCTTGCGTTGTCCGTTGTTGGACCGGTACTTCTCTTCGGTGGCATTGACTTCAGCCTCGGGTTCGGTTCCTATTCGTGAAGAACCAATCACCGGAAAAGAGAAAGCAACATTCAACACATGGCATGTGCAATGCTCATACAATATGGATGATATGACAAGTTAAATAGTGTTGAAATGAACCCTAGATCATGCTTGGTCATTTTAAACAGGGTCCGAGAGGTCCAAACCATAGAACAGGGGATCCTCGAAATCACCTTTGGGGTTTGATTGGTTCTTCTAATTAAACTTGACATCAAATTTGTTTAACAATGTATGATTATAGCTTAGTTAGATATAGCTCATTTTTTTGATCATTTTGGTATATTTTTTTGTATTTTTCTGATTTAAAATGAATTAGTTATTTATTTCTCCAATTTTAATTCATTTTAAATCATTTTTGGAATATTTAAATTAATTTCCAAGTTGGGCCCACATGTCAGACTTTTATTAATTTCAGAAATGATTTACAAAAAGAATAAAACCGTAACAGACAGGGCCCACCTATCAGCATTTTCTTATTTACAGAAAATATTTACAGAAATCGATAAAAGAAAAAGAAAATAGATATGACACTAGCATGACATCATGCTGATCTCATCAATGGAGATGCTCCCAGGTCGAGCACGGATCTCTTGATCCCGTCCGCGCCTAGATGCACGGATCTCATCAATGATGAAGAACAATAGCGTCAGCATCGGGCTCATGCGGGGAGGGAAGTACAGGGGGAGAGGGAGGAAATAGAGGGGTTCTTGAGCACCAGCGGCTCACCGTGAGCACGGCGGTGTTGTCGGGGAGGCGAGCCGAGCACGGACGGCGACGAATTGATGGTGTGACTAACGATGGCCGATGGCGCTTCGGGGTCGATTCCAGCGAGAGGAGAGCGTCCCAGCACGTGTGCTTCGAGGGGAAGGACGAGGGCGGCGAGGCATGTCCAGCGGTAGCCTTGGCTTGGCGTGGAGTGGTCAGGAACGACGGCGACTGGAGGTTGTCGACGAGCTTGGTTTCGACCATGGCGAGGAGATAAGGGAGAGAGGGGAAAGTGGGGTCTAGGATTCATCGGCGGCGGCCAGGGGGTTTTGTAAATGCTCGGGGGCGGCGGCACGGATCTTTGCGCACGCCGGCGCGGCGGAGCTTGACAGCGAGCTGCTTCCTCGATCCACCAGCGAGGAAGACGACGGGGAAAGAGACAGCGAAGGGGTACGGCCGGTTGGGCTGCGCATGGGCCAGGGGTGAGTCGGTTGCTGTCTGCTGCGTGCTGTGCTGGCAGCAGAGAGAGAGAGGGGAGGAGATGTGGGCTCGGCCCAGTTATCTAGGTTTACTTATTTTTTTCCAGAAAACATTTCCTATTTCTGTTTCTATACTTTCTCTTTGGTATTTAAATTTCAAATCTGTTTTGATGATTTTCAAAATATAGGAACTTTTATAAAATACTTGAATACACTAAGGGGCCCTTATAAACCATTTTGGGCTCCATTTTTTGATAATTTTCAAAATATGAAAATCAATTGAATGGTTTGAGAGGGAAAAAAATTAGGGTTTTATTTGTTCTTATTCTGATTAAACTAGAGTGCAAGTGCTATGCATGCATGCAATGCTCAAACATGTATTTATTTATATTACACAAAAGGGTGGTATGTTACAACTCTACCCCACTTAAAAGAATCTCGACCCGAGATTCCTAGGTTTTATAAAAGAAGGCAGGGTACTCAGATCGAAGACGATCTTCGCGTTCCCAGGTTGCTTCTGACATAGAGTGATGAGACCATTGAACTTTTAGGAACTTGATGGTTTGACGACGAGTCTTGTGCTCGGTTTCATCAAGAATACAAACAGGGTATTCTCGGTACGTTAGATCATCTTGGAGATCCAAAATTTCATGGTCCACACCACGAATGGGATCTTTGAAGCAACGCTTGAATTGAGTCACATGAAAGACATCATGTACCTCTGGAAAGGTTAAGGTAGAGCCAATTGGTAGGCAAGCTCATCCCACTTGGAGAGAATGTGAAAGGGACCAACATAGCGAGGAGACAATTTTCCTTTGATACCGAATCAATGGACACCCTTCGGAGGAGTGATCCGGAGGTAAACTTGATCACCAACTTCATAATGAACATCAAGATGATGATGGTCATAGTTGGTCTTCTAACGAGATTGAGCGACCTTCAGACACTCCCAAATTATGCGAACTTGATCTTCTGCTTCTTGGATCATGTCCGGACCAAAGAAATGTCTTTCGCCAGTTTCTGTCTAGTTCAGCGGTGTTCGACATGTTCTCCCATAAAGAAATTGGGAAGGTGCCATGCCCAAACTAGATTGAAAACTGTTGTTGTAAGAGAATTCCGCAAAAGGAAGACATTTCTCCCAGTTATTTCCAAAGGATATGACACATGCTCTGAGCATGTCTTCAAAAATTTGATTCACTCTTTCGGTTTGACCACCGCTTTTAGGATGATAAGTTGTGCTGAAGGAGACATGAGTTCCCATTGCTTCTTGTAAACTTTGCCAGAATTTGGAAGTAAACAAATGTTGGGGATATGCTATATGGGTATCCTCATAGCATGTCTCCTATTCGGATAACCCGGGTGGCCCACAGTTGGTAGCATGGCCCATGGCCTACTGGGCGGCCCAGTTAGATGGATCCAGAAGGGAGGCCCATGCCGGATAAAGGAAGGCTATGGAGGAGTCACCGACGTACCCGGAGCCTTGGAGTGCAATACACGCTAGACTAGTTGTAAGCAGTGTATGACTCTGTAACCTGTCCGGCTAGGAATTTTCCCTATAACCCTAGGACCTGGCGACTATATAAGTCGGGCCTATAGGAAACTTTAGGGCACAAAATAGTATCGATTAGCATACATCTCGCACGGCGAACCAATCCTTGTAACTTAGCGATTTTCCCTTATAGTGATTTATAGTAGGAGTAGGATTCCGCAACCGTTGTGGGCTCTGAACCTTGCTAAGCTATGTTACCTCGTACCCGTCAACCGTCCGCCTTCCCCCACATCTCTAAACACGCACTGTGAGGACCCCTCCATGGCGTACTCATTGGCAATACCACGGTAGTTGGCGCCCATCGTGGGGCAAGAGGCACTTCAGGCTCTTCAGCGGGCGAGGACCAAGATCTTCGTGGGAATCAGTGAAACCATAGCCATCGGTCGTGTTCTCTTCTCCGGATGCGTTCCAATCGTCCCTCCCGGCGAGTTCTAGATCTTGGCGAAGACGAACCCTACGCGGTGCTCGATCGTCCCCATCGCAGATATCCACCTCTTCATGGCTGAAGCTCCGACTCAAATGATATGAATGTATGTGATGCTCCAGAATCAAACAAGACTGTTGCGAGAATTGAATTGACACGAAGGGTACCCAAAATGACGCGTGGATCTTCCTGAGCTTCTTCAATAGTGACATGGGTCAGGCGACCACATCCAGCACCTTGAGCTTTATCATTCTTCTTTGCCTGCTGATCATTGCGTCCGACGGCCCTTTGGGAACACACCCTTGAGTAGTGACCAGGCTAACCACAGGAGTAACAAGTAACTCCAGTGTATGAACCAGCAGGAGAACGGGAATTTTCTCCACCAGTGTTGGAATATGGCTGACTAGAAGCATTGCCAGAAGACTTGGGTGCATAAGGAGCACGATCCACAACACTGTATGGAAGAAAGACACGACGCTTCTTGTTAACAGAGGAAGAAGAACGGTAATTTCCTTCTTCACGCTTCTGAGAGACCTCCATATCCTTCCTTCCATGCTCCAAAGTAAGAGCTTGATTGTGATGTTCCTGGAAAGACTAGAACTTGAAGGGCAGACTCATAGCGAAGTGCAGGGTTAAGTCCCTTACGGAACAGCTATTGCTTATCTTCATCATTGGTCACATCCGTTGTTGCATAACAATCCAGGCGACTAAACTCATGCCCATATGTTTCAATATCCTTGCGCGCCTGAGTCAGATCCAGAAACTACCTCCTTTTGAGATACATGATGGGCTTAGGGATATAAGAGGCACGGAATGATGCAACAAACTCTTCCCAGGTAACAACATGTCCCTGAGCTTGCAGATTCAGAAAACCTTCCCACGAAACACCAGCCTCACTTTCCAGTTGATATGTGGCAAAGTTGATGCGGTCATCTGGACGGACATGAAGAGAACATAACTTGTGTTGTATGGTTCAAAGCCAATCTTCATCTTCAAGGGCTCCTTGGGGTGGGTGAAGATTAGGGGAAAATAGCGGATGAAATCTCACAGTGTGACACAGTCGTCAGGACGATGTTCAGTGTTCTACGCCACACGCTCCAGAAGTCGTTCATCCTCAGACGGTTGGTCTCAATGTTGTTGAGAACCTCGGCCATTGTGGGAGGTGGTGGAAGTTCCTGTTCAGCATTGTTGTTTCCTCGACGGCCAATAGAACCACGAATACCAGACGACATCCTAAGGAAAAAACAGAAACCATGAGAATGGATTCACTAAAAAGGATACATCAAAGGATGACATGAACCATATAAAAAGATCATGGTAAGGGTGAACATGTGGATGAAGATTATATCAATGCATTAAGTATGGTAGTAGAACAAGCATACGAAATGTATATGCTACCAACTTAGATACAAACCATAACGATGGAATGCAAGCATGATATGATACCAACAAGATAGAGAGTAGAATTATAGGCATCCTTAGCAAAGTTGAAAAACAATGCTCAGGTGCACAGACATATCTTGGAAACTCTGAGCCTTGCAACCGAGTATGGAGTACTAGGAAAAACAACCCAAACCCATATATCCTAAAAGTTTGAAATGATAGACGAGAAGTGAAAACCATGCAAATCAAACGACATAAGATAACTCAGCAATAGAATAACCTTAGATAAGGAGTAAAAAGAGTCCTATTCAGAGTTTTAGATATATTTTTAGATTTCAATGAGTTTTCTCCAACTCTAGACTCAACATCGACCAGCTAGAAGGGTTTCCTATAGGTAGTCCTACTCTGATACAAAAATCTGTCACGACCCGGGATCAGGGCTAGAAAAATACCGGATCTTCCTCTAAAATAAGCCTAACCTAAATTCCGAAGCACAGGAAAAGATCGGTAACATTATAGAACATACAAACCATATATTAATAAGGTAAACTCTTTAGAGAGTTACAAACCATTCATACAAGCCAAGGGTCACATACCCATCATTACATCAAACCAATAGAAGAAAACAAGTTGTTCTAAACAAAAAACTTAGCAAAGGGCCTAAGTGGCCTTAAAAATAAGTAGCGAACCTTCCATAGATCCTAGGCTACTGCCCGAGAACCCCGACTACACGTCGACTTCGACGTATAATCCACCTTCAGTTGGAGTAACTTCATCTGTAGAAAACATCACGAAGCAAGGCTGAGTACAAGGTGTACTCCGCAAGTCTTATGGATAGTGGAGTTATTTTGCATAAAGCCATTTTTTGTTTTCAAAACAAGGGAGAAGAAACTAGTCTAGTCAGATCATTTTCAAAAGGGGATAAGAAGACTCCAACTCTAGATCTTCGAAGTCATCTTCGATATCCACCAAGAACCATCATCAACTAAACCTCTCTTCCCGGACTACCCCCTCAAACAACCCCAAGGAAGTATTCCGGATCTCACATTAGTTGGCCAAGTTTTAACATTCAGTTATAGTTCTCTATGATCTTCACGTCCGTTCCCAAGTTGTCCATAACTGTGGAAATTGTTTTTCGAAAAGATTAATACCCTGCAAGGGTGCACAACTTTACCCACACGTACCAACTAATTCTTAATGCAAAATTATTAGCCATCTTCCTTGGAAGGCCGGCAGAGAGTGGTTAACCACGACCTTTACCTTGCTTTCGCCGAGACCATGAGTCACGCACTAGGGAGATGCCGCCTGAACGGGTCAAGTCCCGAAGCCGGTCCCTAATGATGTATGCAGGGTTCAATATTACGAATGTCGGGCATCTCTTGTTCCCGGCCAGGCTTACGTACCTGTCATGAATGCACCTCCTTCACCTCCATTCAAAAACAACCAAGATGTGTATGTCGAATGGAAAGCACAAACTATGTGACTCATGGAATGTACTAGGAAAGTTAGTTGGTCGATGAGGTTTCTAGGCCCCCGTGTGGTTGTACGCTCGTCTTGGTTCAAGAGGCAAGAACATCGGTTCCTAGGGGTAGCAAGTATGGGACAGCAAAAACCACAACCCACATGGCCTCCTATACAATCCTTAGCATGATTATTATCCATCTCTGATTACATCACCACATCGTACCATACTAGATTCATTCGCATCTCCAGTGCATCGTCTGAATGATCAGCAGCAGACCACTAAGCATGTCTAAGCTTGACTGAACTGTGGCACTAGCGATGTTCATAAGCCGAACCCTAGTTATGCTAGGAGTAGTGGATCAGGTAATATAGTTCACAAAGGGAAACATGCATCAGATAGGATTACTCTATCTACTCATAAAAGACTGTTGAACCGAATGCATATGGCGAGAATGAAATACTTTGTAAACATAGGATTCATATGTATGAGTGGGGCTTCACATGCCTTGTCCGTTGTTGGACTGGTACTGCTCTTTGGTGGCGTTGACTTCAGCCTCGGGTTCGGTTCCTATTCACGAAGAACCAATCACCAGAAAAGAGAAAGCAACATTCAACACATGACATGTGCAATGATCATACAATATGGATGATATGACAAGTTAAATAGTGTTGAAATGAACCCTAGATAATGCTTGGTCATTTTAAACGGGGTTCGAGAGGTCCAAACCCTAGAACGTGGGGATCCTCGAAATCACCTATGGGGCTCAATTGGTTCATCTAATTAAACTTGCCATGAAAGTTGTTTAACAATGTATGATTATAGCTTAGTTAGATAGAGCTCATTTTTGTAATCATTTTGGTATATTATTTGTATTTTTCTGATTTAAAATGAATTAGTTATGAATTTCTCCAATTTTAATTCATTTTTGGAATATTTAAATTAATTTGAAAGTTGGGCCCACATGTCAGACTTTTATTAATTTCAAAAATTATTTACAAAAATAATAAAACCCCGACAGACAGGGCCCACCTGTCAGCATTTTCTTATTTACAGAAATCGATAAAAGAAAAAGAAAATAGATATGACACCAACATGACATCATGCTGATGTCATCAATGGAGAAGCTCCCAGGTCGAGCACGGATCTCTCGATCCCGTGTGCGCCTGGATGCGCGGATGGGAGCGTTGGAGAGAGGGAGTCACGGGCGACCAGGAAGTGGCGGCGCCGCTTGCAGGGGGTCGCCGGAGCATCGTCGGCGACGAACAGCGGCTGCGGTGTCGGGCTCATGCGGGGAGGGCAGTACAGGGGGAGAGGGAGGAAACGGAGGGGTGCTTGCGCACCAGCGGCTCACCGTGATCATGACGGTGGTGTCGGGGAGGCGAGGACAACACAGACGGCGATGAATCAATGGCGTGACTGACGACGGCCAACGACGCTTCGGGGTCGATTCCAGCGAGAGGAGGGCGTCCCAGCACGCGTGCTTCGAGGGGAAGGACGAGGGCGGCGAGGCGCGTCCAATGGTGGTCTTGGCTTGGCGCGGAGTGGTCAGGAACGGCGCCGACTGGAGGTTGCCGACGAGCTAGGGTTTGGCCATGGCGAGGAGATAAGGGAGAGAGGGGGAAAGTGAGGTCTAGGGTTCGTCGGCGGCGGCCAGGGGGTCTTATAGACGCTCGGGGGCGGTGGCACGGATCTTGGAGCACGTCGGCGCGGCGGAGCTCGACAGCGATCTGCTTCCTCGATCCACCGGCGAGGAAGACGATGGGGAAAGAGACAGCAAAGGGGTACGACCAGTTGGGCTGCGTGTGGGCCGGGGGTGGGTCAGCTGCTGTCTGCTGCGCGCTGCGCTGGCAGCAGAGAGAGAGGGGAGGAGAGGTGGGCTCGGCCCAGTTAGCTAGGTTTACTTATTTTTTCTTGAAAACATTTCCTATTTCTATTTTTATACTTTCTCTTTTGTATTTAAATTTCAAATCTGTTTTGATGATTTTCAAAATACAAGAACTTTTATAAAATATCTAGAGACACTAAGGGGCCCTTATAAACCATTTTGGGCTCCATTTGTTCTGATAATTTTCAAAATATGAAAACCATTTGAATGGTTTGAGTGGGAACAAAATTATGGTTGTATTTGTTATTATTCTGATTAAACCAGAGTGCAAGTGTTATGCATGCATGCAATGCTCAAACATGTCTTTATTTATATTACATAGAGGGTGGTATGTTACACCGTTGGCAGCGACCATGTTGTTCAACGGTCGCGGTTCGTTGGTGGAGATTGCCGCATGCGCGGCCCTTGGTTAGAGTTGTAGGGGCTCGGGTGGTGGGAAGTTGAGAGTGTTCGCCATAGATGGGTGGCCGCTCGAGGCCGCCCTGCTTCCTGAGGAGCGGGAGTACATGCGCCCCCGCGAGTCAGCTCCTGCGACTTGCTA
This sequence comes from Avena sativa, assembly GCA_916181665.1. NCBI lineage: Eukaryota > Viridiplantae > Streptophyta > Magnoliopsida > Poales > Poaceae > Avena > Avena sativa. Next base: position 323,200,979 of record OV702281.1, on the reverse strand, counting down.
CTCGACAGCGTTGGCGAGTAGGGCCTTGGCGTATTGGATCTGTAGCGCGCCTTCCCCCGTCACGTTGAGGTTGGCAACCACGGCTCGACCTGCGATGACATTGTCCATTGGGGTGGAATACAGCGGGAGGCCGTTTGCGTCGCGCTCTTGCAGGGAGATGAGGATCCTCGGCTGGTCTGGAGGGGACGTGCGATCGGGCGGTGGTGGGGGAGAGTCGTTTGCTGTTGCGCCTAGCGGTGGCCGGGCACTTCCTCCAGGTGGTGTGTTCTCGCATATCACGCGATCGTCCATACGAGCCGAGTCGTTCTCGTCGTCGAAGTTCAGGGCACCACCCTGAATGGTGGGGTTCAGGCGCGACCTGATGCAGCCCTGGTGGTACAGCGAGAGCTCCTATGCCGTCACCTACTCGAGGCAAAACTTTTCGCGCTTGGCTTGTTCCTTGCGAACCTCCTCCTCTAGGCATAAGGGGAGTTCCTTCACTTACCCCGCCGTCGCGGTTGGCGGGATCGGCATGGACAAAGGGTCTAGCGGGGAACTCGCGCCGCTCGCCATGTAGGTCGCGATGAAGCGGCCGGATCCGGCATAGAGGTCATCAAAGTTATCCGATCCGGAGTCGGAGTCGAAGATACCGAGGATTGATGGATCCTCTAAATCCCCCACATTGGAGACTTGGGTGATGGATCCCACTGGTGACGCGGCGACAATGGATCCGGCAGCTGAAGCCGGGGTCGCCTAGTCGGCGTCGTTGTTGAGGGCCGCATCATCCGCGGCCGCGTTGGTCTCGGCCATGTTGCTGGTGGCCGAGTCATACTCGGAGGCGAGGCGATGAAAGGTGCGGACCTGACTCTCAGAGTGCCGATCGTGTGGTGGCTACTCGCGGATGCGCACCGAGTGCTCCGAGACAATGACGTTGGTGAAGCGGACGAAGAGGCTGATCGTGACGATCGGCGTGATCATGCTGTGCATGACCGGGCGCGACGCCGAGGATGTTCCTGCTTGGCAAGATCTGGAGGATCTCGCCGATGGTGATCATGAGGCCGGTGGCGATCGTCCGGTTGATGGGCAAGTAGGGTCTCGCCACAGAATACAGGCCTGACCGGCCAGGCCCCACGGTGGGCGTCACTGTCGTGGGAATGGCCACGACAGATGCTGAGATTGGCAGCGAGTAGTAGAACGTGGGGCAAGGGCGGTTAGACATTTGCGATGCGAGATGAGGGCAAAGACACAGAGATCTACCCAGGTTCGGCCCCCAAAGGGTAAAGACCTACTCCTGCTAGATTGTATTGATGCGAGAGTACAATGGGCGAGCTCGGCGGCTAGGCAGCGAGACGAGGGGGTGTATGATGGAACGTAAGTTCTATGCGCGCCCTAGGGAGGTTTATATAGAGTCAGCTCGCTATGGTTTACAGATCTACAACCAAATTAGATAAGTACTCGAAGGGGTTTGACCTAATCCGACTGGGCCTAACTATGCTTCTGGGCCTTCAGCTTCCCGTCGCCTGGTTCCTTCTTGGGTCGCGATCCAGTCGCCGTCCTACAGGCCCACTCGCTGGAAGTATGATGCATTAGGAAATGTCCTACTGGGTGTACCCCACTCAGCATATCCCCATCAGAAGGTGCTAAGAATATGCTACCTAGATGCCAATCATGGAGAACAAGTCTTGTCCCCTGGGCTCCCCTTTATAAGAAGCACTAGGGGATTGTTCACGGGGATACCCCCCGAAGGGATTATCTCCACTCTGCTCGCTAGGAGATCATCTTCTTCCTCCTCCACTCTGACAGAGAGATCTAGATAGAGGCATAGGAAATACAACTCAAGGAGTACCATTGTAGATACAAGCATGGCAAGATTATATGAGATTAGATGTAGGGGAAGAGGTGTTATCTCAACATGAGAGCCTCAAACCTGGATATATCATGTTTCTCTTTGTTCTTATGAGTGCAGTCTTCATGTCACATCCCAAGATTTTCCAAATCTTGTAATGTGAAAATAAATTAATAAAATAAATCTTTGTTTGATTTTCAAGGCCAGAAGAAACTTTTTGAATTTAAATGGAACCTCAAACCCATTTGAATCAAATAAAGTCCTAAAGGGATTTAAAAAGATAAACATTTTCAATAAAGGAAAACAAAATATTTTGGAAATACTATTTTTGATCATTAAAATAAAAGGATTTGGTTTTCAATTGAAATAAAAGTTTTATAGATAAAGATTATTTTATAGATCCAAATTAAACCTTGGCCAAGTCTTTGATTAAAACAATTTGTTTTGATAAAAATAGTAAAGGTTTATTTAAATAAAATAATGAGGATTTAATATCCAATTTTTATTTAAGTAAAGGCTTTTCCCATTTTAAATTAACACCAAAACTTATTATTTTGTTTTAAATAGGTTTTCCAAGTATTTTATATTCTCTAATAAAACCTACTAAAGTGTTTTGGCTTTGTTTTAGATTTCAAAATAAATATCTCAATAAAACAAATCCTATTGGATTTAATAATGAAAGTCTATTATATTAATTAATAATGGACACTAAAATAAAAGGTTATTTTGTTTTAAAACAAATTTCCAAATATTATATACTTCCCAAATTAAACCTACTAACTTGATTTTGAAAATATTTAGGTTCAAATAAAGATTTTATTAATAAAATCAAACCCTATTTTGATTTAATAACTAAGGTCCATTTTATTTAATTATTAATGGACCCTAAAGTAAAAGGATTATTTTACTTTAAACAAGTTTTCCAAATATTCTTTATTCCAAGTAAAACCTACTGATTGGGTTTTTGAAAGCATTTGGATTTCAAATGAAGATTTTATTAAATAAACCAAACCTTGTTTTATTAATAAACCATGGACCATTTTATTTAATGGAACCTAAAAAGAATAAAAATATTATTTTATTCTGGAATTTGGGTATGTTGATAAACAGAATCAAATTCAAAATTACAAAGCTGAATGATTGTTTGAATTGATTTGGGTGTGATTTGTTTGTTTGGAAATTCAAAACAGAATTCAGAAATAGTAAAAGAAAAGGATATAGAATAAAAAAAATGGAAGTGGACCAGACCCAACTAAGCCAGCCCAACAGCCCACTTAGCCCAGCTCCCCCTCACCCGAAAGAAAACATTCCTCACTCTGTTTCCGACCCATACCGAGACTGACTGGTGGACCTCCCCCTTTCTCTCCTTTTCTCACTGACAGAGGACCCCACCACCGGCCCTCTTCTTCCTCACCCGCCACGGACTGGTTCTTCCTCCTCTCCTCACCGTTGCAGACATAAATTCTCGGCTTGATTACGCCTTAACGCGACAATCTTTACTCGCAGTGATCGCACACCCTAAAGCTCCAGCCTCCCCTCTTCCGTTTCCCCCAGACGCCCCTCCTCGACACGACTCCAGGCCGCCACAATCTCTCCTCGACTGTCTCTGTCTCCGGCGACCATTCTCATCAATTCCGGCAGCCTCTCACCGCCCCTCTCCTCCCCGACCAAGCTCACAGCTTTCCCACTCTCAGGCGCATCTGCTAGTGCATCAAACTCGACCGCGGGTACCCTGTAACCTCGCCTTCGACAACGACCACCGTCGCCACCGTCTGCTTCATCTCCGGCGAAGCCCACAGGTAGTATCTGACCACCCCGCTCCTTCTAGTTCACGCACACGACTCTGTCTTGTTCCTGCGCATCTAACCGTGTCGTCATTTGTCTTTGAGGTGATCCACAGCGCCGTCCACGACGACCACCTGACGCGCCCGACGCCGTCCTCTACTCCGGCGAGCAATCGCAGCTGCCCCCGAGCGCCCCTCGTCCGACCAACACCTCCTCGAGCATCACCGTGACCTCCTGAACCCGGTGAGCCTTTTCTCCTCCTCGCTCGCTTCCTAGACCACCGGCACCATCCTCACCTGACCGTGCCGCCAGTCGCCGCCGCGTCAGCGCCGCCCATTTTAGGTCAAACTCGCTAGCACCATGCGATCTAGATCCAACGAGCATGATAGACTCACTTAACCGAAGGGGTATCGAATGATCTGAGCCGCGCGATGATAATTAAATCCAACGGCCAGCGTCGCCCGATCCGGCCGAACCGGTATCGTCCAGTAGAATAACGACGCGTGGCAGGATCTGTTTTAAAACAGAATTTGAAAAACAGATTTAAGTAGCAATTTGAAAACCCTATAACTTTCAAACCACATGTCCAAATTTGGCAAATTTTATATCAATGAATTCAGGAGAACAAGCCCTAGCCAACTGTGGCCTTAGTTTAGAAAATAGTACCTGTTAGCTTGTTTGAATTTGCAGAAACATTTGTGTACTTGTTTAGATTAGAAAAATTGTTTAAAAATGATTTTTGGATTAAAACCTTTGCAAAATGGTTTGTTGTGATCTTACTGACCCTGGGAACCAACCCTTGGTATTAAAAATGATTTTTGTAAGATTTAGGTTGGATTACTTGACTTAGTCATTTTTTTAGCCAAATAAAAAGAATGGTTTTTGTTATAAAAATGTTTATGGAAAGAAAACTTTAAGAAAATGTTTTGGACCAAACCTACTGACCTAAAAACACCAAGCTTTGCAATAGCAACTCATTTGGTGAACAACTTAATAGTTTTGCCTTGATAAAAAAACATTTTTCACCACATGAAATAATGAATGGATTTAAAAATGGTTTTTGGGCAAAACCCTCTAACTAATGACTTTGCCACTTTGGTAAATGACCAATTTGGATATTACAAAGTCTAGAAACCCCATAGAGACCCCCTTTGCAAAATAAAACTATCTTGTGCATGCTCCCATGCATGACTTAGATTCCATTACTTTGTGTGTGTGAAGAATTGTTTGTTTGACTTTGGTTTGGAATGTGAATTGAATTTGTGTTTGCTTGATTGATTTTTAGTGAAGTGTGAGACTAGAAAGATCAAGGAGTGAACCACCATTCCCTACCAAAAAGGCAAGTGATGCTTCATACTTTCTATCCCAATACTTTCACTATGCATTAGTAATTTTGCTAAGTAAAACTTGCATGGATTTTGCTAAGTATAGACCTTGCTATAAGAAAACCTAGTAGATGAATCCTTAGTAGGATTTTCCTAAGTTAATATTCCTACTACTACCAAGCTTAGCCTAGCTTATAGAAAACATGGGTGGAATATATATTCACACTATGGAAAAATATTCTAAGTCTGAGGACTTAGGTTTTGTTTAATAAAACAACTAAGTTAATGAATCACCTGGGTGGAAATGGAAGGATTGGGTTATGTTGAGTGGTTACACAAGACCATGGACCTGGCTTGTGTATCTCACTTGTGGATGGCCACCCAGGAAACAAAGAGATTTGAGATGTCAAATGTTGAGAAGCTTCAAGTGCAACCACTTGGCAATATGGGCTCTGCCATGATCATATAGGTTGCAAGAACTTAGCCATATGGACAGTGGGTGGTAGTGTTTGATAGGTTGGAACGCGTCCATTTTGGTCTAAGGGAAAGCTTCTGAAAGATCTTGTCTTGGGAAACCAAGTCTTGTGGGGAAAGTGCACCACCTCTACAGAGTGTAAAATCTAAGTACTTAGCCATGTCCCTGGTAAAGGACAATTTGAGCATCAAGACATGGAAGCAATCAAGAATCTCATCATTCCAATTTCTAAATTAAAATCTTGTGGTTTGAACAAGGGTTGTTTGAATTCTTCAATCATTGATAGAGAGATGGCTTGGTACAAGGATCTTGAAATCTTTGATTGAGAAAAATGATTTTGTCAAGCAAAAACTTAGTATTTTCAAAATGATAAGAAAAATCTGTTTTGAGCAATGCAAGCCTCAACTCCACTTAGCCAAATGCATATAGATGATAGACTCCACTATACAAATATAGTATCACTTGCCAATACAATTGAAATGTATTGACCCTTGTGGCTGTAACTTGTAATGTTGCAGGTTTGATTGATTTTAGTGAAGATTGTTTGATTAGGATTACAAAGTCTACAACCAACATCTGCCTGTGGCACTTTGAAGATGAAGGACCCCATGCTTATTGTTATTCCGCTGCAATGTAATGTAATAGCCTAATGAGCTATGTTTGATGTAATAAAATTATGTTATTCCTGGTTATAAAGTTATGTTATGACCCTTGTTTCTTGATATTACATCTAAACTGTGGATGCTAGCTATTGATCCAGGGACTAGCATTGTAAACACAGGAGGGATCAATCTTATCTAAGGTTGGGACCCCTACACTTCACTACATCATCCGTCCCCAGATTCCTCACATCCATCGGCCCCAACCTTAGCCTACCCATGGCATATGTCGTGATACAACCATAACATGCACCCCAGTATATAGGGAGTGAAAGTGGGTTCCACTCACTTGTCCAACTCACTGACTCAGACCATGTATGATTCGGTTCCAAGCCAAACGACTTGCTACCTCTCTTAAGTGTGTGGCCCCACAAGCTCATGGCAACTTGGACATGATTAGATTCCAACTCTCATTCGATCAATTAGTAGCGGCTCCTAGCAGAACGTGCCAATTCTCAAGTACCAAAGAGTCATGAAAACATACCTTCCAATGCAAATTATGTCCGTGTCCCTTTTTCCTCATGATATACCTTGTCGAACTATAGGTGAATAAATATCATCCCTTAAATAGTACAACTCTCTTCTCGATCCGTGATATATAATTCAGCTGACTAACTTTTAATCGATCGCCTCGTGTAACACTTAACCGAGTCGTCATTGCCATGCTTTCTGAATCAATCACACGAGAGGTCCTAGAGAATATATCTCCAGTAGGAGGGGCAAAATCCCATCTAGGTTATCCACATCATGCATCTTGATTCTCAGTCGACCCGAACTCTTATTTTATAATAGCCATGTGTGAGAACAACGTTTGACAAAACCTAAGTCGGTGATCCACAACTCGGATTGTGCAACAACCTCGGGTTTAAGGATTACATTCATTGAGAGATACAAATGACGACTTGTTTGTTGTATATCAATATGGGTGAATCCAACTCGCTGAACTCTTTAGCCAAATCTGTGTAACTCGGAATAGCATAACCATGCCCATGACAAGTGGAACCGAGTCATTTGCCTACTTTCATATTAGTCTAAGTTGTGTGTCCATCACAACCTCAGTGACCAAGGATATTTAGTATGAACAAGATGAATATATAATTCCACAACTGAATCACATATTCAATGATATACATCAGATGTTCATGCAAGGACAACTTCATAACTTTATGAATAGACTGTGAATTACATCGGACATGATTGCCTCTAGGGCATATTCCCAACAGTCTCCCACTTGCACTAGAGTCAATATTCCAACATCATGTGTCTAGTGATGACTGCAAGTGCATAGATCAATTGTAGCTAGTTTTGAAGTAAAGATATTGAACCCATAGAGAGCTATTGGTAAATGTCTTAATGCCCCTCGTCACTATCTACCAAAGAATACTTGTAAGTTCCCTTTGATCTCAATTAAAGAGTGTTTAAAAGGTTTTTGGTTGTGTGCAGAAAAGTAAATAAACAATTACAAGAAAGCAAGTATCAAGATTATGTTAAAGCGTGTTGGAATGCAATAGGGATAAAAAAACATTCTCGGGGATGTAGGATACTCTTCTAGCATGGTGTTGTATTATTAATAATGTAAGATAACATACTTCTTGTGTCATGAAATGTGTGGAGAGAGCTTCATAATAAGATGTTCGTTCACTTCAAGGCTCATATGAAGCCACTTTGTTGAGCCAAGAGTGAGGTCACCTCTAAATAACCACTACGATGCTTGAGAGAAGTCACCCAAACAAACCACCACAATTAAGGATTTCCCCATGGATATCATAATTAGCTTAGGGAGTCCCTATTTATTCCCCCTTTCACCGCATAGTTCTCGAGCTGACACCAATCAGTCTCGTGGCCATTCCGGGTACGATCCCAAAGAATGCCAAAGGGTTTCTCCCTCCCTTTAGTACCCGGGGAAAATGGTATGTGGTCGACTTTCACATACCATCTAAAGAGAAAGATCAAACACAAATCATAAATTAATCATAGGCTGGCAAGTCATATGGACACAAGAATATATCAACTTTATTGAAAATTCATAATAGTGCTAGGGTTTCTACATATCCCCAAGAACAAAGGAACTACTGACACATGGAAGCAATCAACAACATCATCATAATCAAATGGACGGATGAAAGTACTTAAATAGATCTAGTGCAAACCATAATTGGATCTGGAATTACAACAAGATTTAATGGATGAAGGATGGGGGTAATGGTGGTGATGTAGATGTGCGGTTGATGATGAAGGGGATGATGCATTGTCCTCCAATGATCCATGGATCATCAGGGATTTCTCCCAAGCCAAGTTCCTCCTTCATATCCCTTTCAGATGTGGTTTTTCGTGGTTTCTGGTGGCTGTGAATGTCGAATGCCCCTGCCGTCTTTGCCAGGAGAAAGTATTTGACAAGGTGATCCCGATGGCACCTGTTACATGCAGACGGTATGTCTGGGCCCTGCGCATACCGCAAGTTGTTATCGGCATTGGTTGCGTATCCTCGATTGGTATTTTCCCAGGAGAGAAGGTAAATCCATAAAATGACTTTTATCACTTAAAAATATCATATTATAGTATAATATGACAGATCTAATTGATATGTTCACAATATACTTAATGATTTGGGATCCTGTTGAAATAAGGACAAAAAGGTGTGCGCGAATGCTATGAAACAGAAAGATCCCTACTCTATTTTTGCAAACAAAAGGTAAATATGCTTAAATTTCGGACTCATCATCTAGGCATCTAATGGACAAAGTTGTAAAGTGATAGGGCTTTGTCAACGGATCTACAATATTTGCATCTGTGTGTACCTTGCATAACTTGATATCACCTCGATCCAGAAACTGGCGAATTAGGTGGTACTACATGAGTATATGTTTGTTCTTGTGGTGTTGTCTAGTTTACTTGTCTTGTGCAATGGCACAATTGTTGTCACAATACACATCTAATGGATTGGACGAGCTCTGAACCACACCAAGATCCATGAGGAAGTTCCTCATCCAAACAGCTTCCTTTTCGGCTTCCGAGGTAACAATATTCTCTGCCTTTGTTGTAGACGCGGACACCGTCTCTTGCTTGGTGAACTCTTTCAGCTCACAGCCCCTCCGTTTATTACAAATACATACCTGGATTGCGAATGAGAATCATCCGAGTAAGTGAGATAACTCGCATCTGTGTGTAACCCTTTACACCGATTTCATCCTCACCTCCATAAACTAGGACCATATCCTTAGTCTTTCTCAAGTACTTAAGGATATTTTTAGCCGCTGCCTAGTGGATTTCTCGATGGTCGGCCTGGTATCTTCTCACAATACTTAGAGCATAGGAAATATCCGACCTAGTAAAAATCATGGCATACATGACGGATCTGACTTCCAAAGCATACGGAATCGCACTCATCCGACTTTTTTTATCAGTCGTCGAAGGACACTAAGTATGTCTTGCTAATTTGTACACCATGGGGCATCTGTAAGAACCCCTTCTTAGACGATTCCATGTTGAACTTCTTCAACACTTTGTACAAATATGTACTCTGGCTCAATCCAATGAGAAGCCTAGATCTATCTCTATAGATCTTAATTCCTAGAATGTAAGTTGCCTCACCCAAGTCTTTCATAGAGAAAATCCTTTCTAATGATTCATTGGTTTCTTGCAACATTTGGACATCATTTCCAATCAGTAATATTTCATCCACATATAAGATAAGAAATCTTACATTGCTCCCACTAAACTTCTTGTATAAACAAGACTCATGATCACTTTTGATGAAGCCAAATGATTTAACTACCTCATCAAAGCGAAAGTTACACCTATGAGATGCTTTCTTCAACCCATAAATTGATTTCTGAAGTTCACATACCTTGTCAGCATTAACCGGATCGACAAAACCCTCGGGTTGTATCATATACATGTCCTCGGTTAAATTTCCATCAAGGAAAGCCATTTTTACATCTCTCTGCCATATCTCATAGTCAAAATAGGCTGCTATAGCTAACATGATCCGAACTAACTTAAACATTGCCATGGGTGATAAAGTATCATCATAGCCAACACCCTAAACCTATCGGAACCCCTTTGCGACAGGTCGTGCTTTATAGATAGAAACATTTCCATCCATATCAGTTTTCTTCTTAAAGGCCCATTTGCACTCGATTGGGTCTTGCACTGTGGCAGGTCAACCAAGTTCCAAATTTGATTTTCATCCATGGAATTTAATTCGGATCTCATGCTCCAAGCCATGACTCGGAATCAGATCCCACCATCACTTTCGTATAGGTTGTCGGCTCATACTGTCTAACAGTAATACATCATGCACACTTTGCAATCTGGTAGATCTTCGTGGTTCGAGTGAAGCTTTCGTCTTAGCTAACATGACAGGCTCAACCTCTAAGGCTTTTGATGACATGCTACTAGCCAGTTCCTCTTGAATTTATTTGAGCTGCACTGTGCTCCAGTGACTCCCCAATTGAGGAACTCTTTCTCAAGGAAGACATCATTCCAAGCAACAAACACTTTTCCCTCATCTCGGTTGTAGAACTAATAACCCCAGGTTACCCTCGGATAACCCATGAAAATACACATATCCGACTTGGACGTGATTTTTCTAACTAAAGTCGCTTGACAAATGCTTCACAACCCCAAATCTGAAGAAAAGACAAACTTGGCTTCTTGCCAGTCCACATCTTGTGTGGTGTCTTCTCTACCGACTTTGATGGTACTTCATTTAGTGTGAACACTACAGTTTCTATAAAATAACCCAAAAATGATAAAGGCAATAATATCATCATTGATCGTACCATGTTCCACGAGGTCCGATTCCACCTTTCCAAGACATCGTTCCTCTATGATGTTCCCAGCGGAGTGAGTTGAGGAACTATTCCACAAATCTTTAGATGGTCATAAAACTCGTGGCTCATGTACTCACCTCCTTGGCCCGAGCGAAGAAACTTTATTTTCTTGCCGAGTTGATTCTATACTTCATTCTAAAATTCTTTGAACTTTTCAAAGGCTTCCGACTTGTCTTCCATTAAGCAGATATATCCATACATCCTCAAATCATTAGTGAAGGTAATTAAGTACCCATAACCACCCCTTTCACATCTCTTTGTAAAAGGTGGCTTGGTCATTTTCTGAGTAGGAAAGATTCACATGTCTCGAATGACTCCAGGTCGAGAAAAGTTAAGAATACATCATCATGGAGCTTATTCATGCGTTTCCAACTTATATGACTAAGATGATAGTGCCAAAAGTAAGTCATATTCAGATCATTTGGTTTCAACCTTTTAATATTTATGTTATAAACCGACCGACCATCAAGATTCAAAATAAATAACCCGTCCTGGACAGGTGCATGGCCATGAAACATATCATTCAAATATAAAGAATAACCATTATTCTTAATATTCGACTCATAACCTTGTGTCATCAAACATGAGGCAGAAATAATGTTTCGACTAAGCACTAGAACATAATAAGAATTATTTAATTCCATTAAGAATCATTAAGGTAGAGTAAGTTGCATTGTGTCGACTTCCAACGCAACGACTCTCGCCTTGTTGTCGACTCAAATGTCAACCTCGCCTCTTGCCACGCTAGTAGTTCTAACCAGTCCCTGCAATAAATTGCAGATGTGCATAACTGATCTGGTATCATATACACAAGAACTATTAGGTGCATATATTGGAGATATTCCCAAGAGGCAATAATAAAAGTAGATATAATTATATCTTTGTGTTCACTACAAGAAATGTGTTCACTCGTGACCTTCTCGTAGTGATGCGAAATGAAATTGTCATAAATCTATGACGATTTCACACAAGATGGTCATAGGCCATTTAAAGAGGTCAAAACCATGTACAATTACGACGTTCTGTGTCGAAATCGTCGTAATTTCATTATATGAAATCATCATAGTCTGCGCAATATGGATTAGGATCTTACTTGTAGTCTATTATGATCAATTCATATCGTCATAGTGTCTAAATTCGGATTTATTGACATGACTAGTTGGCCACATCAGCAGTTGCGCATATGTGTCATGGCTACGATGTCATTTTTTGCATACGTGGCATGTCCTATTTATGTATTAATTTTTGCCCCACTCCGGACCTGACAGAAAGGCCCCACAGGCGGCGCCATGCTCCACCTGACAGGTGGCCCACGCCAAGTCCACTCAGGAATCACGCCGACCTGACATCAAGGCCCCACAGGCGGCCCCACACCCGAGTCCTTATTAGGAGGATCACCAAAAAATTCTCGTCGAGGCGAGGAGTCGAACACGCGACCGAGCTCCCTTCTAGAGGGCTGGAAACCACCACGCCAAGCTCATTTTGTTGTATCTGTACCGCGCGCAAGGTATATTAACATTCATTTTGTTTGTTGGGACTTAGCCTCGGCTGATGATTTGGTTCGGCCCACGAAGTAGACAAGTTCTTCTTGGGCCTATTGAACTTGCGCACAGTAATTATAGCCAGCCCAACTTGGCCGGTCTGGTTAGTCTTTTTTTCTTCTTTTCATTTTTCTATTTTCTTAATTCTTTTGTATCTTTTTCATAAGAAGTCCAAAAGAATTGATTTTTGTCTCTAAATTTTTTAAAAATTTAGTAGATAAACTTAGGGTGCTAATTAGAAAATACTTTGACTATTTGAAAATAGTGGATTTACTAATCCCATATTAGTCTATAGTAGAGACAATATCATATATTTTTGGCAAAAAAGGGACAATATCATATTTCAAAATGGTCAAAACGGCGGGCATGAAGATTCTTAGCTAGGGGTTGAGCCTCGTTAAACTTTCATTGGATCTCTGATGAAACAGCATATTGTGAGTCTAAAAATGATTTTTACAAAAAATCATGAGCATCGGATCATGTACATGTAGTTCAAACCGGACCCACTTCCTACCTATTCGGCAAGAATTTGTATTTTTCGCCAGGGGTGAACGAAAAGGTTTGAGATACCCCGGTTGGGACATTGTCCATGTAAGGTCGTCTAATATTTTTACAAAATGTGGGGGTACCATTCTAAAACTGTCATTTGGTGGTTGCTTTACAAAACGCCCCGTTTTTTGCGCTCGGAAAATGGAAAATGGATTTTCCGTGCGTCAAAAAGGAAAATTTTCTCCTGCAACATTGTTCGCCATCCCATGATACATATGTGTGCATAATACGGGCACATTATCACAAACTATGCTCTGATTCTAGCCATAACATTGGTCATTTGACCCGAAAGCCATGAAACTCCGAACATGATAGGTCATTTTGTGAAGGGTTTTTTGAGACATACTCCATTTACCAAGTTTGGTATTTTTCCTTGCAACTATGTCACATAATAAGACACCGCTTGAAGGATTTGCGTTGATCGGACCATCTTTTATTTTTTTTATGCCCGTTTCAAACTATGGTCAAAACAGCGGGCATGAAGGTTCTTAGCTAGGGGTTGAGCCGCACTAAACTTGCATTTGATCTCTGATGAAACAGCATATTGTGAGTCTAAAAATGACTTTTATCAAAAATCATGAGCATCGGATCATGTACATGTAGTTCAAACCGGACCCACTTCCTACCAATTCAGCAGGAATTTGTCTTTTTCGCCAGGGGTGAAAGGAAAGGTTTGAGATACCCCGGTTGGTACATTGTCCATATAAGGTGGTCTAATATTTTTACAAAATGTGGGGGTACCATTCTAAAACTGTCATTTGGTGGTTGCTTCACAAAACGCCCCGTTTTTTGCGCTCGGAAAATGGAAAATGGATTTTTCATGCATCGAAAAGGAAAACTTCCTCCTACAACATTGTTCGCCATCCCATGATACACATGTGTGCATAATACGGGTGCATTATCACAAACTATGCCCTGATTCTAGCCATAACATTGGTCGTTTGGTCCGAAAGCCATGAAACCTCGAACAAGATAGGTCATGTTGTGAAGGTTTTTTCGAAACATACTCAGTTTACCAAGTTCGGTATTTTTCCTTGCAACTATGTCACATACTTAGAGACCACGCGAAGGATTTGCATTGATCGGATCGTTTTTGAATTTTTTTATAACCGTTTCAAACTCTGGTCAAAACGACGGTCATGAAGGTTCTTAGCTAGGGGACGAGCCTCGCTAAACTTGCATTGAATATCTGAAGAAACCTGATATTTTGAGTCTAAAACTAATCTTTTCAAAAAATAATGGGCATCGGATCATGTACCTGTAGTTCAAATCAGACCGTTTTGAAGGGATTATTCATTTTCTGAGGGCAAAAAAGAGTTGTTTTGTGAATGGACCAATCAGTACATAGCAAACCGCCTCCCACAGATCGTCCTCAGGGGCATGATCTAAACCGTCCAGTATCAATCCAATGCTTGTAGCTCACCTGAAGAAGCACACCTACTCCCCAGTGTCAAGCGCACCAACTTGGGACTTGGGATCCGGAGATGGACGCGCCCCACCCGCCCCTTTCCCTGCGCTACCAAACTAACCCTAACTCAGATCTCCCGCCGCCCTCCGCCACCCACCGTCCTCTCTCCGATCCAATCCGCCGCCGCATCCCCAACATGGCCGTTGCCTTGTCTGATTTGGAGAACAGCGACGCCATGACCAGCCACCACGCGGGACGAGAGTCGGCGGCGTCACGGTGGTCTTTCTAGCCGGTGCGCGCATGCTTCACTGACCGCCGCTCCGTCGATCTCTCCTCACCGCGTCACTACCGTGGACGACGGCAACGAGGACGCCACTGCCGGTGTCCGCAGTTCCTTCTAGCGGCGAAAACAGTACCTTCCTTACCCGCTTCTGATCCGGTAACGTATACCTCTCTCCCCTCCCCCTTTCTCCCCTCCCCTCTTTCTTCTCCCTCTTGGACCCTCTCTCAATGGCGCCGCCGCCCCTTGCTCCCTTTCTTGTGTAGCAATCCACAGCTCCGGCAGCCCCGCCGCTCCGGCGTCCTCTTCCTGAAGGACCCCTCTGCACACGCCGCGAGGATGGGGAGGTGCCTGCTCCTGCTCGCGCTGGTGGCCGCGTACCATGGCGGAGGCGCTTGCGTGCGTGCCGCCGCGAGGGCGAACTGGCTAGGCGGGCTAAGCCGGGCATCGTTCCCCAAGGGCTTCGTGTTCGATACGGCGACGTCGGCGTTCTAGGTCGAGGGCATGGAGGTCGGAGGCGGCCACGAGCCCTCCATTTGGGACGCGTTAGCACACACCCCAGGTGACCACATTCATCCAGTTGATTTTCTCCCTACTTCCTTGCTTGTGCCGTCTCCCAGTATATGGAATGTTGGGCAGTAGACAACGACCAATTCAGTGTTGATTGATGTACTGTAGTAGCTAGATGCATTTAATGTTCGTACATGTACATAGATAGATCTTATAGACATCTAAATGTTGGACTTAGGATTTTAACTGATATTCCAAGTTTCCTTGCTCTTGTTCTTTGTCCTGATGTCTGATCCACACTAGCATTTTCTTGCTTTGTGTTGCGATGAACAGGGAGGATTGCAGGGAATGGAAATGCAGACTTCACAACAGATCAGTATCATCACTACAAGGTAGTACTACGTTAAAAGTAAACAGACACATCTTGTATTCTTTAAACCACTTCCGAAATGAGAACTGATTGTTGTTCTGTTGGCTAGAGTTGGGAGTGTGTGCCTAGTTCACCCTGTTTGAGGCTTGGTTTCCACTGGGTGGGTGTAGTGATGGTAGTTTCTTCTAGTCTAGTTAAAAATCTCACAACTATTGGTAGGTCCATTGGTCGAGTTTGTTTTAACCTCATATGCTACTTGTTACTATATAAGTAATCATAATTATTTAGCCCTTCTATATCAGAAACTATAACAACTTGCAGTAGCAATAGTTATCCTTGATAAGATATTGTTTGTTCTAGTAATATGAACAAACTAGGGAAAAGCTAGGAAAAAATAGAGTTTGCTCTAGTCCCCGACGTCCAATTATTATACATGTTATGTGGCCATGTTGGTTATTTTTTTCTAGTACATATGCTAGAACATCTACCACTTGCTACTAGATTTGGACTAATGTTGTGTTTCTAGTATGTATAGTTCCACTCATTGAGACAGTTAGATATGAAAAGCATTTCATGTTCTTAGGTACTAGACTGCATGTTGTGCTTATATGCCTGAGTGAATCAGAGAGATATGAAAAATGTTTGTTGTGTTAAACAGTGATGAAAATAGTTTCTGCTCCTTGGCTTGTACAAAGAGATGTGAAGTTTTGTATCACTAGTATAATATTTGCTAACAGGAGCTCGGTAAGGAGCATCTCATCATGCTTTTGAGCTCGCGATTTCTTTTTTCCTTTTTGCAAAAGGGTGATACCTCCTAGGCCTTAGAATTTTGAGATGTGAATGGTGTCCTGAGTCTGTTATGGAAGGTAAAACTTGTCAGTGTTACTGTATAATCGTTGTGTGAACTGTATGTACTATAACCTGCTATTTCATGAGTTTGTTGTTACTAAATTTCTTGTTGTGCAGTGGAACTATGGGTTGGAGTGACACGATCAAGTTCAGAACCCCTCCAGCGGAAGGGTCAGATGAGGTGTCCTTCGTGATCTATGGAGACATGGGGAAGACTCCGCTAGACCTATCGGTGGAGCATTACATTCAGGTACAGAAAAAATGTTGCCCCATGTAACTAAAAGAATACTCAGTAGAAAAATCTGCTGCTAGCTTATAGGATGCATTGAGCTTCTCTGCACGATATGTGTCCTTATGAATTCTGAAGTTAACTCATGCGAAGCCACTCGTTTGCAGCCTAGGTCGATCTCCGTGACCAGAGCAGTGGCCAAAGAGATGCAAACCGGGCAGGACGATGTGACTAACTGTGTAACCATCATTTCCTCTCTTTAACAGGATCTCCAGCCTGAGGTGGAAGAAGCGAAGGCTTCATCACTTAGCAAAGTATAGATAGTCATATTTTTTGAAACTGGTTGTATTTCCCTGGGTGATTTGAACAATGTAATAGTTGTAATCTTGTAATATTGATCAGCCTAAGGTGGAAGAATCGCAGGCTTCATCACTCAGCAAACGTTTGTAGCCATTTTATGTTCTTGGTTGATGTCAAATATGTTCTGATTGTAATACTGATCTAAATTTGGTTAGCATTCTTGAAAATTAATGTGATTGTACCTAGATATTTGGTGTTTTGTTTGTCTAAAATGAAACAAATGCTAGACTGAAGAATTGTACAATTTCATAAAATGGTTCAAAATAGAAAAGAAACTGGTATTTAAAAGGCCAAATCCCTAAAAATAGAGAAGGCCAACTTGTTGGGTTGGCCCAACAAATCAATGGAATTGGCAGAACAGTTAATTTACCAAGTTTTTGGGCTTAGCCCATATAAACAACAAACGTGGAGTGGGATGATTTCGTGCCACGTCGGACTGGCCACGTAGGATCTGACCTGGCGATGCCAATTTTCCCGTGACGTTATCGTATCGTCATAACGGTAATGACAGTCCAATATCGTCATAGACGGTTATGATGATTTCGTGAAAAACGTCGTTGTGTGCAATTATTGACGCTCAGTTTTTGACGATATGTTTTTCATCATAAGATCGTCATATATTGTAGATAATGACGATTTAGTGACGAAAATAGAGGGTCATGTATCAACAGATTCCTTGTAGTGGTTTATGATAGATTTTTACGAACATGCTATAATTGTTTTAACCAGAAATATTAATATTTGTGTGATTTGTAAACATGTAAGAGTCCCTAGTAAATTCTCTTTGTAATAATTGCTTGTTGATTAATAGATGATTATGGTTTCCTAATCATCAAAATTGGATATTATTAATAACAAGATCATATCATTAGGAGAATGGTGTGATGGACATACTCCTATAGTTAAGCGTAGCATAACATCAAGTCATTTCAATAGTTCGTTTGCTATAAGCTTTCAGATACATAGTAACCTAAATCCTTCGACCATGAGTTCATGTTAATCACCATCACCGGATGGATGCTTTGATGACATCAAATACCACTTCATAAGTGGGTGGTTATAAAGATGGCATTGAGTGTTCGGAAAGTATGTGTTGAGGCACATGGATCAAGAGTGGGATTTGTCCATCCATATGATGGATAGATATACTTTGGGCCCTCTCGGTGGAATGTCATCCAATTGGATTGCAAGCATGCAACTGTCTCACAAGGGATCACATATCACAGGAACAAGTAAAGAGTACTTATCGGTAACAAGGTTGAACTAGGTATCGCGAGACAAAGGGAAATTGGTATCGTATGTAAATTGTTCATTCGATCACGAAGTAATCATAGGAATATGTGGGAGCCATATCAATTTCCAGATTACTCTATTGGTTATTGATCGGAGAAGAGTCTCGATCATGTCAGCATAATTCACGAACCGTAGGGAGACACACTTAAGGTTTCGATGTTGTTTAGTAGATATGGAATGTGAATAAGAGACTGAATGTTGTTCGGAGTTTCTAATTGGATCCAGGACATCACGAGGAGATCTGGAATGGTCCTGAGAATAAGATTCATATAAGGAAAGTCCAATTCCGGAGTTCAGGAATGGTTTCGGTGTTTTCACCGGAATGTTCTAGAAGGGTCTAGAAGGTCCACCAACCCAGAGTGGGAAGGGTACATGGATGTGTCATACCAAAATGGAATGGTTGCATCATGTCCTAGGGCACTTGTCTGGGCAATGGGAAGAGAGAAATCAAACTCTAGTTTGAAAAGTCAAATGCAAATTTGAAAAGTCAAATCCCAACAAGGTTGCCTAGTGGAGGGAGGAAAGGAAACCCATTTAGGGAAGGGTTCCCTCCCTCCCATGCCACCGGCCATGAAGAGGATTTGGGGGAGGACTCCCCTCCCCCCAAACGCCTCTCCCCACTTATATAAGGAGGGTTAGGGATCCCTCTACCCCACAACCCAAAAACCCTAGCTCGGCCGCACCGCCCATGTCGCCGCCGCCCTAGTGCCTCATCAAGTCACCGCCTCCTAGCCTTCTCTAGCTGCTAGCCACCTCTAACTCCTTGTCCTCTAAACCCTAGTTTCCAATGGACCTCTCTACTCCAGCATACCCGCTCCAACTTAGGATGTCGTGGTGTGGAACACGGCGGTGCCATCGGAGATGGCTAAAAAGGGACACTCGGATGCAATAGGTGGCTCATGCAAGTGTTTGGGCATAGTGAACTGCAAACACAGCGACATACCTAGGTTCGGGGCCCTCTCGGCGAGGTAACACCCCTACTCCTGCACGATCAACTATATGGGGGGCGAACGCCTAGTACATGTACTCCTGGAGTTGTTTCCTTAGCTACTATCGAGGACAAGAGGAAGAAGAACTAGAGGCAAGGTCTTGCTACTATGGATGTTACTTACCTAGAACCCCAGGTCTTCCCGCCCTTATATACTGGTTGGGGGAGATAAATTACAATTTGGGCTCTAGGGTTTACTGTTTGGATAGGGCTTACAGGGCAGGGCCGGCTGCAGGGTCTAGCGGGTGGCCCATGACGAAATCAGCCCTTCTTTAGCGTCATTCACATCTTTAGCGGTCACCCGGGCTTCCTTTGGGGCGTCACCCTTGATTTAATGGTCACTCGGACTGCTTTGGTGGTCAGCTGACCACTTTACTTTATCTTCGTCAGGTAGCGCAGGTCGTGACGGCATGCCAGCCTATCTGATGACGAAGGGATCCAGAAGCGTACCCCGCAAGGAGCGTCTCCCCCTCTGCGCTTTCCATCGAATCCGAGGTTAGCCGGGTGGAAGCGGCCACCCAACCGGTTCTTCTGGCTACCCGGCTAGACAGGCAATCGGGAAAGCTTTAAACCCAGACGGGCGGTACTAGCCAGGCGGCTAGAGTTGTCCTGCTTGATGGTCAGGCGGCCTGTATCTTCTGGAGCCGGCCTACTTAGGCTTGGCTTTCCCCACTCGGGGGTTATCCCCCCGAAACTAGTCCCCAAGCGCGTAAGGAATTGGCCGGTGGGAAAGGCCTTCTGAGCTCCTTCATATCTTGATGTAGCTTGTTGACTGAGTCCGGCTGCAACTTTTACTTTTGCTTTCCTGCTGGATTCAACCGATTGCGAAATCGATGGCCACCCACTGGGTGTAAACAGCGAAGGCAACAACCGTATGGCAAAGCTCGAGCCAAAACGTCAGTTTGATAAGGTCAGTGTTGTCTTCATCCACGACTGTTCCTCTGGCGCACGTCGCGTTAGTTTGACTTTTGCGTCGCTGTGCTAGTTTTTTGGTAACTGCGCGTGCCACTTGTCACAGCAGTTTCAAAGGATCCGAAGTCGTAGCGTCATGCGGTTGGAGCGCCTCGTGGCCACTTGTCATGCGGGAGCTAAGGACGCGACGGTGACCCCATGGGGATAAATTGATCCCTGGGGGGAACAAGGCTTGCACTTCGTCTTCCTCTAGCTCCTCCTTCGTTGTCTCTCTGTGCTCCCTCACACTCTGCTCTTTTCCCCTCTTCTTTGTGGTTGTCGGAGCTACTAGACCCGCCACGGCCGCTCCACCTGCCGACATGCTTGTCAACACCCGGATTATTAATCCGAGATGCCTGTTATGCCATACATCGCAATCCCAGGATTACCATTTTTGCGAGACATAAAAGAATTGGATACCATAGTACATCATCCATTACAAACCATACATAAGTTCTTACAAAAATAGGGATCTCATAATCCAGTTCTTAATACAACTTCAAGCAGCGGAATACGTAATAATAAAGGTATCGTAGGCGAAGCTCCATCTGCGGGGTCACAGGCAATGCTGACGATGGGAGATGATCCTAGTTGTCGTAACCTTCCTGGGGTCCATCCTACAGGTACTCCTCTTCATAGTCTGGCCATGGGAATAGCCAGGGACAGAGCCATGAGTATTCTTTAAGTACTCGCAAACTAATACTAACAAGTGAAAGTGGTTTTTGATAATAGGACACTAGGCTCTAGGGTTGTTTTGCAAAAGCCAGATTTATCTCTACTAAGTTTAGAAGCAACGAATGCTAGTTGAAGGTTTATAACACCTAATTGGGAACTTGTACTTCATATCACAACCCTGTTGTGGTCAAGTCAAAGTCTCAATTCATTTCACAAGTCTTTTGAAAACATCTGACAGGGGGACAGTATGGCCACTCCAACTGTCCATAACCGCGGACGCGGCTATTCGAATAGTTTGACACTCTACAGAGATTGTGCACTTTCACCACAACATTCGATACATCCGCCAAGAACAAATCCTGAATTCACCATACTTAGTATGCGGATAATCAATCCTAACCTTTCAATTACACACCCTAGTATAAGCACCTCTCCTGTGAGTTTGGCCTCCCAACCATGACCAACTGTCATCTTGGGTACTGCACAGGTGGACAATCTTCACAAGGTAGCCTAGCTCAGACCTTGGCCGTGAGGGAACTAATACTAAGGTATATAAGTTTCCAGTCAAGCCCTACCCAATCTTCGGGTATTGTGGTTGTACGATAAAATTGGAATGGTATCGCATCCAGACAACCATCAGTTTTATAAAGGGCTAAAGCTCATGCCTCAACATTTTCATCACCATAAATCATCTGGTGTTCAGAAACACATGTCCAAAACATTTCAATAGAATGATCCATCATTCCAAGGTTTTCATAACCATTTTTCCACCAAGTATTCCTATCTAAAGTTGATCAAGTTTTATGCTTAGCACTAGCATCTACAAGTGGGGGTAAGTACTAATGAGGGGTGGTAAACAAGTGGAGTTTCAACTAAGTTCAATCTCATGCCTTAGGATGACATCAAGATTATCTAGCTTAGGCCAAATTTTATGCTCTTTATGCAACCTTCACATATCTTTCTAGTATCTACAATTCACTAAAGTAAACTCTAAGTAATAGCTTTGATAAAGTAAACTCTAAGTAATAGCGAGTATTGGCTTGCACAGTATTAGTATAAGCTTGCTAAATTGCAAGTGTTAGCTTGCACATTCAACTAGTAGCATTAGGCTTCCTAAAGTAGAGTATCATGCAAGGGTTAGCTTGCCTTGTGCAGAGCAGTGGTTGAAGTTCTCCTCGGCTTCTTCTTCGTAGAATCCTCCTTCCTCGTATCCTTGGTCGGTACTAGCATCTATGAATAAATACGAGGTACACAATCACCAAACAATACCTAACTACTTTCAATCATCACACAAAAAGGTCCTATAGATGATCTAGCATCATCACTAACATTACAAGATTAAAGCTTGGTTTAAATCCTTTTATTTTTAGAAAAGTAATTTCTACTCATTGAAAAACTACTTAAGATTTAATATTCTCCAAACCAAACATGGGATCATGTTGAAACATGTCATCACCACATATTTTAGTCCATGGGAATGTGATTTAAAGTGGTGTCACGATTTAACAAGGTTTTACCCTTTTATTTTAATTAAATAAAGTGACTAGAAATGCCTATGTAGCATTCTATTATTACTTGAACATTATTTCTGTAAGTAAACCTATATATTTTTATATATTATGAAAGGTATGGTTAAATGTGATTTTTGAGAGTTGGAATCAACTCAAAAGCTATTATGGTTTTAATTTGAAAAATGTTTGAATGCAGAAAAGCTTCTGCCTTGTTATTTTTACCAAGGATGATCTACATATCCAAATGACTTGAATCCAACGTTCATGGATTCAGCATTCCCAGACCTTTCTAAAAAAATTGGTTTCATTCAATTTGGTTCGATGAATCGACCTGTGTTGAATTTTAAAATTGGCTACAGAAGTATGTTTGAAATAAAATGGAAATGGTTAAATTCAATTAACTGGGCTGCGCGGGAAGTGATACTGGGCCGGCCTGCTAAGCACAGCGCTTACGCGGGCTGGTTATGTCGTTGTCCCCATGCGTCAGTGAGACGAGGGGGTGCGAAGCGGTATGGGGCGATGTGGTGCATTCGATCTGGTTCTAATCCAACGGTTGAGGGTCATCATCGACGTTGGGCAACACCGGCGAGACAGAAACCTAGCGCGGCCAGTGGGGGTCGTTGGGGGCTCACCGGGGTTCAGGCGAGGGTCGGCGAGGCGGGCGAACGACGAAGTCGACGATGGCAAACCTCCTGGTACCGGCAGCTTCTCCTGTGGCGCCACCAATCGCTGGCCCCCTTCTTCTCCAGCAGCTCGCCTTGCTCCGGGAACGGGGTGGGCCGATCAGTGAGGAGAGGGGAGTGAGAGGGTGTGCTCAATTCGGATGGGGGTGGTCTCTATTTATAGTCGCGACTATGAGACCGACCGGCATGGGCAGGCGACGGTGGCGACATGGCTACTGGCTGCTAGAGGCATGGCCGGCGGTGGCGATCGATCGTTGGTCTCCTGGCGATGTTCAAAGGCTTTCATGTGCGTGTAGGGGCGGTGCGGTTTGGTCTGGAACGTGCGATGCTCTGCGTGGCCGAGGCGGCGACTTCGACGGCGAGCGGTGGATGTGAGGCATGGGGCGGCAAACGGGGATGTCTGGCGTTCTCCTGGGTTGATGGTGATCATGTATGCATGCGGCGAGGGCGGCGCGCGGTCTGTGGGCTTTGGTCGAGGGTGGCGCTCTAGCGCATGCTCGGCATGGTTGACAGAGGCACGGGCGCGGCGTTCCTGGGTGCTCTGGTCGGTGTCTTCGAGGCAGGGCTGGTCGAGAGGGGGCGGTGAGGCATGGGTGATCTTCCAGACAATGTTGGCACAGCTAGTTTCTTTCCTAGCTTGCTGTCTACACTCGGGTGGCATGGTGAGCTTCGGCTATTCACCATTGATGGCATTGACAAGCTTACAGTGGGGCTAGTGCTTGGTTTAATTAGCTAGATGATCTACTGAGGTTGCTGCGAGCTAGAGAGGGAACAAGTTAGGCAAGAATCACTGCTCACAATAGTGTTTGGATTTTGTTTGATTTGTATCTGCAAGGTGTTTGATGAAATGGCCGCAAGAATTCAAGTTTTGAATTTTGAAGAGATTTTTGGTGTGTGTGCTAGGTTGGTGCTGGTGAGTCTGCAGATGCTTGGGTTTTGAAAGTCGAGCTTGTTTGAGTGGTTTTTGAAAAAGTGGGATCTTTCCATATGATAAAGATTCAATTTTGAATTGTCATTTAAACTATGCATTTGAATGTTTCTGGATGATCACAAGATGGGCCTTGATACATTGTTATGAGTACTATAAAGGGGTGTAAAGATCCAAATAAGTTTCTGTTAAGTTCTGAAAGTTTGAGACAGCCAAAGTAGGCATGGGAGTTGAATTGGTCAAAATGACCATTCCCTTATTTTATTTGTTTTGATTTACTTGTCTTTGAGAAAAGTTTGGGAATTGTTTAGATGATGTTTATTTCACCTAAGCATCCATTAACAAGCAAAGGAACACACAAACAAGTTGGTTCAAAAGAATTCAAAATGAAATGCATACTCACATGTATGCTTTCATATTTTTATTTAGTAAAGTTTTTGTTAACCCTAAATTTGATGATTAGAGTTTGATGATCCAAGTTTAGTATTTTTGGGATGTTACAATGCTGCCGGAGCAGCGCAGAGGTTGGTGCGGGTCCTTTGTGACCGACAACCTCGTCCACAAGTACCGGCAGGGGAAGTTTATCCCCTCGTTGCTGCTGGTGAAGCATCGGATCGTGCCGGAGGGGGAGAGGGTGCTTGACCCCGCGGCTTCAGCATCCCCCGTCAACCCCTTTCTGCTTCAACTCTTCGTCTTCTTCGACCTCCAACTCCACCACCTTGGCTCAAACGCCATCGCGCAGTTGTCACATCATGCGGCATGCTGCGAATCGTACCTTGGGGTGTGGACCGAGGTGGCAAACTTTCTCAAGTTATTCTACTTCAAGGCCCAAAACACCATGAAGTACGGCCCGCTGACGGAGGCGGGCTGCTGCGTTGTCTACCCGCGGCCCTCGTCGCCGACGTCGCCGCTCGATCTCCCCAACACGTTCAAGATGTGGCAACGCTCATATTTTTATGTGAGCAATGCCACAGAGGTCGACTGGATCTTCCTTCCGCCCTTCATCAACGTGCCCTCGACACAGAAGGCCTAGAACGTGAAGGCGATGGGGGCCTAGGAGGACATCGACCGGATGGCCGCCCGGGTGGAGGCGATGGTGGCGACGGAGCGGCTCACCGCCCGGGATATTGCGCTTTCGTGGATGGCACGCCATGTGCTTCCACTTCAGAAGCGGTCGCACAATATGTGCCACCTGTCGATAGTCGATGACCTGACACGGACGTCGCGGAAGGACATGCTGTACCAGGACCTCCAAGTTCCGTGTGGAGGCGAACTAGACGTACTCCTGCCCGCCGTACCATCGCGGTCGCCTGTCTCCTCGGGTGAGTTGCCCTTGGTTTTTTCCTTTTCGTCTCCATCTTTCTCCCTAGTAGATTTTCCTTGGGTGCCTTATGCTCCCCTTTTTGAATAGTTGTTTACGGCGCAGCATGCTGAGGACGGTATCGGAGATCTCACGCTCCCCACCTTCTTGGCGGACCGTAAGCCGAAGAAGTACCCCCAGACAGAGCTCAAATGGTTTCCCGTCCGGGAGGACGACGGCCCCTCGGATCCCATATGGTAAATTCCGGATGCAGGTTCCCCCTTTGTCCTTCCCATGGGGTTTGTGGTTCAAACTTGTTGTTGTAGTCGATGCTGCCGAGGACGAGACCGGTCGGGACAAGGCCGCGGCGAAGGATCGGGGGAAGAGGGCGGTGTCTGTCGCCGCGCCGGCTACGGCGGAGCGGAAGAGGACGCGCCGAACGCGGCAAGCTGCCGTCGTGCCGTCCGTCGCCGAGTGAGTACTCCATGGCTCTACTTTGCTCTTTTCCTTTCTTTTTGTTGAGCCTTTATTATTTTTTTCCCTTCGTAGTGAGGCGATGTCGCTGGGTGGCTCTGGTGCTACCGCTGACTCCCCTCCCCCGCCTCCGGTAGCTCAAGAAGCTGCAGGGTCTCTGGCTCCGCCCGCACCGGCTGTACCTGCCCCGCCGACTCCGCCTGCAGCTCCTCAGGGTTCCCGGCCGCAGGAGTGCTGCACTAGTTGCCCGCGACATCGTGGGCGGGGCATCTCTTCACGGCCGCTCAGGACCCCGAGACTCCCCTCCTCCGTCCTAGGGCTAGCGTGAACCCGGCATGGAGCGATGCTCCAGGTAGTTCTGCCAGGCCCTTTATCACGGAAGTGACAAGGGTGCCGTGGTGGTGCAGGCGGCTGCTGCGGGTGGCGTCCAGTCGGGCGACACTGGCTCGATGGGGAGGGAGCTGGTTGTGGCTGCGCCTTCAGGCGCGGCTGCTGATAAATACGAGGTTGTGGTGACCGGCTCGATTCCAGCTCCGGCTGTGCTGACGCTGGGTGTCATTCTCGCCCAGCTCTCGGGCGCGGCGCCCGTTGCACTCGGCTAAGTTCGCCACCTGGTTGAGGGAATGGAAAAGGGCCTGGGCGAGGCCAAAAATTTGTCTGTTTTGATGGAGATAGGTGTCTCTCCCCATTCTCTTTTGCCACACCCGGATTTTTGTAGCCGGATTTTAGATCTTTTCCTTACTCCTTTCTCTTTGCAGAAATTGTTTTCAGAATCTGTGAAGAACACTCAGGAGTTGGGCCGTAAGATTGCTTTCTCTGATCTGACTTGGTGGTTGGACTCCTTTTCCCGTTTTCTATTGACCATCGGGTATCCTCCTACAACCATGATCTTGGATAAGGAGAGGGAGGTGGAGCGCCTCAAAGCTCAAGTTGCCCGGCTGGAGGTGTCGAACAAGGCACGGCAGGTGTAGTTCGACCAACTGTTCATGGCCAAACACAAGATGGAGGTCGTTGTGGAGAGAATCAAGAAGGTGGCTGATACCCGGGGGAGGCTCTGAAGACCTTGGAGTCAACCTCCGCCCAAAGGGAGGAGACGGTCAAGGCTCTCCATTCCCGGGAGGAGGAGCTAACCCGATAGCTTGAGGGAATCGCCGAGCTGGTCATTAGTAAGTTTACGTTTCCTTGCCTCTTCTACACTGTGGTAAACCAGTCCGTCTCTTGCTGCTTACTCCTTCCTCCGACTGCATCTCATTACCCGGAGTTGACCGAGCAGCCTCTTGAAAAGCTGCAGGCAAAGGAGGTTGGCCGCGATCTGACCGCCTGGGACCTGGTCAAGGTTCTGGCGAAGGAAAGCGATGATCTTTGCAACATCACCAATGACTTCTTCTAGTATGGCTGACCGGAGACGGGTGAGACACACGATATTGACATCTTGTTGCTCGCCCTAACCTGCAAAATCGATGTGCTGGAGATCCACAAGGAGTGGGCGGCGTGCAGCGGCATGGAGATCGCCCTGGCCCTTGTGAATTCCTGGTATCCGGATGCTGATCTGGGCGTGCTCACTCGTGGCTTCTGGACCGGGAGCAGCTACGAGAGCCTCCGCAAGAGCATTCTGGCGATCAGGTCCTGTGGGGTGAAGATCGGCATGTATGTGGATCTGGAGCGCGAATTCCGTGACCCCTCCGAGCCGATGCCATACCACTATATCCTGGCTCCCGCGAGCACCGCTGACATCGCCTCCTACAGCCAGGTACCTGCGGCCAGCGCCAGTTCTCCTTCTGCCAGACCGACTCCCGCTCCAGCAGCCGATGCTCCTTCCACCAGTCCAACTCCTAGTGGTGAACCTTGCTGTAAGACTTTGAATTCTGTGCAGAACCTTCGATTTCCGCTTATTGACTTGACAACCCTTTTTGTCTTAAGTTGAATTTGTCTCTTTTCTTGTTGGATGTTTTTAGCCTTTTGTTTTTTGCACAAGCGAATGTCAGAGCGATGGTCAGGTGTAGTCCTCGAGGTTCGGGCCGGCTGGGGTAGCCAGCCGGGTCGAATCTCTTTGTCACCTTACTTATTCTGATGTGTGTGTGGGAGCGCGCCCACTGGGTGTAGTCCCCGAGGTTCGGGCCGGCTGAGGTAGCCAGCCGATATGAAGCTCTTTGTCACCTCGTTCATTCTGATGGGTGCGCGGGAGCGCTCCCACAGGGTGTAGTCCCTGAGGTTTGGGCCGGCTGGGGTAGCTAACCGGGTCGAAGCTTTTTGCCACCTTATTCGTTCTGATGGATGCGCGGGAGCACGCCCACTAGGTGAAGTCCCCGTGGTTCGGGCTGGCTGGGGTAGCCAGCCGGGTCGAAGCTCTTTGCCACCTTGTTTCCTGTCAAGTTGTGGCTTTTGTAGTACAAGAAACAACATCGTCTGAGTTAGTTTCGTTACTTGTGCGTTCGTTAGTAGCTAAGATAGAATACGAAAATGACGCCTTTTAGAACTAGGCCCTTAACTTGTTCTTTTTCTGAGCGAGCATTGGCCTTTCAAGCTTTGACCTTTTTTTTGAAGCTTATCTACTGTAGGGGAGACCCCCACAGCCCTTTATTCAGAATTAACTAGAGGTTCAATTTTATGTACAAACTGAGAAAAGGAAAAGGGATAAACTACAGAACTACTTAGAAAAAAGCAAAATTACAACAGATTGTCAATGCAATTTGACAGAACTACAACTTTAGAAAATTTAACTCTATGTTTCAGCAAGGAGACATCTTGCACAAATCCAGCCTTCCATGCTTTGAATGTTGGCTTCATCCCTTTAAAAATCTTATTGTTTCTTTGCCTCCAAATATTCCAGCAGGCTAAGATGACTATCTCAAAAAAACATGGGCCTGAGAACCTTCTCTTTGCATCTTTTAACATTTCTGGACCTGAACCCGTACCCAATTGATCTGTATATATGTCCATACTCTGACACTATAATTACATTCAAAGAATAAATGAGACCAATCCTCCAGAGTCTGACATGGACATAACATACAATCTGAATCAGTAGTCACATTCCAATGTCTTCTTATTAACATATCCTTTGTGTTAATTCTATCATATAAGATTAACCAAGCAAAGACCTTGTGCTTTGACATACATTTACTCTTCCACAACCACTTAGAAGGGAAATGATTTGGGATCAGATCGAAATGAGATTTGCACACCATATTTACAGAGTAATCCCCAGATTTTGATAACTTATTACCCCATTTATCCCGTACATGTGGGTTAATGCTGACATGTTGCAGTTGGATTTGTAACCTTGAAAGTTCTGCATTGGCTTCATCCAATAAAGGCAGCTGAAAAGCCTCCTCCAGCTGTACTAGTGCAATGGCTTGTTGAACTAAGCAGTTCTTATCGAGAGCAAAAGAGAAAAGCCTTGGATAAGACTGGGCTAAAGGTAGATTATTCCAAGAATCTAACCAGAATAAAGTTGAATCACCTTTACCAATTTTACAAACTGATAGAGATCGAAAGTCTTCTTCAAATTTCATAATACTTTTCCACCAAAAGGAGCCACAAATAGTAACATTGTGTGGCACCTCATTGTAATATTAAGTATTTTTGACTAACTTTACCCATGGAAGGTCCTCATTATTGTATAATTTGTGCAGATGCTTCATGAGTAGACATTTGTTTTAAATTTCTAGATTTATTATGCCTAAACCACCTTTCACTTTTGGCTTGCAAATCATGTCCCATGAGGCAAGGGAATTTATCCTCCCATCGTCTTTCTTTTTCCTCCATAAACAATGTCTTCTTGCTCTATTTATTACTTCAATGACTCATTTTGGAATTTCAAGAGAACAAAGGTAGTGTAGAGGCATTGAGGAAATCACAGAGTTTACAAGGACCAATCTATCTCCATAAGAAAGGAAGGAAGTAGTGGCAGAGAGTCTTCTTTCCACTCTATCAATTAAAGGTGACATATCTTTAATAATTGGCTTTGTAATCCCCATAGGAAAACCAAGGTATGGAAATGGTAGTGTAGCAGTAATACAGCCAATTTCCAATGCAAGCAAACTAGCATCATCTTCATTCATATTGACTGGAATCAGAGCAGATTTATGAAAGTTGACTTTTAGTCCTGTGAAGGAGTAATACTCGTCCAGGAACCTTGTAGAGTTGTTACTGGCTTGATCTGGTGATGCAGTCGGAACCCAAGGGGTAACTAGGTTGGCGTGCCTCGCGATACTTGAGTCTGTTGTTACTGGCTTAGCTCGAGCAGACGCAGCCAGTTTGCCTAGGCGCCCTGGATTTCTCCATGGGTAATTTCTTGTGAAGGGTACTTCGAGCTTTTGCTCTTGCCGGGTCAACAGCCGGCTTGCGGTCTATAGCCGGAACCGAAGAGTGGGATCTAGGTGCCCTGTACAATACTCAACCGCCTGTATAAATCGCGGGCGTCTAGGCCAGCCGGCAACCTCGTTGTAAAGATTGCCGGAGCCGGTTTGAAGGTAGAAGTGGTGCGCAAGTTCGAACAAAGTCCTAGGGGATGTGCCGAGGCTTCCAAGCTTGTTCATTTATTACATGAAAGGAAGATACATACACTTCTCGCTCAAGTGTAAAATGGACATAGTAGGTTCGCGTTCCATGGGCGTTCGGTTTCCTCGTCAGAGTGATCTGCATTATTCTTCACCGTCTACTGGGCATCGATCAAGTAGTATGAGTGTTTGTGACGCACTCGGCTGATGATGAATGGCCCCTCCCAAGGCGGAGATAACTTGTGCATTCCCTTCGTGCTCTGGACCAGGCGCAGCACCAGATCCCCCTCCCGAAAAGAGGTGGGTTGGATCCGGCTGGCGTGGTAGCGGTGCAAGTCCTGCTGATAGATTGCTGATCTGGATAGGGCTAGCTCACATGCCTCCTCGAGCAGGTCCATGCTGTCCTCACATGCTTCCTTGGCCTCTTGCTCCATGTAGAGCTGCTTATGGGGTGCGTCGAACTGGATGTCAGTGGGGAGGACGGCCTCTGCCCCATAGACGAGAAAGAATGGTGTGAAGCCGGTTGAATGGTTGGGGGTGGTGTGCAGGCTCCATAGCACGGCTAGCATTCCTCTATCCATCATCCTAGTGACCTGACGAGTGGGTCAATCCGTCTTGGTTTGATTCCGACTAGGAACAGGCCGTTAGCGCGCTCGCACTACCCATTGGACGGAGGGTGTGCGACTGAGGCTAGGTCTAGGCGGATGCCCTTTTCTCCACAGAAGCGAGCGAAGACCACCTTAGCGAAATTGGTGCTGTTGTCTATGATGATGCTGTGTGTGTAACCGAACCAAATGATGATGTCCGTGAAGAACTTGATCACTGTTGCCCCATCCAGCTTCTTTATGGGCTTTGCCTCGATCCATTTGGTGAATTTTTCAATGGCTACGAGCAAGTGCATCATACCTGATCGAGCTGTCTTGAATGGTCTGACCATGTCTAGCCCCTAGACTGCAAACAGACAGGTAATCAGTATCGTCTTGAGCTCTGTAGACGGTGTGTGCTTTAGCTGGCCAAATCGTTGAAAGCCATTGCATGCCTTGACCAGTTCCTCGGTGTCCTTTAGTGCTATTGGCCAATAGAAACCGTGTCGAAGAGCCTTGGCTGCTATTGCCTTGACCGCTTTCGCCTTGGTGTATGTCCACTAGGAGCTTGATTCCTTCACCTTGGCTTACGCATCGTTGATAGATGCCTCCGATGCTGCGTTTGTACAGCTCATTATTGATGATGGTGTACGCGTTTGCCCTTCGTCTCACTTGTCGCGCCACCACTTCCTCTTCTGGCAGCTCATCCTTGGCCAAGAAGTTCATGAATGGTTTGTCCCAGTCGGGTGTTTCCCGAATGGCGTACACCGTCTACATGATGAGCTTGATCACCTCACGGGCAGCTGGCTCCAGAGCGTCAGTGGGTTTGCCGGGTGGAGGCTGGCTGGCGGCAGTCCCCGGGTGTGGCGACGCAGTCCCCGGGTGCGGTAGAGCAGTCCCCTAGTGCAGCGAGGTAATCCCTAGGTGCGGCGGAGCAGTCTCCGGGTGTGGCGAGGAAGTCACCGGGAGCGGTGGAGCAGTCCCCGTGTGCGGCGAGGCAGTCCCCGGGTGCGGTAGAGCAGTCCCCGGGTGTGCCGCTCCGGCTGCCCCTGGGTCTGTGTTGAGCACTATGGAGTCAGACTCCGGGGAGGAAGTGATGGAAGGCTTGCGCAGGTGCTCGAGGGAGACTCCAGGGGGTATGGCCTATCTTGTTGAGCCAACTCTGGCCAGTGCGTTAGCGGCTTCGTTGTTGGCCCTGGGTACGTGGTGGAACTCGCATCCTTCGAAGCAAGCGCACATCTACTGAACGTAGCAAAGGTAGAGGGCCATGTTGACGTCCCTCACGCCCCATTCTCCTGAGACTTGCTGCACCACCAGATATGAATCTCTGAAGCAGAGTATCCTCTGAATGCCTATCTCCTTGGCCATCTTGATCCCGTGGATGAGTTCTTCATACTCGGCGATGTTTTTTGATGCCTTGAAGTGGATCTGGAGCACGCACTCCAGTCGGTCGCCCTTGGGCGAAGTTATTATGATTCCAGCTCCGATCCCCCCCCCCTCGCATCTTGGATCCGTCGAAGTGTAGCTTCTAGTATGTGGAGTCAGGGACCGGTGGCATGTACTGTGTCTCCACCCAGTCGACGATGAAATCGGCTAGCGCCTGGGACTTGATCGCCGTTCTTGGCTCGAACAGAATGATGTGCGCAACAAGCTCGATTGACCATTTCGCCACGTATTCGGTGACGTCCTTGTTGCTGATTATCTTAGTGAGTGGGGCCAGCGCCACCACCCGGATGGAATACTCTTGGAAGTAGTTGTTGAGTTTCTTAGCGTCCATGTACACGCCGTATACCAACTTCTGGTAGTGGGGGTAGTTTTTCTTGGAGAATGACTGCACCTCACTTAGGTAGTACACGGGGCGCTGGGCCGGCTGGGCCTTCCCCTCTTCTGGTCTTTCCACTACCAACACAATGCTCAATTGCATTCTCCTCTGCCTCACGTCTCCTCTTGCTATGCTTTGTATTTGGATCCTCAAGGAAGATGTGATAATTGCCCACTTGACGTGGGTAAACATCTTCGTCATCCTCATGGCGGTTGTGCCGCTCCCTGTTGTCCGGCGGGCCTCCGGCTAGAGGTGGATGTGGTGGTGGGAGACCACCGGCTTCAGCCATCTTCTTCGTCCAGCTGCACTGGCGCCTTGTATGGTTCGCGGCCTTTCTACCACCGCTATGGAACTTGCACGGTCCATCGAGCATGGAATTCATGGTGTATTTGGGCTGTGACGGCCTATCATCCGGTCTCTTCCTCCGTTTGCCTCCTACAGCCGGGTCCTCGTGCATCGCTGCTACTTGCATGGTGACGTACCGGCTATCGGGCTGGTCGTCTTTACTCTTGCCATGGCGATTGTCATGGACATGCCGCCTGGAGTGATGCTCACCCGGCTGGCGGCGCTCCGCCTTCTCGTCTGTCATGATCTGTCCTTGGTCATCCACCACGATGGACTTCTTCATGGCCGCATCGGCAGTGGCGTACTTGTCCGCAATGGCCATGACCTGGGCCATGGTTTGCGGGTCAGCCCGGATGAGCTTGTTCTTCAACATGGTGCCATCCCGGCAGCCGTTGGTGAAGAAGTCGATTGCCTGATGCTCGCGCACCCCTTCACATGAGTTGTGCATGCTGGTCCATCGGCTGAGGTACACGCGGTCGGATTCGTCTTTGACTCGTACGCAGAGGGCGAGCTCACGAGGCCGACTCGGCCGCTTGTATGTTCCGGTGAAGTTGTGAATGAATGACTCTTTGAAGTCCAACCAGTCATTGATGCTGTTGTCGGGGAGGCTGTTGAGCCACGTTCTCGCCGAGTCAACGAGCATGAGGGGGACGTAACAGAAGGCCAGGCGGAGGTTTCCGTTAGCGATTCCCATGGCGGTGGTGTAGTCCACCAGCCAATCCTCAAGCTTGACGGTGCCGTTGTACTTTGGTGTGTCTCTTGGAAGCGAAAAACTCTCTGGAAACGGCTCGTTCCGGATGTGTGGACCGAAACATTTTGGTCCAACTGGAATTTCTTCTTCGCGCACACGACTACTCCAGGAGGTCGATGCGCTCGAGCGCGTCAGCCAGTTCTCGGGGGCCAGGCTGTTTGTTCAGGCACGACGCGGGAGAGTCCTTTTCGCGCCAGCTCCCTCCTCTGGTGTGCGTGCTTTCTTTCCTTGGGATGCTCCTGCAGCCGGCGCACGGCTCACACTGGTGACAGCGGCGTCGCGGGTACGGTGGCCGCGATTGCCAGATCCGCCATGCAGATGGCTATTTTTCCTGATGCCGCCTGGGGAAGACGCCTGCCGGTGCTTACTTCCTCTGAGCGCCGTCTGGTCCGCGCCTTTGCGGGGGACTATGTCTCGGGTGTTTCCCGCTTGACTGGGGCCCCCTTTAGCGTGTTGCTTGTAGGCGGTGACGACGAGGAGCTGGACGCATTCCTGCTGGCGGCGAAGCTCCTCTCCCTCGAGGTGTCTCAACTCCACGGCTGCTGCTTCAGCCGCTCTCATGTTTTTGGTGGGGGTGGTATAGACGGGTTGTGCCACGCCAGCGCGCGAGTTGGCAGCGCGGTCCAGTTCCAACGTGAGGTCACGCCCCCAGTGTTGGATTTGTGTGGCAAAGCCGTGGGCGGAGTTGTACTCGTGCACGGTGGCGTTCAGTCGGCACTGCTTAGCAGCAACCTTGGTGGCCTCCTCCAGGAGCTTCTGGCGCATGGCGTCGAGCGCAGCCGCAGTGGCTGCTGGGTCCGCCTCAATGACGACGGGAGCGCGAAGGTGCTGGATGGTGGAAGTGAGCGGGTCTTGCTCCTGCTCGAGCACGGAGCTCTCCCCTCCCGCTCAACGCTCCTGAAGCGGGCGGTGGTTCTCGCGGGCGTTTACCACTATGACCTCGACGCAGCTGTTCGCTTCGGACAGGCCGTGGGCAAGGTGGTCGAGAGGCACGTCGGAGACGGTGTCGACCTCACTAGGGAAAACCTCGGCGATGGTGGCGACGTAGACGCGGAGGTCCCCAAAGTGCATGATGGAGCCGTTGGAGGGGAAGGCGTTCCCGGCAAAGCACGCGGCGTTGTTGATGACGCAGTCGAAAGCGCCGAGCGTGTGGACGAGGCCGAAGGCCACGCACTCACCGGCGATGAGCGGAAGTCCCGTGCGAAAGATGACCCCAGCCAAAGTGCTATACCCCACGGTGGGCACCAATTTTCATGGTGTGGAACACGGCGGTGCCATCGGGGATGGCTAAAAAGGGACACTCCGATGCAATCGGTGGCTCACGCAACGGGATGGGCACGGTGAACTGCAAACAAAGCGACGTACCCAGGTTCGGGGCCCTCTCGGTGACGTAACACCCCTAATCCTGCAAGATCAACTATATGGGGGGCGAACTCCCAGTACATGTGCTCCTGGAGATGTTTCCTTATCTACTATCGAAGGCTAGAAGAAGAACTAGAGGCAAGATCTTGCTACTATGGATGTTACTTACCTAGAAACCCATCTCTACCCGCCCTTATATATTGGTCGGGGGAGGTAGATTACATTTGGGCTCTAGGGTTTACTGTTTGGATACGAGCTTACAGGGCAGGGCCGGCTGCAGGGTCCAGCCGGTGGGCCAAGATCCAGTCAGCTCTTCTTTAGTGTCATTCACTTCTTTAGAGGCCACCCGGGCTTCCTTTGGGGCATCACCCTTTCCTTAACGGTCACCCGGACTGCTTTGGCGGTCAGCCGACCCCTTTACTTTAGCTTCATCAGGTAGCGCAGGTCGTGACGGCACACCAGGTTGTCTGATGACGAAGGGAGCCAGAGGTGTACCCCGCAAGGAGCGTCTCCCCCTCTACGCTTTCCATCAAACCTGAGGTTAGCCGGGTGGAAGCAGCCACCTGGCCGGTTCTTTTGGCTACCCGGCTAGTCGGGCTAGCCGGGAAAGCTTTAAGCCTAGTCGGGCGGTACTAGCTAGGCTGATAGAGTTGTCCTACTTGATGGCCAGGCGGCATGTATCTTCTGGAGCTGGTCTACTTAGGCTTGGATTTCCCCACCCTAGGGTTATCCCCCCCCCCCCCGACATAGGCGAAGCCTTTCGGGATTTCCTCTCTACTTCCACCACCACGTCGTTGTGCTGCCGGAATCGCGAGGAGAGATCTACAACCTCTACTGCCTACTGGAACAAGGGAGAGGAAGGTCTTCATCAAGTACTAAACGTGTGACCGACTGCGGAAGCGCTGCCGGAACGCGGCTCCAGAAGGATCGTCTTCGCGATCTTGAGATTGGCAAGTGAACGTGTACATCAACCACGAGAATCCGATCTCGTTAACAGCTTTGGATCTTCAAGGGTTAGTACTCTATTAGCTCGTTGCACCGATCTAGTATATTAGATCTTGGCTTGTGTGTGTTCATGCGATAGAAAAATTTGGTTTCGATGCTATGAACCCCTACAGTGGTATCAGAGCCGTGTCTATGCGTAGATCTGTTGCATGAGTAGAACACAATGGTTAGTATGGGCGTTGATGCTTTTGTTGTCGATTTCTTCTTGTGTACTCTGCATCTTGCGGGATGGTGGGATGAAGTGGCCCGGGCTAACCTTGCATGACATCATTCATGAGACTTGCTCCACGCTGGACATTCAACATAGTGAAGATTCAATTTACAACAGGCACTTGACAATACTTGTATCAATGTTATGGTTCTTGTTCATAAGTTAGAACAGTTCTTATTCCAAATCCCCAAACCACGTAAAACATGCAAAGAAAATTAGAGGTGTCTAACTTGTTTTGCAGGTGTCTGATGTGATGCGATATGGCCATGATTGTGATTATATATGATGTATGCAATGATCCTTATTGTAAGTTGGCAACCGGTAGGAGCCTTATGATTGTCTTTTAGTTTTGTTAAGACATGCGTGTCTATTATTCAAAGTAGTTGTAATAGTTGATGCTGGTGGACGACAACCATAGAACGGCGCCATTGACCTTGACGCCATGCTGGTGATGATGGAGATCATGTTCGTGCTTGGAGATGGAGATCGAAGGCACAAGAAGAAATGCCATAACATATCACATATTATGAATTTCATGTGATGTTAATCCTTTTATGCATCTTGTATTGCTTAGATCGCGACGATAACATTATAAGATGATCCCTCTCACAAAATATCAAGTAATAATGTTTTTGTCCTTAGTAGGCACCATTGCTAAGACTGGTGGTTTTGAAGCACCAGGTGATGATCGGGTGTGATAGATTATATGTGTGCATACAACGGGAGCAAGCCAGATTTGCTCATGTGGAAGCTAAGGTTAATCATGACAAGCCTAGCATGTACAGACATGGTCTCGGAACATGGAATACCAAAAGGTAAATCATGAGTCATATAGTAGATATGATGAACATGTTGATTGTTCGCCTTTGAAACTACATCATCTCTCGGGATGATCGGACTTGATGTAGTGGATTTGGTTCGTGTGATCACTAAAACAATGTGAGGGATGTTGTTTTAAGTGGGATTTTAGCTAGTTAATTTAAGTATTAAATAGAAGTAAATTTGTCATAAACTTAGTTTAAACTATTGCAAATATGGTGTAGATCATGGCAGCCCCTACCATCAATTTTAATGAATTCCTAGAGAAAGAAAAGTTGAAAAACAATGGAAGAAACTTTGCGGATTGGTCCCGCAAATTGAGGATTGTCCTTAATGCTGGTCAGTTGACCTATGTGTTGGATGCACCGCTAGGTGACCCACCTGCAGCTGATGCTACCGAAGAGGTGAAGAATGTTTTCCTCACTCGGAAGAATCAGTACTCCATAGTTCAGTGTGCTATCTTGTATGGTTTGGAATCGGAGCTTCAGAAAAGTTTTGAGAACTTTGACCCACATGATATTTTTCGTGAACTCAAAATGATATTTGAGGCTGACGCGACAGTTGAGAGTTATGAGGCTTCTGAAAAGTTCTTTAACTTCAAGATGGGAGAGGGGCAGCTCCATTAGTGAGCATGTGCTTTAGATGTCTGGGCATGCCAATAAGCTCCAAAGATTGGGGATAGTGATTCCTAATGTATTGGGGATTCACCGTGTCCTCCAAACCCTACCACAATGTTACAAGAACTTTGTGATGAACTACAACATGCAGCACATGGATAAGTCGTTACAAGAACTCTTCTCTATGTTCAAGTTTGTGGAAGTGGAGATAAACAAAGAGAACCAAGTGTTGATGGTCAATAAGACCAACAATTTCAAGAAGCAAGGCAAGCCTAAGAAAAATGGTAGCTTCAATAAGGGTGGCAAGAAAGCTGCCGCGCCTGCAAACAAGACCAAGCCTGGGCCTAAGCCTAATACTGAGTGACTTTACTGCAAGGGAGAATGTAAAATTCCAAATTTTCATTAAACCAAACATCATCATTGCATTCATATCATCATGGCATGTGTGCTTTGCATAAAAATTTACAAAAATTTAAATCTAGGAATACCCCTATTAAAAACCCCTCCTATATATTAATTGTGTGGAGCTTGTGTTTTTATTTTATTTTACCCAAAATGTTTTATTAGAGGTTTGATATTTTTAAAACCTTTATTAACACTAGGTTCACCCCTTAAAATTTTTGTAAAGATTTGAATTGATTTGAAGCTTGTTTGCTAGTTCAAATGTTTTATAGAAAATAAGAAACTAAAAAGAAAAAGGTTTAAAGAGGAAAAAAACCTGCCAGCCAAACCAATTCGGCCCAGCACCCCCGGCCCACTACAGCACACCGGTCAGCGCCCCCCCCCCCCCCGCTGATTCTTTTCTTACCACTCTCTCTGCGCACCCACTCACTGACGATCCGACCCCACTGCCACATCAGCGTCGTCTTCAACGCCGCGCGCTGATCCCTCTTCCCTCCCCTGCTGTTTCTACCACGAATTAACTCGCGTCAATTTGCGAGATTCTTGGCATAATCACCCCACCCGACCCCTCCCTCTTAAACCCCACTCGCCCATCTCCATTTCCCATCACACCACACCGCCAGAGAGCCCCCAGGCTCTTCGAATTTCAGCTCGAACCGCCGTCGTCTCCGACGTACTTCGGCGACGATTCCGGTGAGGACAGGCCGCCCCTCGCCCTCTGGCTTGTACTATCGTGCTTGTCGTCCTCGGGCGCATCCAATAACCCCGTCCATTCGTTTTGTTATGCCCAGAGGCTCGGCTTTGTCTTCATCTGCGAGGCACCAACGGCAGGCGCAACTCCGGCGAGGAATCATGGACAAACCCGAGCTCCCCTTCCTCGACCACCGCCACCACTACAACCACCTCGACCCCTCAACGTCGGTAACGCTCCACCCCCTTACCCCTTAGAACCACCAGAGCAATGTCCACCCGACACGCTGCCGCCACGCACCGTCATCAACCCCGCAAGTTCATGGCAGAGCGTTGATATCCATTGGATCTAGATCCTAGGGCTAGGATTAGATGGCGCAGCGAACAGGTATCGACCGATCTAGCCCATACGATATTATTTAGATCCAATAGTGCACGCTGTCGATCCGACTGAAGCGGTACCGGCCAGTAGTTTTGCGCCACGTGGCTAGGTTTTCTGTTAAATCGAAAAATTAGTTTAAATAGATGGTTGAACTTAGAAATTCCATAACTTTTGATCCAGAAATCAGAAAAATACAAACTTGATGTCTATGGATTCAGAAAAATGTGAACTTTATTACTGAGACCTTACTTTGTTCAGTAGATTCTATAAAATTTGATTTTTAGGCAGAAACCTTTCTAGGGCTATTTTGACTATAAAAATTGTTGTATGAATATTTTTTAGGTGGATCTTGTGATCTTTTGCCTTTAGAGGGTGTACTCTATCTTCTGTACTGTAGACTTTGGTTTAAAAAGTGTGGCATTCATATTATTGCATAATTTCATGCATCCATATTTTTGAGTGCCTATGAGTTTTATATTTTGTTGTTTGATTATGTTGTGTAGATTGTGTGGATTGTGAAGTTTGTTGCTGTGAGGACTGTACCTACTCCCCTATCTACCAAGGCAAGTGATATTTCATCATATGTCCTATTATTTTATTTATTGCATTAGTGCTATTTTAGTAAGACTTTGCATGGTAGTTTATTTATATTTCTATGCTATAGTAATCCTATAGATTATTTCTTGGTAGTATTTTCCTAAGTTAGAATGCTTAGCCTTGCTATTAGAATTCGTGGGTGTAAATTCATATTAATATGGTATGGAAAATTTATATACTTATTTTTGACTAAGAAAACAACTAATGATAATGAAACACCTGGGTGGAATTGGGACTTGTATGGATTATGTTGAGTGGTTACTCAGGGCCCATGTATATGGTTTACCCTGGTATCTAACACTTGTGGATGGCCACCCAGGAACAAAGAGATTTGAGATGTTCGTTTCGTGAAGCTTCTAGTGCAACCACATGGCAGATGGGCTCTGCCTTGACCAACTAAGTTGTGAGAACTCAACCAGACGAACAGAGGGTGGTAGAGTTGATAGGATGGAACGTTGTTAGAGATATGACCAAGAGGCAATAATAAAGAGGTTATTATCATATCTTCATTCTTATGATAAATGTTTACATACCACGCTATCATTGTATTAACCAGAAACATTAATACTTGTGTGATTTGTAAACATAAAAGAGTCCCTGGTAAATCCTCTTGTTAAACTAGCTTGTTGGTTATATGATCATGGTTTCCTGATCATGAACATTGAGATGTTATTAAAAACAAGAACATATCATTAGGAGAATGGTGTGATGGACATACTCCTATAGTTAAGCATAGAATAAAGATTAAGTCATTTAATATAGTTCAGTTGCTATAAGCTTTCAGATACATAGTAACCTAAATCCTTTGACCATGAGCTCATGCTAATCACCATCACCGGATGGATGCTTTGATGACATCAAACACCACACCATAACTGGGTGGCTATAAAGGTGGAATTGAGTGTTCAGAAAGTATGTGTTAAGACACATGGATCAAGAGTGGGATTTGTCCATCCATATGACGGATAGATATGCTCTGGGACCTCTCGGTGGAATTTCATCTAATTATCTTGCAAGCATGTGACTAGCTCACAAGGGATCAAATCTCATAGGAATGAGAAAAGAGTACTTATCGGTAACGAGGTTGAACTAGGTATGCAGAGATACCGACGATCAAACCTCAGATAAGTAAACTATTGTGAGACAAAGGGAAATTGGTATCGTATGTAAGTGGTTCATTCGATTGCAAAGTAATCATACAAATATGTGGGAGCGATATGAATTTCCAGATTCCTCTATTGGTTAATGATCGGATAAGTGTCTCGGTCATGTCCGTGTAATTCACGAACCGTAGGGAGACACACTTAAGGATTCGATGTTGTTTAGTAGATATGGAATGTAAGAACGGATACAAAATGTTGTTCGGAGTGTCGGATGGGATTCGGGATATCACGAGGAGATCCAGAATGGTCTGAAGAATAAAATTCATACAAGGAAAGTCCAATTCCGGAGTTCGGGAATGATTCCGATGATTTCATTGGAGTGGTTCTAGAAGGGTCTAGAAGGTTCACCGGACCGAAGGGGAAGGGAACATGAATGTGTCATGGATAAGTGGAATGATTGGATCATGTCCTAGGTCACTTGGTTGGGCATTAGCGAGAAAGAAATAAAGCTCCAAATTGAAAGTCAAAAGGCAAGTTTGAAAAGTCAAACTGGGACAATTTGTCCTGATGGAGGAAGGATTCTTCTTTCCCTTCTTTCCCTCAACCACAAGCCAACAAGGAGAGGGAGTTGGGGAAGGATTCAAATCCCCTCTCCCAAGCTGCCCTCCCTCTGATAAATAGAAGGGGGGGGGTGCCCCAAGGCCACACAACACCAGCCCCTCCCCACCTAGCCACGCCGCCGCCATCGCCATCTGCCGCCGGCTCATCATCGCTGCCCTAGCCGCCGCTGTCCATGCCTCCTCCTCTCCGGCCCTCTAAACCCTAGATCGCTGGAAACACTAGATCCACCATAACCTGTTCCCGCTTAGGCGAAGCCCTGCAGGATTTTCCGTCTACTTCCGACACCATGCCGTCGTGCTGCCGGAATTGCGAGGGGAGAACTATAACCTCCACTGCCTGCTGGAACAAGGGAGAGGAAGGTATTCATCGAGTACCGAACGTGTGACCGACTGCGAAAGAGCTGCCGGAACGCAGCGCGGGAAGGATCGTCTACGCGATCTTGAGACCGGCAAGTGTACGACTACATCACCCACGAGAATCTGCTCTCGTTAACCTCTTTGGAATCTTCTAGGGTGAGTATTCTAATAGACTTGTTGCTACAATATAGTAAATAGATCTTGGCTTGTTTGTGTGAATGCGATAGAAATGTTTTGTTTTCCATGCTACGAACCCTAACAGTGGTATCAGAGCCGTGTCTATATGTAGATCTGTTGCACGAGTAGAACACAATGGTCATTGTGGGCATTGATGCTTTTGTTGTCAATTGCTTCTTGTGTACTTTACATCTTGCGGGATGGTGGGATGAAGCGGCCCGGTCTAACCTTACATGACATCGTTCATGAGACTTGCTCCAGGCTTGACGTGCAACTTGTATTGCATAAGTGGCTTTGCGGGTGCCTGTTTCTCCCAACATAGTGAAGATTCAATTTACATCGGGTGATTGAAAATACTAGTATCAACGTTGTAGTTCTTGTTCGTAAGTTAGAATGACACTTGATGAAAGCCCCAAACCACTTAAAACATGCAAAGAAAATTAGAGGCGTCTAACTTTGTTTTGCAGGGGTGTGCTGTGATATGATATGTCCATGATTGTGATTATATATGATGTATGCAATGTTCCTTATTGTAAGTCGGCAACCGGCTGGAGCCACATGGTTGTCTTTTAATTTTGTCTAGACATGCTGTCTATTATTCAAAGTAGTTGTAATAGTTGATGCTGGTGGACGACAACCATGGAGCGGCGCTGTAAGATCCCACCTATATAAAGGTAAAGATCCCTGTGATTGCAATGCTAGTCCCTGGATCAATTGCTAGCATCCACAGTTTAAGATGAAGTACACAGAAACAAAGGTCATTATTACATCGTCATTCCAGAGATAACATAGTCTTCTACAACTCCATAGCCATAGGCTAGTACAAGAGTTTAACTTAACAATAAAAAAATAGAAGTCTTCATCTTCATGTTCCATAGGCAAGCATGTTGAGTGTAGACTCATAACCCCTAATCATCATCAGAGTAACCTGCAACATCACAAGTTATAGCCACAGTGGGTCAATACATTGGAATAGTATTGGCAAGTGATACCTTAGTAGAATATTAGCATCTAGTTACTACATGAATTTGGATAAGTGTAGCTTAGGCTTGCTTTGCTCAAAATAGATTTTACCTGTCATTTGAAAACACTAAGTTTTTGTTTGGCAAAAAACTCCCAAGGAACCACCAATAGAAATTGGTGAACCTTCACCCCTGTTCAACCTCAGGTTTTAACTTAGAAAATTGGGATGAGGAGATTCTTGATAGCTTCCATGTCTTGATGCTCAAATTGTCCATTACAAGGGACACGGCTAAGTACTTAGTTTCTTCCATCTGCAGAGGTGGTGCACTTTCCCCACAAGACATGATTTTCACCAAGACAGGGCCTTTCAGAGGCCTTCCCTTAGACCAAAATGGACGCGCTCCAAACCTATCAATCCCCTACCACCAACTGTCCATTTGGCTAAGTTATTGCAACCTATATGATCCAGGCAGAGCCCATAATGCCATGTGGTTGCACTAGAAGCTTCTTAACATTTGGCATCCATTTGTTTCTGGGTGGCAATCCACAAGTGAGATACACAAGGTCAACCATAGAAATGGGCCTTGTGTAACAACTCAACCAAAAACCACCAAGCAATTACCATTCCACCTAGGTGTTTCATTCACTTAGTTGTTTTATTAAGCAAAAACATAAGTCAAAGACTTAGCAATATTTTTACATAGCATGTATATATTCCACCCTTGGTTGCTACTGGCTAGGCTAAGCATTGCAATAGAAAGTATATTAACTTAGAGAAAATTCTAACAATTCTACAACTACTAAGATTTCCCAAGCATAGCATATAGATACTTAGCAAAAATACTCATGCAAGCCCTATACAAAATATTTATAATGCATAGTCAAAATATTGGGACAAAAATATGAAGCACC
Source organism: Avena sativa (assembly GCA_916181665.1). Taxonomy (NCBI): domain Eukaryota; kingdom Viridiplantae; phylum Streptophyta; class Magnoliopsida; order Poales; family Poaceae; genus Avena; species Avena sativa. The sequence goes on along the minus strand of OV702281.1, from coordinate 323,156,955 downwards.
ACTTGCCTTGGTAGTCAGGGGAGTAGCAACAATCCTCACAATCACAATCACCACTAGCACCAAAATCTACACATAAAATGATAGCACCAAATTCACATATCAAAATAAACAAGCAAAAAAATATGAATGCATGCAATGCAATGTGATGATTTTTCTAAACCAAACAATACAAGTGGAACAGTACTGAATCATAAACAAAACAATTATACACTAAATAAAATCAATTTGGCCCTTAAAACATTTTTTATATAATTTTTATATACAAAATAAGCTTACAAATGTTTCTGCAAAAAAAACTAAGTTTACAGAAGCAATTTATTAAACAAAGTGTATGGTTGGATATAATTCTTTCTCCTGATTCCAATGATATAAAATTTACAAAATTTGAACGTGTGGATCAAAAGTTATGAATTATGCAGGTTTGAACATCTAATAGATCTAATCCGGATTTTTAAATTAAACTACAGCCACGCGGCGCTTTCTGATTGGACGATACCGGTTCGGCTGGATCACACCCGGGGGCCGTTGCATCTAACTAACTATGCATGGCTCAAATCTACCCGTACCGCTTCACCTAAGATCTAATTGCGGCCGTGAGATCCAGATCCAAGGGGCACCTTTGCCCTGACCAAGAACTGGCGGCGCTGAGTCAACGGCGAGCGACGGCACGCTCGGCCAGTGATGGTCCGGTGGTTCTCGGAAGCAAGGGAGAAAACAGAGGGGCTTACCGAGTTCGTGGGGTCATCGCGGTGCTCAAGGTGGTCGAAGGAGGGACAGGGGCGCCCAGACTCGACGTCTATTGCTCGCCGGAGAAGCGTCGGTCGTCAGGTATGGCTACTCGTCGTCATTGGCGAGGCTACAGATCGCGCCTAGCCAAAAGAACGGTGCAGTTAGATGCGCACAAGTCTGGCAAACATGTGAGTAACCAGAAGAGAGAAAGGGGCGGTCAGGAACTACCAGAGGGTGTCACCGGAGTCGAGCGGCGGCTCTATTGCTTGCGGAGGTGGACGGGGACGGCGGCCTGGGTCATGCGCGGCCAAATGAAAGATGTCAGGAGATGCACAAGGTTGTAAGGAACACGCTCGTATGAACTAGAAGGGCAGGGGTGGTCAGGCTCATCGGAATTTCGTCACCGGAGCTCGTCGGTACAGCGCCGGTGTGAGAGCAATTGGGGGCAGCCTGGTGGTGGAGCGAGTGAGTGGAGTGGGGAGAAATGGTCGTCGAGGGGTGGGGATTATATAGGCGAGCGAGTAGGGGGAATTACTCCGCGAATCAAGTGCAATAAATGGATTTGAATTCGGGAGGAAACGGCAGAGGGGAGCAGTTCCTCCGGCGCGTGATTGACGATGATGCTGAGGTGGATGGTGGGGTCGGAGCGTCAGTGAGGGGGTGTGCGCGGGTTGAGTGAGAAACAGAGGGAGAAGGGAAATCCCGGGTGGGCTGCTTTTTCTTCTCGGCCGAAAGAGTGGCGCCGTCCTGTTTTCATTTCTTTTATCTTTTTCCATTTCGGGTTTAATTTTCTGGAATCAATTTCAAATGGTATTCAAATGGGTTTGAATTCAGACTTGTTCTGAATTTTTGTAAAGTAGAACTTGCACCTTTTTGGCTACAGAACAAAGTTGTTCACTCAAAATACTTTGGCCCATTGGGTTTTAAATTAAACAAAGCCTTTATCACTTGTTTAATAAAGACATGTGAATGATTTTAAATTCATACTTTGTTTTAAAAACTTTGTCCAAGCTTTAGAAAATATCAATCCACCATAGGATCAATTCTCTACAGATGAAAACAAGGTCTTCCTTCTTATAAGGTAGCAATAAGGCTAATTCCTTGCTTGCATAAAATAATAGATCACAAAGTTTCTGATTTTGAGGAAATGATCCTAAAATGAGTATGAATGCATGAATGATGTGCAAACTTTGAAAACATGATTTTAGGGATGTTACAAATCTAACCCCCTTAAGGTGAATCTCGCCCTCGAGATTTGGAATGGCTAAAAAATAGGTGAGGGTGGTCTTTCTGAAGGTCATCTTCTCTTTCCCAAGTTGCTTCTTCGGAATGATGGTTCCATTGAACTTTGTAGAATTTGATAGTCTTTGTCCGAGTAACTCTTTCTGCAGTCTCAAGAATCTTGATAGGTTTTTCCTCATAAGTGAGATCACTTTCCAATTGGACCTCCTCCAAATGTATAGTATCCTTCAAAGAATTTGATAGTCTTTAGCTTACTCACATGAAACACATTGTGAACGGCAGACAATGATTCTGGCAGTTCAATTTCATAAGCCACTTCTCCTTTACGACTCAGAATCTTGAATGGTCCAACATATCTTGGGGCCAATTTTCCTTTGACTCCAAATCTCTTCACTCCACGAAGTGGTGACACTCTAAGATAAGCTCTATCACCCACCTCATAGGTGACTTCTCTACGCTTAGGATCTGCGTAGCTGTTCTGTCGGGACTGTGCTATATTCAATCTGCCCTTTACTAACTTGACTTTCTCTTCAGCTCCTTTGATTAGTTCTGGGCCGAACAAGTTTCTTTCTCCCGCACCATTCCATAGTAATGGGGTAGTACACTTTCTCCCATAGATAAACTCAAACAGTGACATCTCAATACTGGCTTGATAGCTGTTGTTGTAAGAGAATTCTGTGGAAGGCAGACTTTCATCCCAACTAGCTCCATAGTCTAGGGCACATGCCCTCAACATATCCTCTAAAATCTGGTTGGTCCTTTCTGTCTGTCCATCAGTCTGGTGATGAAAAGCAGTAATGAATTCTAATCTCGTTCCCAACGACTCATGCAGTTGCCTCCAAAAATGAGAGGTGAAATGAGTTCCCCTATCAGACATAATACTCTTGGGTACTCCATGTAGACACACAATCCTATTCATATAGATCTTGGCCAACTTAGCACTTGTATAGGTTGTCTTTACGGGTATGAAATGAGCCACTTTAGTTAGGCGATCCACTACTACCCAAATAGAATCATATCCTGACCTGGTCCTTGGCAATCCAGTGATGAAATCCATGCCAATCTTGTCCCACTTCAAATCAGGAATAGGTAGTGGTTGTAACAATCCTGCTGGTTTCTGATGTTCCGCCTTCACTCTACTACACACATCACATAAAGCAATATGTTCGGCGATGTCCTTCTTGAGATTATTCCACCAAAATCTTTCCTTCATATCCATGTACATTTTGGTGTTATCGGGATGAATGGAATATGGTGAGCTGTGTGCTTCTTGTAATATCAGTTTCTGAAGCTCCGGATCTTGCGGAACGCAGATACGTTTTCCATACCATAAAGTACCATGTTCGTCTTCATGGAATCCCTTGGTTTTTCCTTTACCAATCTTTTCCTTAATCTCTTCAATTTCCTTATCCGTCTTTTGGGCTTCTTTGATTTTGTCCAACAAGGTGGGTTATACATCCGATGACATGAGATGTCCCTTAGGCACAATCTCCAATCTGAGGTCTCTAAATTGGGTAAACAGATCATCTGCCAACTCTCCCTTAGTAAGTCCATTCACAAATACCTTACGGCTTAGTGTATCTGCTACAACATTTGATTTACCGGGGTGGTATTGCAAACTCAAGTCATAGTCCTTGATGAGTTCTAGTCATCTTCTTTGTCTCATGTTGATTTCTTTCTGAGTGAAGATATACTTCAAACTTTTGTGATCTGTGAACACTTCACATCGCTTTCCCAAAAGATAATGTCTCCATGTTTTGAGGTCATGGACAACAGAGGCTAACTCTAAATCATGAGTAGGATAATTCACCTCATGAGTTTTGAGTTGTCTCGAGGCATACGCCACAACTTTCCCTTCTTGCATCAGAACCACACCTAATCCATGATGAGATGCATCACAATAAACTTGGAAATCCTTCTTCAAATCTGGCAGACATAGGACTGGTGCTGTCACTAGTATTTTCTTCAATTCTTGGAAACTGAGTTCACATACTTCAGTCCAAGCAAATTTCTTGTCTTTATTTAGTAACTTCGTCATTGGCTTAGCTACCTTGGAGAAATTCTCGATGAATCTTCTATAGTATCCTGCCAAGCCAAGAAAACTACGAACTTCTTTCACTAACTTAGGAGATTCCCATTCTGTTACAGCTGACACTTTTGTGGGGTCAACTGCTACACCATCTCCTGACACAATGTGTCCAAGAAATCCAACTTCATTCAACCATAATTCACACTTGCTGAATTTGGCATACAGCTTATGCTCTCTAAGATTCTCAAGTATCAAACACAAATGTCCTTCATGCTCTTCTTTGCTCTTGGAGTAGATCAAAATGTCATCGATGAAAACGACAACAAACTTGTCAAGGAACTCCATGAACACCTTGTTCATCATATTCATGAAGTAAGCTGGTGCATTGGTCAAACCAAACGGCATCATGGTGTACCCATACAATCCATACCTAGTGGTGAAAGTTGTCTTAGGTATGTCTCGTCCCTTATCTTAAGCTGAAAATAACCTGACTGGAGATCAATCTTTGAGAACACAGGCTCCTTCTAACTGATCAAACAATTCATTGATTCTGGGCAAAGGATATTTGTTCTTGATATTCACCTCATTGAGTGAACGATAATCGATGCATAACCTTTGACTTCTATCTTTCTTTTCCACAAACAAGACTGGTGCTCCCCAAGATGAAGAACTTGGTTGAATAAATCCTTTCTGCAACTGTTCTCCAAGTTGTTTCTTGAGTTCTTTCAACTCATCAACTGACATCTTGTAAGGTCTCTTTGCTCTTGGTCCTGATCCTGGCAGCAAGTTAATCAAAAATTCCACATATCTATCTGGTGGCATTCCTGGTAATTCTTCCGGAAACACATCCGGATATTCTCTCACAATTAGCACACTATCTATTCTAACCCCCTTAAGAGAATTTAGCTTACTCCCTTTTGATTCAAAGTTAGACTTGAATCGTATCCGTTTCTTTTCCGGGGTTGTGAGTACGACAGTACGATTGGCACAATCTAGTACTCCTTCATACTTGGTCATCCAGTCCATTCCCAAAATTACATCCAGTCCTTGGGAATCTAGGATTATCAGACTCACTGGAAACTTATGTTTTCCAAATTCTATCACTATATCACGACATCCAATACTTACTATCATATCTCCACCAGGAGAACTTACTTTTAGTGTACACCCAATATTTTCAGTTGGAAACCCATTTCTATCAACAAATGCTCTTGATATGAATGAATGTGATGCACCAGTATCAAAAAGAACAAGTGCTGGAATAGAATTGAGTTTGAACTTACCAGCCATAGCATCGGACTCCTCATAAATCTCTTCCACATTGATGTGGTTCACTTTTCCCTTCTGGAAACGGTTGGGCTTGGTGGTTCCTTCAACTTTCTTTTCTGGGCACTCATTTGCATAATGCCCCAGCTTCTTACACTTGAAACATTCAACCTGGCTAATATCTCTCTTTGCAGGCTGACTACCACTTCCACTTCCACGTCCACTGCGGTGACTCTTGTGTCCACTCTTGTGGTTCTTGTACTTGTCATTATCATGACTACGGTGATGCTTGTTGTCATGATGGCGGTTGTGGATGTGGTGGTTGTTGTGCTTTCCATGTTTGTGGGATCCAGAACTCCCACTATCATCGTGATGGGAACGCTTGTGAGACGATCCTGAGCTGTGCTTGTCAAAGATGTGCTTGTCAAAGCTGTGCTTCCTCTTTCTGCTTTCAACATGTTTCATCTTGTTCTCCAAGATGGTAGCCTTGTCACAAAGTGATTGGTAGGTTGGGACATAGGCAACAGATAGCTGCAGATTCAGTTCGTCGTTCAGTCCTTTGAGGAATTTATCCTTCCTGTTGGCATCAATATCAACTTCATCCGGTGCATAACATGCCAGATTGTTGAACTCCTCAATATATTCAGACACGCTGCGGTGACGCTATTTCAGGTTGTGGAACTCCTTCTTCTTCAAATTCATCACTCCGGATGAGATGTGAGCTGTACGGAATCCATCTTCAAAGATAGCCCAGGTCACATCCTCAATGGGAGTGGTGATCTGGAAGTTATCCCACCAAGTTGCTGCTGGTCCTTCCAATAGATGTGCTGCAAACGTGACCTTCTCCTCGTCGGTGCAGCCGACAGTTACCAAATCCTTGTTCACCGAACGTAGCCAATCATTGGCCACCATTGGATCAGTGGTTCCTGAGATCTTTGTAGGCCTCAGTCTTAGGAATCTGGTGAGCATATCAAATCCTGGTGGACTGTTCGGGTTGTTGTTGTTGTTATTCTGATTCTGCATAAAAGTGGTCATCATCTGCATTAGCTGTTCCTATGCTGTCATCAACTGCTGCATCCCGGGGGTGACAATGTTGTTGTTTGGGTTGGGGTTGGCACGTCAAGGAGGCATCTGTGGTTTTCATAAGGATAAGAATGAGATACTCGTAGATGCTTATTACGCACAATACATCACATAGACAATCACCAAACCAAGCATCAAAATAACATAAGGTTCAAACAATGTAAACAACAAGTTTGGAAAAGCAAACACACCATAGCAAGCCACCCACATGTTGGATGGTCATTGCGACTCAATAATCAAAAGTACGGTAGATGAAAGATAAATGAGTAGTCCTCACTACTCATCCGCATCAATCTCCACATCAACAAGTGTAAGACCTGCATTCTCCATAGCGGTCTTGTATTCCTAAACATTGGTAATCAAGGCCTCTATCTTGGCCATAAGAGCCCTCTTCTGTGAGCGAAGCCCCTCGATCACTCCTTGCTGATGCTCGAGCTCGAAGTCCTTGGCCTCCAGCTCTTCCTTCATCTCCCAGATCTTCTTGTTCCGGTCTTGGACTCTCTTCTCCTGGCTCTTGAATTTCTTGTCCTGGCTCTCAAACTTGGCCTCCATTTCCTTGACTATCTCGTCTTGCTCCACGAAGATCTTGTCCTTCTCACGAAGTTGAACCTGGAGCTCGTCATTGCTAAGCATGACGTTGGTCCTATCAGTATCTAGGTGCCTCATAAGACCCTCTAGGTCCTGGAGGTGTAGACGAATCGGCTCCATCGTCTCTCTGGCAGCATCCTCATACTCAATAGCCTCACCCTCCTCGTTGCGTCTCTAAGCTCCCTGGAGTGTCTCCCTACCAGGCGCCCAAGTAACTTCTGCATGACTACATCTAGGCCTTTCTCCTTGTCGTCATGCATCAGCTTGAAGGTGATGCTCTCCGTGGTTGGCTCTGCCTGGCGTCCGGGCTAAGTGACTCTGAAGCCCCAAAGGTCCTTCCTCTCAAACTTGGTGAGGGAAGCGTCATGATGCTAGGAAGTGGAAGGTTGAGCACGCTAGTGAGCTCAATGAGACGAGTACCAAAACGATATCCCTTGAACTCCTCGGCTGTGTTGATAATAACATTAGGCATCTATTTTTACAAGATAGAGAAAATTTAGAATCAACATCAATAGGGAAAAAATCACAAGACAAAATATCACAAGCATATCTTTTGCAACAATCACACAAGTCATGGCATACACAAATCCATTACAAGCATCAAAGGTTCAACATAACTTAGAAAAATTTGTTTTTGGAAATAAAACGATAAGTGTGGTGGTCCAACTAACTAATGTTGGTTATCAGGGCAAGTTGGCTATCAGGGCAAGTTGGTTATCAGGGCAAGTTGGTCCAACTAACGAATGTTGGTACATAACAATTCCCACTCACTGGCCAAGTTGGCTATCAGGGCATCCCTAGAGGCAATCTGTCGGTCTTGATCACATGACTCCATTGCTAAGTCTATGATGTCTTCCCTTAAATGTTGGTTAGTAGCCTCTAACTCTTGGGTATGCTTCTTTTATTTCCTAAGATCATTTTGGGTGTTAAGCATTCTGCACTTGAGTCTATCACCAAGCTCCTTGATAGCATTCCAAGCTGCATTTCTTGCAGAGTCAAAGAATGTTGTGTGATTTCTGAGTTGGTGACCATGCAGAATCCTGACTCCTTGTGGTTGTATTCCTTGTTTTTGTACAAGTGAAGTTGCACCCACCAGTACTCTACTCCTTCATCCATCACGGGGAATCCTTTGTACATAGCTGCACCATGTATCCCCATGGTAACCATGAGGTTCTTGAGGGCCTTGGGGAATTCAGTCTCACACTCCAAGGTCATGGTCATGAGTGGTCCCTTCCTCATGGCTTCGTTGATGGAGTTCATCTACAAGTAGAGATGAGAAAGAAGATTAGAAAAGTTTATGAGAAGAAAAAGAAAAATGTGGAAATTGTTGAAATTTTTTCCTTAGTGGTTTCTAATCCAATCCTAGGGTCGTAATCCTACAGGCAACAGAGTTCTCTGATACCATCTGTAAGATCCCGGCTTTATAAAGGTAAAGATCCCTGTGATTGCAATGATAGTCCCTGGTTCAATTGCTAGCATCCACGGTTTAAGATGAAGTACACAGAAACAAAGGTCATTATTACATCGTCATTCCAGAGATAACATAGTCTTTTACAACTCCATAGCCATAGGCTAGTACAAGAGTTTAACTTAACAATAAAAAAATAGAAGTCTTCATCTTCTTGTTGAGTGTAGACTCATAACCCCTAATCATCATCAGAGTAACCCGCAACATCACAAGTTACAGCCACAGTGGGCCAATACATTGGAATAGTATTTGCAAGTGATACCTTAGTAGAATATTAGCTTCTAGTTACTACATGAATTTGGCTAAGTGTAGCATAGGCTTGCTTTGCTCAAAATAGATTTTACCTATCAGTTGAAAACACTAAGTTTTTGTTTGGCAAAAAAATCCCAAGGAACCACCAATAGAAATTGGTGAACCTTCACCCCTGTTCAACCTCAAGTTTTAACTTAGAAAATTGGGATGAGGAGATTCTTGATAGCTTCCATGTCTTGATTCTCAAATTGTCCATTACAAGGGACACGGCTAAGTACTTAGTTTCTTCCATCTGCAGAGGTGGTGCACTTTCCCTACAAGACTTGATTTTCACCAAGACAGGACCTTTCAAGAAGCCTTCCCTTACACCAAAATGGACGCGCTCCAAACCTATCAATCCCCTACCACCAACTGTCCATTTGGCTAAGTTATTGCAACCTATATGATCCAGGCAGAGCCCATAATTCCATGTGGCTGCACTAGAAGCTTCTTAACATTTGGCATCTCAAATCCATTTGTTCCTGGGTGGCAATACACAAGTGAGATACACAAGGTAAACCATAGAAATGGGCCTTGTGTAACAACTCAACCAAAAACCACCAAGCCATTACCATTCCACCCAGGTGTTTCATTCACTTAGTTGTTTTATTAAGCAAAACATAAGTCAAAGACTTAGCAATATTTTTCCATAGCATGTATATATTCCACCCTTGGTTGCTACTAGCTAGGCTAAGCATGGCAATAGAAAGTATCTTAACTTAGAGAAAATTCTAACAATTCTACAACTACTAGGATTTCCCAAGCATAGCATATAGATACTTAGCAAAAATACTCATGCAAGCCCTATACAAAATATTTCTAATGCATAGTCAAAATATTGGGACAAAAATATGAAGCACCACTTTCCTTGGTAGTTGGGAGAGTAGCAACAATCCTCACAATCACAATCACAATCACCACTAGCACCAAAATCTACACATAAAATGATAGCACCAAATTCACATATCAAAATAAACAAGAAAAAATATATGAATGCATGCAATGAAATGTGATGATTTTTCTAAACCAAACAACACAATTGGAACAGTACTGAATCATAAACAAAACATTTATACACTAAATAAAATCAATTTGGCCGTTAAAACATTTTTTATATAATTTTTATATGCAAAATAAGCTTACAATTGTTTCTGCAAAAACAACTAAGTTTACAGAAGCAATTTATTAAACAAAGTGTATGGTTGGATATAATTCTTTCTCCTGATTCCAATGATATAAAATTTACAAAATTTGAACGTGTGGATCAAAAGTTATGAATTATGCAAGTTTGAACATCTAATAGATCTAATACAGATTTTTAATTTAAACTACAGCCACGCGGCGCTTTCTGACTAACTATGGACGCGGATCATGCTCGCGGTCCGTTGGATCTAACTAACTATGGACGGCTCAGATCTGCCCGTACCGCTTCACCTAAGATCTAATCGCGGCCGTGAGATCCAGATCCAACGGGAACCTTTGCCCTGACCAAGAACTGGCGGCGCTGAGTCAACGGCGAGCGGCAGCTCGCTCGGACAGTGATGGTCCGGTGGTTTTGGGAAGCAAGGGAGAAAATAGAGGGGCTTACGGAGATCGTGGGGTCGTCGCGGTGATCAAGGTGGTCGAAGGAGGGACAGGGGCGCCCAGACTCGACGTCTATTGCTCGCCGGAGAAGCATCGGTCGTCAGGTACGGCTGCTCGTCGTTGTTGGCGAGGCTACAGATCGCGCCTAGCCAAAAGAACGGTGTCGTTAGATGTGCACAAGTCTGGCAAACATGTGAGTAACCAGAAGAGAGAAAGGGACGGTCAGGAACTACCAGAGGGTGTCGCCGGAGTCGAGCGGCGGCTCTGTCGCTTCCGGAGGTGGACGTGGATGGTGGCCTGGGTCATGCGCGGCCAAACGAAAGATGTCAAGAGATGCACAAGGTTGTAAGGAAGACGCTCGTATGAAGTAGAAGGGAAGGGGTGGTCAGGCTCACCGGAATTTCGTCGCCGGAGCTCGTCGTTACAACGGCGATGTGAGAGCAATTGGGGGCAGCCTGGTGGCGGAGCAAGCGAGTGGAGTGGGGGAAAATGCTCGTCTAGGGGTGGGGATTATATGTCCGAGCGAGGAGGGGGAATTACTCCGTGAATCAAGTGCAATCAACGGATTTGGCGGACCAATCTTGGCTTGTTTGTGTGCATGCGATAGAAATTTTTTGTTTTTCATGCTACGAACCCCAACAAATGCGTCAGTGGTGGTCTGAGGGATTGCTTCTGAAAATTCTCATCTCGATGCATGTTGAGTATTGTGGGGAAAGTGCACCACCTCTCGAGAGGGTAAACCTAAGTACTTAGCCATGTCCCCGGTTATGGACAAATTTTTGAGCGTCAAGACATTGAAACAGTTCAAGAATCTCCTCATCCCAATTTCTCTAAGTTAAAATTGTGGTTGAACAAGGGTAGAGGTTCACTGATGTCTATTGGTGGTACCTTAGTCTTTTGTAAAAACAAAACTTAATATTTTCAAACTAATAGGATTAAACTTGCTTTTAGCAAAGTCAGCAAGATCTAAACTTAGCCATATTCATGTAGTTGTTGAGTTATACTATACACCTATTGTAAGACCCCACCATTTAAGGTAAAGGCCCCTGTGATTGCAATATCAGTCCCTGGATCGAATTGCTATCATCGACAGTTTAAGATGAAGTACACAAATACAAAGTTCATTATTACATCGTCATTCTAGAGATAACATGGTATTTACAACACATTATCCCAAGGCTAATACACACAGTTCATAACATAAAGTAAATAAATATAAGTCTTCATCTTCATGTGCCACAGGAAAACATGTTGAGTGTAGACTCATAACCCTAGTCTCCATCAGAGTAACCTACAACATCATAAGTTATAACCACAGAGGGTCAATACATTTGGAATTGTATTGGCAAGTGATACCATTGTAGTATAGAAACATCTAATAACTATATGAATTTGGCTAAGTGTAGTTTAGGCTGGCTTTGCTCAAAATAAGGTTTTTCTTATTAGTTGAAAACACTAAGATTTTGTTTGACAAAAACACCCAAGGAACCACCAATAAACATTGGTGATCCTTTACCCTTGTTCAACCATAAGTTTTAACTTAGATAAATTGGGATGAGGAGAGTCTTGATCACTTCAATGTCTTTGATGCTCAAATTGTCCGTTGCAGGGGACACGACTAAGTACTTAGGTTTTACAATCTCGAGAGGTGGTTCACTTTCCCCACAAGACTCGACATGCATCGAGACAAGACTTTTCAGAAGCATTCCCTTAGACCACCATGGACGCGTTCCATCCTATCAACCCTACCACCAACTTTCCATCTAGCTAAGTTCTTGCAACTAGTTGGTCAAGACAGAGCCCATATGCTATGTGGTTGCACTAGAAGCTTCTCAACACTAAATGTCTCAAATCCCTTTGTTGCTGGGTGGCCATCCACAAGTGTGATATACAAGGTAAATCATAGACATGGGCCTTGTGTAACCACTCAACGCAAACAAATCTTTCCGTTCCACCCAGGTTATTCATTCTCATGTTGTTTTATTATTCAAAAACAAAGTCATAGATTTTTCATAACAACATTATATGAATATTCCACCCTTGTTTTCTACTAGCTAGTCTAAGCATACTATTATAGCAAGTTTATTATCTTAGGGAAAACTACTAAGACAATAACTATAGGATTTCCCAAGCATAGCATATACTTAGAAAAATAATCATGCAAATCCTACTCAAAATATCACTAGTCCATAGATTAAATAGAAGTACAAAATATGAAGCATCACTTGCCTTGGTAGTTGGGGGAATAGGAACAATCCTCACAATCACAATCACAATCACCAAAATCTACACATAAAATCAAAACACCAAATTCACATTCAATATTCAAACAAAAATACATATGAATGCATGCAAATGCAATGGAATGATTTTTACACACTAAACAATTCAATCTAATAGTACTGAAAAAAAGTAAACTTTCTAAGATCTAAATAAACCAAAATTTACTCTAAAACAATTTTCTAAGCATTATATATAGCCAAATAAGCCTACAAATGGTTCTGCATAAAATCCTAATTTTACAGAAGAAAATGGAAAAACCAAGGCCATATATGTGTAGGTCTCAATTTTCTGAATCCATTGATATGTTATTTGTAATTTTTGGACAAACAGATCAAAAGTTATTAAATTTACAAGTTTATTCATCTAATAGATTCAAATCTGGATTTGAAAACAAAAACCCAGACACGCGGCGCCATCTGATTGGCACGTACCGCTTCGTGCGGATCACGCTCGTGGGTCGTAGATCTAAGTTAGATCACGCGGTCCAGATTGGACCGTATCCCTTCGCGTTAGTTCTAATCCTAGCCGCTGGATCTAGATCTGGTCGCTCTGGCCACAGACGGGCAGCGCGAATGGCGAGCTGCAGCGGTGACGACTCTGTCGGCGATGCACTGCGGTGCTAGGGGGTAAGAGGGGGAGGTGCGGGTAGTTACCGAACCACAAAGTTGCGGTGAAGCTGCTTGTCGACAAAGTGGAGATGTGGGGGCACGGTGTCTTCGTGAATTCCTCGTCGGAGTCGCGGTCGGCGTCGGGTGGGTACGGTGGTTGACGGTGACGGTGCTACGAAGCAAAATAGGACAAACATAAGGCGGCATTATATGCACGCGAGGATGGAGATTAAGATAGTATCAACCAGAGGGAGAGGGATGGACAAAGCTCACCGGGATTGGTCGCCGGAGAAGTGCGGTGCCGCGGCGGTGTGATCTTGAGAACTGGCAGCATGGGGGCGCTCGAGCGATGTGGTTTGAGGGGAAAGATGCGGGAGAGGGAGGGGATTAAGTAGCGGGACTCGGCATGGGCAATCACGCCGAGAATCAAGCGCTATTAAGAGAATTCAATCGGGGAAGAAATGGCCAACGATGGCGTGGTCTGCGGCGCGGGATTTGAAGATGATGGCAACGACATGGCGTGGGGCCTGCCTGTTAGCGAGGGGGGTCGGCTCGCGCAGGTGAGAAATGGAGGGGCGAGGGATTTTTCTCCGGGTTGGCTAGGTGGGCTGCTAGTTGGGCCGCGGGGTGGGCTGCGCCAGTTGGCTGTCTTCTTCTATTTTTATTCCTTTTCATTTTTCTTTTCCTAATTTGATTTTCTAAAAATGAATGTGAAAGCTCAAATCAAATCTGTTTGAATTCAAATTTTCACTAGGTTTTTGTACTATGATCCTAGTGTCAAAAAATGTGTCAAACACAACAAAGCAATCAAAAACTATTTTGAGGTTTATAAAATAAAATAAAAACCAAGCCCCATATGTATATAATAAAAGGGGTGTAAATATGGTTTTATTTGGTTTCAAACTTTGAAATTTTTTATGCAAGATCAAAATTCCATGATGATATGAATGCAATAACATGACTTTGCATTTTATGAAATTTGGGATGTTACAAATCTATCCCCCTTAAGATGAATCTCGCCCTCGAGATTCGGATTGCCTAGCAAATAGGTGTGGGTGCTCTTTTCGAAGGTCATCTTCTCTTTCCCAAGTTGCTTCTTCTTCTGTATCATGGTTCCACTATACTTTGTAGAATTTGATAGTCTTGGTACGAGTGACTCTTTCTGCAGTCTCGAGAATCTTGATAGGTTTCTCCTTGTAAGTGAGATCACTCTCCAACTGTACCTCTTCTAAAGGTATAGTGTCCTTCAATGAAGTTTCTTCCATCTCCGGATGACACTTCTTCACCTGACTCACATGAAACACATTGTGTACTGCAGACAGTGATTCTGGCAATTCAATCTCATAAGCCACTTCTCCTTTGTGGCTCAAAATCTTGAATGGTCCAAAATATCGAGGTGCCAATTTTCCTTTGACTCCAAACCTCTTCACACCACGGAGTGGTGAGACTCTAAGATAGGCTCTATCACCTACCTCATAGGTGACTTCCCTACGCTTTGGATCTGCATAGCTCTTTTGTCGGGATTGGGCTATCTTCAACCTGTCCTTTACCATTTTGACTTTCTCTTCAGCTTCCTTGATCAATTCCGGTCCGAATAAATTTCTTTCTCCTACCCCATTCCATAGTAATGGCGTAGTACACTTCCTTCCATAAAGGAATTCAAACGGAGCCATCTCTATGCTTGCTTGATAGCTGTTGTTATAAGAGAATTGTGCGTATGGCAGACTTTCATCCCAACTAGATCCATAGTCTAGTGCACATGCCCTCAACATATCTTCCAAAATCTGATTGGTCCTTTCTATATGTCCATCAGTCTGAGGGTGAAAAGTTGTGCTGAATTCTAACCTTGTTCCCAATGATTCATGCAGTTGTCGCCAAAAATGTGAAGTGAACTGAGTTCCTCTATCAGATACAATACTCTTAGGTACTCCATGCAAACATATAATCCTGTTCATATAGATCTTAGCCAATTTAGCACTTTTATAAGTAGTCTTCACGAGTATGAAATGAGCCACTTTAGTTAGGCGATCCATAAAACCCATATAGAATCATATCCAGATCTGGTCCTTGGCAGTCTGGTGATAAAATCCATACCAATCTTATCCCACTTCCAATCAGGTATAGGAAGTGGTTGCAATAACACTGCTGGTTTCTGATGTTCCGCTTTCACTTGACTACACACATCACAAAAGGCAATATGTTCCGCCATATCTTTCTTGAGATTGTTCCACCAAAATATTTCCTTCACATCCATGTACATTTTAGTGTTACCTGGATGAATAGAATATGGTGAATTGTGTGCTTCTTGAAGAGTCAATTTCCGAAACTCCGGATCTAGCGGAATACAGATACGCTTCTCATACCATAAAGTTCCTTGTTCATTTTCAAGGAATCCTTTAGCCTTCCCTTTACTAATTTTACTCTTAATCTCCTCTATTTCCTTGTCCAACTTTTCGGCTTCTTTGATCTTATCCAACAGTGTTGGTTGAACTTCCAATGACATGAGATATCCTTCAAGCAATATCTCCAATCTTAGCTCCTTGAATTGGGCACACAAATCATCTGGCAATTCTCCTTTAGTGAGGCCATTCACATAAACCTTACGGCTTAAAACATCCTCTACAACATTTTCTTTACCTGGATGGTATTGAAAACTCAAGTCATAGTCCTTTATGAGCTCTAGCCACCTTCTTTGTCTCATATTGAGTTCCTTCTGGGTGAAAATATATTTCAAACTCTTGTGATCAGTGAACACTTCACAACGCTTTCCCAAAATATAGTGTCTCCGTGTTTTGAGTGCATGGACAACAAAGGCTAACTCTAAGTGATGAGTAGGATAGTTTACTTCATGATTTTTTAGTTGTCTCGAGGCATAAGTTAAAACTTTCCCTTCTTACATCAAAACTCCACCCAATCCTTGGTGAGATGCATCACAATAAACTTGAAAATCCTTCTCTAAATTTGGCAGGCATAAGATTGGTGCTGAGACTAATCTCTTCTTCAATTCTTGGAAAATTATTTCACATCCTTCAGCCCAATCAAACTTCTTCTCTTTCTTAATTAACTTCATCATTGGCTTAGCTACTTTTGAGAAATTCTCAATGAACCTTCTATAGTATCCTGCCAAGCCTAGGAAACTATGAACTTTTTTAACTGTGTCGGGGATATAACCCCAGGTACACCAGAGTGAAGGTATAAAGAGACCTTAACAGACTAATAAACATATGTGTGAAAGAATATGTAGATATAAAGAGGATACGTCAAAATGTATAAGGCATAAAGAGAGAAATCTTACCTGAAAAAGGAAAAAAGACACACAGGCCGAATTAAATAAAAGTCGGCCTGGTCAAATCCTTCCCAGGCCGAATTAGGCCTTACCGACGTAGTTCTGGGCCTCCCAAGCCGAATTAACCATATACCCCGGCAGGGCCGAGCTACCCCCAGCCGGCCCACCTCGACGCCGAACAGCTCCCGCCAACATCACCAACTCCCGCCGACGCCACCAGCTCCCGCCAACACCCCGCCAGGGACTCCCTCCGCCTGCTCCCGCCGAGCGACGTCCCGCATCGACCGCATCGCCGCTTACCCCGGGTGGGCCGGCAACGAAGTAATCCGGCCCACCGCGGGACCTCGTCGCATCACCTCGCCTCCCCCGAGTGGGCCAGCATCTCCTTCACTCGGCTGGCCCACCACGGGCTTCTGTCTGCTCCAGGCCGAGTTCGCCCTACACCAAATCGACATCACCCGGCCCACCGCGGGGCCCCAGACAGCCCAAGGGAGCAGCCATCGGCCTGGGACGAGTTGCACCAGAGCTCGGCTGGGCCAAACTCTTAGCTTGCTGGGCTATTCTCCACCCAGGCCGAGTCAACCTTGGACCAGGCCGAATCATTACTCCTTCAAGGTCGTTTGGGCCGAGATATAAAGACCTAAGAACCCCATTATTCACCTTCAGATTCCTTCGCAACATCCACATCGACTCCCCATCAAGCCAATATAAGATCAACAAGTCCCGTGCTAGTCTTAGGAGGCCCAGGGCTCAGACTGGCACATGGCATAAGGAATATGCCCTTGGCATCAAGAATATGCTAAGGAATATGCCATGGCATCTCCAAAGATGCCAAGGAATATGCTGAGCATCTAAGAAGATGCTAGAAATATGCTGCCTAGATACCAAACGTGGGGAACAAGATTTGTCCCCTGGGCTCCCCTTTATAAGGAGCACCAGGGGGATCGTTCAAGAGGGAGGCCCCGGAGGGCTCTTCCCCTCTCTGCTCAATAGGAGCCTTCTTCTTCTTCCTCCTCTAATCTCACAGAGAGAACTAGATAGAGGTAGAGGAGATACGGCTCAAGGAGCATGATTGTAGCCACAAGTATGGCAAGATTATAAGAGATTAGATGTGGAGAATGAGGTGTTATCTCCACTTGAGAGCTTCAATCCCATATACATTGTATTTCTCTTTGGTCATACGAGTGCGGTCTTCACTGCATCATCCCTCCCCGGATTCCTCCACGTCCATCGGCCCCAACTTTATCCTACCCATGGTGCCCACCGTGGGGCCTTCTAGTGGAGTTGGTTGGGCTTCCATCCGGACGGGAACATCTTCATCAACTTCTTCCTCATAGGGCTCATTCAGCTCCACCAAGCCAACAGAGAACAAAGAGGTAAGCACAGAGGCTCTCCAAGTCTAACTCATCAAAGCAGGTAAGACTCAGCAAGATGGACTCAAGCACTACTCCAAGCTTACTATAAGTACCAGGTAACTCAGCAGGGCAGGTATGACCTAGCAAGACTCACTCAAACACTTCTCCAAGTATACTGTAAGTGCCAGATAACTCAGCCACCTACACTCAATCCTTCACCCCGGGGAGAAAATAACTTAACCCGGGGACTAGTTAACTTATCCGTAGAGTCACCTTTGGATTAAGAGAACATTATGTTGATTTAGATCTGTATTTGAATAAGCTTATTTATGATTCAGATAGATTTTGAGTCAGTTTATTTATGCTTTGGATTGACCTTTAACTCAACTCACCAGCCAGCTTATTTATAACTCGGATAGAAGTTGAATCAGCTTATTGATGATTCAGATAGAATTTGAGTCAGTTTATGTATGCTTTGGATCAACCTCTAACTAAGCTTGTCAGCCAGCTTATTGATGATTCAGATAGAATCTGAGTTAGTTTATTTATGCTTTGGACCGACCTTTAGCTCAGCCCACCAGCCAGCTTATTGCTGATTCGGACAGAATTTAAGTCAGCTTATTTATGATTCGGATAAGATTTGAGTCAGCCTATTTATAATTCAGACAGAATTTGGGTCAGCTTATTTATGATTCAGACAGAATTTGAGTCAGTTTATTTATGCTTTGGATTATCCTTTAACTCAGCTTACCGGCCAGCTTATTGATGATTCAGATATAATTTGAGTCAATTTATTTATGATTCGGATTAACCTTTAACTCAGCTCAGTAGATTGTCTCTAATTCGGACTAACATTTGATTCAGCTTGCCAGGGTAAATTATAATTCGGATTTGTATTCAGACTCGGCGTACTAATCATATCTCTGATTCGGGCCGAAGCTTTATTCAGTTCGCCAGATTGCCAGGCTATGTTATGACTCGGATTGATATTTCACCATCTTGCCAGGTTATCCCATATCTCGGATGACTACTGGCCAGCTTATCATATCTCGAATCTATATCTCACATCCACATCTCGAATCAAATCTCTCAGCGGTTAGCCCTATTATCATATCCCAAAAGTTAATCTCGGATCTATATCTCGGATCCATATCAAAGGCAAATTAACATCATCACGCCAAATCAAGTTATATCGTGGCAAACAGATGACTCGGATTTGAGTCATATACCTCGGATTTGAGTCAGATGACTCAGATTTGAGATGTAAGTCAAAATTGAGTAAAGTAACTCAGATTTGGAATGAGATAACTCGGATTTGAGTCAGATGACTCAGATTTGAGATGTAAGTCAAAATTGACTAAAGTAACTCGGATTTGGAATGAGATGACTCGGATTTGAGTCATGTACCTTGGATTTGAGTCAGATGACTCAGATTTGAAATGTAAGTCAAAATTGAGTAAAGTAACTCGGATTTGGAATGAGATAACTCAGATTTGAGTCATATACCTCGGATTTGAGTCAGATGACTCAGATTTGAGATTTAAGTCAAAATTGAGTAAAGTAACTCGGATTTGTAATGAGATAACTCGGATTTGAGTCATATACCTCGGATTTGAGTCAGATCACTCAGATTTGAGATGTAAGTCAAAATTGAGTAACGTAACTCAGATTTGGAATGAGATAACTCGGATTTGAGTCATATACCTCGGATTTGAGTCAGATGACTCAGATTTGAGATGTAAGTCAAAATTGAGTAAAGTAACTCAGATTTGGAATGAGATAACTCGGATTTGAGTCAGATGACTCAGATTTGAGATGTAAGTCAAAATTGACTAAAGTAACTCGGATTTGGAATGAGATGACTCAGATTTGAGTCATATACCTTGGATTTGAGTCAGATGACTCAGATTTGAGATGTAAGTCAAAATTGAGTAAAGTAACTCGGATTTGGAATGAGATAACTCGGATTTGAGTCATATACCTCGGATTTGAGTCAGATGACTCGGATTTGAGATGTAAGTCAAAATTGAGTAAAGTAACTCGGATTTGTAATGAGATAACTCGGATTTGAGTCATATACCTCGGATTTGAGTCAGATGACTCAGATTTGAGATGTAAGTCAAAATTGAGTAACGTAACTCAGATTTGGAATGAGATAACTCGGATTTGAGTCATATACCTCGGATTTGAGTCAGATGACCTAGATTTGAGATGTAAGTCAAAATTGAGTAAAGTAACTCGGATTTGGAATGAGATAACTCGGATTTAAGTCATATACCTCGGATTTGAGTCAGAGGACTCAGACTTAAGACATAAGTCAATTTTGAGTAAAATAACTCGGATTTGGAAACAGATGACTCGGATCATGACTTACCCAAAGGGGTTAAAAGAGAAGTGCCCAATAAGGCCAGAACTCATAACTTACCCAAAGGGGTTATGACCAGTGCCCAAGAAGGCCAGAAGTCCAAAAACTTACCCAAAGGGGTTATGACCAGTGCCCAAGAAGGCCAGAGGTCCAAAGACTTACCCAAAGGGGTTATGACCAGTGCCCAAGAAGGCCAGAAGTCCAAAAACTTACCCAAAGGGGTTATGACCAGTGCCCAAGAAGGCCAGAGGTCCAACGACTTACCCAAAGGGGTTATGACCAGTGCCCAAGAAGGCCAGAAGTCCAAAAACTTACCCAAAGGGGTTATGACTAGTGCCCAAGAAGTCCAAAGGTCCAAAGACTTACCCAAACGGGTTATGACCAGTGCCCAAGAAGGCCAGAAGTACAAAAACATACCCAAAGGGGTTATGACCAGTGCCCAAGAAGGCCAGAGGTCTAAAGACTTACCCAAACGGGTTATGACCAGTGCCCAAGAAGGCCAGACGTCCAAAAACTTACCCAAACGGGTTATGACCAGTGCCCAAGAAGGCCAGAGGTCCAAAGACTTACCCAAAGGGGTTATGACCAGTGCCCAAGAAGGCCAAAAGTCCAAAAACTTACCCAAAGGGGTTATGACCAATGCCCAAGAAGGCCAGGGGTCCAAAGACTTACCCAAAGGGGTTATGACCAGCGCCCATGAAGGCCAGAAGTCCAGAAACTTACCCAAGGGGTTATGACCAGTGCCCAAGAAGGCAAGAGGTCCAAAGACTTACCCAAAGGGGTTATGACCAGTGCCCAAGAAGGCCAGAAGTCCAAAAAACTTACCCAAAGGGGTTATGACCAGTGCCCAAGAAGGCCAGAGGTCCAAAGACTTACCCAAAGGGGTTATGACCAGTGCCCATGAAGGACAGAAGTCCAGAAACTGACCCAAACGGGTTATGACCAGTGCCCAAGAACGCCAAAAGTCAAAAAACTGTCCCAGAAGAGTTATGAGCAGAGCCCAAGAAGGCCGAAGTCACAAACTTACCCAAAAGGATTATGCGACCAATCAATATATGACAAAGAAGTTGTATGTCAAAAAACAACTCTGGGGATATTTAGATATAAAGCCCATGAGCGATTCTACGAATCCCACATGGCCTCGGGGACTAATGTCAGGGATATAACCCCAGGTACCCCAGAGTTAAGGTATAAAGAGACCTTAACAGACTAATAAACATCTGTGTGAAAGAATATGGAGATATAAAGAGGATACTTCAAAATGTATAAGGCATAAAGAGAGAAATCTTACCTGAAAAAGGGAAAAAGACACACAGGCCGAATTAAATAAAAGTCGGCCTGGTCAAATCCTTCCCAGGCCGAATTAGGCCTTACCGACGTAGTTCTGGGCCTCCCAGGACGAATTAACCATATACCCCAGTAGGGCCGAGCTACCCCCAGCCGGCCCACCTCGACGCCGAACAGCTCCCGCCAACATCACCAACTCCCGCCGACGCCACCAGCTCCCGCCAACACCCCGCCAGGGACTCCCTCCGCCTGCTCCCGCCGAGCGACGTCCCGCGTCGACCGCATCGCCGCTTACCCCGGGTGGGCCGGCAACGAAGTAATCCCGCCCACCACGGGACCTCGTCGCATCACCTCGCCTCCCCCGAGTGGGCCAGCATCTCCTTCACTCGGCTGGCCCACCACGGGCTTCTGTCTGCTCCGGGCCGAGCTCGCCCTACACCAAATCGACATCACCCGGCCCACCGCGGGGCCCCAGACAGCCCAAGGGAGCAGCCAGCGGCCTGGGCCGAGTTGCACCAGAGCTCGGCTGGGCCAAACTCTTAGCCGGCTGGGCTATTTTCCACCTAGGCCGAGTAAACCTTGGACCAGGCCGAATCATTACTCCTTCAAGGGCGTTTGGGCCGAGATATAAAGACCTAAGAACCCCATTATTCACCTCCAGATGCCTTCGCAACATCCACGTCGACTCCCCATCAAGCCAAGACAAGATCAACAAGTCCCGTGCCAGTCTTAGGACGCCCATGGCTCAGACTGGCACATGGCATAAGGAATATGCCCTTGGCATCAAGAATATGCCATGGCATCTCCAAAGAATCCAAGGCATATGCTGAGCATCTAGGAAGATGCTAGGAATATGCTGCCTAGATACCAAACGTGGGGAGCAAGATTTGTCCCCTGGGCTCCCCTTTATAAGGAGCACCAGGGGGATCGTTCAAGAGGGAGGCCCCGGAGGGCTCTTCCCCTCTCTGCTCAATAGGAGCCTTCTTCTTCTTCCTCCTCCAATCTCACAGAGAGAACTAGATAGAGGTAGAGGAGATACGGCTCAAGGATCATGATTGTAGCCACAAGTATGGCAAGATTATAAGATATTAGATGTGGAGAATGAGGTGTTATCTCCACTTGAGAGCTTCAATCCCATATACATTGTATTTCTCTCTGGTCATACGAGTGCAGTCTTCACTGCATCATCCCTCCCCGGATTCCTCCACGTCCATCGGCCCCAACTTTAGCCTACCCATGGCATATGCCGTGATACCACCACGACAAACTGACTTGGGATATTCCCACTCAGTTACAACTGACACGTTTGCGGGATCGACAGCTATACCATCTCTAGACACAATATGTCCAAGAAATCCAACTTCATTCAACCAAAATTGTGATACCGACAAAGGTAAAGAACCAGGTATAAACTATGAGTATGATTACATTAAGTCTTTTGATGAAACTGCTGATTTTCAAGAGCTTAGTGCTAATTATGGTCTTGATCCATAAATTCTTGTTAAATATTATAGAGCCTTTGCTTCTCATATTAATGCTACTAAACAAAAGTGGGACCTGTATCATGAACCTTTTAGAAACACTTGCATGGAACATGAAAATGTTAATAATGATTGCAATAAACATGCTCAAACTTCTGAAAGTACTATTTCTTATAAGCATGTTAATTTTTGTGGTATGCATAGACACTATGAGAAGAATCAAACAAAATAATTATATTGTATCACCCATTGGAATGAAAAAACTAGAAAGTGGTATAAGGCTCTAGATGATCTTGGTAAAAAAGTTTGTGCCCTCTATCCTTTTATTTGTGAACTTTGCTTTGAAGTGGGTCATTTCAATTTTCAATGCTCAGCCCATAATAATCCTGCAAGTTTGTATTGTGATAACGTGATCACTGATAATCAACATGATGAGCTTACATTATTTTTGGGGTGTGAAGAGTAATCAATAAAAAATTCTTTGATAGACATTAGTACTTTTGATATGAATAGTGCCCTGCATGGTTGTCATCTTTATTGTGTTGAAAACTGCCACACAAATACTTACATAGAAAATCTTATAAAAGATGATATTTTACCAAATTATGACACGACTGATATGTGTTTTGATCTTATTAATGAAAAGGAGGAATCCTCCAAAGATTATTATATTGTCTCTAACAATAAGCCAGGGTATGTGGAGAAGCTTCCTTTCAAGCCTCTTCCTCCTAAAGAGTTGAAGAAGAATAAGAGGCGTAAAAGGAGAGAGGAAACGGTATCTTCCTCTAAGCATGTTGCTCCTATCATAGTTTTTGCTGATGAGTCTGAACTAGATGATGTTCCTATGCCTGTTACCTATAGTAGTGATCATGATTGGGAAAAGCACACCACTTTTGATATTGAAAATCTCTTTGGTACCAATTCTGAAAATGATGATATTAATAGTTGTTGTGCTATTAGTGATATCCATGTTCCTTCCAATGATGATATGTTTACAAATGAACACACTTGGGAAGATAGCTATTCTATTGCTTATGATGATACAAAACCTCCAATATATGCTGCTTACAATGATGAGTATGATATTTTAAGTCCACCTAGTATTGAGGAGAAAATTGATTGTGATTACAATATGCCTCCTATATTTGATGATTATGGTGATGAGAATATTAATGATAGATATTTTGTTGAATTTTCTCCCACTATGATTAATAAGAATGACTATGCTTATGTGGAGAATAATAATCATTTTATGCATGTGGCTCATGATAAGAATGTTTTAAGTGATAGTTATATTGTTAATTTTATTCATGATGCTACTGAAAGTTATTATGAGAGAGGGAAACATGGTTTTATGTATTTCAAAAATATTAAGTTTCCCCTCTTTATGTTGAAAGTCTTGAAGTTGCACTTGTTTTACTTTCCTATGCTTGTTGCTATGTGCTTACATGACTTGTTTCTTTACAAGATTCCTATGCATAGGAAGTGGGTTAGACTTAAATGTGTTTTGAATTTGCTTCCTGATGCTCTCTTTTACTTCAATTCATATTTCTTATGTGAGCATCTTCTCAAACTATCAAGCCTAACTTAAAGTCATTAAAGAAAAGTACTTGTTGGGAGATAACCCAAGAGTTTTCTTGAGTCTTGGAAGTTATTACTTCAGTAATGACCTCTTCTTATCCTTTTTGTTTGCTTTTTGTGCCAAGAATGACCTCTAATGGCAGGGAAGTAAGATTTAGGGAGTTGCTGTCCCGAAGCAGATTTTTTCCTCCACCATAAAAATTCGTGAGGAGTCTCTGTAACTCGGATTGAGATGAACATTTACGAATAAATCCCCCAGTATGTTAGCTAACTTTTGTTCGTTCAACACTTTTTGATTTGAGAAACAGAAGATGTTTGAAAAAATCGGTTTCTACCTGCTGGTTTGTTTTGACAGATTTCTGCCATTATTTGCATTTGCTTCTTATTGATTCCTTTTTGAGTTCTCTTCAGGTAAATTGAGCTTTTTGAAGGATTTACTACAATAGTTTGTGTTTTTAGTGAAAAGTCTTGCTGTTCCAAAGCTTTGTAGTGGTCTAATATCTTTTGAATAAGCTAATGTTGCTAATGAAGATTGTGTGAAGTTTTGTATGAAGGAAAAATTCTAGGTGTAGAGAGAGAATGATGCAATGAGATGAAGAATGTACAAAATCTCAAGCTTGGGGATGACACCATGGTGTCACCCCAAGAAATATCCAAGAGGTACAAGCGTCAAATCTTGGGGATGCCCAAGGCATCCCCTTCGTTATCAATAAAAAGCTTAGGTCTGTCTAGACACTTCATTTTTATTATTTCATGCACAGTTGTGTTGTTCTTGGAGTGTCTTAGTTTTCATTTTCTTTGCTTAGTTTGTTTATTTTTCTTGAGTAGTTTGGACCCCTGTTCTCGCTGTGTTGTTTTGCAAATAAGGTTGCTTGGTGTTTGGAAAGGAGTAGTAAGTTCTTGCTTGAAGTGCAAGAGGAGCTTGCATTGACTGTGACTTAGACTTTAGCATGACATGCTAGGTTTTGTTTTAGCATTATGCTTAGTGATTATTGATGTAGCATGTCTTGTTCCAAACAATTGGGATTGCTTAGTGTGCCTTGAAGAAATTATGCATTGTTTTAGCATGCAAAAGCATAGTATTGTGGTATTCTCCTTTGATGTTTTTCTTGGGTTGACTTGGCACATGCTCACACCATGTTATGACTATGACAAGTCACCATTAGCCTCTATGATCATTTAGTCCTTGACTTGTAGTACCACTCTTTTCTTTGATTAGTTTGCTTTGATGCATTGCATAATTTTGGCCATTATTGCTCTCTTAGTTGGTTGCTCCTAGTCTTTTGCTAGCTTCCACCTGTATGAGTAAGTTCTAATCATGCTTCCAACTCCCACGAAACCAAGTTATTCCAAAGTGTCCACTATAAACTCCTATGCATGGTGTCTTACACCATTCCAAGTATATTCTTGTTTTCAACAATCTTCCAATTAAAAACTATTTTGTTATGTGAAAACTTAGTGATTAAAGCCCTCACGAACTTTATGGCACACTTTATATTCTTTGCCCCTAATAAACTTGAACCATTGTGACAACTTTTTTGTATATGCTTGCACTTATAAGTTGGAGTTAGCAGAACTGTGCTGTCACGGGGAACGTTTTCAACATTGCACATGTACCTTGTTGTACTCAATTGATATCATTCCCTTTTGTCTATGGATGTCACCAGTGTGAAATAAGGAGGGAACTTGTAAGTCCACGGAGTTTGTATCCTGTGTTAGAGAAACGCCTGGGCCGCTAGCCTAAGCCATGACTAATCATGGTGGAAACTTGCAGCATCACAATAGTGACATCTATGAATCATTCTTCTTATAAAAAAAGATACACATTGAAAAAATAGGAAAGAGAGAAAACGCACAATATTCCCATGGTACATAAGAAGAATTACTGAGATGCTCATTGTCTACTTGCCTTGTCATTTTGGTTATGGGAAAGATCCTGTACCATGTTCAAGGGATACCCCGTTGGCGGTTCTCAATGATATGAAAATACTTATAGTGACAAGAACTTACCTGGACCCAAAGTTGAGTAAGCATGAGGTGTGGCCCTCGTATTCAAGGGGCATGAGATTGCCAACTTATACTTCGTCAAGCATATACTCCAATTTTGCCACTTTAACATTAACCACTTCAAGATGCTTATGATAGGTGCAATGAGGGCTGAAAGCTAACAAGTACCATAATTTTTGGAAGCTCTTTTTGAAACTTGTAATCCCTGCTTCCTTTGCAAAAAGGCCTTTCTTCCACCATTATTGAGTCTCCACCTTCTACCTTTAGGCACCATTAAGAGAGCATAGTTGTCATTCCGTGTGTAGTGTTCCAAAGCTTATTAATTGATGCATATTGTGATATTACTTGTTCTTGTGCTATTTGTTTCTAGTCAACCTTGTGAACTTTGAAGGTGTCCTATGCATCTATTTTCTACTCTATGAGGGACAGGCTGATTGCCACTATGCTATGTTTTCTGTATGTGAAACAAACAAATGTTTTTCAATTCATGTTATTCAGGATCTTTGTTTGTAGCTTGTCATGTTGCTTTCATAGTTACTATGTCCTATTGTTAGAACTCCATCTTTCATGCACATGTTTAGAGTTCTTTGATCCCATCTTTCAATGCTTGCAAATGGTTTAATCTTGATTGTGATGGTGCATGTCACCTCAAAAATTATTCTTTTTATCACTTACCTACTCGAGGACGAGCAGGAGTTAAGCTTGGGGATGTTTGATACGTCAGAAACGTATCTATAATTTTTGATGCTCCATGCTTGTTTTGTATCTACTTTTCTTTGCTTTGTCTATACTTTGAGGTGTTTTTATATCTTTTCAAGAACTAACCTATTAACTAGTTGCCACAGTGCCAGTTGCCTGTTTTTTGGTTCCAGAAAGGCAGAAAATCAATATTCTCGGAATTGGACGGGACAAAAGCCAAAGTTATTATTTTCCCGGAGCAACACAGAACCACGAAGCAGAGCCGGAGGGGGGTCACAGGGTGGCCAAACCCTCTAGGCGCGAGAAAGCCCTAGAGGCGCCTGGAGGGGGTGTGGGCCTCCTGGACCCCCACCGACCTTGATTCCTGCACCTGTAAGAAGCCTTTGATGAGAAAACCCTAAACAATCCAGAATAAATCCACGAAAACCTCTATAGAGCCGCCTCCACTGAAGGGGAGATTCGGAGGATAGAAAGTCTCTGTTCCGACACCCTGCGGGGACGGGGAAGTGCCCCCAGAGCCATCTCCATCGATCTCCATCGCCAGCTTCCACTACTAGGAAAAAGGCTATAGGTAATCAGCACATCCGTGGATCACATGGTTGAAGTGCCCCACGACTAAAATAGGCGTGGCTCACCTATGGGCAGTGCCCTACTAGTAACTAGAACAACCGTGGCGCACATGACCATAGTGCCCCACAGATATGTGTGGGCCAGGACCCTGTTGGCCGCATGCCAAACATCCGTAGCGCACATAGGGTAGGTGCGCTACGGTTGTTAGTGTCAACCGTGGCGACTATGGAGGGGGTGCGCTACGCCTAAGCGCATGCCCCTCTCTGCTGTGAAACGGCCAGACACATCCGTGGCGCACGTCAACCCCCCCCCCCCATGGGCACCTTGCCCTAGTGCCCTACGCCTAACTATCCTGCACCAACTCCACCCCCCTGCCCCCGTGGATCGCCTTTTTAGGCTTTGCAAAAAATAAAAGAAAATGATAAACACTTCAAAAAATTAAATCCTTTCATATTTAGGTAGGTAATGTGGTATGGCTTCTAGTAAAATTAACAAACATGAGTTTCGACTTTATTTGCAAAAAAAAGTCATGCCACGGTAAAAAGGCCGTAACTTTTGCATACGATATCGAAAAAATCGTATAATATACCAAAATAAGGAGGGTACTTGTAAGTCCACGGAGTTTGTATCCTGTGTTAGAGAAACGCCTGGGCCGCTAGCCTAAGCCATGACTAATCATGGTGGAAACTTGCAGCATCACCATAGTGACATCTATGAAGCATTCTTCTTATAAAAAAGAGACACATTGAAAAAATAGGAAAGAGAGAAAAAGCACAATATTCCCATGGTACATAAGAAGAATTGCTGAGATGCTCATTGTCTGCTTGCCTTGTAATTTTGGTTATGGGAAAGATCCTGTACCATGTGCAAGGGATACCCCGTTGGCGGTTCTCAATGATATGAAAATACTTATAGTGACAAGAACTTACCTGGACCCAAAGTTGAGTATGCATGAGGTGTGGCCCTCGTATTCAAGGGGCATGAGATTGCCAACTTATACTTCGTCAAGCATATACTCCAGTTTTGCCACTTTAACATTAACCACTTCAAGATGCTTATGATAGGTGCAATGAGGGCTGAAAGCTAACAAGTACCATAATTTTTGGAAGCTCTTTTTGAAACTTGTAATCTCTGCTTCCTTTGCAAAAAGGCCTTTCTTCCACCATTATTCAGTCTCCACCTTCTACCTTTAGGCACCATTAAGAGAGCATAGTTGTCATTCCGTGTGTAGTGTTCCAAAGCTTATTAATTGATGCATATTGTGATATTACTTGTTCTTGTGCTATTTGTTTCTAGTCAACCTTGTGAACTTTGAAGGTGTCCTATGCATCTATTTTCTACTCTATGAGGGACAGGCTGATTGCCACTATGCTATGTTTTCTGTATGTGAAACAAACAAATGTTTTTCAATTCATGTTATTCAGGATCTTTGTTTGTAGCTTGTCATGTTGCTTTCATAGTTACTATGTCCTATTGTTAGAACTCCATCTTTCATGCACATGTTTAGAGTTCTTTGATCCCATCTTTCAATGCTTGCAAATGGTTTAATATTGATTGTGATGGTGCATGTCACCTCAAAAATTATTCTTTTTATCACTTACCTACTCGAGGACGAGCAGGAGTTAAGCTTGGGGATGTTTGATACGTCAGAAACATATCTATAATTTTTGATGCTCCATGCTTGTTTTGTATCTACTTTTCTTTGCTTTGTCTATACTTTGAGGTGTTTTTATATCTTTTCTAGAACTAACCTATTAACTAGTTGCCACAGTGCCAGTTGCCTGTTTTTTGGTTCCAGAAAGGCAGAAAATCAATATTCTCGGAATTGGACGGGACAAAAGCCAAAGTTATTATTTTCCCGGAGCAACACAGAACCACGAAGCAGAGCCGGAGGGGGGTCACAGGGTGGCCAAACCCTCTAGGCGCGAGAAAGCCCTAGAGGCGCCTGGAGGGGGTGTGGGCCCCCGGGACCCCCACCGACCTTGATTCCTGCACCTGTAAGAAGCCTTTGATGAGAAAACCCTAAACAATCCAGAATAAATCCACGAAAACCTCTATAGAGCCGCCTCCACCGAAGGGGAGATTCGGAGGATAGAAAGTCTCTGTTCCGACACCCTGCGGGGACGGGGAAGTGCCCCCGGAGCCATCTCCATCGATCTCCATCGCCATCTTCCACTACTAGGAAAAAGGCTATAGGTAATCAGCACATCCGTGGATCACATGGTTGAAGTGCCCCACGACTAAAATAGGTGTGGCTCACCTATGGGCAGTGCCCTACTAGTAACTAGAACAACCGTGGCGCACATGACCATAGTGCCCCACAGATATGTGTGGGCCAGGACCCTGTTGGCCGCATGCCAAACATCCGTAGCGCACATAGGGTAGGTGCGCTACGGTTGTTAGTGTCAACCGTGGCGACTATGGAGGGGGTGCGCTACGCCTAAGCGCATGCCCCTCTCTGCTGTGAAACGTCCAGACACATCCGTGGCGCACGTCAACCCCCCCCCATGGGCACCTTGCCCTAGTGCCCTACGCCTAACTATCCTGCACCAACTCCACCCCCCTGCCCCCGTGGATCGCCTTTTTAGGCTTTGCAAAAAATAAAAGAAAATGATAAACACTTCAAAAAATTAAATCCTTTCATATTTAGGTAGGTAATGTGGTATGGCTTCTAGTAAAATTAACAAACATGAGTTTCGACTTTATTTGCAAAAAAAAGTCATGCCACGGTAAAAAGGCCGTAACTTTTGCATACGATATCGAAAAAATCGTATAATATACCAAAATAAGGAGGGAACTTGTAAGTCCACGGAGTTTGTATCCTGTGTTATAGAAACGCCTGGGCCGCTAGCCTAAGCCATGACTAATCATGGTGGAAACTTGGAGCATCACCATAGTGACATCTATGAAGCATTCTTCTTATAAAAAAGAGACACATTGAAAAAATAGGAAAGATAGAAAAAGCACAATATTCCCATGGTACATAAGAAGAATTGCTGAGATGCTCATTGTCTGCTTGCCTTGTAATTTTGGTTATGGGAAAGATCCTGTACCATGTGCAAGGGATACCCCGTTGGCGGTTCTCAATGATATGAAAATACTTATAGTGACAAGAACTTACCTGGACCCAAAGTTGAGTATGCATGAGGTGTGGCCCTCGTATTCAAGGGGCATGAGATTGCCAACTTATACTTCGTCAAGCATATACTCCAGTTTTGCCACTTTAACATTAACCACTTCAAGATGCTTATGATAGGTGCAATGAGAGCTGGAAGCTAACAAGTACCATAATTTTTGGAAGCTCTTTTTGAAACTTGTAATCCCTGCTTCCTTTGCAAAAAGGCCTTTCTTCCACCATTATTGAGTCTCCACCTTCTACCTTTAGGCACCATTAAGAGAGCATAGTTGTCATTCCGTGTGTAGTGTTCCAAAGCTTATTAATTGATGCATATTGTGATATTACTTGTTCTTGTGCTATTTGTTTCTAGTCAACCTTGTGAACTTTGAAGGTGTCCTATGCATCTATTTTCTACTCTATGAGGGACAAGCTGATTGCCACTATGCTATGTTTTCTGTATGTGAAACAAACAAATGTTTTTCAATTCATGTTATTCAGGATCTTTGTTTGTAGCTTGTCATGTTGCTTTCATAGTTACTATGTCCTATTGTTAGAACTCCATCTTTCATGCACATGTTTAGAGTTCTTTGATCCCATCTTTCAATGCTTGCAAATGGTTTAATCTTGATTGTGATGGTGCATGTCACCTCAAAAATTATTCTTTTTATCACTTACCTACTCGAGGACGATCAGGAGTTAAGCTTGGGGATGTTTGATACGGCAGAAACGTATCTATAATTTTTGATGCTCCATGCTTGTTTTGTATCTACTTTTCTTTGCTTTGTCTATACTTTGAGGTGTTTTTATATCTTTTCTAGAACTAACCTATTAACTAGTTGCCATAGTGCCAGTTGCCTGTTTTTTGGTTCCAGAAAGGCAGAAAATCAATATTCTCGGAATTGGACGGGACAAAATCCAAAGTTATTATTTTCCCGGAGCAACACAGAACCACGAAGCAGAGCCGGAGGGGGGTCACAGGGTGGCCAAACCCCCTAGGCGCGAGAAAGCCCTAGAGGCGCCTGGATGGGGTGTGGGCCGCCTGGACCCCCACCGACCTTGATTCCTGCACCTATAAGAAGCCTTTGATGAGAAAACCCTAAACAATCCAGAATAAATCCACGAAAACCTCTATAGAGCCGCCTCCACCGAAGGGGAGATTCGGAGGATAGAAAGTCTCTGTTCCGACACCCTGCGGGGACGGGGAAGTGCCCCGGAGCCATCTCCATCGATCTCCATCGCCATCTTCCACTACTAGGAAAAAGGCTATAGGTAATCAGCACATCCGTGGCTCACATGGTTGAAGTGCCCCACGGCTAAAACAGGCGTGGCTCACCTATGGGCAGTGCCCTACTAGTAACTAGAACAACCGTGGCGCACATGACCATAGTGCCCCACAGATATGTGTGGGCCAGGGCCCTGTTGGCCGCATGCCAAACATCCGTAGCTAACATAGGGTAGGTGCTCTACGGTTGTTAGTGTCAACCGTGGCGACTATGGAGGGGGTGCGGGACGCCTAAGCGCATGCCCCTCTCTGCTGTGAAACGGCCAGACACATCCGTGGCACACTTCAACCACCCCCTACGTGGGCACCTTTCCCTAGTGCCCTACGCCTAACTATCCTGCACCAACTCCACCCCCCCTGTTGGATCGCCTTTTTAGGCTTTGCAAAAAATAAAAGAAAATGATAAACACTTCAAAAAATTAAATCCTTTCATATTTAGGTAGGTAATGTGGTATAGCTTCTAGTAAAATTAACAAACATGAGTTTCGACTTAATTTGCAAAAAAAAAGTCATGCCACGGTAAAAAGGCCGTAACTTTTGCATACGATATCGAAAAAAATCGTATAATATACCAAAATAAGGAGGGAACTTGTAAGTGCATGGAGTTTGTATCTTGTGTTAGAGAAACGCCTGGGCCGCTAGCCTAAGCCATGACTAATCATGGTGGAAACTTGCAGCATCACCATAGTGACATCTATGAAGCATTCTTCTTATAAAAAAAGAGACACATTGAAAAAATAGGAAAGAGAGAAAAAGCACAATATTCCCATGGTACATAAGAAGAATTGCTGAGATGCTCATTGTCTGCTTTCCTTATCATTTTGGTTATGGGAAAGATCCTGTACCATGTGCAAGGGATACCCCGTTGGCGGTTCTCAATGATATGAAAATACTTATAGTGACAAGAACTTAACTGGACCCAAAGTTGAGCATGCATGTGGTGTGGCCCTCGTATTCAAGGGGCATGAGATTGCCAACTTATACTTCGTCAAGCATATACTCCAGTTTTGCCACTTTAACATTAACCACTTCAAGATGCTTATGATAGGTGCAATGAGGGCTGAAAGCTAACAAGTACCATAATTTTTGGAAGCTCTTTTTGAAACTTGTAATCCCTGCTTCCTTTGCAAAAAGGCCTTTCTTCCACCATTATTGAGTCTCCACCTTCTACCTTTAGGCACCATTAAGAGAGCATAATTGTCATTCCGTGTGTAGTGTTCCAAAGCTTATTAATTGATGCATATTGTGATATTACTTGTTCTTGTGCTATTTGTTTCTAGTCAACCTTGTGAACTTTGAAGGTGTCCTATGCATCTATTTTGAACTCTATGAGGGACAAGCTGATTGCCACTATGCTATGTTTTCTGTATGTGAAACAAACAAATGTTTTTCGATTCATGTTATTCAGGATCTTTGTTTGTAGCTTGTCATGTTGCTTTCATAGTTACTATGTCCTATTGTTAGAACTCCATCTTTCATGCACATGTTTAGAGTTCTTTGATCTCATCTTTCAATGCTTGCAAATGGTTTAATCTTGATTGTGATGGTGCATGTCACCTAAAAAATTATTCTTTTTATCACTTACCTACTCGAGGACGAGCAGGAGTTAAGCTTGGGGATGTTTGATACATCAGAAACGTATCTATAATTTTTGAAGCTCCATGCTTGTTTTGTATCTACTTTTCTTTGCTTTGTCTATACTTTGATGTGTTTTTATATCTTTTCTAGAACTAACCTATTAACTAGTTGCCACAGTGCCAGTTGCCTGTTTTTTGGTTCCAGAAAGGCAGAAAATCAATATTCTCGGAATTGGACGGCACAAAAGCCAAAGTTATTATTTTCCCGGAGCGACACAGAACCACGAAGAAGAGCCGAAGGGGGGTCACAGGGTGGCCAAACCCCCTAGGCGCGACAAAGCCCTAGAGGCGCCTGGAGGGGGTGTGGGCCCCCTAGACCCCCAACGACCTTGATTCCTGCACCTATAAGAAGCCTTTGATGAGAAAACCCTAAACAATCCAGAATAAATCCACGAAAACCTCTATAGAGCCGCCTCCACCGAAGGGGAGATTCGAAGGATAGAAAGTCTCTAATCCGACACCCTGCGGGGACGGGGAAGTGCCCCCGGAGCCATCTCCATCGCCATCTTCCACTACTAGGAAAAAGGCTATAGGTAATCAGCACATCCGTGGCTCACATGGTTGAAGTGCCCCACGGCTAAAACAGGCGTGGCTCACCTATGGGCAGTGCCCTACTAGTAACTAGAATAACCGCGGCGCACATGACCATAGTGCCCCACAGATATGTGTGGGCCAGGGACCTGTTGGCCGCATGCCAAACATCCGTAGCGCACATAGGGTAGGTGCGCTACGGTTGTTAGTGTCAACCGTGGTGACTATGGAGGGGGTGCGCTACGCCTAAGCGCATGCCCCTCTCTGCTGTGAAACGGCCAGACACATCCGTGGCGCACTTCAACCCCCCCCCCCCCCGTGGGCACCTTGCCCTACCAACTCCACCCCCCCCTATGGATCGCCTTTTTAGGCTTTGCAAAAAATAAAAGAAAATGATAAACACTTCAAAAAATTAAATCCTTTCATATTTAGGTAGGTAATGTGGTATAGCTTCTAGTAAAATTAACAAACATGAGTTTCGACTTTATTTGCAAAAAAAGTCATGCCACGGTAAAAAGGCCGTAACTTTTGCATACGATATCGAAAAAATCGTATAATATACCAAAATAAGGAGGGAACTTGTAAGTCCACGGAGTTTGTATCCTGTGTTAGAGAAACGCCTAGGCCGCTAGCCTAAGCCATGACTAATCATGGTGGAAACTTGCAGCATCACCATAGTGACATCTATGAAGCATTCTTCTTATAAAAAAAGAGACACATTGAAAAAATAGGAAAGAGAGAAAAAGCACAATATTCCCATGCTACATAAGAAGAATTGCTGAGATGCTCATTGTCTGCTTGCCTTGTCATTTTGGTTATGGGAAAGATCCCGTACCATGTGCAAGGGATACCCCGTTGGCGGTTCTCAATGATATGAAAATACTTATAGTGACAAGAAATTACCTGGACCCGAAGTTGAGTATGCATGAGGTGTGGCCCTCGTATTCAAGGGGCATGAGATTGCCAACTTATACTTCGTCAAGCATATACTCCAGTTTTGCCACTTTAACATTAACCACTTCAAGATGCTTATGATAGGTGCAATGAGGGTTGAAAGCTAACAAGTACCATAATTTTTGGAAGCTCTTTTTGAAACTTGTAATCCCTGCTTCCTTTGCAAAAAGTCCTTTCTTCCACCATTATTGAGTCTCCACCTTCTACCTTTAGGCACCATTAAGAGAGCATAGTTGTCATTCCGTGTGTAGTGTTCCAAAGCTTATTAATTGATGCATATTGTGATATTACTTGTTCTTGTGCTATTTGTTTCTAGTCAACCTTGTGAACTTTGAAGGTGTCCTATGCATCTATTTTCTACTCTATGAGGGACAAGCTGATTGCCACTATGCTATGTTTTCTGTATGTGAAACAAACAAATGTTTTTCAATTCATGTTATTCAGGATCTTTGTTTGTAGCTTGTCATGTTGCTTTCATAGTTACTATGTCCTATTGTTAGAACTCCATCTTTCATGCACATGTTTAGAGTTCTTTGATCCCATCTTTCAATACTTGCAAATGGTTTAATCTTGATTGTGATGTTGCATGTCACCTCAAAAGTTATTCTTTTTATCACTTACCTACTCGAGGACGAGCAGGAGTTAAGCTTGGGGATATTTGATACGTCAGAAACGTATCTATAATTTTTGATGCTCCATGCTTGTTTTGTATCTACTTTTCTTTGCTTTGTCTATACTTTGAGGTGTTTTTATATCTTTTCTAGAACTAACCTATTAACTAGTTGCCACAGTGCCAGTTGCCTGTTTTTTGGTTCCAGAAAGGCAGAAAATCAATATTCTTGGAATTGGACGGGACAAAAGCCAAAGTTATTATTTTCCTGGAGCAACACAGATCCACGAAGCAGAGTCGGAGGGGGGTCACAGGGTGGCCAAACCCCCTAGGCGCGAGAAAGCCCTAGAGGCGCCTGGAGGGGGTGTGGGCCCCCCGGACCCCCACTGACCTTGATTCCTGCACCTATAAGAAGCCTTTGATGAGAAAACCCTAAACAATCCAGAATAAATCCACAAAAACATCTATAGAGCCGCCTCCACCGAAGGGGAGATTCGGAGGATAGAAAGTCCCTGTTCCGACACCCTGCGGGGACGGGGAAGTGCCCCCGGAGCCATCTCCATCGATCTCCATCGCCATCTTCCACTACTAGGAAAAAGGCTATAGTTAATCAGCACATCCGTGGCTCACATGGTTGAAGTGCCCCACGGCTAAAACAGGCGTGGCTCACCTATGGGCAGTGCCCTACTAGTAACTAGAACAACCGTGGCGCACATGACCATAGTGCCCCACAGATATGTGTTGGCCAGGGCCCTGTTGGCCGCATGCCAAACATCTGTAGCGCACATAGGGTAGGTGCGCTACGGTTGTTAGTGTCAACTGTGGCGACTATGGAGGGGGTGCGCTACGCCTAAGCGCATGCCCCTCTCTGCTGTGAAACGTCTAGACACATCCGTGGCGCACTTCAACCCCCCCCCCCCCCGGGGGCACCTTGCCCTAGTGCTCTACGCCTAACTATCCTGCACCAAGTCCACCCCCCCCCCCCCCCACATCGTCCGTGGATCGCCTTTTTAGGCTTTGCAAAAAATAAAATAAAATGATAAACACTTCAAAAATTAAATCCTTTCATATTTAGGTAGGGAATGTGGTATAGCTTCTACTAAAATTAACAAACATGAGTTTCGACTTTATTTATAAAAAAAGTCATGCCACGGTAAAAAGGCCGTAACTTTTGCATACGATATCGAAAAAAATCGTATAATATACCAAAATAAGGAGGGAACTTGTAAGTCCACGGAGTTTGTATCCTGTGTTAGAGAAATGCCTGGGCCGCTAGCCTAAGCCATGACTAATCATGGTGGAAACTTGCAGCATCACCATAGTGACATCTATGAAGCATTCTTCTTATAAAAAAAGAGACACATTGAAAAAATAGGAAAGAGAGAAAAAGCACAATATTCCCATGGTACATAAGAAGAATTGCTGAGATGCTCATTATTTGCTTGCCTTGTCATTTTGGTTATGGGAAAGATCCTGTACCATGTGCAAGGAATACCCCGTTGGCGGTTCTCAATGATATGAAAATACTTATATTGACAAGAACTTACCTGGACCCAAAGTTGAGTATGCATGAGGTGTGGCCCTCGTATTCAAGGGGCATGAGATTGCCAACTTATACTTCGTCAAGCATATACTCCAGTTTTGCCACTTTAACATTAACCACTTCAAGATGCTTATGATAGGTGCAATGAGGGCTGAAAGCTAACAAGTACCATAATTTTTGGAATCTCTTTTTGAAACTTGTAATCCCTGCTTCCTTTGCAAAAAGGCCTTTCTTCCACCATGATTGAGTCTCCACCTTCTACCTTTAGGCACCATTAAGAGAGCATAGTTGTCATTCCGTGTGTAGTGTTCCAAAGCTTATTAATTGATGCATTTTGTGATATTACTTGTTCTTGTGCTATTTGTTTCTAGTCAACCTTGTGAACTTTGAAGGTGGCCTATGCATCTATTTTGTACTCTATGAGGGACAAGCTGATTGCCACTATGCTATGTTTTCTGTATGTGAAACAAACAAATGTTTTTCAATTCATGTTATTCAGGATCTTTGTTTGTAGCTTGTCATGTTGCTTTCATAGTTACTATGTCCTATTGTTAGAACTCCATCTTTCATGCACATGTTTAGAGTTCTTTGATCCCATCTTTCAATGCTTGCAAATGGTTTAATCTTGATTGTGATGGTGCATGTCACCTCAAAAATTATTCTTTTTATCACTTACCTACTCGAGGACGAGAAGGAGTTAAGCTTGGGGATGTTTGATACGTCAGAAACGTATCTATAATTTTTGATGCTCCATGCTTGTTTTGTATCTACTTTTCTTTGCTTTGTCTATACTTTGAGGTGTTTTTATATCTTTTCTAGAACTAACCTATTAACTAGTTGACACAGTGCCAGTTGCCTGTTTTTTGGTTCCAGAAAGGCAGAAAATCAATATTCTCGGAATTGGACGGGACAAAAGCCAAAGTTATTATTTTCCCGGAGCAACACAGAACCACGAAGCAGAGCCGGAGGGGAGTCACAGGGTGGCCAAACCCCCTAGGCGCGAGAAAGCCCTAGAGGCGCCTGGAGGGGGTGTGGGCCCCCTAGATCCCCACCGACCTTGATTCCTGCACCTATAAGAAGCCTTTGATGAGAAAACCCTAAACAATCCAGAATAAATCCACGAAAACCTCTATAGAGCCGCCTCCACCGAAGGGGAGATTCGGAGGATAGAAAGTCTCTGTACCGACACCCTGCGGGGACAAGGAAGTGCCCCCGGAGCCATCTCCATCGCCATCTTCCACTACTAGGAAAAAGGCTATTGGTAATCAGCACATCCGTGGCTCACATGGTTGAAGTGCCCCACGGCTAAAACAGGCGTGGCTCACCTATGGGCAGTGCCCTACTAGTAACTAGAACAACCGTGGCGCACATGACCATAGTGCCCCACAGATATGTGTGGTCCAGGGCCCTGTTGGCCGCATGCCAAACATCCGTAGCGCACATAGGGTAGGTGCGCTACGGTTGTTAGTGTCAACCGTGGCGACTATGGAGGGGGTGCGCTACGCCTAAGCACATGCCCCTCTCTGCTGTGAAACGGCCAGACACATCCGTGGCGCACTTCACCCCCCCCCCCGTGGGCACCTTGCCCTAGTGCCCTACGCCTAACTATCCTCTACCAACTCCACCCCCCCCCCCCCCCCCCGTGGATCGCCTTTTTAGGCTTTGAAAAAAATAAAAGAAAATGATAAACACTTCAAAAAATTAAATCCTTTCATATTTAGGTAGGTAATGTGGTATAGCTTCTAGTAAAATTAACAAACATGAGTTTCGACTTTATTTGCAAAAAAAAGTCATGCCACGGTAAAAAGGCCATAACTTTTGCATACGATATCGAAAAAAATCGTATAATATACCAAAATAAGGAGGGAACTTGTAAGTCCACGGAGTTTGTATCCTGTGTTAGAGAAACGCCTGGGCCGCTAGCCTAAGCCATGACTAATCATGGTGGAAACTTGCAGCATCACCATAGTGACATCTATGAAGCATTCTTCTTATAAAAAAAGAGACACATTGAAAAAATAGGAAAGAGAGAAAAAGCACAATATTCCCATGGTACATAAGAAGAATTGCTGAGATGCTCATTGTCTGCTTCCCTTGTCATTTTGCTTATGGGAAAGATCCTGTACCATGTGCAAGGGATACCCCGTTGGCGGTTCTCAATGATATGAAAATACTTATAGTGACAAGAACTTACCTGGACCCAAAGTTGAGTATGCATGAGGTGTGGCCCTCTTATTCAAGGGGCATGAGATTGCCAACTTATACTTCGTCAAGCATACACTCCAGTTTTGCCACTTTAACATTAACCACTTCAAGATGCTTATGATAGGTGCAATGACGGCTGAAAGCTAACAAGTACCATAATTTTTGGAAGCTCTTTTTGAAACTTGTAATCCCTGCTTCCTTTGCAAAAAGGCCTTTCTTCCACCATTATTGAGTCTCCACCTTCTACCTTTAGGCACCATTAAGAGAGCATAGTTGTCATTCCGTGTGTAGTGTTCCAAAGCTTATTAATTGATGCATATTGTGATATTACTTGTTCTTGTGCTATTTGTTTCTAGTCAACCTTGTGAACTTTGAAGGTGTCCTATGCATCTATTTTCTACTCTATGAGGGACAAGCTGATTGCCACTATGCTATGTTTTCTGTATGTGAAACAAACAAATGTTTTTCAATTCATGTTATTCAAGATCTTTGTTTGTAGCTTGTCATGTTGCTTTCATAGTTACTATGTCCTATTGTTAGAACTCCATCTTTCATGCACATGTTTAGAGTTCTTTGATCCCATCTTTCAATGCTTGCAAATGGTTTAATCTTGATTATGATGGTGCATGTCACCTCAAAAATTATTCTTTTTATCACTTACCTACTCGAGGACGAGCACGAGTTAAGCTTGGGGATGTTTGATACGTCAGAAACGTATCTATAATTTTTGATGCTCGATGCTTGTTTTGTATCTACTTTTCTTTGCTTTGTCTATACTTTGAGGTGTTTTTATATCTATTCTAGAACTAACCTATTAACTAGTTGCCATAGTGCCAGTTGCCTGTTTTTTGGTTCCAGAAAGGCAGAAAATCAATATTCTCGGAATTGGACGGGACAAAATCCAAAGTTATTATTTTCCCGGAGCAACACAGAACCACGAAGCAGAGCCGGAGGGGGGTCACAGGGTGGCCAAACCCCCAAGGCGCGAGAAAGCCCTAGAGGCGCCTAGAGGGTGTGTGGGCCCCCTGGACCCCCACCGGCCTTGATTCCTGCACCTATAAGAAGCCTTTGATGAGAAAACCCTAAACAATCCAGAATAAATCCACGCAAACCTCTATAGAGCCGCCTCCACCGAAGGGGAGATTCGGAGGATAGAAAGTCTCTGTTCCGACACCCTGCGGGGACGAGGAAGTGCCCCCGGAGCCATCTCCATCGATCTCCATCGCCATCTTCCACTACTAGGAAAAAGGCTATAGGTAATCAGCACATCCGTGGCTCACATGGTTGAAGTGCCCCACGGCTAAAACAGGCGTGGCTCACCTATGGGAAGTGCCCTACTAGTAACTAGAACAACTGTGGCGCACATGACCATAGTGCCCCACAGATATGTGTGGGCCAGGGCCCTGTTGGCCGCATTCCAAACATCCGTAGCACACATAGGGTAGGTGCGCTA
Source organism: Avena sativa (assembly GCA_916181665.1). NCBI lineage: Eukaryota > Viridiplantae > Streptophyta > Magnoliopsida > Poales > Poaceae > Avena > Avena sativa. The sequence goes on along the minus strand of OV702281.1, from coordinate 323,115,820 downwards.
CGGTTGTTAGTGTCAACCGTGGCGACTATGGAGGGGGTGCGCTACACCTAAGCGCATGCCCCTCTCTACTGTGAAACGGCCAGACACATCCGTGGCGCACTTCAACCCCCCCCGTGGGGACCTTGCCCTAGTGCCCTACACCTAACTATCCTGCACCAACTCCACCCCCCCCCCCCGTGGATCGCCTTTTTAGGCTTTGCAAAAAATAGAAGAAAATGATAAACACTTCAAAAAATTAAATCCTTTCATACTTAGGTAGGTAATGTGGTATAGCTTCTAGTAAAATTAACAAACATGAGTTTCGACTTTATTTGCAAAAAAAGTCATGCCACGGTAAAAAGGCCGTAACTTTTGCATACGATATCGAAAAAAATCGTATAATATACCAAAATAAGGAGGGAACTTGTAAGTCCACGGAGTTTGTATCCTGTGTTAGAGAATCGCCTGGGGCGCTAGCCTAAGCCATGACTAATCATGGTGGAAACTTGCAGCATCACCATAGTGACATCTATGAAGCATTCTTCTTATAAAAAAGAGACACATTGAAAAAATAGGAAAGAGAGAAAAAGCACAATATTCCCATGGTACATAAGAAGAATTGCTGAGATTCTCATTGTCTGCTTGCCTTGTCATTTTGGTTATGGGAAAGATCTTGTACCATGTGCAAGGGATGCCCCATTGGCGGTTCTCAATGATATGAAAATACTTATAGTGACAAGAACTTACCTGGACCCAAAGTTGAGTATGCATGAGGTGTGGCCCTCGTATTCAAGGGGCATGAGATTGCCAACTTATACTTCGTCAAGCATATACTCCAGTTTTGCCACTTTAACATTAACCACTTCAAGATGCTTATGATAGGTGCAATGAGGGCTGAAAGCTAACAAGTACCATAATTTTTGGAAGCTCTTTTTGAAACTTGTAATCCCTGCTTCCTTTGCAAAAAGGCCTTTCTTCCACCATTATTGAGTCTCCACCTTCTACCTTTAGGCACCATTAAGAGAGCATAGTTGTCATTCCGTGTGTAGTGTTCCAAAGCTTATTAATTGATGCATATTGTGATATTACTTGTTCTTGTGCTATTTGTTTCTAGTCAACCTTGTGAACTTTGAAGGTGTCCTATGCATCTATTTTCTACTCTATGAGGGACAAGCTGATTGCCACTATGCTATGTTTTCTGTATGTGAAACAAACAAATGTTTTTCAATTCATGTTATTCAGGATCTTTGTTTGTAGCTTGTCATGTTGCTTTCATAGTTACTATGTCCTATTGTTAGAACTCCATCTTTCATGCACATGTTTAGAGTTCTTTGATCCCATCTTTCAATGCTTGCAAATGGTTTAATCTTGATTATGATGGTGCATGTCACCTCAAAAATTATTCTTTTTATCACTTACCTACTCGAGGACGAGCACGAGTTAAGCTTGGGGATGTTTGATACGTCAGAAACGTATCTATAATTTTTGATGCTCGATGCTTGTTTTGTATCTACTTTTCTTTGCTTTGTCTATACTTTGAGGTGTTTTTATATCTATTCTAGAACTAACCTATTAACTAGTTGCCACAGTGCCATTTGCCTGTTTTTTGGTTCCAGAAAGGCAGAAAATCAATATTCTCGGAATTGGACGGGACAAAATCCAAAGTTATTATTTTCCCGGAGCAACACAGAACCACGAAGCAGAGCCGGAGGGGGGTCACATGGTGGCCAAACCCCCAAGGCGCGAGAAAGCCCTAGAGGCGCCTGGAGGGTGTGTGGGCCCCCTGGACCCCCACCGGCCTTGATTCCTGCACCTATAAGAAGCCTTTGATGAGAAAACCCTAAACGATCCAGAATAAATCCACGCAAACCTCTATAGAGCCGCCTCCACCGAAGGGGAGATTCGGAGGATAGAAAGTCTCTGTTCCGACACCCTGCGGGGACGAGGAAGTGCCCCCGGAGCCATCTCCATCGATCTCCATCGCCATCTTCCACTACTAGGAAAAAGGCTATAGGTAATCAGCACATCCGTGGCTCACATGGTTGAAGTGCCCCACGGCTAAAACAGGCGTGGCTCACCTATGGGAAGTGCCCTACTAGTAACTAGAACAACCATGGCGCACATGACCATAGTGCCCCACAGATATGTGTGGGCCAGGGCCCTGTTGGCCGCATTCCAAACATCCGTAGCGCACATAGGGTAGGTGCGCTACGGTTGTTAGTGTCAACCGTGGCGACTATGGAGGGGGTGCGCTACACCTAAGCGGATGCCACTCTCTACTGTGAAACGGCCAGACACATCCGTGGCGCACTTCAACCCCACCCCGTGGGCACCTTGCCCTAGTGCCCTACACCTAACTATCCTGCACCAACTCCACCCCCCCCCCCGTGGACCGCCTTTTTAGGCTTTGCAAAAAATAGAAGAAAATGATAAACACTTCAAAAAATTAAATCCTTTCATACTTAGGTAGGTAATGTGGTATAGCTTCTAGTAAAATTAACAAACATGAGTTTCGACTTTATTTGCAAAAAAAAGTCATGCCACGGTAAAAAGGCCGTAACTTTTGCATACGATATCGAAAAAAATCGTATAATATACCAAAATAAGGAGGGAACTTGTAAGTCCACGGAGTTTGTATCCTGTGTTAGAGAATCGCCTGGGGCGCTAGCCTCAGCCATGACTAATCATGGTGGAAACTTGCAGCATCACCATAGTGACATCTATGAAGCATTCTTCTTATAAAAAAGAGACACATTGAAAAAATAGGAAAGAGAGAAAAAGCACAATATTCCCATGGTACACAAGAAGAATTGCTGAGATTCTCATTGTCTGCTTACCTTGTCATTTTGGTTATGGGAAAGATCTTGTACCATGTGCAAGGGATGCCCCATTGGCGGTTCTCAATGATATGAAAATACTTATAGTGACAAGAACTTACCTGGACCCAAAGTTGAGTATGCATGAGGTGTGGCCCTCGTATTCAAGGGGCATGAGATTGCCAACTTATACTTCGTCAAGCATATACTCCAGTTTTGCCACTTTAACATTAACCACTTCAAGATGCTTATGATAGGTGCAATGAGGGCTGAAAGCTAACAAGTACCATAATTTTTGGAAGCTCTTTTTGAAACTTGTAATCCCTGCTTCCTTTGCAAAAAGGCCTTTCTTCCACCATTATTGAGTCTCCACCTTCTACCTTTAGGCACCATTAAGAGAGCATAGTTGTCATTCCGTGTGTAGTGTTCCAAAGCTTATTAATTGATGCATATTGTGATATTACTTGTTCTTGTGCTATTTGTTTCTAGTCAACCTTGTGAACTTTGAAGGTGTCCTATGCATCTATTTTCTACTCTATGAGGGACAAGCTGATTGCCACTATGCTATGTTTTCTGTATGTGAAACAAACAAATGTTTTTCAATTCATGTTATTCAGGATCTTTGTTTGTAGCTTGTCATGTTGCTTTCATAGTTACTATGTCCTATTGTTAGAACTCCATCTTTCATGCACATGTTTAGAGTTCTTTGATCCCATCTTTCAATGCTTGCAAATGGTTTAATCTTGATTATGATGGTGCATGTCACCTCAAAAATTATTCTTTTTATCACTTACCTACTCGAGGACGAGCACGAGTTAAGCTTGGGGATGTTTGATACGTCAGAAACGTATCTATAATTTTTGATGCTCGATGCTTGTTTTGTATCTACTTTTCTTTGCTTTGTCTATACTTTGAGGTGTTTTTATATCTATTCTAGAACTAACCTATTAACTAGTTGCCACAGTGCCATTTGCCTGTTTTTTGGTTCCAGAAAGGCAGAAAATCAATATTCTCGGAATTGGACGGGACAAAATCCAAAGTTATTATTTTCCCGGAGCAACACAGAACCACGAAGCAGAGCCGAAGGGGGGTCACAGGGTGGCCAAACCCCCTAGGCGCGAGAAAGCCCTAGAGGCGCCTGGAGGGTGTGTGGGCCCCCTGGACCCCCACCGGCCTTGATTCCTGCACCTATAAGAAGCCTTTGATGAGAAAACCCTAAACAATCCAGAATAAATCCACGCAAACCTCTATAGAGCCGCCTCCACCGAAGGGGAGATTCGGAGGATAGAAAGTCTCTGTTCCGACACCCTGCGGGGACGAGGAAGTGCCCCCGGAGCCATCTCCATCGATCTCCATCGCCATCTTCCACTACTAGGAAAAAGGCTATAGGTAATCAGCACATCCGTGGCTCACATGGTTGAAGTGCCCCACGGCTAAAATAGGCGTGGCTCACCTATGGGAAGTGCCCTACTAGTAACTAGAACAACCATGGCGCACATGACCATAGTGCCCCACAGATATGTGTGGGCCAGGGCCCTGTTGGCCGCATTCCAAACATCCGTAGCGCACATAGGGTAGGTGCGCTACGGTTGTTAGTGTCAACCGTGGCGACTATGGAGGGGGTGCGCTACACCTAAGCGCATGCCCCTCTCTACTGTGAAACGGCCAGACACATCCGTGGCGCACTTCAACCCCACCCCGTGGGCACCTTGCCCTAGTGCCCTACACCTAACTATCCTGCACCAACTCCACCCCCCCCCGTGGACCGCCTTTTTAGGCTTTGCAAAAAATAGAAGAAAATGATAAACACTTCAAAAAATTAAATCCTTTCATACTTAGGTAGGTAATGTGGTATAGCTTCTAGTAAAATTAACAAACATGAGTTTCGACTTTATTTGCAAAAAAAAGTCATGCCACGGTAAAAAGGCTGTAACTTTTGCATACGATATCGAAAAAAATCGTATAATATACCAAAATAAGGAGGGAACTTGTAAGTCCACGGAGTTTGTATCCTGTGTTAGAGAATCGCCTGGGGCGCTAGCCTCAGCCATGACTAATCATGGTCGAAACTTGCAGCATCACCATAGTGACATCTATGAAGCATTCTTCTTATAAAAAAGAGACACATTGAAAAAATAGGAAAGAGAGAAAAAGCACAATATTCCCATGGTACACAAGAAGAATTGCTGAGATTCTCATTGTCTGCTTGCCTTGTCATTTTGGTTATGGGAAAGATCTTGTACCATGTGCAAGGGATGCCCCATTGGCGGTTCTCAATGATATGAAAATACTTATAGTGACAAGAACTTACCTGGACCCAAAGTTGAGTATGCATGAGGTGTGGCCCTCGTATTCAAGGGGCATGAGATTGCCAACTTATACTTCGTCAAGCATATACTCCAGTTTTGCCACTTTAACATTAACCACTTCAAGATGCTTATGATAGGTGCAATGAGGGCTGAAAGCTAACAAGTACCATAATTTTTGGAAGCTCTTTTTGAAACTTGTAATCCCTGCTTCCTTTGCAAAAAGGCCTTTCTTCCACCATTATTGAGTCTCCACCTTCTACCTTTAGGCACCATTAAGAGAGCATAGTTGTCATTCCGTGTGTAGTGTTCCAAAGCTTATTAATTGATGCATATTGTGATATTACTTGTTCTTGTGCTATTTGTTTCTAGTCAACCTTGTGAACTTTGAAGGTGTCCTATGCATCTATTTTCTACTCTATGAGGGACAAGCTGATTGCCACTATGCTATGTTTTCTGTATGTGAAACAAACAAATGTTTTTCAATTCATGTTATTCAGGATCTTTGTTTGTAGCTTGTCATGTTGCTTTCATAGTTACTATGTCCTATTGTTAGAACTCCATCTTTCATGCACATGTTTAGAGTTCTTTGATCCCATCTTTCAATGCTTGCAAATGGTTTAATCTTGATTATGATGGTGCATGTCACCTCAAAAATTATTCTTTTTATCACTTACCTACTCGAGGACGAGCACGAGTTAAGCTTGGGGATGTTTGATACGTCAGAAACGTATCTATAATTTTTGATGCTCGATGCTTGTTTTGTATCTACTTTTCTTTGCTTTGTCTATACTTTGAGGTGTTTTTATATCTATTCTAGAACTAACCTATTAACTAGTTGCCACAGTGCCATTTGCCTGTTTTTTGGTTCCAGAAAGGCAGAAAATCAATATTCTCGGAATTGGACGGGACAAAATCCAAAGTTATTATTTTCCCGGAGCAACACAGAACCACGAAGCAGAGCCGGAGGGGGGTCACAGGGTGGCCAAACCCCCTAGGCGCGAGAAAGCCCTAGAGGCGCCTGGAGGGTGTGTGGGCCCCCTGGACCCCCACCGGCCTTGATTCCTGCACCTATAAGAAGCCTTTGATGAGAAAACCCTAAACAATCCAGAATAAATCCACGCAAACCTCTATAGAGCCGCCTCCACCGAAGGGGAGATTCGGAGGATAGAAAGTCTCTGTTCCGACACCCTGCGGGGACGAGGAAGTGCCCCCGGAGCCATCTCCATCGATCTCCATCGCCATCTTCCACTACTAGGAAAAAGGCTATAGGTAATCAGCACATCCGTGGCTCACATGGTTGAAGTGCCCCACGGCTAAAATAGGCGTGGCTCACCTATGGGAAGTGCCCTACTAGTAACTAGAACAACCATGGCGCACATGACCATAGTGCCCCACAGATATGTGTGGGCCAGGGCCCTGTTGGCCGCATTCCAAACATCCGTAGCGCACATAGGGTAGGTGCGCTACGGTTGTTAGTGTCAACCGTGGCGACTATGGAGGGGGTGCGCTACACCTAAGCGCATGCCCCTCTCTACTGTGAAACGGCCAGACACATCCGTGGCGCACTTCAACCCCACCCCGTGGGCACCTTGCCCTAGTGCCCTACACCTAACTATCCTGCACCAACTCCACCCCCCCCCGTGGACCGCCTTTTTAGGCTTTGCAAAAAATAGAAGAAAATGATAAACACTTCAAAAAATTAAATCCTTTCATACTTAGGTAGGTAATGTGGTATAGCTTCTAGTAAAATTAACAAACATGAGTTTCGACTTTATTTGCAAAAAAAAGTCATGCCACGGTAAAAAGGCTGTAACTTTTGCATACGATATCGAAAAAAATCGTATAATATACCAAAATAAGGAGGGAACTTGTAAGTCCACGGAGTTTGTATCCTGTGTTAGAGAATCGCCTGGGGCGCTAGCCTCAGCCATGACTAATCATGGTCGAAACTTGCAGCATCACCATAGTGACATCTATGAAGCATTCTTCTTATAAAAAAGAGACACATTGAAAAAATAGGAAAGAGAGAAAAAGCACAATATTCCCATGGTACACAAGAAGAATTGCTGAGATTCTCATTGTCTGCTTGCCTTGTCATTTTGGTTATGGGAAAGATCTTGTACCATGTGCAAGGGATGCCCCATTGGCGGTTCTCAATGATATGAAAATACTTATAGTGACAAGAACTTACCTGGACCCAAAGTTGAGTATGCATGAGGTGTGGCCCTCGTATTCAAGGGGCATGAGATTGCCAACTTATACTTCGTCAAGCATATACTCCAGTTTTGCCACTTTAACATTAACCACTTCAAGATGCTTATGATAGGTGCAATGAGGGCTGAAAGCTAACAAGTACCATAATTTTTGGAAGCTCTTTTTGAAACTTGTAATCCCTGCTTCCTTTGCAAAAAGGCCTTTCTTCCACCATTATTGAGTCTCCACCTTCTACCTTTAGGCACCATTAAGAGAGCATAGTTGTCATTCCGTGTGTAGTGTTCCAAAGCTTATTAATTGATGCATATTGTGATATTACTTGTTCTTGTGCTATTTGTTTCTAGTCAACCTTGTGAACTTTGAAGGTGTCCTATGCATCTATTTTCTACTCTATGAGGGACAAGCTGATTGCCACTATGCTATGTTTTCTGTATGTGAAACAAACAAATGTTTTTCAATTCATGTTATTCAGGATCTTTGTTTGTAGCTTGTCATGTTGCTTTCATAGTTACTATGTCCTATTGTTAGAACTCCATCTTTCATGCACATGTTTAGAGTTCTTTGATCCCATCTTTCAATGCTTGCAAATGGTTTAATCTTGATTGTGATGGTGCATGTCACCTCAAAAATTATTCTTTTTATCACTTACCTACTCGAGGACGAGCACGAGTTAAGCTTGGGGATGTTTGATACGTCAGAAACGTATCTATAATTTGTGATGCTCGATGCTTGTTTTGTATCTACTTTTCTTTGCTTTGTCTATACTTTGAGGTGTTTTTATATCTTTTCTAGAACTAACCTATTAACTAGTTGCCACAGTGCTAGTTGCCTGTTTTTTGGTTCCAGAAAGGCAGAAAATCAATATTCTCGGAATTGGACGGGACAAAAGCCAAAGTTATTATTTCCCCGGAGCAACACAGAACCACGAAGCAGAGCCGGAGGGGGGTCACAGGGTGGCCAAACCCCCAAGGAGCAAGAAAGTCGTAGAGGCACCTGGTGGGGGTGTGGGCCCCTGGACCCCCACCGGCCTTGATTCCTGCACCTATAAGAAGCCTTTGATGAGAAAACCCTAAAAAATCCAGAATAAATCCACGAAAACCTCTATAGAGCCGCCTCCACCGAAGGGGAGATTCGGAGGATAGAAAGTCTCTGTTCCGACACCCTGTGGGGACGAGGAAGTGCCCCCGGAGCCATCTCCATCGATCTCCATCGCCATCTTCCACTACTAGGAAAAAGGCTATAGGTAATCAGCACATTCGTGGCTCACATGGTTGAAGTGCCCCATGGCTAAAACAGGCGTGGCTCACCTATGGGCAGTGCCCTACTAGTAACTAGAACAACCGTGGCGCACATGACCATAGTGCCCCACAGATATGTGTGGGTCAGGGCCCTGTTGGCCTAATGCCAAACATCCGTAGCGCACATAGGGTAGGTGCGCTACGGTTGTTAGTGTCAACCGTGGCGACTATGGAGGGGGTGCGCTATGCCTAAGCGCATGCCCCTCTCTGCTGTGAAACGTCCAGACACATCCGTGGCGCACTTCAACCCCCCCCCCCCCCCCCGTGGGCACCTTGCCCTAGTGCCCTACACCTAACTATCCTTCACCAACTCCACCCACCCCCCCCCCCCCCCCCGTGGATCGCCTTTTTAGGCTTTGCAAAAAATAGAAGAAAATGATAAACACTTCAAAAAATTAAATCCTTTCATACTTATGTAGGTAATGTGGAATAGCTTCTAGTAAAATTAACAAACATGAGTTTCGACTTTATTTGCAAAAAAAGTCATGCCACGGTAAAAAGGCCGTAACTTTTGCATACGATATCGAAAAAAATCGTATAATATACCAAAATAAGGAGGGAACTTGTAAGTGCATGGAGTTTGTATCTTGTGTTAGAGAAACGCCTGGGCCGCTAGCCTAAGCCATGACTAATCATGGTGGAAACTTGCAGCATCACCATAGTGACATCTATGAAGCATTCTTCTTATAAAAAAAGAGACACATTGAAAAAATAGGAAAGAGAGAAAAAGCACAATATTCCCATGGTACATAAGAAGAATTGCTGAGATGCTCATTGTCTGCTTTCCTTATCATTTTGGTTATGGGAAAGATCCTGTACCATGTGCAAGGGATACCCCGTTGGCGGTTCTCAATGATATGAAAATACTTATAGTGACAAGAACTTACCTGGACCCAAAGTTGAGTATGCATGAGGTGTGGCCCTCGTATTCAAGGGGCATGAGATTGCCAACTTATACTTCGTCAAGCATATACTCCAGTTTTGCCACTTTAACATTAACCACTTCAAGATGCTTATGATAGGTGCAATGAGGGCTGAAAGCTAACAAGTACCATAATTTTTGGAAGCTCTTTTTGAAACTTGTAATCCCTGCTTCCTTTGCAAAAAGGCCTTTCTTCCACCATTATTGAGTCTCCACCTTCTACCTTTAGGCACCATTAAGAGAGCATAGTTGTCATTCCGTGTGTAGTGTTCCAAAGCTTATTAATTGATGCATATTGTGATATTACTTGTTCTTGTGCTATTTGTTTCTAGTCAACCTTGTGAACTTTGAAGGTGTCCTATGCATCTATTTTCTACTCTATGAGGGACAAGCTGATTGCCACTATGCTATGTTTTCTGTATGTGAAACAAACAAATGTTTTTCAATTCATGTTATTCAGGATCTTTGTTTGTAGCTTGTCATGTTGCTTTCATAGTTACTAGGTCCTATTGTTAGAACTCCATCTTTCATGCACATGTTTAGAGTTGTTTGATCCCATCTTTCAATGCTTGCAAATGGTTTATTCTTGATTGTGATGGTGCATGTCACCTCAAAAATTATTCTTTTTATCACTTACCTACTCGAGGACGAGCACGAGTTAAGCTTGGGGATGTCAGATACGTCAGAAACGTATCTATAATTTTTGATGCTCCATGCTTGTTTTGTATCTACTCTTCTTTGCTTTGTCTATACTTTGAGGTGTTTTTATATCTTTTCTAGAACTAACCTTTAACTAGTTTCCACAGTGCCAGTTGCCTGTTTTTTGGTTCCAGAAAGGCAGAAAATCAATATTCTCGGAATTGGACGGGACAAAAGCCAAAGTTATTATTTTCCCGGAGCAACACAGAACCACGAAGCAGAGCCGGAGGGGGGTCACAGGGTGGCCAAACCCCCTAGGCGCGAGAAAGCCCTAGAGGCGCCTGGAGGGGGTGTGGGCCCCCTGGACCCCCACCGACCTTGATTCCTGCACCTATAAGAAGCCTTTGATGAGAAAACCCTAAACAATCCAGAATAAATCCACGAAAACCTCTATAGAGCCGCCTCCACCGAAGGGGAGATTCGGAGGATAGAAAGTCTCTGTTCCGACACCCTGTGGGGACGGGGAAGTGCCCCCGGAGCCATCTCCATCGATCTCCATCGCCATATTCCACTACTAGGAAAAAGGCTATAGGTAATCAGCACATCCGTGGCTCACATGGTTGAAGTGCCCCACGGCTAAAACAGGCGTGGCTCACCTATGGGCAGTGCCCTACTAGTAACTAGAACAACTGTGGCGCACATGACGATAGTGCCCCACAGATATGTGTGGGCCAGGGCCCTGTTGGCCGCATGCCAAACATCCGTAGCGCACATAGGGTAGGTGCGCTACGATTGTTAGTGTCAACCGTGGTGACTATGGAGGGGGTGCGCTACGCCTAAGCCCATGCCCCTCTCTGCTGTGAAACGGCCAGACACATCCGTGGCGCACTTCAACCCCCCCCCTCCCCCGTGGGCACCTTTCCCTAGTGCCCTACGCCTAACTATCCTGCACCAAACTCCACCCCCCCCCCCCCCCCCGTGGATCGCCTTTTTAGGCTTTGCAAAAAATAAAAGAAAATGATAAACACTTCAAAAAATTAAATCCTTTCATATTTAGGTAGGTAATGTGGTATAGCTTCTAGTAAAATTAACAAACACGAGTTTCAACTTTATTTGCAAAAAAAAGTCATGCCACGGTAAAAAGGCCGTAACTTTTGCATAAGATATCGAAAAAAATCATATAATATACCAAAATAAGGAGGGAACTTGTAAGTCCACGGAGTTTGTATCCTGTGTTAGAGAAACGCCTGGGCGGCTAGCCTAAGCCATGACTAATCATGGTGGAAACTTGCAGCATCACCATAGTGACATCTATGAAGCATTCTTCTTATAAAAAAATAGACACATTGAAAAAATAGGAAAGAGAGAAAAAGCACAATATTCACATGGTACATAAGAAGAATTGCTGAGATGCTCATTGTCTGCTTGCCTTGTCATTTTGGTTATGGGAAAGATCCTGCACCATGTGCAAGGGATACCCCGTTGGCGGTTCTCAATGATATGAAAATAATTATAGTGACAAGAACTTACCTGGACCCAAAGTTGAGTATGCATGAGGTGTGTCCCTCGTATTCAAGGGGCATGAGATTGCCAACTTATACTTCGTCAAGCATATACTCCAGTTTTGCCACTTTAACATTAACCACTTCAAGATGCTTATGATAGGTGCAATGAGGGCTGAAAGCTAACAAGTACCATAATTTTTGGAAGCTATTTTTGAAACTTGTAATCCCTGCTTCCTTTGCAAAAAGGCCTTTCTTCCACCATTATTGAGTCTCCACCTTCTACCTTTAGGCACCATTAAGAGAGCATAGTTGTCATTCCGTGTGTAGTGTTCCAAAGCTTATTAATTGATGCATATTGTGATATTACTTGTTCTTGTGCTATTTGTTTCTAGTTAACCTTGTGAACTTTGAAGGTGTCCTATGCATCTATTTTCTACTCTATGAGGGACAAGATGATTGCCACTATGCTATGTTTTCTGTATGTGAAACAAACAAATGTTTTTCAATTCATGTTATTCAGGATCTTTGTTTGTAGCTTGTCATGTTGCTTTCATAGTTACTATGTCCTATTGTTAGAACTCCATCTTTCATGCACATGTTTAGAGTTCTTTGATCCCATCTTTCAAAGCTTGCAAATGGTTTAATCTTGATTGTGATGGTGCATGTCACCTCAAAATTATTCTTTTTATCACTTACCTACTCGAGGACGAGCACGAGTTAAGCTTGGGGATGTTTGATACGTCAGAAACGTATCTATAATTTTTGATGCTCCATGCTTGTTTTGCATCTACTTTTCTTTGCTTTGTCTATACTTTGAGGTGTTTTTATATCTTTTCTAGAACTAACCTATTAACTAGTTTCCAGAGTGCCAGTTGCCTGTTTTTTGGTTCCAGAAAGGCAGAAAATCAATATTCTCTGAATTGGACGGGACAAAAGCCAAAGTTATTATTTTCCCGGAGCAACACAGAACCACGAAGCAGAGCCGGAGGGGGGTCACAGGGTGGCCAAACCCCCTAGGCGCGAGAAAGCCCTAGAGGCGCCTAGAGGGGGTGTGGGCCCCCCTGGACCCCCACCGACCTTGATTTCTGCACCTATAAGATGCCTTTGATGATAAAACCCTAAACAATCCAGAATAAATCAACAAAAACCTCTATAGAGCCGCCTCCACCGAAGGGGAGATTCGGAGGATAGAAAGTCTCTGTTCCGACACCCTGTGGGGACGGGGAAGTGCCCCCGGAGCCATCTCCATCGATCTCCATCGCCATCTTCCACTACTAGGAAAAAGGCTATAGGTAATCAGCACATCCGTGGCTCACATGGTTGAAGTGCCCCACGGCTAAAACAAGCGTGGCTCACCTATGGGCAGTGCCCTACTAGTAACTAGAACAACCGTGGCGCACATGACCATAGTGCCCCACAGATATGTGTGGGCCAGGGCCCTATTGGCCGCATGCCAAACATCCGTAGCGCACATAGGGTAGGTGCGCTACGATTGTTAGTGTCAACCGTGGCGACTATGGAGGGGGTGCGCTACGCCTAAGCGCATGCCCCTCTCTGCTGTGAAACAGCCAGACACATCCGTGGCGCACTTCAACCCCCCCCTCCCCCCGGTGGGCACCTTGCCCTATTGCCCTACGCCTAACTATCCTGCACCAACTCCACCCGCCCCCCCATGAATCGCCTTTTTAGGCTTTGCAAAAAATAAAAGAAAATGATAAACACTTCAAAAAATTAAATCCTTTCATATTTAGGTAGGTAATGTGGTATAGCTTCTAGTAAAATTAACAAACATGAGTTTCGACTTTATTTGCAAAAAAAAAGTCATGCCACGGTAAAAAGGCCGTAACTTTTGCATACAATATCGAAAAAAATCGTATAATGTACCAAAATAAGGAGGGAACTTGTAAGTCCACGGAGTTTGTATCCTGTGTTAGAGAAACGCCTGGGCCGCTAGCCTAAGCCATGACTAATCATGGTGGAAACTTGCAGCATCACCATAGTGATATCTTTGAAGCATTCTTCTTATAAAAAAAGAGACACATTGAAAAAATAGGAAAGAGAGAAAAAGCACAATATTCCCATGGTACATAAGAAGAATTGCTGAGATGCTCATTGTCTGCTTGCCTTGTCATTTTGGTTATGGGAAAGATCCTACACCATGTGCAAGGGATACCCCGTTGGCGGTTCTCAATGATATGAAAATACTTATAGTGACAAGAACTTACCTGGACCCAAAGTTGAGTATGCATGAGGTGTGGCCCTCGTATTCAAGGGGCATGAGATTGCCAACTTATACTTCGTCAAGCATATACTCCAGTTTTGCCACTTTAACATTAACCACTTCAAGATGCTTATGATAGGTGCAATGAGGGCTGAAAGCTAACAAGTACCATAATTTTTGGAAGCTCTTTTTGAAACTTGTAATCCCTGCTTCCTTTGCAAAAAGGCCTTTCTTCCACCATTATTGAGTCTCCACCTTCTACCTTTAGGCACCATTAAGAGAGCATAGTTGTGATTCCCTGTGTAGTGTTCCAAAGCTTATTAATTGATGCATATTGTGATATTACTTGTTCTTGTGCTATTTGTTTCTAGTCAACCTTGTGAACTTTGAAGGTGTCCTATGCATCTATTTTCTACTCTATGAGGGACAAGCTGATTGCCACTATGCTATGTTTTGTGTATGTGAAACAAACAAATGTTTTTCAATTCATGTTATTCAGGATCTTCTGTATGTGAAACAAACAAATGTTTTTCAATTCATGTAGCTATTTGTTTCTAGTCAACCTTGTGAACTTTGAAGGTGTCCTATGCATCTATTTTCTACTCTATGAGGGACAAGCTGATTGCCACTATGCTATGTTTTCTGTATGTGAAACAAACAAATGTTTTTCAATTCATGTTATTCAGGATCTTTGTTTGTAGCTTGTCATGTTGCTTTCATAGTTACTATGTCCTATTGTTAGAACTCCATCTTTCATGCACATGTTTAGAGTTCTTTGATCCCATCTTTCAATGCTTGCAAATGGTTTAATCTTGATTGTGATGGTGCATGTCACCTCAAAAATTATTCTTTTTATCACTTACCTACTCGAGGACGAGCAGGAGTTAAGCTTGGGGATGTTTGATACGTCAGAAACGTATCTATAATTTTGGATGATCCATGCTTGTTTTGTATCTACTTTTCTTTGCTTTGTCTATACTTTGAGGTGTTTTTATATCTTTTCTAGAACTAACCTATTAACTAGTTGTCACAGTGCCAGTTGCCTGTTTTTTGGTTCCAGAAAGGCAGAAAATCAATATTCTCGGAATTGGATGGGACAAAAGCCAAAGTTATTATTTTCCCGGAGCAACACAGAACCACGAAGCAGAGCCGGAGGGGGGTCATAGGGTGGCCAAACCCCCTAGGCGCGAGAAAGCCCTAGAGGCGCCTGGAGGGGGTGTGGGCCCTCTGGACCCCCACCGACCTTGATTGCTGCACCTATAAGAAGCCTTTGATGAGAAAACCCTATACAATCTAGAATAAATCCACGAAAACATCTATAGAGCCGCCTCCACCGAAGGGTAGATTCGGAGGATAGGAAGTCTTTGTTCCGACACCCTGCGGGGACGGGGAAGTGCCCCCGGAGCCGTCTCCATCGCCATCTTCCACTACTAGGAAAAAGGCTATAGGTAATCAGCACATCCGTGGCTCACATGGTTGAAGTGCCCCACGGCTAAAACAGGCGTGGCTCACCTATGGGCAGTGCCCTACTAGTAACTAGAACAACCGTGGCGCACATGACCATAGTGCCCCACAGATATGTGTGGGCCAGGGCCCTGTTGGCCGCATGCCAAACATCCAGCGCACATAGGGTAGGTGCGCTACGGTTGTTAGTGTCAACCGTGGCGACTATGGAGGGGGTGCGCTACGCCTAAGCGCATGCCCCTCTCTGCTGTGAAACGGCCAGACACATCCGTGGCGCACTTCAACCCCCCCCCCCATGGGCACCTTGCCCTAGTGCCCTACGCCTAACTATCCTGCACCAACTCCACCCCCCCCCCCCCCGTGGATCGCCTTTTTAGGCTTTGCAAAAAATAAAAGAAAATGATAAACACTTCAAAAAATTAAATCCTTTCATATTTAGGTTGGTAATGTGGTATAGCTTCGTAAAAGTAACAAACATGAGTTTCGACTTTATTTGTAAAAAAAAGTCATGCCACGGTAAAAAGGCCGTAACTTTTGCATACGGTATCAAAAAAATCGTACAATATACCAAAATGAGCAGAACGGTCGTTTAGCGATTTTTTAGATTTGCAAAATTCGAAAAGAGTAAAAAGTTACGGTCAAAAGACCGTTTTTTCCTGCAAAAAAAAAATAGAGGGCGACTTACCCGTAGGGCACCACCACCTAGTGCTCCACTGATAAGCTTGGACGGGATTCAAATTTCGAATCCCCACCCCGCCCACCTTCCCTCCCCTTCTCTCCTTTTCCTTTTGCTCCCTTCTCATTTCCTTCTTCTTCTCCTCCTTCTCCTTCTCTTTCTCTTTCTCCTTCTCCTCCTCTTCCTCCTCCTTGCAGTAAAGATGGTGATGGCGGCGGGCTCCTTATTCTTCTCCTCCTCTTCCTCCTCCTCCTTGTAGTTCCGACGACGACGAGGCCCTCCTCTTCTTCTCCTCCTCTTCCTCCTCTTCTTCTCCTTCTCCTCCTCCTCTTCTTCTCCTCCTCTTCCTCCTCTTCTTCTCCTCCTCTTGTTCTTCTCCTCCTCCTCCTCTTCTTCTCCTCCTCTTCCACCTATTCTCCTCCTCCTCCTTGCAGTTCCGACGACAACGACGAGGTGACGACGAGGAGGCGACAACGAGGCGACGACGGCGACCTGCACCGACGCGCGACGGCACTGACGACGAGATCCAGATCTGCTGCTTTTTTTTGAATTTTGAAATTTATATCCGTGGCGCACAGCACCTAGTGCGCCACGGTTATCGTTTCATACGCGTGGCGCACCTGGACTACTTTCTGTGGCGCACTGGCATGTGCGCCACGCCTATCTCGACACAACTGTGGCGCACCAGGTAGTGCGCCACGGCTAGGAGATAGCCGTAGCGCGAGGCCCGTGGCGCACTGCTAGTGCGCCACAGATGGCCTTTTCAGGTGCGCCACGAACAGGCGTTTTCCTAGTAGTGTTTATCACCATTGCTGATTCCCATGATGAGGATGGAGTAGTTCTTCCTCAGGGCTAAGGGCTCTACCAGTAGCTATGTGTTCATCTCTCTCTCTATGCATGATCTTGTGGTCATGAGCTTTGTAATCAAGTAGATCTACCTTGCTACTCAAGTTCTTCAATAGATCTCTGCTCTCGCCATGTGTGTGAAACTGACAGCATGCACGCCATGGTGGCACTTAGGCTTGAGTCTATATAAATACTCTTTGTGCTTTAATAGATCTATGCTTTTCCCCATGTGTGTGAAAGTGACAGCGTGCATACCGTGTGTGGCACTTTGGCTAGATTGAATATTTGTTATGAGTTATATTTGGAGTTGGATGTCTCTATGAAATTGTGGTGTTTGTTGGAACCATATAGCGCTCAAGGTGACAGTGTCGGGTTATCTAGATTGGGGAAGGCGGACTTTGAGGAGTGCTGTTATAGCCTTACCAATGATTAGAGTATCCAACCGGAGAGTAGTTAAGAGTAGTATCATTAAGAGAACATATTTATATAAGAGAGTGTTCACTAGTGAAAATATGATCCGTAGGCCTTGTTTCTAAATATTGAAACACCATTTGCATCTAGATCTGTTGCATGTTTGCTTGCTTCCACCAGTTTGCCTTTAGTCTGTTCCTCCATGACATTAGCTATTTTCTTGCACCGTTACCCCACGTCAATAAGTGAGAAGCTATTTTCTGTGACCATTACCACTTGTATTTCACTATCTCTTCGCCTAACTAGTGCACCTATACACCTGACAAGTGTATTGGGTGTGTTGGGGACACAAGAGACTTCTTGTATCTTGATTGCAGGGTTGCTTGAGAGGGAATACCTTTTACCAATTCCTCCCTGAGTTCGATAAACCTTGGGTGATGCACTTAAGTGAAACTTGCTGCTGTTATACAAACCTCTGCACTTGGAGGCCCAACAACTGTCTACACATGCGTTGAGCATGAACATTATATCAAGATCTTGTTTATTGCGAGACGGATACTTGTTTATGTCCGAGAATAATGGTTGTTCGATTTATATGAGGAGTATCTTGTATGGTCATGCGTCTTTGATAGATAGTCTATTCTTATTGAATCTAGATATTAGTGATACACATGTTCATAATATAGATGCTAAATGTTTGAATTGAATGATAATTCTACATACATGTGGCACTGTCATCTTGGTCACATTGGAATGAAGCGTATGAGATGGACTTTCTTAAATCAGTTGATTTTGAATCACTTGAAATATGCAAAGCATGTCTGATGGGAAAAATGACTAAGACTCCATTCTCTGGTATGAAGGAGCGAGATACAGGCTTATTGGAAATCATACATATCGATGTGTGTGGCCTAAAATGAGTGTGGCATCACGCGGTGGTTATCATTATGTTCTTACTTTCTCAGATGACTTGAGTAGATATGGGTATATCTATTTCATGAAACATAAGTCCAAAACTTTCAAAAAGTTTAAAGAATTTCAAAAGTGAAGTAGAGAATCAATGTAACTAGAAGATTAAATTTCTATGATCTAATCGTGAAGGTGAATATCTATGTTATGAGTTTGGCGAGCATTTAAAGAAATGCGGAATACTTTCACAATTGACACTGCCGGGAACAACACAACGTAATGGTGAGTCCAAACATCGTAATCGAACACTCTTAGATATGGTTTGTTCTATGATGTCACTTACAGATTTATCGTTATCATTTTGGGGTTATGAATTAGAAACAGCCGTATTCACTTTAAATAGGGGACAATCTAAATCCGTTGAAATGACACCATATGAATTATGGTTTGGGAAGAAACCTAAATTGTCGTTCCTTAAATGTAACATCCAAAAAATCATGCTTTCAAAGTTTGCATATCATTCATGCATTCATAATCATTTTAGGATCATTTTCAAATAAGATTTCAAAAACAGAAGCATTTGTTGTCTAATATTTTATGTAAGTAAGGCAATGGCCTTATTGCTACTCTCTAATATGAGAATACTTGTTTTAACCAGAAAATATTTGAACATAGGTTTGATTGATATTTCCAAAGCTTGGTCAAAGTTTTCAAAACAAAATATGAATTCAAAACCATTCATATGCCTAATATAAATAAATAAATTAAAGCATGGTTTATTTCTAAAATCCAATGGACCAATGTATTTTTGAGTGAACAACATTGTTCTGTAGTCAAATATGTGTATGGTCCACTTTACAAAAATTCAGAAGAAGTTTTAATTCAAACCCATATGAAAAGCATTTGAAAATGAATTCAGAAAATCAAAATAGAAATGGAAAAGAATAAAAGAAAATAGAAAGGGCCAGCACCACTTATTCGGCCCAGCAGCAGAACTATCCCAGTAGCCAGCCCACCCGGGTTTTCCCCTCTCCCTCTGTTTCTCACCTAGCTTGCACACACCCCCTCACTGACACCTCGGACCCACCAGCCACGTCAACCTCGTCGTCAATCTCGCGCCGAAGACCTGCTCGCCGCGGCCGTTTCCTCCCCGACGCAAATGTACTTAAATTCCATTGATGCAGCGCTTGATTCTCGCCCCTGCTCCGGCTACTTAACCCACACCCCTCTGCGACCATTTTCCCTCACTCGGCACCCCCACTCTGCCACCAGGATGCCCATATTTTGCAGAACACCGTTGTAGTACCGACGAACTCCGACGACAAAATTCCGGTGAGCCTGACCGCCCATGTCCTTCTAGTTCATACGAGTGTGTTCCTTGTGACCTTGTGCATCCTCTGACATCGTTGGTTTGTCCGCGCATGACCCAGGCACAGTCCCCGTTCACGCCTGCAAGCGACAGAGCCACCGCTCAACTCCGGCGATCGATTACGGTAATTACTGAGCGCCCCTTGACCTCGCTTGCATACGACCAGGTTCTCCTTGTCCTTGCGCAGCTACTAATACCTCTGTCTTGTGCTAGGACGACCCAGAGCCTCGGCAACGACCTCGTCTGCAAGGACCCGACGCTGCCAGCAACTTCGACGAGCTCTAAGCCCCGCTATAGCTTGCCCCCTACCCAACCGCGACCACGTTGAACTCCCTCGTGCGCGTATGAGTCTGGTAAGCATCATCACCACCCCTAGGCCTCGTTAGAATTGCCTTTCCACCACCGCCAGTAGCGTCGCCGCCGCATCGCCGTCGCTAGCGCCGCCCATCTTTGGTCGTGTGCTCAACATCGTTGGATCTATATCTAACGTTCCAGATTAGATCACTTAAACGAACCGGTACGAGAAGATCTGGACGTGCACTATCACTTAAATCCAACGTCCCTCATCCCATCGATCCGTGCGAATTGGTATCAGCGAATCAGAACATGACGTGTGGCCTGTAGTTTGATTTAAAAACAGAATCATTTCTATTAGATGTTCAAACTTGCAAAATTCATTACTTTTGATCCACACGTCCAAATTTTGCAAATTTTATATCAATGGAATCATGAATAAGAATTCTATCCAACCATGTACTTTGTTTAATGAATTTATTCTGTAAAATTAGTTGTTTTTGCAGAGACATTTGTAGGCTTATTTTGTGTATAAAAATTAATTGGAAAATGTTTTAAAGGCCAAATAAAGTTTATTTAATGTATAAATGTTTAGTTTATTGATAAGTACTGTTTTACTTGTCTTGTTTGGTTTATAAAAATTCATCACATGGCATTTGCATGCATTCATATATTTTTTGCTTGTCTATTTGATATGTGAATTTGGTGCTATCATTTTATGTGTAGATTTTGGTGCTAGTGGTGATTGTGACTGTAAGGATTGTTGTTTCTCCCCCAACTACCAAGGCAAGTGGTGCTTCATACTTTTGTCCCAATATTTTGACTATGCATTAGAAATATTTTATATAGGGCTTGCATGATAATTTTGCTAAGTATCTATATGTTATGCTTGGGAAATCCTAGTAGTTATAGAATTGTTAGAATTTTCTCTAAGTTAAGATACTTGCTATTTCCATGCTTAGCCTAGCTAGTAGCAACCAAGGGTGGAATATATGCATGCTATGGAAAAATATTGCTAAGTCTTTGACTTATGTTTTTGCTTAATAAACCAACTAAGTGAATGAAACACCTGGGTGGATTGGTAATTGCTTGGTGGATTTTGGTTGAGTGGTTACCAGGGCCCATTTTCAATGGTCTACCCCGTGTATCTCACTTGTGGAATGCCACCCAGGAAAAAAGGGATTTGAGATGACATATGTTAAGAAGCTTCTAGTGCAACCACATGGCATTATGGGCTCTGCCTGGATCATATACGTTGCAATAACTTAGCCATTTGGACAGTTGGTGGTAGTGGGTGATAGGTTGGAACGCGTCCATTTGGTCTAAGGGAAGGCTTCTAAAAGGTCCTGTCTTGGTGAAAATCAAGTCTTGTGGGGAAAGTGCACCACCTCTGCAGAAGGAAGAAACTAAGTACTTAGCTGTGTCCCTGGTGTAGCATCCCAATTGTCTAACAATTGCAATGCTACTAGCCTAGTCTATATAAATGCTACTTCCTATATATAATTGTTGCATCATAATTATATCATGCTCATGTCATCATGCCACCTTGCATTTGAGCATCATATAAAACCCTTTTTGGTTTGATTCTTCTCTCATATGCATTGTTAATTGTATTTGCCTCTTGATATTGTATTTGTTTATTGATATATTGTTTAAATGCCCAAGTTGAGTTGGGGGCATATCTTTTATTCCACTCCACCACCCTTTCTTTCACCACCTTATAATTCCACCATTCCATTATCCATGAGCTTGTATTCTATTTTCTTTTGGTATTTAATCTAGCTCATGGGAGATAGGATGGATCCAATTCTAAATTCTTTTGCTTGGCCTTGATTCCACTTCTTGTGAATGCATAAGAATAATGCCATAAAATTATTATTGTTTTCACAAGAATAAACATGGCATTAATTATTTTTGCATGGGCCATGCAAGTATCACCACATTCTAGTCTTTTCGATTTTATTTGAATTTTGAGTGGATCATCTTCCATCTTCCTCTACCCCTCTTTTGCTTGATCTAGTTGGTCTTGCTAAAAACCACACCACATCTCTCTCTCTCTCTTTTCCTCACCTTCCTCTCCTTTCACCTCCATCCATGCATGGTCATGTGGATCATGCCTAAAACCCTAAACCTAACCCCGCATCTACCCTAGTTAAACCCTACCACCATCTACCCTAACCCTAAACCAAACCTAACCCGAGCCCCATCTACCCTAGCCCGAGCTACCCTCCCCCTCTCTCTCTCTCTCTAGCTCTCTCTCCCTGCCACAGCAGCCCCACCCCGAGCTCTCCTCACCGTCCCCACCTGGTAGCCCCTGCCCCTGCCGTCCAGCTCGAGCACGTGAGAGGAGGTGGAGAAAAGGTGGCCGAGACCACCTTTTCCCTCTACCCATGCCCCCACGCCATCTACCCCTCCCTCTCGTTCCTATCTACTCCATCTCCCTCTGCTATCTACCTCCCTCTCCCGCCTCCTCTCGCCTCGCCCAGATCTGTCCCGAGCCAGCCTCCCCTCCTCCTTCCTCCTCTCCGACCACCAACGGCCGACGACGATCACCGCCAGCACCGCGTCGCCCCGTCGATCCAGTCGGTGAGCATGTCGTGGGGGTGACCGAAGGGACCGAGGAGTACCTCTGCTTCATCCTGGACCCCGCCAGCGAGGAGGAGAAGGCCTGTACACCTGCTGCACACCATCGACACCAAGCCAAAACCCTAGCTCCGGGCGCGTCTGCGTCGCCGTCGCCCTTCTGCCCCTTGGCCCGATCCAAGCCCTCCGACGACTTCGCGGTGAGCATTTCTCCCTCCCTGACATGATCCGCCTCGCTGTCGTCGCCTGTGCTCGCCGGTCAAATCGTGGAACAGCCTCGGTAAGCGGCGGCCGACGTCGTTCCCTTGTTGCTACGCCGCGCAGCGACATAGCTAGCCTGCGTCCGCTCCTCTGTCACCATCCCGTAGCCAGCCGCGCTGGTCAGCCCCCTCAGCGCGCACGCCCGCGACCTGGGTTCGATCCCCCGCGCGCCGCGCTCTGCGCGTGCGGACACCGATCGGTCGATCGCAGAGAAGAACAACAGTACCCGTGGCGTCCTTTTTGCACTTACCCCCCCTAGTTTTTACCTGCTCAACCCGCGCTCCTCGCTAGCCCCACCAGTCAGCCACGCCAGCGCGTTTACAGAAAAACCCCCCGGCTTTTCCCGTTCGCAACCCGCACTCCCCCGGATCCACCACGTGTCGCCTACCGGCTGGCCGCGCGTGCCGTGGACCCTCAGCCCCACCGGCCCCACCTGTCAGCCGCATGGGCTAGCCCAGCTCGTGGGGAGAAAGGTTTCTCTGCGTCGTTTTTCCGCCAGGTCAGCACGGGCCCACTTGTCACTGTCTGTGGCTAGCTCTGTGTGAGTAGCAAAAGGTCTTTCCATTTTCTGTTTTGAATTAAACTTTTCAAATTTGTTTAAATTCAAACTCAAATCTGTTTTCAAATATCTTTTAAAATGTAATTCCAAATTCAACATGTAATATATGTTTTTGAATCAGAAAAATGTGAGGATTTCAAATATGCCCTTAAAAATATATTTTGGACACTTTAATTTCCAAGTTGATTAAAATTACAATAAAATGCCCTTTTTCTTAATTAATTAATAACTTTTGTTTTATAACTCCAAATTTAACAAATGATATGTCTAAATCGATCAGCGCGACGAGACCTTTCTGTTTATGCATTCCATGTTCTGAATTGCAGCATGCATCATATAAATATAAAGTATACAACAACATATTTGAGTATAGAAGGTGACTAAAACTCCATAAAATGTTTATTTCTTGTATTCTACACCTCACCCATGCCATGCTACTTTATTGCCATGCAAATTGTGCATCATTCATCATGGCATGGTTGTTTGCTTGTCGCATTTGATTCATATGCTTGTGCACCTTATTTATGTTGGCCCTTGTTTGTTTGGTTCTTCTTCGAATAGACGCTGAGCAGGGGATATATCAAGAAACCCAGGAGCACTACCCAGATCCTTCTCTCGCTTCAACTGAGCTGCTAGGCAAGCACTACCACATGCTTGCATACATACAGTACCTATTGCCTCTATCTTATTCTTGCATCATCGAGTCGCGATTGCATTAAACTGAATCCCAAGTACTGCATAGCCTTTACTTTTAAACCCCACCGAAGCTTGTTCCTCCATCCCATGAGCCATTACTACAGGAGTTGTTTGAGCCATGCGAGTCGTAGAACAGCATGTGTAGGGTATGTGAGTGTCTGATGGATAACGAGGTACCTAAACAACTTAACCTGAGTAGTATGGGATAACTAATGAAAGTGGCACTGGTGAGCAATATCTGCTATTTGGTTTTTCATGCTCACTTGTGTCCCGTAGGACCCCGAGTACTTGATTCCTGTTCCTTGAATAATCGCGCTATCCACATCCGGGAGGCTTATGGGACCCCCCTGAGCCAGATCTTGATTCATTCTTATTTCTTGGGGCCACAATTAGTTTGGGGCTTTATTACTATTCCGTACTTATGCCATGCTTTACTGCTTTATTTACGATTGTGCGAGGAGCACCTGTACTGTTTAGGATCGGGACACGATTTCGCGGTATCGACAAGCCCAGTCACACTTTCGGGTTCCTAGTCATTTATAGCCGTCCACCCAAACCTTGAGTCCGTCTCGCAGCCGGCCAGCTTCGTTGCG
This sequence comes from Avena sativa, assembly GCA_916181665.1. Taxonomy (NCBI): domain Eukaryota; kingdom Viridiplantae; phylum Streptophyta; class Magnoliopsida; order Poales; family Poaceae; genus Avena; species Avena sativa. The sequence continues at coordinate 323,091,256 of OV702281.1, read as the reverse complement.
GGTATACTTAATGGGGTGGCCCCCTGAAATATTTCTGAATCTTGTGATTGCTTTGTCGTGAAAGCCTCGTTGGGTTTTGATTTGGTTTTTCCGAGGTTGATCGAGTGTGTGTTGCTATTTGTGCACCCCTGCAGGGTAAAACTTTCTGAAAGCCGTGTCCGCGGTTATGGACGACTTGGAGCACAGTTTCTCGATCATAGACAAGTATAACTAAAGTACCGCTTTTAATTTGACTAAGTAACTGACTAGTAAATAGTGCAACACTCATGGAATGGTTAATAAAACTGACAACGGATGGGGGTTGTTCGTCCGCTTCCTCGTTGGTAAGCGAGGAGGAGGATGGATCTGTTAATATTACTGTTATAACTATTGTTATTAATTCACGGACATCCGTCTATCATTGGTTAGGCGGATGGTTAGCGAGTATCTATAGAATTGTTAGGGTTTATCTTTTGCTGCAATTGCGTCACCCCAGGTTGTGTCCCCTTTAGAGGCATAAAGACTTGCTGAGTACCCCTAGGGTCTCACACGATAAATTATTTGATTCAGATGAACAGGTACACTCACGAGATGGATACTGGGTGGAGGAGACGGACGATGTGGGCAACGATCATTCGGTGTAGAGATTCCGGGAACGGGGATCCGTGAGATCTGTGGGCGGGATGTGTTTATTATGGGGCATCTTATGCCGATTTGCTTCTTATCCGTACTCGGATCTTGTTTGCCGCTTCCGCCTGTTACTCTGATGTTTGATGTATGAGGAGATATCCTAAACTATATATCTATCTAGGATATTTGGATCTTGCCATATGGCGTTGCAATATTTCTATTTCTTTTAGATGGAATGGCTCTGAGGACTGTTGTATGGTGGCTTGCATACATACTCATTTGTGTATGTAGTTGATCCCTTCGCCTGCCGATTACGCCGCCCGTTCTTGTCCCGATGATTGGAAATGGTTAGGACGGCCGAAAGGTCTACCTGTGAGTGGCATTTGGGCCCCACCGTACTATTTTAACCATTTCCGCTCGTCCAGGCTTGTAACTAGGAGCGTAATTCACCGAGGTAGTTACACCTGGTAATGGACAATTTGAGCATCAAGACATGGAAGCTATCAAGAATCTTCTCATCCCATTTTCTAAGTTAAAACTTGTGGTTGAACAAGGGTGAGGTTCACCACTGTTTATTGGTGGTTCCTTGGGAGTTTTGCCAAACAAAAACTTAGTGTTTTCAGCTGATAGGTAAAACCTATTTTGAGCAAAGCAAGCCTAAGCTACACTTAGCCAAATTCAAGTAGAAGCTAGATACTATTATTCTACTAAGGTATCACTTGCCAATACTATTCCAATGTATTGACCCACTGTGGCTGTAACTTGTGATGTTGCAGGTTACTATGATGAGGATTAGGGTTATGAGTCTACACTCAACATGCATGCCTGTGGCACATGAAGATGAAGACTTTTATTTATATTTTTAAGTTAAACTCTTGTACTATACTATGGCTATGGAGTTGTAAAAGACTATGTTATCTCTGGAATGACGATGTAATAATGACCCTTGTTTCTGTGTACTTCATCTTAAACTGTGGATGCTAGCAATTGATCAAAGGACTAGCATTGCAATCACAGGGACCTTTACCTTTAAAAAGTTGGGGACTTATAGATGGTATCAGAGCACTGTGTTGCCCATAGGATTATGACCCTAGGATTGGATTAGAAACCACTAAGGAAAAAATTTCAACACTTTGAAAAATTTCCACACTTTTATTTTTCTTCAAGTAAACTTTTCTAATCTTATTTCTCATCTCTATTTGTAGATGAACTCCATCAACGAAGTCGTAAGGAAGGGACCACTCATGACCATGACTTTGGAGTGTGAGACTGAATTTCCCAAGGCCCTCAAGAACCTTATGGTTACCATGGGGATACATGGTGCTGCTGTGTACAAAGGATTCCCTGTGATGGATGAAGGAGAGGAGTATTGGTGGGTGCAACTTCACTTGTACAAAAACAAGGAAGACAACCACAAGGAATAAGGATTCTGCATGGTCAGCAACTCAGAAATGCACACAACATTCTTTGACTCTGCAACAAATGCAGCTTGGAATGCTATCAAGGAGCTTGGTGATATACTCAAGTGCAGAATGCTCAACACCCAAAGCGACCTTAGAGAAGAAAAGAAGCATACCCAAGAGTTAGAGGCTACCAACCAACAGCTAAGGGAAGACATCATAGATTTAATATGGGAGTCTTATGAACAAGATAGACAGATGGCTACTAAGGATGCCCTGATAGCTATTTTGTCTAGTGAGTGAGAGTTGTAACGTATTTTGTTAGCTGGACCACCACACTTATCGTTTTTACTTCCAAAAATTTGTCTAAGTTATGTTGAACATTTGATGCTTGTAATGGATTTGTGTATGCCATGACTTGTGATATTTTGTCTTGTGATATTTTGTATTGTGATTTTTCTCTATTTGATGTTGATTCTAACTTTTCTCTATCTTATAAAAATATATGCCTAATGTTATTATCAACTTTTCCGAGGAGTTCAAGGGAACTCGTTTTGGTACTCGTCTCATTTAGCTCACTAGTGTGCTCAACCTTCCACTTCCTATCATCATGACACTTCCACTCACCAAGTTTGAGAGGAAGGACCTTTGGGGCTTCAGAGTCACTCAGCTGGGATGCCAGACAGAGCCAACCACAGAGACCATCACTTTCAAGCTGATGCATGACGACAAGGAGAAAGACCTAGATGTGGTCATGCAGGAGTTACTTGGGCGCCTGGTAGGGAGACACTCCACAGAGCTTAGAGGTCTTTACTTTCACCCCTTCAGGAGACGCAACGAGGAGGGTGAAGCTATAGAGTACGAGGATGCTACTAGAGAGACGATGGAGCCAATTCTTCTATACCTCCAGAACCTAGAGGGTCTTATTAGACACCTAGATACTGATAGGACCAACGTCATGCTTAGGAATGACGAGCTCCGGGTTCAGCTACGTGAGAAGGAAAACCTCTTCGCGGAGCAAGACGAGATAGTCAAGGAAATGGAGGCTAGGTTTGAAATCCAGGACAAGAAATTCAAGAGACAGGAGAAAAGAGTCCAAGACAGGAAAAAGAAGATCCGAGAGATGAAGGAAGAGCTAGAGGCCAAGGACTTCGATCTTGAGCATCAGCAGGGAGTGATCGAGAGGCTTTGCTCATAGAATAGGGCTCTTAGGGCCAAGATAGAGGCCTTGACTACTAGTGTTGATGAGTACAAGACCGCCATGGATAATGCAGGTCTTACCCTTGTTGACGTAGAGATTGATGCGGAGGAGTAGTGTGGACTACTCAATTATCTTTCATCTACCGTACTTTTGATTATTGAGTCGCAATGACCATCCAACATGTGGGTGGCTTGCTATGGTGTGTTTGCATTTCCAAACTTGTTGTCTATGTCGTTCAAACTATATGTTAATTTGATGTATGGTTATTGTGATTGAGTATGTGATGTATTGTTGCATGTTAAGCATCTACGGGTATCTCATTCTTATCCTTATGAAAACCACAGATGCCTCCTCGACGTGCCAACCCCAACCCAAACAACAACAACAACAACAATGTCCCTCCCGAGATGCAACAGTTGATGACAGCACAGGCACAACTGATGCAGATGATGACCACTTTCATGCAGAACCAGAATCAGAATAACAACAACAACAACAACAACAATAACAATAACAACAACAACCAGAATAATCCGCCAGGATTTGACATGCTCACCAGATTTCTAAGACTGAGGCCTGCAAAGTTCTCAGGAATCACTGATCCAATGGTGGCCAATGATTGGCTATGTTCAGTGAATAAGGATCTAGTGACTGTCGGCTGCATTGATGAAGAGAAGGTCAGGTTTGCAGCACATCTGTTGGAAGGGCCAGCAGCAACCTGGTGGGACAACTTTCAGATCACCACTCCCATTGAGGATGTAACTTGGGATATCTTTGAGGATGGATTCCGTACAGCTCACATCTCATCCGGAGTAATGAATTTGAAGAAGGAGCTCCACAATCTGAAGCAGCGTCACTGCAGCATGGCTGAGTATATTGAGGAATTCAACAATCTGGCGCGTTATGCACCGGATAAAGTTGATACAGATGCCAAGAGGAAGGATAAATTCCTCGAAGGACTGAATGATGAACTGAATTTGCAGTTGTATGTTGCCTATGTCCCAACCTACCAATCACTTTGTGACAAGGCTACCATCTTGGAGAACAAGATGAAACAGGTTGAAAGCAGAAAGAGGAAGCATAGCTTTGACAAGCACAGCTCGGGATCATCTCACAAGCATTCCCATCATGATGATGGTGGGAGTTCTGGATCCCACAAACATGGAAAGTACAACAACCACCACAGCCAAAACCACCATCATGACAACAAGCATCACCGCAGTCATGATAATGACAAGTATAAGAACCACAAGAGTGGACACAAGAGCCACCATAGTGGAGGTGGAAGTCAGCCTGCAAAGAGAGATATCAGTCAGGTTGAATGCTTCAAGTGTAAGAAGATGGGACACTATGTAAATGAGTGCCTAGAGAAGAAGGTTGAAGGAACCACCAAGCCCAACCCTGTCTAGAAGGGACAAGTGAACCACATCAATGTGGAAGAAATATATGAGGAACAAGATGTTGTGGCTGGTAAGTTCAAACTCAATTCTGTTCCAGCACTTGTTCTTTTTTATACTAGCGCATCGCATTCATTCATATAAAGAGCATTTGTTGATAGAAATGAACTTCCAGTTGAAACTATTGGGTGTCCTATAAAACTAAGTTCTACTGGTGGAGAAATGATAGTGAACTCAGAATATCATGACCTAGTCAGAGAATTTGGGAAGTATAAGTTTCCTGTTAATTTTATAATCCTAAATTCCCAAGGATTGGATGTCATTTTGGGAATGGACTGGATGACTAAGTACAAGGGAGTGCTAGATGTGCCAATCATACTGTCACACTCACAACCCCGGATAATAAAAGGATTAGATTCAAGACTAACTTTGAATCAAACGGGAGTAAGCTAAATTCTCTTAAGGGGGTTAGCATAGACAGTGTGCTAATTGTGAGAGAATATCTAGATGTGTTTCTGGAGGAATTGCCAGGAATGCCACCAGATAGAGATGTGGAGTTTCTGGTTGACTTGCTGCCAGGATCAGGACCAATAGCAAAGAGACCTTACAAGATGCCGGTTGATGAGTTGAAGGAACTCAAGAAACAACTTGGAGAACAGTTGCAGAAAGGATTTATTCAACCAAGTTCTTCATCTTGGGGAGCACCAGTCTTGTTTGTTGAAAAGAAATATATAAGTAAAAGGTTATGCATAGATTATCGTTCACTCAATGAGGTGACTATCAAGAACAAATATCCTTTGCCCAGAATCAATGACTTGTTTGATCAGTTAGAAGGAGCCCGTGTGTTCTCAAAGATTGATCTCGGTCAGGTTATTTTCATCATAAGATAAGGGAACAAGACATACCTAAGACCGTTTTCACCACTAGGTATGGATTGTATGAGTACACTGTGATGCCATTTGGTTTGACCAATGCGCTAGCCTACTTCATGAATATGATGAACAAGGTGTTCATGAAGTTTCTTGACAAGTTTGTTGTCGTATTCATCGATGACATTCTGATCTATTCCAAGAGAAATGAAGAGCATGAAGGACATTTGAGTTTGATACTTGAGAAGCTTAGAGAGCATAAGCTGTATGCCAAATTCAGCAAGTGTGAATTCTAGTTGAATGAAGTTGGATTTCATGGACACATTGTGTCAGGAGATGGTGTAGCAGATGATGTGAACTCAGTTTCCAAGAGTTGAAGAAGAGACTAGTGACAACACCAGTCTTATGTCTGCCAGACTTGGAGAAGGATTTCTAAGTGTATTGTGATGCATCTCATCAAGGATTAGGTGGAGTTCCGATGCAAGAAGGGAAAGTTGTGGCTTATGCCTCGAGACAACTCAAAACTCATGAAGTAAATTATCCTACTCATGATTTAGAGTTAACCTCTGTTGTCCATGCACTCAAAACATGGAGACATTATCTTTTGGGAAAGCGATGTGAAGTGTTCACAAATCACAAAAGTTTGAAGTATATCTTCACTCAGAAAGAAATCCACATGAGACAAATAAGATGGATAGAACTCATCAGGGACTACGACTTGAGTTTGCAATACCACCCAGGTAAAGAAAATGTTGTAGCGGATGGATTAAGCCGTAAGGTTTATGTGAATGGCCTTACTAAGGGATAATTGCCAGATGATCTGTGTGCCCAATTCAAAGATCTCAGATTGGAGATTGTGCCTGAAGGACATCTCATGTCATTGGATGTTCAACCCACTTTGTTGGACAAAATCAAGGAAGCCCAAAAGACGGACAAGGAAATTGAAGAGATTAAGGAGAAGATTGGTAAAGGAAAAGCCAAAGGATTCCATGGAGACGAACAGGGTACTTTATGGTATGGAAAACGTATCTGCATTCCGCAAGATCCGGAGCTTCGGAAACTGGTTTTACAAGAAGCACACAACTCACCATATTCCATTCATCCGAGTAACACTAAAATGTACATGGATGTGAAGGAACTATTTTGGTGGAATAATCTCAAGAAGGACATCGCCGAACATATTACTTTGTGATGTATGTAGTAGAGTGAAAGCGGAACATCAGAAACCAGCAGGATTGTTACAACCACTAGCTATCCCTGATTGGAAGTGGGACAAGATTGGCATGGATTTCATCACTGGACTGCCAAGGACTAGATCGGGTTATGATTCTATTTGGGTCATAGTGGATCGCCTAACTAAAGTGGCTCATTTCATACCCGTGAAGACAACCTATACAAATGCTAAGTTAGCCAGGATCTATATGAATAGGATTGTGTGTCTGCATGGAGTACCCAAGAGTATTGTGTCTGATAGGGGAACTCAATTCACTTCCCATTTTTGGAGGCAACTGCATGAGTCATTGGGAACGAGATTGGAATTCAGTACCAACCAGATTTTAGAGGATATGTTGAGGGCATGTGCCCTAGACTATGGAGCTAGTTGGGATGAAAGTCTTCCTTACCTGTAATTCTCTTACAACAACAGCTATCAAGCCAGTATTGAGATGGCACCGTTTGAGTTTCTTTATGGAATAAAGTGTACTACACCATTGCTATGGAATGGTGTTGGAGAAAGAAACTTGTTCGGGCCAGAACTAATCAAGGAAGCTGAAGAGAAAGTCAAGTTAGTAAAAGACAGATTGAAGATAGAACAGTACCGACAAAAGAGCTACGTAGATCCTAAGCGTAGAGAAGTCACCTATGAGGTGGGTGATAGAGCATCTCTTAGAGTATCACCACTTCATGGAGTGAAGAGTTTTGGAGTCAAAAGAAAATTGGCCCCAAGATATGTTGGACCATTCAAGATTCTGAGCCGTAAAGGAGAAGTAGCATATGAGATTGAATTGCCTGAATCATTGTCTGCCGTTCACAATGTGTTTCATGTGAGCCAGCTAAAGAAATGCCATCCGGAGATGGAAGAGACTTCTTTGAAGGATACTATACCTTTGGAGGAGGTCCAATTGGAAAGTGATATCACCTATGAAGAAAAACCTATCAAGATTCTCAAGACTGCAGAAAGAGTAACTCCGACAAAGACTATCGAATTCTGCAAAGTTCAGTGGAACCATCATTCCGAGGAAGAAGCAACTTGGGAAAGAGAAGATGATCTTCGGAAAGACCACCCTCACCTATTTGCTAGCCAATCCGAATCGCGAGGGAGAGATTCACCTTATGGGGGTTAGATTTGTAACATCCCAAGAATCATGATTTCAAAGTTTGCATATCATTCATGCATTCATAATCATTTTAGGATCATTTTCAAATAATATTTCAAAAAACATAAGCATTTTTTGTCTAATATTTTATGTATGCAAGGCAATGGCCTTATTGCTACTCTCTAATATGAGAATACTTGTTTTAACCAGAAAAGATTTGAACATAGGTTTGGTTGATATTTCCAAAGCTTGGTCATATTTTTCAAAACAAAATATGATTTCAAAACCATTCATATGCCTAATATAAATAAATAAATTAAAGCATGATTTATTTCTAAAATCCAATGGACCAATGTATTTTTGAGTGAACAACATTGTTCTGTAGTCAAATATGTGTATGGTCCACTTTACAAAAATTCAGAACAAGTTTGAATTCAAACCCATATGAAAAGCATTTGAAACTGAATTCAGAAAATCAAAATAGAAATGGAAAAGAATAAAAGAAAACAGAAAGGGCCGGCACCACTTATTCGGCCCAGCAGCAGACCTAGCCCAGTAGCCAGCCCACCTAGTTTTCCCCTCTCCCTCTATTTCTCACCCAGCCCGCACACACCCCCTCACTGACACCTCGGACCCACCAGCCACGTCAACCTCGTCGTCAATCTCGCGCTGAAGACCTGCTCGCCGAGGCCGTTTCCTCCCTGACGCAAATGCACTTAAATTCCATTGATGCAGCGCGTGATTCTCGCCTCTGCTCCGGCTACTTAACCCCTACCCCTCTGCGACCATTTCCCCTCACTCAGCACCCCCACTCTACCACCAGGCTGCCCATATTTTGCAGAACACTGCCGCAGTACCAACGAAGGCGGACGACGAAATTCCGGTGAGCCTGACCGCCCCTGTCCTTGTAGTTCATACGAGCGTGTTCCTTGTGACCTTTTGCATCCGCTGACATCGTTCGTTTGTCCGCGCATGACCCAGGCTGCCGTCCCCGTTCAAGTCTGCAAGCGACAGAGCCGCCGCTCAACTCCGGCGATCGATTATGGTAATTAATGAGCGCCCCTTGACCTCGCTTGCATACGACCAGGTTTGCCTTGTCCTTGCGCAGCTACTGATACCTCTGGCTTGTGCTAGGACGACCCAGAGCCTCGGCAACGACCTCGTCTGTAAGGACCCGCCGCCGCCAGCAACTCCGACGAGCTCTAAGCCCGCTACAGCACACCCCCTGCCAACCGCGACCATGTTGAGCTCCCTCATGCACGTACGAGTCTGGTAAGCATCATCACCACCCCTAGGCCTCGCTAGAATCGTCGTTCCACCACCGCCAGTAGCGCCTCCGCCGCATCGCTGTCGCTAGCGCCGCCCATCTTTGGTTGTGTGCTCAGCAGCGTTGGATCTAGATCTAACGTTTCAGATTAGATCACTTAAACGAACCGGTACGAGCAGATCTGGTCGTGCACTGTCACTTAAATACAATGGCCCTCATCGATCGATCCGTGTGAATCGGTATCAGCGAATCAGAACATGACGTGTGGCCTCTAGTTTGATTTAAAAATAGAATCATTTCGATTAGATGTTAAACCTGCAAAATTCATAACTTTTGATCCACACGTCTAAATTTTGCAAATTTTATATCAATGGAATCAGGAAGAAGAATTCTATCCAACCATGTACTTTGTTTAATGAATTTATTCTATAAAGTTAGTTTTTTTTGCAGAGACATTTGTAGGATTATTTTGTGTATAAAAATTAATTGGAAATTGTTTTAAAGGCCAAATAAAGTTTACTTGTTACATAGTCTATCTTGCAAATTTCATTGAATTGGATTCTTGACCACACCATTCTATGATGTGCATCCAAGTACTCCTTCAAAGCAGGTTTTTTTATACAACATTTTCAAATGATACAGATGCTTTCTCAAACTGTATGTGTATGAAGCTGGCCATAGGTTGTCAGTATAAAATTTACCCTTGAATTTCTTTATAAAATTCTACACTAAGTGTCGCATACATTTCCTATGCTCTACTCCGGGGAATACTGCTTCTACAACTTTCTCCAAACCTTTGCAAGCGTCCGTGTGGATAATAAGTCCTGGTGGATGACCTACAAGGTCGCGCAAATTCTCTAGAAACCAAGTCCAACTTTCCTCTGACTCAATCTCCAAAACTTCATAAGCAATAGAAAACATCCAATTGTGGCTATCAACTGCAGTAGCAGCTACTAGCTGTCCTTTAAATCTTCCATAAAGACCTGTTGTATCCACGGCCAAATAAGGCTGCAACCATTCAGAAACCCTTGGCAGCAAGCTTTGAAACAAACAAAAGCCCTTCTAAAGCACTCCTTCTCCATTATCTTCCCTCTTATTGGGGCCCCAGAGGAAAATTCTTTCTCTATGGATGAGTCCCAAACGTATGACATCCCCCAGGTTTCTGATGAAGAAAATAGCTTTATAACTGCCTCATATACCGAGGAAGAGGTCAAGAAAGCAGTTTTTCAAATGGAACATAACAAAGCACCAGGACCCGATGGCTTCCCAGCGGAATTTTACCAAAAATTCTGGGATGTTATTAAGGAGGACCTGATGACTTTGTTTGGGTTTTTACAAGCCGGACAATTGGATCTCTTTAGACTTAACTTTAGCAATATAATTTTACTGCCTAAGGTTAACAATGTAGAACGTATACAACAGTATCGTCCTATCTGCTTGCTTAACGTTAGCTTTAAGATTTTTACTAAAGTTGCCACAATTAGACTAAACTCGGTCGCTGACAATGTTGTTAGCCCGTCTCAAACTGCGTTCATGCAAGGACGAAATATCCTAGATGGTGTTGTAATTCTGCATGAAACAATCCATGAACTACACTCAAAAAAATTAAATGGTGTATTGTTCAAGATTGACTTTGAGAAAGCATACGATAAAGTTAATTGGGCTTTCCTCCAGCAAACACTTCGCATGAAAGACTTTTCTGAGGAGTGGCGCTATCTTATTCAGTCTTTTGTGTCTGGGGGGAGTGTTGCCATTCAAGTAAATGAAGATACTGGCAAATACTTCCAAACCAAGAAAGGACTGAGACAAGGGGATCCATTATCGCCTTTACTATTTAATATAGTGGCTGATATGTTAGCTATCCTTATTGAGAGAGCAAAGACTGATGGTCAAATTGAAGGATTAGTTCCACATCTTGTCGATGGTGGACTTTCTATTCTTAAATATGCCTATGATACAATTCTTTTTATGGAACATGATCTGGAGAAGGCTAAGAATCTGAAATTAATATTATCAGCATTCGAGCAGTTATCTGGGCTTAAAATAAACTTCCATAAGAGTGATTTGTATTGTTTTGGCGAGGCCCAAAACGAGGCCCACCTATATACTGAACTTTTTGGTTGTGGTCAGGGTCAATTTCCAATCAATTATTTGGGAATACCGATTCATTATCGGCGTCTCACAATTTCTGAATGGAAACTTGTTGAGAACAGGCTACAAAAACGTCTTAATAGTTGGAAAGGTAAATTGTTATCCCTTGGTGGAAGACTAGTACTCATAAATTCAGTACTTAATAATATGGTACTGTATATGATCTCGTTTTTCCAATTACCAAAAGGGGTCTTGAACAAAGTGGATTATTTCCGTTCAAGATTCTTTTGGCAAGGGGATAGTGAAAAAAAGAAATATCGACTGGCCAAATGGAATGTGGTTTGCCGTCCGAAGGAGTTTGGTGGACTGGGCATACACGATTTGCATGTCAAAAACACCGCACTCCTGGGCAAATGGTTGTTTAAACTACTTACGGAAGATGGTGTTTGGCAAACCATGTTATGGAGGAAATATGTGGGGTCCAAGGCTGTGTCTCAAGTGGTTTGGAAATCCGGAGATTCACATTTTTGGGCGGGTCTTATGGCCACCAAGAAACATTTCTTTCGTTTTGGTGCTTTCGAGATTAAAGATGGATCACATATTAGGTTTTGGGAAGATAAGTGGCTTGGCCAAACTACTCTTCGCGAACAATATCCAGCTTTATATTCGATTGTTAGACACAAAGGAGATACAATTTCCATAGTGATGGAAGACTATCCTCCTAATGTGTCTTTCAGAAGAAGTCTCATCGGTCCTAGATTGGTATCTTGGAATAATTTATTATTACGTTTATCCATGATACAATTGTCGGACGGTGTTGACGTGTTCAAATGGAAATTACTAGAAAGTGGTAAATTTTCTGTTGGCTCACTATATAAAGCCTTGGTCCAACCTGATATCCCGGTCGATGATAATAGTAAATTTGGAAAATAAAAATACCCCTTAAGACGAAGATATTCGCTTGGTATCTACGGAGAGGGGTAATTCTAACAAAAGATAATCTTGCAAAGAGGAATTGGCATGGAAGTACACAATGTGTTTTTTGTCATCAAGATGAGACAATTCGCCATTTATTCTTCCATTGCAAATTTGCTCGCTCTATATGGTCATTCATCCAAATAGCTTCTGGTTTATCTCCGCCACGTTCTGTAACCAATGTCTTTGGTAATTGGTTGCATGGAATTGTTGATAAGTACAGAACTTTGTTTAGGGTGGGAGCGCTTGCCATTATATGGTCGCTATGGCTTTGTAGAAACGACAAGATTTTTAATAACAGTGTGTCTTCTCCTCTGCAGGTTATCTATCGAGCAACGTCTATCCTCCGATCATGAAATATTCTCCAACGTATGGAGTTTCGCGACTTATTTATGGAGGGATGTATGCGATTGGAGGACACGGCAAGGGATATTTTCTCCCGACATGGATGGCCGCGTGATCTGAGGATTGATCTATCTTAGATTCTAGTCATTTATTTACATAGTACTCTTGTGTATTGCTTGTTTACTTTCTACCTTACTTCTGTCGTTCGTGTGGCTGTGTGCATCTTAGTTATGCAGAGGCCGGGTGTAAACATTAAACACTTAATAAATGTGCCCATTTCAAAAAAAAAAATCTTCCCTCTTATTTTGTACTGAACTTGTAATAACCTAGATTTTTGAGTTATTGATTAATTCTAGTTAATTGATATTTGATCCATAAATATTTTGATTTGGCTAATATCAAATGTTTAATCTTGTTGTTTATTTATGCATGCAATAAGAATAAGAGGAGTTAATTAATCATAGTGAAGTGAGAATATGATTTGCATAGTCGATAGTACTAAGAACCTTGGTTTCATTAGATGTAGCTAGCTAGTACTAATAGTGTGTGTCGTTATGTGAGAAGAATAAAAGTGGAGCTAGCTTGGCATTACATGCACTCAGGTTGTACTAGTAGTAGTGTACGTACGAGTAGCTAACTACAAATAGTGGTACAAGATATTTGTATGAGGATGCCACGTGGACACATAGGAGAGGACCTTGGGACATGCTGGCCAGGTTTGGTCGGCAAGACTCCTCCGTGGACCTTTCCATGGACCTTTCCATGGACTAACACGTATCCAAGAGAAGTGACTTTTGACTAACTTAGAAGGGCAGCATCTATAGACGATTTTCAGTTGGCAGCTCAAGCGCGGCAAGCGGCGCTTAGATATATTGCATCCATGTCAAACGTGGGACTGCCAATCGGGCCCATCCTTTTGTTGGTCGTTTTTTTACTCTAGCTTTTCACTTGTCCGCATGCCTACAAATGGTCATGATTAATTTTGACCAGTGAGCGGTGGTGGTCTTTACTTGGGCACATGTAAATTGATTATATTTATCGGTTGATTATATTCATCGGTTATCCTGTAAGGTGTGAAAAGGCTGGTTGCCAGAGAAGGACAAGAGTGACGGTATGAATCGTGACACCAAATAGGTAATATATACGCAGTATGATTAGATATATCACAAATTAAACCGTTTACGAGTGTGTCGTAATAGACACACTGTGCAACAACGTCGTATAGATGGCGCGGCGAAGCGCGCCTATTTGTCTAGTATATTTAGAAGGAGGCACTGCTGAATTTTAGAGGAGAGCCGATGCTGAATAGAGTTATAGTTCTAGGGTTTATTTGATTGATGGTTTTCTATTGGTGGGGTTTATTGATGGGGTTTTATCTATGTTAATCATTATGCCAAGACTTTAAGGGATTTTTATTTTCGTGTCATTGGTTCGTTAGTTGTATCTAGTTTTTTTTAGCCGCTTAACTTTTTCTCACTTTTCCCCTCGCTATGTTATGAAACCCTCTCAGATGTTTGCAGGTGCTCGGACTGAGGGTTGCCATCATTTGAAAGGCTTAACCATTACATGCTGACTGGTGGGACCGCGTTGGAGTGGGTCGTGCATTGAGCGTTACGTTACGTGGCCTCGACCGTTACATGTTGGCGGATGGAGTCGTGTTGGGACGGGTCCTGCATACGTGGTGAAGAGTGGGGCCGCGTTGAAACGGATCTTGCATACGTGGTGAAGAGTGGGTCGCATAGAGACACGTCGGACCGGCCATTCTCGCTCACCCAAAGCATTCGCTTTCCCCTAAGTCTGGAACAGCTCCCACACTGCCCCTCCGCTGCCCCGCCGTCGTGTCCTCCTACCTTATGTCGTCCTCGGCCCGAGAGCCGCCCCTCCCCCTAGATAGACTGGATACTAGTATAATTCGTGGTTGATCCAGTGCTGGCATTTCTGCTGGCGGTTAGACTAGATACTAGCGTAATTCGTGGTTGTGAACAATATCTCTCTGGATTTTACTTCTCAGCGGTGGTTGCAACCTCCATAACTCTCAGGGATAGATAAAATATATTGTAAATTCCCCTAAGCAGTGGCGATTCAGTTGGTTTGCAAGAGTGTTTATAATTATGAAACTCTCGCACGCTCTGAAACTATAACTGACACAACTCTCGTACGGCTAGCGATTCACTTTCAAATTAAAAATATTATATAACTCTTAATGTACAAGAGTGTTTATAGTTGACACAACTCTTAAGCACTTTTAAACTGAAAAAATACAACTCTTAATGTAAAAGAGTGTTTATAATTGACACAACTCTTGAATACTTTTAAATTAAAAAAATTATACAACTCTTAATGTAAAAGAGTGTTTATAAATGACACAACTCTTGAACACTTTCAAATTAAAAAAAATATACAACTCTTAGTGTAAAAGAGTGTTTATAATTGACACAACCCTTAAACACTTTCAAATTAAAAAAATTATATAACTCTTAATATAAAAGAGTGTTTATAATTGACACAACTCTTGAACACTTTCAAATTAAAAAAATCATACAACTCTTAATGTAAAAGAGTGTTTATAATTTCCACAACTCTTGAACACTTTCAAATTGAAAAAAAATTATACAGCTCTTACTGTAAAAGAGTGTTTATAATTGATACAACTCTTGAACACTTTCAAATTAAAAAAAATACAACTCTTAATGTAAAAGAGTGTTTATAATGGACACGACTCTTAAACACTTTCAAATTAAAAAAATCATACAACTCTTAATGTAAAAGAGTGTTTATAATTTCCACAACTCTTGAACACTTTCAAATTGAAAAAAAAATTATACAGCTCTTACTGTAAAAGAGTGTTTATAATTGATACAACTCTTGAACACTTTCAAATTAAAAAAAATACAACTCTTAATGTAAAAGAGTGTTTATAATGGACACGAATCTTAAACACTTTCAAATTAAAAAAATCATACAACTCTTAATGTAAAAGAGTGTTTATAATTGACATAACTCTTTAACACTTTCAAATTAAAAAAAATTATACAACTCTTAATGTAAAAGAGTGTTACCATTTTTAGAGCGCGAAAAGTGATCCCTAAACTTGGGTATACGAAAATTATAAACCTTTGAACACTGTGAAATCGAACTTAATACGTGATAATGATGTGCTAAGAAAATCTTGAGAAATTATCATTTTCATATACACCTTTGAACGCTTTGAAATCGCACTTAGAACATGATAATGTTGTGATAATAAAATCCTGATCATTTATTATTTTCAAACTCATTTATTTATGGAGTTAAAGCATCGGTGGAAACTCGTTATTTTGCATGGATAGAGGGTGCCACCCGACAGATACATGGGTTATCCTGTCTAATAGATCATACTAGATCACAGATGATCAATCAGAGGATCAACGGTTGGTGGGTACGATCCGTGTGATAACTATCTCGACCAATCAGAGCGTAGCAGCCAAGATGAGCACATGTGCGAGAGTTTGTAACTAAGAGAGAGGGGAAAACTTAGTAGAACTTAACAACCAATGGAAAAACTAAGTCGAACTTAAAAACCAAGGGCAAAAATGATAAGGGGGTTCAAATAGAAAACATAATGAGATTTCAAAAATGGAAAATGCTTCTTTTATACAATAAAATACATATTGGCATACATCAAACTATTTGTAATTCAAATATATATCAGTTTTACAATTATTGCCTCATTCAGACAAATTATGTTTTAGGGAGGGATGTTTTGGGAAGAGGCTTGATTAGAAAGCCATGAACCTTCATAGATAGTAGGTGATTTGAGAATTGGTGATTTAGATTAAAACTTGATTTATATAGATTTCTTATGGTGGAAGGTCACATAATAAGACTCCCTGGATAGATGCCACTATGTTTTGATCTTTTTGAATTTGTTGTGCATAAAATGACTCAATTATCTAGCTAAAACGCATTCGTTGATTCTCTGTTGACCAGCCACCGTAGGGTAAAAGTGAGTATATTGCACACGGCTGTGTTAGTACTAGAGGGCAAAACTGAGTACAACCATAGTGCCAGTGCTACACTCAAGGGTATAACTGAGCACAACTAAGTGGCCAAGGTTAGACACGAGGGGGAAAACATGACGCACAGTACGCGTGTCGTGGTGCACGGGGGGGTAGGGGACACGTGTGATCGTGCATGGTGCAGTAGCCTATGAGGTTACACGGTGCATGGTGGTGCAATGAAACGTCTCCTCCCTTCACCTTTATAGAGGCCTCCTCACTCTCACTCATCACTCACTCGCTCACTCCCTCACGCAACCATCTCAACTGTCGCATCACCTTCTTCAAACCCCCAAGAAAACCCTAACCACGCCAGCGATGGAGAAGAACGGCGCGGTGGCCATCGTCGCTTCAAGGCATCTGCCTAGGAGGGCCCCGTCCCCGTACAGGCCCTCGTCGAGGCATTGAAGGCAGCCACCATCCCCGTCCAGATCCCCGTCCCTGTCCCCGCTTCCGTCGTAGCTAGCGGAGAGGAGGACCCCGTCCCCGTACAGGCCCACGCCATTCTCCTGCAGATCCTGCATGTCTAGGACCCCTGCGAGGACAACGATTACATCAGGCCAGAGAACCCCTTCGACACCATATTAGCCGACTCATGGTCGGAAGTAACTAGGGTTTTCTCCCCTTCCTTTGTTCTTCCCCCATTCCCATCATTGGATGCTAGATTGTGTGTTATTAGGGCTCACTTGTTCGTATTTTCAATCGTTGGATGCTAGGTATTTTACAGTAGCTAATCCTCTTGTGTTAGATATCGTATTTCGATGAATGCCCCTATTTGGGATCAGTACTAGCACCGATCTGTAGTTGGGATCATTACTATCACCGATCTGTAGTTGGGATCATTACTAGCACCGATCTTTAGTTGGGATCAGTATTCGATTTGGTTTGAGATTTCGGGATTGGAGAATAATCAAGGGATCTCGATCAGTTAATTTATGCAAGTAATCAATCCCGATAATCACGATATCTCAATCATGTCCTTATTACACGCTACTGTTTTTTGTAGTAGGTGGATAGCAGCGACGTCTACAGCGACGACGAGTCCACAGACACCAAGACTCATCAGGTGATGAGGAAGCTAAAGTCCGTCCAATTCAACGGCCTCTTCGCTGGCGATGTCTACAGGTGCCCCTTCTGCACTAGGGGCCTCGCCACCGACTTCAACTCCCTTGTGAGGCATGCCGAGGACATGAAGACCTACGGCCTATCAAAGAACGTCAATGCCTTCAGAGCCAAGCACCAGGCGGTCGGTTTTCATCGAGGAGGGTCGCATGCCCCTGATCTTTTGTTTTGTTGTTTGTGTTGAACTTGTAAGCTACTTCTCAGCAGCCTAATTGTTGAACCTCGTTTAAGTACTGTACTATATAATCCTTTATTAGCTTCTTTATCTACATCTAATCTATTTATCTACATATTTATGGTGCTGGTTAGATTTGCTGTCAGATTGAAAAAATACGAGGGCCAAAAGGAACCATGAATGAGGAGAGAAGCTGCTGTAGATTCGCTGCCTTTGTGGGCAAAAATAATAACTGATAGCGACATAAAGGGGAAAAGGCGCTCTTAAAAAGTCCAATCATAAAAATAACAAAAAAGGAATCTTCCAATTTAGGTGACAGGGCACACATATCTACCAAGTGCGCCCCACATGGTCCCACACCATATCCCCAAAACGCGTTCCCAACAAGTCGGCCCCACGCAGTCCAACATGGAGGGTCCTACTACGGGACCCGACTGAACGTGGCCTCACCTGTCAGCACGTAACGGGGGGGAGGGGTACTACTTGTCAGCACGTAATGGCGAGGGTCCACTACGGGACCCACCTGAATGCGGCCCCACTTGTCAGCACGTAACAGCGAGGGTCCACTAACGTGACCAATGGAGAACGAGTTTCAGACCGATGTGAGAGTTTTAGACAAGGAGCTGGGCAAAAGTAAGGAAAAGTTAAGCGGCTTGTGAAAAGTGAGTACAACTAATGAACTAGCGGCACGAAAATAGAAATTCCTATCTTTAATTCATTCAGGCAAACTTTTTATACATCTTTCATATACTTTGTAAAGTATGTTTTTCTGTTAAATCTATGACGCATTATTTGAGATAGATATTTCCCTTGAAGTATTCATGGACAAATACGCTGGTGTCGGTATATGGTGATGGATCTGCCAGAGTCACCGGTACGAGCCGGGTATTTGGCAGAATATGGCTTGAGAGAAATAATAATAATTGGTTTTCTAAAGTAAAACTTGGTGCTATGAAGGTAATCGTATTGTACCAATCACAGTCCAGGTATGAGACTGGCCGAGTTCTCCTCTCGGGATGGCCCTGAAACGGAACATGTCAGTGATGGATCCGTAGGAGCGATTGACATAAGTAAATTCAGGTGTTCTGGTTCTAGTGGGTAAAAGGGCTATGTTCTTCTAGAGTCCTATGTGGTTCTAGTTGAGGTTGTCGATGTTGGGTACCACTCTACTGAGTATAAAAGCGATAATATTAACCCCACACATGAAAGTAAGCATTTCAGGTTTGGGAATGCTTACTTTCATGTGTGGCACCGTGTGTTTTAAATTGCTTAATTACTTCAACCACTTATTTTCATAAAGAAAGTCTATTTTACAATTTATATGATTGTGTGTATGATTAGTTTGTGAAGTACCTGTTGTACTCACCCTTGCTCCCTAATGTTTTTGGACGCAGTCGACGATAAGTTAGCACATACGGAGAAGTCATCTTCAGAAGTTTAGCTGGATCGGTGGGCGGGAAGCGATAGAGAATATAGTTGTACATCTTTGTAAATGTAAAAAAAATGTAATAAAATTAGTTTGAGCTTCTCAAGATCCATTGTACTGGCTTATAACTATCATTTAGCCTTGCAGGAATATAGACCTCGCGCGCAGCGGCTGTCATTCTCCCAGGGCCAGTCTCGGGGCATGACAGAACTTTATGCCTGTCTATCTGTACAACAATACCTGGACTAGCCATCTCCACTTCAGCTTTGAAGCTGTAAAGCAACTGAAAACTTTCATTCCATGGACCATTGGTCCTCTCAAGAGCCATTTCCTTTTCATAGAACATCCTCATGTAGGGTACTATAATATTAAACTTTTTAGAAACATCTTTTATGAGAACTGTTGCACCAAGTGATGGGTTCGCTCTCATCCAATCCATGATTGCATCTGCCAACCACCTCGGCTATGCTAGTTTTGTTTTGTCCTTTGGCTATCCCTCTTGAGGTGGACAAGAATGTTCGAACCGTTTAATTTTTATTGAAACATAATGAAAATGTCAGGTATAGCTAACAAACTCTACACAATGATCTAAAATACACAACCGGTTGTAATACCTGAACCAAACTGCTCCTGAGCATAGTGGATGCATGCATCCTCCACCTACACCTCTTGTATGGGCACTTCACTGTGAACCTTGCTGGCTCACTCTTAATAACATCATAATAATTATTGGTGCGAATGCAATATGGTAAGGGCATTACGACAATCCCGCATCATTTCAAATACGGTGCCTTCTAAAATCTTAGGATCGTCCCTGTCGCACTCAATTACTGGCAAGTCCTCACCATCGTACTCGTCTAAAACGAGGCTATAATTGTTCTCCTCGTTCTCTTTATCATCATTGTCATCAAATATGGCACCCTGGGAAATTTCATCCGTGTATTTATCCTCTGGTGCCTATTTACTGAATCTATCTACAAATTCAGGAAACATCAACTCATCCGCATCATCTAGTAGAGGCGCTCCCTCGTCAGCCTCTGCCTCGTTCTCCACATTGGCCACACGAGCGGTTTGTCTTACACTCGTAGTGCAAACAGATGGTACTGCTGTGGACCTACAAGGATCGCCGGGGCGCACAATATTAGTAGAGACAGTAGAGACACATAATGTCCAACCACCTGATGATGTGTGACCACCAGATGGTGATTTAACACTCTTTCCCGTGTGTTCAACTTTAGGTTGCACATGGGGACGAATTCGAACAAAACGTTTGATAGCATTTATAGATAAAAGCATTACCAGATCATCTTCGCTAGTTAATGGGAGCAATCTTTGCTCGCTAATATTCAAATATTGAAAATCAACTGAATCGCCACTGCTCTAGGGGAATTTACAATAGATTTTATCTATCAAATATCTGAGAGTTATGGAGGTTGCAACCACCGCTGGAAAGTAAAATCCACAGAGATATTGTTCACAACCATGAATTACGCTAGTATATCCAGCCTAATCGCCAGCCAAAATGCCAGCACTGGATCAATCCTATTAGAAAAGCAAGGAAATTTGAGCACCATCAATTCACGCTGAAATACTGACAACAATAAACCCATAAAGGGAATTGATGCTTACCCAGATGGAATCCATGAGTTAGATCCCTGCGATTCCACCCAATCTTCTCCGTGCTCGACGTGGATGGACGGTACACTAGCCGACATTACATACTGTTCTTCGAAAGGACTATATCTAGCGGGGGTGGGAGCGGAGCTGAAGGTGGAGTGGGCTCCGCGGCTAGGGGGAGGGGCGGCTCTAGGGACGAGGACGACATAAGGTAGGAGGGCACAATGCCGGGGCATCGGAAGGGCGGTGTGGGAGCTGTTCTAGGCTCGGGGGGGGAGCGATTGCTTTGGCTGAGCGAGAATGGCCGGTCCGACGTGTCTCCATGTGGCCCCACCCTTCACCGCGTATGCAAGACCCTTCCCAACGTGGCCTCATGAGTGCATATTTGCATCAAGTTTACATTATTATTTTGCATTGTAGATGTAGGATTTTGGTATTTTATGGTGTTTGCATGCACTTTTTATGTTTATTTTTACCAGGATTAGATCAGATGATGGATCCAATGGACACAATTCTTGGAGCAATTCTACTGGAGAGAAAAGGAGCCAAAAACTTCGTAAATCGCTTATTTGGGAAATATTAATAATATTATAAGAAAACCCAAAGTGAGCAAAGGAGGCAGAAGGGTTGGCGACCAACTATACGGGCCACCGATGTATAGTTGCCGCCGTATAGTTGGCGCCGCCTCCACCTACTTAAATAGTTTCACCCCGTGCAACTGGTTCAGGGAGACGACATATATAATACCCAGAAATCGCTGAAACCTAACCCCATAAGGCATCTATAGGGGGAATTTGCCCTAGGGATTCATCTTCGCCCTACGCAGATCTGGGAGGTCAAGGCATCAATCTCCATCTTCATCAACCGCTGCATTTTCATCACCATCATCATCTCCATCCATCCCATTTATATCTTGTATTAATTCTTGCACTAGTTGTGTATTCATACAAGTACTATTTATCGATAATCGTTTTCATTACCATTGCCATGATGTTGTTTGCCTCCATGTCTGAGTAGATCATTAGTTCTTGGGGAGATGGAGAAACCCTAGCATGAGATTGAAATATGATAAAGTTTATTATGATATTCATCACTATGACCATGTGTTAGATTGTCTACATATTGATGTTGGGAGAAGTCGACCTCTCCAATATTTGCCTCTTGTGGGGACTTGATGTAGGGAACTACTTGTTGGTAGAGAGAGGGATGTTAGTACTTATAGTGACTATAAAGCTGTCGGAACCGCTTACGTATCAACTTGGGAATCGTGGAAACTCATAAAACACTATCCATGCCATGGGTTATGTCCTGCGGGATTATGTCCCTTAATAGCGTAGTAATTCAATTGATGTTGATTAATGTCTGTTGTGGCTATGAGGATGATTTGAGCAGTGGTTGCTGCCTTTTTGTCAAAATACAGAATTCCTCCCACAGATACATAGTTGATAATGTTCATGGTAATAATCTTTACCTTAGCCCTTTATAATGCTAGTGGTGTATCTGCTAATACCTGAGAACGCCTTTTCCCACTAAAGTTTCAAATCTCTTTTACATACGCGATATTTATTTTCTGTATTCAGTTTTATTTACTTTACTCATTGTTCTCTTATACCAAAAACCCAAAAAAAATCTTTTTACACATTACTCGCATTTTATCTTGTTACTTAGAACTTTATTTAACATTTCTAGTATTATTATTTAATTCAAAAATTCTTAGACTTTAGAATCCTGCTCCCTGTGGGATCGATCTCTTTATTTAGAAACAAGCTACAACTGATCTATGCACTTGCAGTCATCATGGCCCCACCCTTCACCACGTATACAGGACCCGTCCCAACACAACCCCACCTGTCAGCATGCAACGATCGAGGCCACGTAACTTACCACTCAACGCACGACCCACCCCAATGCGGACCCACCAGTCAGCATGTAACGGTCAAGCCTCTGACCTGACGGCATCCCTCCATCTAAGCGCCTGCGAGGGTTTCATAACATGGCGAGGGGAAAAGTGAGGAAAAGTTAAGCGGCTGAGGAAAACTGAGTATAACTAACGAACCAAGGGCACGAAAATAGAAATCTCTTTACTATTTGCGGATTACTACCTTGTCTTCATTCAAGCTGATGTCAAAAGTGTTGATAGATTAAATAATATCCTGGAAATATTTAGCACAGGCTCGGGACAAAGTGCAAATAAGATGAAAAGTTCATTATTTTATAATCCGAATTTCCAACCTTTGATGAGGGCGGATGTCGTGGGAATGTCCATGGTAGTCTCTACAAGGGGTAGTTTGAGTCGAAAGGGGGCAAGAGAGAGTCGCCATCCACGGATAGAGATTGAGGGCAAAGACAAGGGTTTACCCAGGATCCCCCCCGTAGGGTAAAGACCTAATTCCTTCTTGATTGTATTAATGGCGAGTGAATTACAAGGTGGGCAAGCTCGGCGTATGCGCAGCGAGTCATAAGGATGGGGTAAATAATAGCTGATGTGTACAACAGGGACCCTAGGGAGGTTTATATAGGGGCACCTCGCTAGGGTTTAGAATATTACAACCGACTCACGACGGGTTTCGGAGGTTTTGACCTAATATGACTAGGCCTAACTACGGTCTTGGGCTTTCAGCGTCTAGTCGCCATTCTTTATTGATGGCTTATTTCCAGTCACCATCAAACAAGGCCCACTCGACCTTGTCTTGGGCCAATCGATTCCAGCCTATGGGGATATCCCAATTACCATATCCCCATCAGTAGTCCCCGGGTGCGTCAGGGGTTCAGAGTAGGAGTTAACTTGGTAGTCGGAGAAGGCGAGTCTGAGTGGATTCCTAGTTGAATCGGTTATGAACTCCTCCAATGAAGGGAGAATCCTATGAACTTTAGTCGCAATTTTGGCGAGTTATTAATCCTCTGATTCGCCTCGCTTAGATGACTAGAATGAGCGAGTGACGCTAGCGGGTGACCAATTTGGCCGAAGTTGGACCATCAACATGGTCAAACTAGTCGTTAGTTAATTTCTAACAATAACTTCAGCGGAATTACCATGAAGCAACAACTAATTTCGTGATTACTGGGGTGTGCCGCTATGAATGGCGAGTAGCAGAGAGAAATATGGATCTCACCCCCGTTCTTGCCATTCTTTCTTGTCTTCCTCCGCTCGCACTGCTTCCGATCCAAACCTCTAGTCTTTGCGAGTCCGTGTCCATGGCACCTTCATGGTACAAATCAAAGTGCACCACAACATTGATGCGGTCCTTTTAGGATGCGGGCATCCTCACCAAGGGGAATTGGCGAGTTCCACCGGCGGGAGAGAGCGAACCCAACCCCCGTCCCGGTGACTTCATTTCCTTTGTTATTCATCTAGAGCACAGGCTAGGTTTCCCATGTCTCTATTCTTTAGGCGCTTCCTTCATTTCTAACAGATCAAGCCCTCCGACTTGGGGCCTCACATCATTGAGCAGATTGCAGTCTTTATTCTTTCTGTGAGTCATGCTTTGGGTGCCACCCTTGCTTCCCACTCTGGCTAGAGTTATTCCATGGCCGAGCCACCCATGAGGGGAATAATGGACCCTGCTGGTGGCAGGCAGCGTCACCTTCCACGTGAAGCCTCACGCCAGTTTCTTGAAACTGATGCTGCCGAAAATGGTGGCCAATGAATGGAAAAGATCTTGGTTCTACATAAAATAATCAACTCCGGATGGAGAGGTGGCGATCCCAGCATATACCGCAGAGTGGAGCAATCCATGGTGGTTGTCGGTGAAGGAGCATCCCTGGGCGCAGAAGGTGGTCGTCACCGAGATGTGCGCTCGGATGACCGAGATGGAAGATGAAGGGTTGAAGGCGATCAACCTCTTTAACTGTTGATTCGGGCGGCGGCTGGTTCCGCTGATGAACCGGACAAGCCTAATGTATGAGTACACCGGGCGGTCCGACCCTTCAAGGGCGAGCTTGGAATAGTGGGTTGAGGAAGACTATGTCGTATCCCTCCAGAAGATCACTAAGGCATCCTGCACTGACCTCGAAGACGGGCTTAGCCCATATTGCAGCCGAGCGAAACGCCAACCCCCATGGTAAGTGGCTTCAATTAATTTCTTTCTCGGTTGCATTTTCCAACTCACTTAGCTAACCCTGACCGTCTTGTGGACATTCCAGATTCTAGAACATTGATTACCTAGATTGGATGAGGAGGTGCCGGAGGAGCTTCTTGACAAGGAGGCGGGTGGTTCCTTCGCCGAAGAGGAGGAAGAAGAAGAAGTCGCTAAGGAGGAACGTGAACCTCCCTCGGCAAACCTCAAGATGCATGGTCAGAAACATCACAAGGTCGAAGACAGTCGCAGCTTCGAAGAAGAAGATAGCAATCCGGAGATCTTCACAGAGGGGATCTCCAGGAGAGCACCGACACCTTCCAAACCTACAGCAGAGTCGAAGGCTCCTCCGAAGTAGCAGCGTCAGACGAGTTTGTTGGAGATGGGACTGTCGTGGTCTATAGGTCCGGAACTGGAGAAGCCCATGCATATTACCACTGGTATGCGAGCAATCCAAGTCGCCAAGTAAGTATTACTACATGTGGTTCTGTTTTTCTTCGCATGCTTCGTTCAGAATTTCTGAGTTGTTAACCGTTACCTGTTTTATAGGGGCAACCCCAAGAAGATCAAGCGTGCCTTCGTGGCAAAGGTCCCAAAAGGGAACACAGAGTCCACGGATGACCCTTCCATGAACAGGAAGGAAGGTGCCACCAAGACGCTTGAGGCGAGCGTCAAGAAGAAGAAGGTCAACCTGCCCATAGTGGGTGCAACAACAGTAACCAAGGGAGATACAGTGGCCCCTCGAGGGGGGGAAGTTACTCGACGAGGAGGACGATATCGTATAAGTCGACCCACCCATCAATGGTCACGAAGGACGCCGGTGGTAAATCTCCCATTGTGCCTGAAGTCATCGACGGTCATGCCGAGTCGGCATCGCAGCGCCTAGGCGGCGGGCGGCCCCAATGCCCTCTGTGGACTCCATCGAGATGCATCACCTTCTAGGCGAGGCCCTCCAGGTAATCCTAGTCCCTGAGGGTCTAGTCGCTAAATTTTAGCACGTAGACACTAAAAAACTTGGCTTCCCTAGTCCCCGAGGCTCGGGTCGTGGAGAATTGGCGAGCCGAGTTTGTTGAAATTGTTACTGAAACTACCTGACCTATTTTGTTATGGGTTGAAACTATTGACTGACGAGCCGCGATAGAGCGGATGGAAAAGGACCTAGCAGTGGCACAAGATACAGCTCGCTAGCTAAGAGCTTTGGTGGGCAATTTTTAGTCTTTAATGTTTCTGGGAGCCAGTTTGGAGGCGAGTGCGAAACTCTTTTTTTGTCGTGCTATAGAGATCCATGCCGCCATGCTGGCGGAAGCTCACGAAGGATACATGCCAGTCGCCGAGCTTGAGTCAATAAAAACCACACTCGCCATGGTGGAGGAGATGGCCACGGCTAAAATCGTAGTAACAGAGTCGGACCGCAAGTCTTCCAACTCCATTATTTTAGATCTACAGGCGAAACTTTCCAACTTGGAGAAGTTCGTCAAGGACAGCTGTCATATGCTCCTAGGTGAGTGTACCCTCCGATTAGCTTTGCTTGAAGGGGGCAGTCCCGAGCGGGTCCACTCCCCGAGGGGGTTGGATTCCTGTCAGATCCATAAATTTGATTTGATGGGACCTGACTTCTTACAGATGTTGTAGGTCAAGGGGATCCGTCCATGCGGGAATTCAGCGCCAAGTAGTGCATGAACTCGGTGTTGAATGCCACGACGGCGTTGTCGACGTTCATGCAGACAATCCTCCAAAGCATCACCCCCACTGAAGTGGTACCCACGAGGTTCATGGAGGTGTGAAGGTATCTCGAGGAGGAACCCGTAGTGGTGGAGTGGATGGCGTGATCGGAGTTCCGTCGCGGGGCGACTGCAGCACTGAGTCTCGGGCTTTCTTATTTCCGGGAGGATTTCGATCTCGACGACATCACCACCGGGTACCCCTAGGTGACGGTCACCGTGGAGACCGCCAACATCCTCGCACTGCAAGCGAAGGCTGCTACGTATGCGGAACACGTGCTGGCAATGAACTACCTTCTACCATACCAGGGGACGTAGGTGGAACTTGGCGACGCCGAGCCAAAGTACCGCAACCTCCCATCGGAGTGGACATTTCGGTCGGTGATCGCGAAGTCAGTGTCGATATCCAACCAACCCAAGACCGTTGAGGGGGGCCAATGGAGCGAGTGGAGCTTCATCCTCAAAGTCTGCAGGATGAGAGATGCATGTATGAATTAATCGGTAGTGGCATGGTTTTTTGAATGTTCTGTGATTGTTTGTTTGTCATGGATTGGTTTTTGTGAATTGGGTGCGTCGGGGGTAGCTAGTCCCCGAGCATTTTAATTTGAGATGCACACGCGTGACTAATGATAATGATGTGTTTGTAATCTATTCGAGTAGATTTTAGTCGACTTGTCGTGGATCGTGGATCTAGTCGTGTGGCAACCCCAAAGGACCCGTTGTACTTGGCATTTTCCTAGGGCATGTACGGCTCGTGTTGAAGGGGATATGCCCTGAGAGGCAATAATAAAGTATTTATTATGTATATTCCAAGTATATGATAGATGTTTATTTTGCATGATATAATTTTATTAATATGGAAACGTTAATACATGTGTGTTTAATAAACAAACAGAAAGTTCCTAGTTATGACTATCTCATAAACTAGCTCGTTGATTAACAAGATGATCATGGATTCCTGATCATGGACATTGGATATTGTTAATAACAAGATCACAACATTAGTGTAATGGTTTCATGAACATTCATCCGAAGTATAGCATTACGATCAAAGTCATTGAGTTTATATTGCTATAACAACTTATGAAGTGATCCTAATACCTAGACCATGAGATCATGTCAATCACTAACACCGGAAGAGTTTCTTGATAACATCAAACGTCACACCGTAACAGGGTGATTATAAAGATGGGTTCAGAACTAATAAAGTGTTATGTTGAGGCCCATGGATCGAGAGTGTAATTTGTTCATCCTGATGACGTATAGATATACTTTGGGCCCTAGAATGATATCACTTTGGTTAGCTTGCAAGCAAGTGATTTGGTCACTAGAATGTTATATCACAGGAACAAGAAAAGAGTGCACGTCACTAACGAGATCAAACTAGGTATGGAGATACCGATGATCGAATCTCGGACATGTAATATATCATGAAACAAAGGGATTAAGATACTAGCGTAAAAGGTTCCGACGATCACAAGAAACTCATCGTTGAATGTGTGGGAGTTAGTATGGGTATCCAGATCCCGCTTATGATTATTGATCTGAGAGGGGTCTCGATCAAGTCCGCATTATTCACGAACCGTAGGGTGACACACTTAAGAGACACCGACATCCAATTGGAGCAAAAGTTTCATGCCAAAAAGAATAACAAGCACATGAATTTATTTCACTAGATACCGAAACAGGTTTTTGGGTGAAATTGCAGAAAGTGTTTTTGCATGTGAAATGAGATACTAGCAAGGGGTTATATGTGAGTGTTTTTCATTAAAGTAATTGAAAAAATTCTGAATAAATAAAAGGAGTTTTATTTAATGAGAGTTTGCATTAAATTTGGTGGAAATTTAAAGGGAATTTGAGTGGGATTTTGAGTGGAGGGAATTGAAAGGATTTTTGTGAGTGGATTGTCCACCCACATGAATGAGGGGAGGGAAAGGGGAAGCCCCCATGCACCGGCCACCCTCGTGGGGTTCCCCCCTCTCCTATAAAAGGCACCCCCTCGTCACTTCTCACTCACACCTCCTCGTGAAGGATCTCTCTCCCCCTCTAGTATTTATCCCCATGGTCTCGGACTAGCGAGATACATGTTCCCGGTGGCTATCTGGCAAGAAAGAGTTGTGCTTTCGCTGCATCGCTGGAGCGAGGAGGCGGAGGTTGCTCGGTGCCTCGGACATGTGTGCGAGCACGGATGCGCCGCTAAGTTGTGGTGCTAAGAACTTCCTCTCGATCTTGAGATCGGCAAGAGATCGTCTACATCAACCACGAGTTTAACTCGTTAAGCTTTGTCGGTCTTCAAGGGTATGTTCTCTATGGATATACATTCGGCCGTTGTTTGTACATATTAGATAGATCTTGGTACATAGTTGTTCCCATCGTAGGAAAATTTTTGTTTTCTACGCTGCGAACCCTACAGTGGTATCAGAGCCGGATCTATGCGTAGATGCTTTACACAGGTAGTACACATATGAGTATGTGGGTGATGATGATCATGTTATTGCTTCGTAGTTGTATTTTGGATATTGTTGGCATAGTGGGATGAAGCGGCCTGGACAAACTTTACATGTCCTCGCACATGAGACCTGTTCCACGCTTGACATGCAACTAGTTTGCATAAGTGGCTAGCGGGTGTTTGTCTCTCCTACTATAGTCAAAATCTAATTTGCAACGAGTCGTCAACAATTTGGTTATCCTCGTTGTGGTCCATGTTCGTAGGTAAGAGCATTTATATCTTCAAAAGCCCTAAGCCACGTAAAACTTGCAATGGATAAATTAGAGGCGTCTAGTTTAGATTGTTGTTGGGCTAGTGTTATGATATGGTGATGTTGTAAGTAGAAGTATGAGATGATACTATTACAACACACATAACGTGTAAGTTCTATAGACCTTGGCCTTACACATAGAGGTATGATAGTGATCATACCACGGTGCACATGATATAGATCATATGAGGCAACCATATCATTTCACTTATAAACATGTGATGTTTGATAGCATCTTATATTGCTTGTTTGGCGTTTTATTTGCATAATAAGATGATCCCTCATTTAAAATCAAGATAAGAATGTGTTCTTCCTTTAGTATCCACCGATTATGTTTTCGTTGCTCCAAGACATCACTTGATGATCGGGTGTTCTTGGGTCCACAACCATATTTCGGGTGTAAGACAGTTACACACGTGAATACTAAGGTTCTTACTTGGCGAGCCTAGAATGTACAGACATGGCCTCGGAACACGGACCAAAAGGTTAAGAATGATTCATATAGTAGATATGATGCCCATTTGATTCTCGCCTTTGAAGCTACACCGACTCACGTGATGATCGGACTTGGTGTAGTGGATTTGGTTCATGTAATCACCAAAACGGCACGAGGGATGTCATTTTTGAGTGAGTTCATTCGTAATGTGGATTAGTTGAACTCAATCTATCATAAATTTAGTCTAAACTTTACAAATTATGTTGTAGATGGCACCACCTGCTTTTAATTTCAATGTGTTCATGGAGAAAGAGAAACTTGCAACGAACAGTAGCAACTTTACCGAATGGGCCATGAATTTGAGGATTCTCCTCTCTGCTGCACAAAAGAAATATTTGGTAGAAGCGCCGCTAGGCCCCCCAACGTTCGATGATGCCCCTGAAGAGGAGAAGAATGTCTATCAGACTCGTCAGGAGGACCACAACTTAGTTCATTGCAGCATATTGTATGGGCTATAGACGGAACTTCGAAAGAGTTTTGAAAATGTCAATGCATTTGATACAATGGGTGAGTTGAAAATGATTTTTGACACACATGCTACTGTAGAGAGCTACAATGCTTCAGAAAAGTTCTTTAACTGCATGATGGAAGAGCACAGCTCCGTAAGTGAGCATGTACTCAAGATGTTGCGTTACGCCGATAAGCTTGTGTCCTTGGGAATATCGATTCCCATTGACTTAGGCATCCATCGTGTTCTGCAGTCTCTGCCACCTAGATATAAGAGCTTCGTGATGAACTATAATATGCAAGGAATGAAGAAGTCTCTCCCCGAGCTTCTGTCAATGCTTAAAACTGTAGAAGTGGAGATCAAGAAGGAACATCAAGTGTTGATGATCAATAAGAACACTGGTTTCAAGAAATACAAGAAGGGTAAACGGAAGGGAAGTAAGGGAGGCAAGACAGTTGCCATGCCTGAAAATAAACCCCGAGTTGACCCTAAATCTGATACCGAGTGCTACTATTGTAATGGGACTGGCCACTGGAAGCGCAACCGCCCCAAGTATTTGGCACACAAGAAGGCCGGTAAGGCAAACAAAGGTATATATGATATACATGTTATTGATGTGTACTTGACTAGTGCTCACAGTAGCACATGGGTATTTGATACCAGTTCAGTTGCTAATATTTGTAACTCGAATCAGGGGCTGCGGAACAAGAAACCACTAGCAAGGGGTGAGGTCAAGATGCGTGTCAGCAATGGATCAAGCGTTGATGTGATCGCCATAGGAACACTGCCTCTCCACTTGCCGTCGGGATTAGTAATAAACTTAAATAATTGTTATCTGGTGCTAGCACTGAGCATGAACATTGTATCTGTATCGTGTTTGATGCGAAGTGGTTATTTTTTAAATCCGAGAACAATGGTTTTTCTATTTATATGAATGAAATCTTTTATGGTCATGCACCTATGATGAATGTTTTATTTCTATTCGATCTCAATAACAGTGTTACACATATTCACAATGTTGATGCTAAAAGTATTAAACTTAATGATGATATATCCTCATATATGTGGCACTACCGTCTAGGTCATATTGGCGTTAAACGCATGAAGAAGCTCCAGATGGACTTTTGGAATCACTTGATTTTGAATCATCTGATACATGTGAGCCATGTCTTATGGGCAAGATGACTAGAACGCCGTTTTCTGGTTCAATGGAAC
This sequence comes from Avena sativa, assembly GCA_916181665.1. Taxonomy (NCBI): domain Eukaryota; kingdom Viridiplantae; phylum Streptophyta; class Magnoliopsida; order Poales; family Poaceae; genus Avena; species Avena sativa. Next base: position 323,059,695 of record OV702281.1, on the reverse strand, counting down.
GGGCGACAGATTTATTGGAAATTATACATTCTGATGTATGTTGTCCAATGAGTGTGTCGGCGCGAGGTGGATATCGTTATTTTGTTACTTTCACGGATGATCTGAGTAGACACGGTTATATCTACTTGATGAAACACAAGTCTGAAACCTTTGAAAAGTTCAAGGAATTTCAGAAAGAAGTGGAAAATCATCGTAATAGAAAGATCAAATTTCTACAGTTTGATCGTGGAGGTGAGTCTCTAAGTTACGAGTTTAGCACTCATATGAAAGAGTGTGGAATTGTTTCACAACTCACTCCTGCCGGAACACCACAGCGAAATGGTGTGTTGAAACGTCGTAATCCTACTTTATTGGATATGGTTCGACCTATGATGTCTCTGACGGACTTGCCGTTGTCATTTTGGGGTTATGCACTAGAAACTGCTGCATTCACATTAAATCGGGCACCATCTAAATCCGTTGAAAAGACACCGTATGAATTGTGGTTTGGAAACAAACCTAAGCTGTCATTTCTTAAAGTTTGGGGATGCGATGTTTATGTGAAGAAACTTCAACCGGATAAACTCGAACCCAAAGCGGAAAAATGTGTCTTCATAGGATACCCTAAGGAAACTATTGGTTATTACTTCTATCACAGATCCAAGGGCAAGGTTTTTGTTACCAAGAATGCATCCTTTCGAGAGAAAAAGTTTCTCGCGAAAGGTGTGAGTAGTCGGAAGGTAGAACGAAGAGGTTGTTGAACCTTCTCTTCAAAGTATGGCGAGTAGCGCAGCGCCGGAAGTCTTTCCGGAGTTGACTTCACCAGTTGAAGAGGGAACTAATGGTAATGATCATGAAACTCCGAAAGAGAATACTACCTAACCTCGCAGGTCTGGTACGACGCGTGCAGCTCCCGAGCTGTACGGAAACCCTATTATGAATTTCATGGTTGATGAAATTGATGACCCTACGATGTATGAAGAAGCGATGATGAGCCCGGATTCCAACAAATGGTTAGAAGCCATGAAATCCGAGATGGAATCCATGTATGAAAATCAAGTTTGGAACTTGGTGTACTTACCTCACGACCGAAAGGCCATGGATAATAAATGGATTTTCAAAAGGAAAACTGATGCTGATGGTAATGTGACCATCTATAAAGCTCGACTTGTCGCAATGGGGTTTCGACAAATTCAAGGAGTTGAATATGATGAGACATTCTCTCCCGTAGCGATGCTAAAGTCTGTTAGGATTATGTTAGCAATTGCTGCATACTTCGATTATGAGATATGGCAGATGGATGTAAAACCGCGTTTCTCAATGGTAATATTGAAGAAGAGTTGCATATGATACAACCAAAGGGTTTTGTTGATCCTAAGGATGCTAACAAGGTGTGCAAGCTTCAGCGATCCATCTATGGACTGAAGCAAGCATCACGAAGTTGGAATCTCCACTTTGATGAGGTGATCAAAGAGTTTGGATTTGTCCAAACTTATGGAGACGCTTGTATTTACAAGAAAGTGAGTGGGAGTAATGTGGCATTTCTGATATTATATGTGGATTACATATTATTGATCAGAAATGATATAGATATTTTAAACAGTGTTAAAAGTTATCTAAACAGTAAATTTTCAATGAAGGACCTAGGTGAAGCGTCATACATATTAGGCATAAAGATCTATAGAGATAGATCTAGGCGCCTAATAGTTCTATCGCAAAGTACATACCTTGATAAGATTTTAAAGAAGTTTAAAATGGACAGAAGTAAGAAGGGCTTCTTACCTATGTTGCAAGGCAAGACATTGAGTAAGACTCAAAGTCCGGCTACGGCAGAAGAAAGAGAGATAATGGACAAAGTCCACTATACTTTAGCCATAGGCTCTATAATGTACGCCATGCTATGTACAAGACCGGATGTGGCACATGCTATTAGTTTGACTAGTAGGTACCAATCGGATCCAGGTTCGGAACACTAGATAGCGGTCAAGAATATCCTTAAGTACTTGCGAAGAACTAAGGATATGTTTCTTGTATACGAAGGTGAAGAAGAGCTCGTCGCTAAGTGTTATGTTGACGCAAGATTTGACACCGATACAGATGACTCTAAGTCTCAATCCGGATACGTATTTCTAATGAATGGCGGAGCGGTTAGTTAGAGGAGTTCCAAACAACCTATGGTGCCGGGATCAACAACGGAGGCCGAATATGTTGCTGCTTCGGAAGCGGCTCAGGAAGCGGTTTGGATGAAGGAGTTCATATCCGAAAAAGGTGTGGTTGCGAGCGCATTGGACCCAATGGTGATCTATTGTGACAAAAATGGTGCCATTGCCAATTCCAAAGAACCAAGGTCTCACAAGAATTCCAAGCATATTAAGCGCCGGTTTCACTCCATCCGTGAGCATGTCAAGGATGGAGATATAAAGGTTTGTAAAGTACACACGGATCTCAATGTAGCAGATCCGTTGACTAAAACTCTCCCTAGAGAAAAACATGATCAACACCAGAACTCCATGGGTGTTAGATTCATCACTATGTAACTAGATTATTGTCTCTAGTGCAAGTGGGAGATGAAAGGAATATGCCCTAAGAGGCAATAATAAAGTGTTTATTGTGTATATTCCAACTTTATATGATAGATTTTTATTTTACATGCTATAATTGTATTAATACGGAAACATTAAGACATGTGTGTTTAATAAACAAACAGAAAGTTCCTAGTTATGCCTCTCTCATAAACTAGCTCGTTGATTAACAAGATGATCTTGGTTTCCTTATCATGGACATTGGATATTGTTAATAACGAGATCACAACATTAGTGTAATGGTGTGATGAACATTCATCCTAAGTATAGCATTACGATCAAAGTCATTGAGTTTATATTCCTATAACAACTTACGAAGTGATCCTAATCCTTAGACCATGAGATCATGTCAATCACTAACACCGGAAGAGTTTCTTGATAACATCAAACGTCACACCATAATAGGGTGATTATAAAGATGGTTCAGAACTAATAAAGTGATTTGTTGAGGCCCATGGATCGAGAGTGGAATTTGTTCATCCCGATGACACATATATATATACACTGGGCCCTCTCGGTGATATCACATTGGTTAGCTTGCAAGCAAGTGATTTGATCACAAGAATGTTATATCACGGGAACGAGAAAAGAGTGCATGTCAGTAAAGAGATCAAACTAGGTATGGAGATACCGAGGTCGAATCTTGAACATGTAATATATCGTGAAACAAAGGGATTAAGATACTAGCGTAAAAGGTTCCGACGATCACAAGAAAGTCATCGTTGAATGTTTGGGAGTCAGTATGGGTCTCCATATCCCGCTTCTGATTATTGATCTGAGAGGGGTATCGATCATGTCCGCATTATTCACGAACCATAGGGTGACACACTTAAGAGACACCGACATCCAATTGGAGCAAAAGTTTCATGCCGGAAAGAATAACAAGCGCAGGAATTTATTTCACTAGATACCGAAACAGGTTTTCGGGTGAAATTACAAAAAGTGTTTTTGCATGTGAAATGAAATACTAGCTAGGGGTTATATGTGAGTGTTTTTCATTAAATTAATTGAGAAAATTCAAATAAAAGGAGTTTTATTTAATGAGAGTTTGCATTAAATTTGGTGGAAATTTAATGGGAATTTGAGTAGGATTTTGAGTGGAGGGAATTGAAAGGATTTTTGTGAGTGGAGTGTCCACCCAAATGAATGAGGGGAGGGCAAGGAGGCAGGCCCCATGCGCGGCCACCCCCTTGGGGTCCCTCCTATCCTATAAAAGGCACCCCCTCCTCACTTCTCACTCACACCTCCTCGTGAAGGATCTCTCTCCCCCTCTAGTATCTATCCCCCATGGTCTCGGACTAGCGAGATATATGTTCCCGGTGGCTACTAGGCAAGAAAGAGTTGTGCTTCCGCTGCATCGCTGGAGCGAGGAGGCGGAGGTTGCTCGGTGCCCCGGACATGCGAGCACGGATGCGCCGCTAACTTGCGGTGCTAAGGACTTCCTCTCGACCTTGAGATCGGCAAGAGATCGTTCTACATCAACCACGAGTTTAACTCATTAAGCTTTGTCGGTCTTCAAGGGTATGTTCTCTACGGATATACATCCGCTAGTAGTGCGTTGTTGTTGGTTTCTTCTAGACGGTGGGCTCATCCTGGTCAGCTCCACTTGCCTTTTTGGTGAGCTCATCGGCGTGCTACGCCTCCTTAATTAGCGATGACGGCGTCGGCGAGCTTGGCGCTATTATCATCACACTCAACATCCATATCCGGGTCGCCATGCACGGTGATGATGCTGTAGGGGCCCGTGAGCTTTGTCATGTTATAGGTGAGGTGGGGGGCTGCCATGAATTTGGAAAATGCCTACCACCCGAGTACGCAGTGGTACGAACTCCGGAAGTTCACCAACATGAAGACAATCCGCTCCGTGCGGAAGTTTTCTAGCGTGCCAAATGTGACTGGCAGCGTCACCTTGCCGATTGGATATGCCTTCCGACCTGGGACAATGTCGTGGAAGGTGCATCGGGTTAATTCGACCAATGTAGGAGTTGTAGTCGCCTGAAAGTGTCCAAGTGCAAGATGTTGATGGAGCTTCCTCCATTCATCCACATCTTCGGCAGCCAGTAGTCAGTCACTTTGGGCTTGACGACCAGGGCGAATCGCCCTCGGTATTTGATCCTAAGTGTGCGACTCTAGGTGATGTTTTGTTCTGACCAATTTAGCCAGCATGGGATGTCGAATTTCTATACCACATTGACGGTGATAGCACGGGCGAGTACTTTATTCTCGTGCCTCATCCGCACACCGGTGAATGTGTGGAGCAAGCTGAATGAATTGCCGAATGCGCCGCCGTTGTTGTTGTCACGTGACTGATCGGGGTTCGGTTTCTCCCTGGCGCACCGTGCTTTCTCGATAACTTTGAGAGAGTGGCAGTCAGCGGTCATGTGGGTGGAGGGCTTGAGGTCCCTGCTATGGTAGATTCAGAAGGGCGGCAGGGTAGAATTTCGGCTGTGCCTCGGTATTTCCGCAAGGGTTGTCCCACGCGCGGTGGAAGTTCTTGTGGTCACATGGGCCGTAGCCAGCATGGGCGACGAAGTCTGTCCTGCCGTCATTGCGGCACTTTGTCGTTTGGCGAGTGTTGCTATAGCAGAGCTCGCGATTTTGGACACCGCTTTGGCCACTTGTGCGGCGCCTTCCGCCCAACTCGTCATTGGATTCTTGGATCGGGTCCTCCTCTGAGTAGCGCTTGGCGATCTCGAGGAGGTTGAGGATGTTTTCGAGCATTCGGTAGATTCACTTGATCTTGGCGACCAAGAGTTCATACTGACACTCATTTTTAAAGAAATGGATAGCCATGTATGGGTGGATGCCCTTAGGGTTTATCCACAGGTCCTGCCATCGCTGGACCCATTGGCGGTTCGACTCGCTAGGGCCCTAGACACATATCTCTATGTCCTCAATAATAGTGGTGCGTGAGTAGGATCCCTCGAAGTGCTTGATGAAGGTTTCACGCATCTCTTCCCACAATTCGACGCTGTTCTTGGGGAGGGTGTTGATCCATTAGAGACTCGCACCCTCCATCATCAGGGGAGGTGGCGAGTGGCCATTGGATCATTGTGACCGACGATCCCCATCGCCATGAGGTAGGTGTCGATCCACACTTTGGGGTCGAACATGGGGTCACATTTCTCAATGTCCTTTGGCCCCCCAAAGTTTGGAGGTAGTTTTCTCCTTGGACCAAGCATGGTGGGCCATGGTTTGAGAGCGTGTGGAAGAGGTCATATGGCTGACGGGCTCGCCACACTTGGGTGTTTATAAGGTGGCCTAGCGCTTCGATTGGCGGGTCATTGGCGGCAACCGCATTGTATGCTGGGGCTGATTGTTGATGGATATCGCAGGGTTGGCAACCACTAGTTGTTGCTGTTGTGGCTCCATGGGTGGGTAGTTGTTGACGTTGGAGACTGTCTGCTCACCTGGGAGATTGGACAATGACACCATGTTGTTAGTTTCTCTAGAGTAGACTCACCCCTGCGAGTCATGGCCCGTAGTCTGCTGTCGATAGTTTGGCAAGCAAGGCCTGAGTGTACTTGATCTGGACCGCACCGTCACCCATGGGGTTTAGGTTAGCAACCACATCTTGGATCGTGATGACATTGTCCATCAGAGTCGAGTAGAGGGAGAGGCCATTGGCATCATACTCCCATGGTGCGATTAGTATCCGCGGTTGCTCCAGAGGAGCCGTGTAGTGGGGTGGTGGAGGTGCTCCATGCGCGGTCAACCCAGGTGGTGGGCGACTGCCCCCGGGTGGCTTGTTGTGGCAGGTCTCGCGGTTGGTCACACTCATCGGCCCGTTCTCGTCGTTGATGTTCAGGTCTTGGCACTGGGTGGAGAAGTTGAGTCGCCGCGTCACCTGGCGTTGGTGGTAAGCTGAGATCTGTTGCGCGGTTTCTTGCTCGACGGGAAATTTTTCGCGCTCGGCGTTCTCCTTCTCCCTAGCCTCATTCAGGGCCACATGGTGTCGCTCGATCTCCTCAGCAGTCACTATTGGCGAGATAGGGGTGGTAAAGGGATCCACTGACTATTCCTCTTCGTTCTCCATGTAGATGGATTGGTGGATGGTGGGGTAGATGTCATCTGGAGACTCTGACCCCGAGTAATAGTCGAAGAGTGGGAGGATCGAGTGATCCTCCTAGTCCGCAGCGTTGGAGACTTTCGTGATGTAATCGGCCTTTGACGCGGGGGTGATGGAGCCTATGGCCAGTGTGGCCGTCACCGAATCAGCATTGTCGCAAAGGGTGGAGCTTCTTTCGACCGAGCCGCTCTTGGCCAAGTCATACTTGGAGGCAAGGAGGGTGATCGATTGGATCTGATCTTCCGAAAGCAGATCGCGTGGGGGGACCCATTGCTGATGATGGGTCTGACGGGATCCGCCGGGTCGATAGCGTCAGTGAAGCCGACGAAGAGGTGGATGGAGCCGATCGGCACCAAGGCGGCATGTAGCATCCCAGCATTTAGGAACCAACGCAGGGTAGATTTAGGAATTTGTGCAATTGCATGCATTCATCTGTAAAAATGTGGGTAAATTTTTCGCCAAATAAAAACCTTAAAGTGATCAAAGTTTCTTTCACTCTTTAAGTTTGGGAATAGCCTTTGAGAATGATCGTTATAAACTTTGACATGATCTTTATTGATTAATGTGTTTTGGGAAAGGAATTTGAATTCAAACTTGAGAGTTAGATTTATATTTTAAAAGGTTAAGATTATGTTTGAGTAAATATTATTTAATCAAATAAATAATATTTAGTAACTCAAACTTTAAAAAACAGAACACAATCAAGTAAATGAATATTTATTCCATATATTTATTCATTGAATAAGTTACAAAATGTAACTTATGAAGTTGATAAAGAAATAATAAATAGTAACCAGAAACTCTATGTAAAATGGACAATCAAATAAATGAATATTTATTTCATATAATCATTTCATCAATAAGTTACAAAATGTAACTTACAAAATTAGTAAAGAATATTTACAAGAGTAAAATTACAAGAAGAGGAAAGTACATTATTATTTAACTAATACATCTTTATTACAAAAGAATAAAATAAATCTTACAAAATAATAAAATAAAGATTACAAAGGGACTATTCTATAAAAAAGAAAACCTATTCTAATCTTGAATCTTCAAGTCTATTACCTGCAAAACAAAGAACAAACAAAAAGAAAGAAAATAAAGATTAAGTTTTTTTTACTCTTGGTAGTGAACAGTGAGATGCACTGTTCCACTTATCATCATTGAGTAAATCTTTAGGGGCAAGTTTCACCAATATGAAAGAACTACATGTTTCATAATTAATAAGCCATAAGTCAAATGATTCCAATCAGTAAGAGGGGCAAGTTTCACCAGGCAGATAAATGTAATCAGATAAAAAAGTAGATCATCCCCTGAGCATAACCATAAGGATGCAGCAGGCACACATGCAGCTTACACACCTAAATGCATGGTGTGTGCTGTCAAAAACAGCCACAGCTGCCCACACAATCAAAACAGCTCAACACAGCCGTGGCCAAGCACCACAGCACCATTTCCTTGAACATACACATCAAGCATCAGCAGCCTATCCACAACCAAACCAAACCAAACCAACCACACACCAGATCATCCCAGTACTCACCAAGATGGTGACATAAGGAGGGGGTGGATCAGGTGGATAGCAAGGACACGACCAAGCTAACAGGAACCAGAAGGTGGATAGCAAGATCAAGGACAAGCTTCCAGGAGCTGGAAGTAGCAGGAGCAGCATTAGGAGAAGAACAAGATCATGCCAGCAGCATAAGACAGCAAGATCAAGTCAACTGATCAACCAGCAACCACAACAACAACCAACTGTTGTGGTGAGTTATATAAAATCCACACAAGATCTGTTTATCATATCTATATAGGGATCCATGTGTTGATCTATATTTAACTTATCATTATTCACCCAAGTGGGGTGAATCCATCATAGAAGATTTCAAACACCAAAAGTCATAAGTAAACTATACAGATCCAACCTGATGTGGACATCTCTATTGATACAACCGTTGTACCTATAGCTACACACATACAAGGACATATCACTCGATCTCGTGCCAAACAACTTAACTATTAGGTACTTTCGTTTCTTCTAACTATTCCTCACATACAAGAGAATATGATGCTGCCTAAATCAGATGTATTTCTTACTCTTAGGAATGATGGACCAAGCATGGATGAGAGGGACAAGCATTGAAGCATGATCATGCATGGAGATGGCAGCAAGCATGTGATGATTCAAGAGAAGGCCACGAATGAAGATTTCAGAACTTTGAGGCCACCATAATGAAGAAAGAAGGCTTGGACAAAATATTCAAGATTAATACTTCACAAATTCGTCCATAGCTTAATATGGTGCCGCGACACCTTTATTTTGGGCCAGGCCCATGTAATTTTCGCAGGATTTTAAATAGCCACTTTTTAGAGTCCATATTGGAGGAGAAATGGACTTCTAGGGATGGATTCGGCCACCACTTCTATGGCTGGCCGAAAACCCACCTTTTCCTCCTTAAATACTCCCCTTAGTCGTCACCATAGACTCGGATTTTGTTTAGACATTAAGTTAGCCATCATAGAAACTTCGCCAAGGCTCGAGCATCGCAGAGGCCTCTTGTACTTCGCACCTATACAGGATCCCACCTGTTCAATAAAGCTTTCATCTTAATCCGCAATATCTTGATTGCAATATTAGTTCTTACTTGTTCTCGATTCGGGTAGGAATTAAGATCCTCGCTAGTCAGGCTGATCGTGTTCCCGCAGGATCGGTAACCTCCAGGAGATTGGCCTAGCGATTGCATTGGCGCTCGTGCTCGCACGTGTAGTCAGATCGTCAAGCCCGAACTCCACCAAATCGACTATCACCATCTCATCGAAATATCGGACACCTTTGCCCTATCAAGTGGTATCAGAGCTCAGGTTGCTCAGTGATATTTTACTGTTTTCATAGATTAGATCTGTTTTACCTATAACCCACGAAAAATCCAAAAACACAGTTAGAGTTTAGATCCATCCCATCACCAATCTACGCCTTGCATTATCTTTTCAGTTTTGCATTGTTGAATTTGTGTCTGCATCGCCGCGTCGAGTTGCTGGTCTTAGTGTCTCGTCCCTTAGAGTTTCGAGTTCTGATCACAGTAGTCACCGCCACACTCGCAGATCACCGCCACCATATTCCGCCACCATACACACAGCCACCATAAACCCTAAAACTCCGCCACCGCCTTCCTAGCGTGACACGGATCCGATCACCTTTCCTGCCGCGGAACGAGTCCGAGTTGAGTTATTGCTTCCTAGTTTTTCTTTTTACTTTCCTTACTTGTTGTTTCCGTGTTGAGCTAAATTCCGTGTCAAGCTAAAAGTTCGTTCGTAAGTCCAAAAGGAGAGCAAAAAAAAAGTCTGGAACCGCCTCCGAAAAAAATTTCTGGCTATACTGATTTTCGGCTCCGGGGATCACTTTTCTCCATCAGCCGTTATAGCGATATTTTTTTAGCACCTGCGCGCTTTCCGAAGCATAATACAAAAATTTCGAGAATTTTTTTTGGGGCTAACCTGTTTCTAGACCCCGTCGATCAGTTCTAGACACTCTCCATCATAGTGATTTTTGACATCTCGGTTCGCTTTTTAGGGTGCCATATCATCATACATTGCTTGTTGTGTCGCGTCGTGACATCGTTGGTGATCTAGGCTCGCGTATCTAGTACGGTCTAGCCTAGGACCAACACAGTACCGTCGTTGAGCATTCTTTCAACATTGCATTGTTATTTTGATAATTGCTAACCCCTTTGCTAAGCCTTCCCAGAGCTCCACATATTTCTCCACGTGTGGTGTCTCGACTCCTGGTAATCGCTCGGTTCAATCTCTGGACCCACTGCTCCTCGCGGTTGCAAATCGCCTTTTTCCTGCTGTTTGGTAAGAACTTGTAAGAGTGTCGTATATTGCTTGACAGATTACGCGTTCCTTCCACCATATTTCCATAGTTATAGGCATATATACATGTGCTTTTAAAAGGACTAACCATGACAGATACTTCGCGTAACCCTGCCACAATGAAGAACCAAGAACTACATGCCCACTTCTCCGAGCTATTGGTCGGTCGTGCTGAAGATATGGATGCACGACTAGAGGAGTTTGACACCAAGCTCACCAACGCCATGGACAAGATCAACGGACTCGAGAAATCCTTCAACGACAAGCTTGACGCTCGGTTCAAGGAGGTTTTGGACAGATTGCCGGCACCCGCACCCGCCCCATTGGCACCTCGGCATGGCGCACGGCGCATTCCGATCACGGGTCATACAGCTGGTTCAGCTGCCGCCGCACATCAGGCGGCTACCGCTGCAGCTGAGGCACCTCAGGCTTCCACCACGGCTGCTGCTGTGACATTGGGGGCAGACGACGGGTACTACTACGACCTCGACGACGATGATCTATTTGACGAGGAGGTTGAACAACATCCACACCCTGCTGGCCGACCCCGACATTACCACCGCAATGCTCGACCACCGATACGTGATGATGATCATGTTGCAAATCTTAAATTAAATATTCCATCTTTTGAGGGTAAATATAATCCTGATGCATATCTTACATGGGATATGGAAGTAGAACAACGTTTTGCATGTTTAAAATATCCTGAGAATATGCGTGTTAGTGCTGCTACATGTGAATTTACTAAATTTGCTTCCCTTTGGTGGTCTGAGTATTATCGTTTAAATCCTACTACTATTCCTCGTACTTGGACTGCTTTAAAAGCTGCTATGCGTGTTCATTTTGTGCCTCCTGTTGGGAATATGCCCTAGAGGCAATCATGTATGATGATATTTCCCATTGTATTCTTAAAGTTATTAAGTAGTCCTTGTATAAACATCTGATGTGTATCACTGAATATGTGATTCGGTTGTGGAACTATGCATTCATGTTGTTTATACTAAATATCCTTGGTCATTGAGGTTGTGCTGGACACACAACTTAGACCAATGTGAAAGTTGGCTTGATGACTTGGTTCCACTTGTCATGGGCATGGAGATGCTATTCCAACTTACACAGATTCGGCTAAAGAGTTTAGCGAGTCGGATTGACTCATATTGAGGTACAACGAACTAGTTGTCATTTGTATATCTCAATCAATGTAATCCTTAGACCTGAGGTTGTTGCATAGTCCGAGTTGAGGATCACCGACTTAGGTTCTGTCAAACGCTGATCCGTAACTGGGCAGTTATAAAGGCAGGGTTCGGGTCGACTGAGAATCAAGCTGCGTGATGTGGATAACCAAGATGGGATTTTGCCCCTCCACTCGGAGAGATATTCTCTGGGCCCTCTCGTGAGATATGATTCGGAAAGCATGGCCATGCACGACTCGGTTAAGTGTTAACCGATGCGATCGGCTAAGAGTTAGTCGGGTGAATCACTTATCTCGGATCGAGAAGAGAGTCGGACTATTTAAGGGATGACATATATTCGCCTATAGTCTGACAAGGTATATCGTGAGGCAAAAGGGACTCAGACATAAGTCGCATTGGAAAGGCAAGTCGTCATGACTCTTTGGTACTTGGGAATCGGCACGTTCTGCTAGGAGCCGATGCCGATTGATCGATTGTGAGTCGGAATCTAATCGTGTCCAAGTAACCATGAGCCTGCGGGGTCACACACTTAAGAGCGGGAGCAAGTTCGGATTGGATCCGAATCTGTAATCTGGTTGGGTTGGACCTAAACCAGATTAGGACTGAGTTAGTGAGTTGGACTCACGGTGACTAGTGTTATATGGGCTTTAGTGAATGGGTCGCGCGAGCCGGTCCCACGTTCACTCCCTATATATAAGTGGAGCACCGTAACCCAGAAGGGTTAATCGTTGTTCGGTTAGGTCATTCCATGTGTTGGAAACCCTAGCTCCACATCAGTCCAGCCGCCGTAACGAACCTAGAAGTTCGCCGCCGGCGCTCCTCCTTGTACGTGTGGATACCAGCAGAGGTGCTGTGCGATCAGCACCAGGACGATCGGATCGTGAGGACTGCACTGCATCAGCCGATGCGCTTCATCAGTAATCCGCAACCGCGCGTCTAGTGGTAAACCTCGTGGTCTTCTACCTCAGCTAGATCTTGGGATCACCACGTTAGAGGAAAAAAAGTTTTGTTTTATCTCTGCGTGGCCCAACAGTGGTATCAGAGCGATAGCTTCTGGTTTTAGGCTCGAGATCTCGCATATGTGATATGCGGTAGGATGTAGATGAGATCTATGTGCTGTTTGGTGGTCGATCTATGAGATAGATCGGTTTTGTACAAGGTTGATTGGATCAACTGTACTCGGGGATTGGTAGATCTGATTTCCGTGATCATACTGCTGAGGTTGTGGAACGACATACCCCTACCGGTCGGCTTCCGCCATCGGGGTAGACTGTGACACGTAAATCCAGAAGCGGTGATCGAAGATCAAAGAGTTTGATCGAATCGGAACGATGGTCGGAATCCATGTCCGGATCGTAGATGAGATCTACGTTTTGTCAAGCGACTTCAGTCGGACAAGCTTACAGCCAAGTCGGATAAGTGTATTTTCGTGGGGTATCCGAGGGAAACCTTGGGTTACTACTTCTACAAACGACTAGACCTTCTTTGAGGGACCGCCGGCTTCGCCCTGTCGTAGCGCCTTAGATGTCGTTGCGAGGTTCACAACGCCGGTAGATATTGTATCTATGCATAATTTATTTTTGCAGGAAGTTGTGAATGGTATGGTTCATGTGCATGTGATGTATGTGTGTAATCCATACGTGATCTGCGAATCACGGTTTTTGTCAGCCGGCTGGAGCCTAGGTGCTGTCATTTTATTGTATAACGACATGCGTGTCGGATTCTCTATGTAATTTACTTTACTAAGCTAGTGTAGCTGTTTGGAGAACCCGGAAGGCATGCAAGGCGTTGTACATGTCGGCGACATGGAGTAAGACGGCAAGTGACAAGAGTTGGCACGAGTCGGATTATAGGCTTTGTGGAGATGGAGATCGCCATGAAGAGAGCCATACCATTTCACATTATAATTGCTTTATTTTGTGTTATTGTTATGTCTCTGTTTTACCTCTATTAGATAGTCGGTAAAATTTAATCCCTCAAAGAAGGTCTAGTCATTTTTCCCGCCAGTGTTTGCACCATCACAAGTCGGACATTTTTGGTAGTGGGCTCATAAAATTGAGGTGCTGCCAATTCTTTCCGACTAGGTGTGTTCGAGTCGGACTCTTACTGCAGAAACACTCGGTAAGCTAGACGGGTCTATCACAACGGTTGTGGGACTCGGGGAAAAGTCGGATGGGAGCCGGGGCATGTGATGCCACCCGTCCAACAGGAGTCGCATAAGATGCGATTGACAAGGAGTTGTCTACCTAGATCACTTGGCGGCTAGTGGTGATGCTAAAGCTCACTAGCCGACTTGCTTATTTAGGATCCTGAATCACTAAGTAACCATCGGAGGGGTGTTGGTTCTAGTGGGAGCATAAAATATTAAAATGTTTAATATGCTTGCTCTTTTATGAATACATGTCTTAAGTGTTTTGCATATTTTCTGTTGTAGATCATGGCACCAAGTAGCAGTCACTCTCAGATATCCGGTTTTGCGTTGAGAACCATTCTTGAGAAAGATAAACTGAACGACACTAATTTTACCAACTGGTATCGAAATCTGAGAATTGTTCTCAAACAAGAAAAGAAGGACCATGTCCTAGACAACCCACTTCCAGATGAGCCGAATGAGAATGCGACTGTCGCAACCACCAATGCCTACCGTCGGGCTAAGGATGAGTCCACGGATATTAGCTGTCTTATGCTTGCTCACATGGAACCGGACTTGCAAAAGCAGTTCGAGCATGTTGAGGCCTACGATATGATCGAAAGCCTCAAAAGTATGTTCCAGGCTCAGGCGAAGACTGAGAGGTATCAAGTCTCTCAGGCTTTGCTGAGTTGCAAGCTTAAGGATGGTGATCCACTGAGTCCGCATGTGATCAAAATGGTTGGTCACGTGCAGTCTCTGGAGAGGCTTGGCTACCCCATTAGCGAAGAGTTCGCTACGGATATAATTCTGAACTCTCTTCCTAGTGCATATGGGCAGTTCATTTCGAACTACCACATGCATGGTATGGATAAGAAGCTCACTGAATTGCATGGGATGCTCAAGCAGGCAGAGGCGGATCTCAAGAAGGGCACCAGTCAAGTGTTGATGGTGCAGAATAAGGCTAAGTTCAAGAAGAGTTCTTGGACTAAGAAGAAGGCTAAGTCAGGAGGAAAGCAGGCTCAGGACCCGGTCCCAAGTGCTTCCTCAGGGACTAAACCATCTCCTTCAGCCGGATCCACTTGCTTCTACTGCAAGGCGGATGGTCACTGGAAGAGGAACTGCAGCAAGTACTTGGCTGACAAAGCCAAGAGTGGAGGTATGACTTCCGACTCAGGTACACTTGTTTGCAATGTTATAGACATATATCTTGCTGATGCACCTAATAGTTCTTGGGTATATGATACCGGATCAGTTATTCACATCTGCAACTCGTTGCAGGGACTGGTAAGAACTAGGAGCATAGCAAGAGGCGAGGTTGATATTCGAGTCGGCAACAAAGCAAGAGTTGCTGCGTTGGAAGTCGGCACGATGCAACTTCATTTACCTTCCGGATTCATTATGGAACTAAATAATTGTTATTATGTTCCAGTGCTCAGTCGAAACATTATTTCTGCTTCATGTTTGATGAGGCAAGGCTATGAGTCGAATATCAAGAATAATGGTTGTTCTTTGTATTTGAATGATATGTTTCACGGCTTTGCACCCATCCAGGACGGGTTATTTGTTTTGAATCTTGATGGTGAATCGGTTTATAACATAAATGTTAAAAGGTTGAAACCAAATGATCTGAATATGACTTACTTTTGGCACTGTCGGCTTGGTCATATAAGTTGGAAAAGCATGAAGAAGCTCCATGATGATGGACTCCTAACTTCGTTCGACTTGGAGTCGTTCGAGACATGCGAATCTTGCCTACTCGGCAAAATGACCAAGACACCTTTTGCAAAGAGTTGCGAAAGGGCGTCCGACTTGTTGGGACTAGTACATAGTGATGTATGTGGACCAATGAGCACGACAGCCAGGGGTGGTTATGAGTACTTCATTACCTTCACTGATGATTTGAGTAGGTATGGATATATCTACTTGATGAAACATAAGTCGGAAGCCTTTGAAAAGTTCAAAGAATTCCAGAATGAAGCACAGAATCAACTCAGCAAGAAAATAAAGTTTCTTCGGTCGGACCGAGGAGGCGAGTACATGAGCCATGAGTTTGATGACCATCTGAAAAGTTGTGGAATAGTTCCTCAACTTACTCCGCCAGGAACGCCACAAAGGAATGGTGTTTCGGAAAGGCGGAATCGGACCCTGTTAGACATGGTACGATCAATGATGAGTAGGACAGATCTGCCTTTATCATTTTGGGGTTATTGTCTAGAAACAGCGGCGTTCACACTAAACAGAGTATCATCAAAATCGGTAGAGAAGACACCGCATGAGATGTGGACAGGCAAAAAGCCGAGTTTGTCTTTTCTTAAGATTTGGGGTTGTGAAGCATTTGTCAAGCGACTTCAGTCGGACAAGCTTACAGCCAAGTCGGATAAGTGTATTTTCGTGGGGTATCCGAGGGAAACCTTGGGTTACTACTTCTACAACCGAGAAGAGGGCAAAGTGTTTGTCGCTCGGAACGGTGTCTTCCTTGAGAAAGAGTTTCTCAGTCGGGGAGTAAGTGGGAGCACGGTGCAACTCGAAGAAATTCGAGAGGAATCGGCAAGTAGCGAGTCGGCAAAAACCTTGGAGGATGAGCCGATCGTGGCAGCTGAGCCGATAGCTGCACCTGTACTACGAAGATCGGCAAGATTACGAAGTGTTCGTGATGTGTTACTGTTAGACAGTGATGAGCCGACAAATTATTCGGAAGCGATGGTGGGATCTGATTCCGAGTCCTGGCTTGGAGCCATGAGATCCGAGATAAAGTCCATGGATGAAAATCAAGTTTGGAACTTGGTTGATCTGCCAGATGGTGCAAGACCCGTCGAGTGCAAATGGGTCTTTAAGAAGAAAACTGATATGGATGGAAATGTTTCAATCTATAAAGCACGCCTTGTCGCGAAGGGGTTCCGACAAGTTCAAGGAGTTGATTACGACGAGACTTTCTCGCCCGTAGCGATGCTTAAATCAGTTCGGATCATGTTAGCTATAGCAGCCTATTTCGACTATGAGATATGGCAGATGGATGTCAAAACGGCTTTCCTTAACGGAAATTTAACTGAGGACGTGTATATGATACAGCCCGAGGGTTTTGTCGATCCGGCTAATGCTGACAAGGTATGCAAACTTCAGAAATCCATTTATGGCTTGAAGCAAGCATCTCGGAGTTGGAATATTCGCTTTGATGAGGTAGTCAAATCGTTTGGTTCCATCAAGAGTGATCATGATTCTTGTTTGTACAAGAAGTTTAGTGGGAACAAAGTAAATTTTCTAATCTTATATGTGGATGACATATTACTGATTGGAAATGATGTCCAGATGTTGCAAGAAACCAAGGAATCATTGGAAAGGAGTTTCTCAATGAAAGACTTGGGTGAGGCAACATACATCCTCGGAATCCGGATCTATAGAGATAGATCAAGGAGGCTCATTGGATTGAGTCAGAGTACTTATTTGGACAAAGTATTGAAGAAGTTCAACATGGAATCGTCTAAGAAAGGGTTCTTACCGATGTCCCATGGTGTAAAACTTAGCAAGACTCAGTGTCCTTTGACAACTGATGAGCGAAGTCGGATGAGTGCGATTCCATATGCTTCTGCAGTTGGATCCATCATGTACGCCATGATTTGTACTAGGCCGGATGTTTCCTATGCTCTAAGTGTTGTGAGCAGATACCAGGCTGATCCTGGAGAGATCCACTGGACAGCGGCTAAAAATATCCTAAAGTACTTGAGAAGGACTAAGGATATGTTCTTGGTTTATGGTGGTGAAGATGAACTCAGTGTAAAGGGTTACACGGATGCGAGTTATCTCACCGACTCTGATGATTCTCGCTCGCAATCCGGATACGTGTTTATTATAAACGGAGGTGCTGTGAGCTGGAAAAGTTCCAAGCAAGAGACTGTGTCTGCATCTACAACAGAGGCTGAGTATATTGCCGCCTCGGAGGCAGCAAAGGAAGCTGTTTGGATGAGGAATTTCCTCATGGATCTTGGTGTGGTTCAGGGCTCGTCCAATCCGTTGGACGTGTATTGTGACAACAATGGTGCTATTGCACAAGCCAAAGAACCTAGACAACACCAGAAGAACAAGCACATACTCATGCGGTACCACCTAATTCGCCAGTTCGTGGATCAGGGTGATATCAAGTTATGCAAGGTACACACGGATGCAAATATTGCGGATCCGTTGACAAAGCCGTTACCCCAGCCGAAGCATGAGGCGCACCTGAGAGCCATGGGCATTAGATGCCTAGACATGTGATGTCGGAAGATTGACTCTAGTGCAAGTGGGAGACTGTTGGGAATATGCCCTAGAGGCAATCATGTATGATGATATTTCCCATTGTATTCATAAAGTTATTAAGTAGTCCTTGTATAAACATCTGATGTGTATCACTGAATATGTGATTCGGTTGTGGAACTATGCATTCATGTTGTTTATACTAAATATCCTTGGTCATTGAGGTTGTGCTGGACACACAACTTAGACCAATGTGAAAGTTGGCTTGATGACTCGGTTCCACTTGTCATGGGCATGGAGATGCTATTCCAACTTACACAGATTCGGCTAAAGAGTTTAGCGAGTCGGATTGACCCATATTGAGGTACAACGAACTAGTTGTCATTTGTATATCTCAATCAATGTAATCCTTAGACCTGAGGTTGTTGCATAGTCCGAGTTGAGGATCACCGACTTAGGTTCTGTCAAACGCTGATCCGTAACTGGGAAGTTATAAAGGCAGGGTTCGGGTCGACTGAGAATCAAGCTGCGTGATGTGGATAACCAAGATGGGATTTTGCCCCTCCACTCGGAGAGATATTCTCTGGGCCCTCTCGTGAGATATGATTCGGAAAGCATGGCCATGCACGACTCGGTTAAGTGTTAACCGATGCGATCGGCTAAGAGTTAGTCGGGTGAATCACTTATCTCGGATCGAGAAGAGAGTCGGACTATTTAAGGGATGACATATATTCGCCTATAGTCTGACAAGGTATATCGTGAGGCAAAAGGGACTCAGACATAAGTCGCATTGGAAAGGCAAGTCGTCATGACTCTTTGGTACTTGGGAATCGGCACGTTCTGCTAGGAGCCGATGCCGATTGATCGATTGTGAGTCGGACTCTAATCGTGTCCAAGTAACCATGAGCCTGCGGGGTCACACACTTAAGAGCGGGAGCAAGTTCGGATTGGATCCGAATCTGTAATCTGGTTGAGTTGGACCTAAACCAGATTAGGACTGAGTTAGTGAGTTGGACTCACGGTGACTAGTGTTATATGGGCTTTAGTGAATGGGTCGCGCGAGCCGATCCCACGTTCACTCCCTATATATAAGTGGAGCACCGTAACCCAGAAGGGTTAATCGTTGTTCGGTTAGGTCATTCCATGTGTTGGAAACCCTAGCTCCACATCAGTCCAGCCGCCGTAACGAACCTAGCAGTTCACCGCCGGCGCTCCTCCTTGTACGTGTGGATACCAGCAGAGGTGTTGTGCGATCAGCACCAGGACGATCGGATCGTGAGGACTGCACTGCATCAGCCGACGCGCTTCATCAGTAATCCGCAACCGCGCGTCTAGTGGTAAACCTCGTGGTCTTCTACCTCAGCTAGATCTTGGGATCACCACGTTAGAGGAAAAAAGTTTTGTTTTATCTCTGCGTGGCCCAACACCTCCCACTTATCAACATGATTTACTAAAGAATCTGACACGTTTGGAACAAGGGAAAAATTCTGTAGAAGAGTATTATCAGGAATTGCAAACAGGGATGGTTCGGTGTGGTCTTGTTGAATCTACTGAACAAATGCTTGCACGTTTCTTTGGTGGATTAAACAAGGACATTCAACACATATTAGACTATAAGGAATATAATTCCATCACTTGTTTGTTTCATCTTGCTTGCAAAGCTGAACGTGAAGTGCAGGATCGCCAAACACCATGGAGGAGGACTAATAATTCCGCAGGTCGCACATCCACTTGGAAATCTCGACAATCAGCGCCTTCTTCTCGTGATTCTCCACCAGATAATACCACATCCAAGGCCACCACAAGATTTCCGTCAGCTGCTCCTCCACCGTCATCCAATGATCCTTCTCGTAGTGCATCTTCTATGGCTTCCACGGGTAAAACAAAGGATATACAATGCCGCAAGTGTTGGGGTTTTGGTCATATTGAGAGACAGTGCACAACACAACGTGTTATGATGGTTCTTGATGATGGTCAATATGATTCAGCGAGTGACTTTGATGAAGATACATTAGCTCTTATTTCTGCTCGAGATAGAGACAATTGTGATTCTGATGAAGAGATAGAGGTAATGGGAGCTGAAACTGCTGATCAATACAAGAGCTTAATTACACAACGTGTGTTGAGTGTGCAATTGAGCAAATCTGAGCATGATCAATGCCACAACCTGTTCCAAACATGTGGTGTTGTCAAGGAAAGAGCTATAAGGATCATCATTGATGGAGGGAGTTGTAATAATCTGGCTAGTGTTGACATGGTAGAGAAGCTTGCACTTCCAACAAGACAACGCACACATTCATATTACATCCAATGGTTTGAGAGTTCTTGCAAGATCAAGGTAACAAGAACGGTAAGCTTGCATTTTACTATTGATACATATTCTGATTTTGTTGATTGTGATGTTGTACCTATGCAAGCTTGTTCTTTGTTACTTGGTAGGCCATGGCGATTTGATAGAGAATTTGTTCATAATGGCAAAACTAATCACTATTCTCTTATGCATGATGGAAAGAAAATTGGTCTAAAACCTATGACTCCCGAATAGATTTTAAAAGATGATCTTGCTAGAGATAGTAGAGCTAAAACTGAGGAGAAAAATAAAAGTGAGAATCAGATTGTTGCTGCAGATTTTGTACCACCAAAGAACACTAAATCTGATTCTAAACATGCTACTGAAATTCGTTTGAAGAGTCCATGTATGCTTGCAAATAAAATTGATATTGCTGAACTAGATGTAAACAATACTCAATGTTATGCAATTAACTTCAAAGAGGTTTTGTTTTCATTTGAGGATATGCCTCCTTCTTTGCCACCCGCTATTGCTAACCTTTTGTAGGAATATGAGGACATTTTTCCCGCTGAGCTGCCACCAGGACTACCTCCTATTAGAGGAATTGAGCACCAAATTGATCTAATTCCTGGTGCTATGTTGCCCAACCGCGCGCCATATAGAACCAATCTAGAGGAGACAAATGAGATACAACACCAAATTCAGGAACTACTCGACAGAGATCATATTCGTGAGTCCCTTAGCCCCTGTGCTATTCCTATTATTTTGGTACCTAAGAAAGATGGTTCTTCGCGCATGTGTACTGATTGTAGAGCTATCTATAATATTACTATTCGATATCGTCATCCTATTCCACGTTTGGATGACATGCTTGATGAATTGAGTGGTTCTACCATGTTTTCTAAAGTTGATTTGCGTAGTGGTTACCACCAGATTCGTATGAAATTGGGAGATGAATGGAAAATGGCATTTAAAACTAAGTTTGCTTTGTATGAGTGGTTAGTGATGCCATTTGGTTTAACTAATGCACCCAGCACTTTCATGAGATTAATGAACGAAGTTTTACGTGCTTTCATTGGACGTTTTGTGGTAGTCTTCTTTGATGATATTCTGATTTATAGCAAATCTGTAGAGGATCATTTGGACCATTTACACGCTGTTTTTAATGCTTTACGTGATGCACGTTTGTTTGGTAATATTGAGAACTGCACCTTTTGCACCAATCGAGTTGCGTTTCTTGGCTATGTTGTTACATCACAGGGTATTGAAGTGGATCCAGCCAAGATTGAAGCTATTGAGAATTAGCCGCAGCCCAAGACGGTCACACAAGTGAGGAGTTTTCTTGGCCTCGCTGGGTTTTATAGGCGCTTTGTCAAAGACTTTGGATCAATTGCCGCACCGCTGAATGAACTTACCAAGAAGGATGTGCCCTTTGTTTGGGGCGATGCACAACAACAGGCCTTCATGATATTGAAAGATAAGCTAACACATGCTCCCTTACTCCAACTTCCTGATTTTAATAAGACTTTTGAGCTTGAATGTGATGCTAGTGGAATTGGTTTGGGAGGTGTGTTATTACAAGAGGGAAAACCTGTTGCATATTTTAGTGAGAAATTGAGTGGGGCTAGTCTGAATTATTCTACTTATGATAGAGAATTATATGCATTGGTTCGGACATTAGAAACTTGGCAACATTATATATGTCCTAAAGAATTTGTTATACATTTTGATCATGAATCTTTGAAGCATATTCGTAGTCAAGCTAAGTTGAATCGTCGTCATGCAAAGTGGGTTGAATTTATTGAGTCTTTTCCTTATGTTATCAAACACAAAAGGATAAAGATAATATTATTGCCGATGCTTTGTCGCGCCGTTATACTTTGTTATCTCAACTTGACTTCAAAATATTTGGATTGGAAACTATTAAGAAACAATATGTGCATGATGCTGAATTTAAAGATGTGTTGCAGAATTGTAGAGATGGTAGAACATGGAACAAGTTCGTCTTCAATGATGGATTTGTGTTCCGTGCTAACAAACTATGCATTCCAGATAGTTCTGTTCGTCTTTTGTTGTTACAGGAGGCGCATGGAGGAGGATTGATGGGACACTTTGGTGTCAAGAAAACAGAGGATGTTCTTGCTGCACACTTCTTTTGGCCACGTATGCGTCGAGATGTTGAGAGATTTGTGGCACGCTGCACTACTTGTCAAAAATCTAAGTCTCGCCTTAATCCACATGGTTTATATATGCCTCTTCCTGTTCCTAGTGTTCCTTGGGAGGATATTTCTATGGACTTTGTTTTGGGATTGCCACGTACACAGAAGGGGAGGGATAGTATTTTTGTTGTTGTGGATCGGTTTTCTAAGATGGCACACTTTATTCCTTGTCATAAAACGGATGATGTTGCGCATATTGCTGATTTGTTCATTCGTAAAATTGTTCGTTTACATGGTGTGCCAAATACTATTGTTTCTGATCGTGATACTAAATTTCTTAGCCACTTTTGGAGATGTTTATGGGCTAAGTTGGGGACTAAATTGCTATTTAGTACTACATGTCATCCCCAAACTGATGGACAAACTGAAGTAGTAAATAGAACTTTGTCTACTATGTTGCGGGTTGTTTTAAAGAAGAACTTAAAATTGTGGGAAAAGTGTTTACCTCATATAGAATTTTCTTATAATCGTTCGCTGCATTCTACCACAAAGATGTGCCCGTTTGAGATCGTGTATGGTTTTGTTCCTCGTGCACCTATTGATTTATTGCCTTTACCTTCTTCGGTGCAAAATAATTTGGATGCTACACAACGCTCTGAAATGATATTAAACTTGCATAAGACTACTAAAGATAACAAAGAACACATGAATGCGAAGTATAAACTTGCTGGGGATAAAGGGAGAAAGCATGTTGTGTTTCATGTTAGAGATCTTGTTTGGTTACATTTGCGTAAAGATCGTTTTCCTGATTTACGCAAGTCTAAGTTAATGTCGCGTGCTGCTGGTCCCTTTAAGGTGTTAGAGAAAATAAACGATAATGCATATAAACCTGAGTTACCTGCAGACTTTGGTATGGTTAGTCCTACGTTTAACATTGCAGATTTGAAGCCTTACTTTGTGGAGGAAGATGAGATTGCGTCGAGGACGACTTCAATTCAAGAAGGGGAGCATGATGTGGACATCCCATCTATTGATACAACTGTTGTACTTACAGCTACACACATACAAGGACCTATCACTCGATCTCGTGCCAAACAACTTAACTATCAGGTACTTACGTTTCTTGGAACTATTACTCACATACATGAGAATATGATCTTGCCTAAATCAAATGTATTTCTTACTCTTAGGAATGATGGACCAAGCATGGATGAGAGGGACAAGCATTGGAGCATGATCATGCATGGGGATGGCAGAAAACATGTGATGATTCAAGAGAAGGCCACGGATGAAGATTTCAGAACTTTGAGGCCACCATAATGAAGAAAGAAGGCTTGGACAAAATATTCAAGATTAATACTTCCCAAATTCATCCATAGCTTAATATGGTGCTCCGACACCTTTATTTTGGGCCAGGCCCATGTAATTTATGTAGGATTTTAAATAGCCACTATTTAGAGTCCGTATTTGAGGAGAAAAGGACTTCTAGGGTTGGATTCGGCCACCACTTCTATGGCTGGCCGAAACCCCACCTTTTCCTCCTTAAATACTCCCCTTAGCCGTCATCATAGACTCGGATTTTGTTTAGACATTAAGTTAGCCATCATAGCAACTTCGCCAAGGCTCGAGCGTCGTAGAGGCCTCTTGTACTTCGCACCTATACATGATCCCACCTTTTCAATAAAGCTTTCATCTTAATCCGCAATATCTTGATTGCAATATTAGTTCTTACTTGTTCTCGATTTCAGGTAGGAATTAAGACCCTCGCTGGTCAGGCTAATCATGTTCCCGCAGGATCGGTAACCTCTAGGAGATTGGCCTAGCGATTGCATTGGCGCTCGTGCTCGCACATGTAGTCGGATCGTCAAGCCCGAACTCCACCAAATCGACTATCACCATCTCATCGAAAGATCGGACACCTTTGCCCTATCACAACCAGGATCTCAGAACAACCTCATTGATCCTGGCTATAAACCCATATCTTATACTCCAAGAATAAATATAGGCAAGAATTGGAATTCTAGGCACATCTCTTAAAAAGGAGTAGCACCTTAGAATTCCTAGATCTTATGGATCCATATAACTTAAGAAACATACCAATCATTTTCCCCAACTTTGACTCAAGAATTAGTAGCTGGTATCACTACCAGAACAAATCTATCAGGAACAGCAAGATAGGAACCTAGTCCCTAAGCCTCAGACAAACATCATATGCACTGGTGTTTAAAGAAAGAAGTTTCCAACTTATCTTTGGCATTAATCCAATCTTAAGCACTAACAAAATCAAGCCAAGTAGTAGAACCTAGACTTGTGTGCCATTTCAAGATGGTGTCACAAGAGCAGATTCTAAACCAAGAAGATTAAGTATCTAGCTTTCATAAGACAAAATGACAAACAACTAATCATCATTTTCCTGGTATCAGTCGCCAGGAATCAATTCCAAGTTTATGTATACAGAACATCACTGTAAGAAACTAATTAACCTTAATCTGCATATGAATCCATAAGTCAACAATTACAGATACAATGAATAAATCACTCATAGCATCACTGTCCATAACCAAATCATGACAGTAGTGAACTTCCAAATCACTAGGATTCACAAGTAATGATTACATAGAAGCACTACCATTTGAATCATATCAAATTACCACTGGAATTAGTCTAGTAAGCCACTAGCATCACCAAAGCCCAATTATAAACCGTAATCCACATCAAACAACCCTTCACCATCCTCAATGACCATTACTACTTATATCAATTCATCATATATAACCACAATAGAGGGATGAACCCTAATCAGGACATGAACCCTAATCAGGGGTAGCCACTAGAAACACACAGGACAGGGTGGCATAGTATAGAGAGCACAAGAGGTAAGAAATAACAACTTACTTGAGGTTGTAGCTGTGGCCGAGAAGAGGAATTAGAGGGGTCCACGAAAACGGCGGCACGGGGAGCACCCCAAGGGGCCCTGTGTAACATCCCAAAAATACTAAACTTGGATCATCAAAATCTAATCATCAAAATTAGGGTTAACAAAAACTTTTCTAATTAAAATTATGAAAGCATGCATATGTGTATGCATTTAATTTGAAATTCTATTGAACCACCTTGTTTGTGTGTTCCTTTGCTTGTAAATGGATGCTTAGGTGAAATAAACATCATCTAAACATTTCCCACACTTTTCCCAAAGACAAGTAAATCAAAACAAATAAAATAAGGGAATGGTCATTTTGACCAATTTAACTCCCATGCCTACTTTGGTTGTTTCAAACTTTCAGAACCTAACAGAAACTTTTCTGGATCTTTGCACCCCTTGATTGTACTCATAACAAAGTATCAAGGCCCACTTTGTGATCATCTAGAAACTTTCAAATGCATAGTTTAAATGACATTTCAAAATTGAATCTTTCTCATATGGGAAGATCCCACTTTTTCAAAAACCACTCAAACAAGCTCAACTTTCAAAACCCAAGCATCTACAGACTCACCAGCACCAACCTAGAACACCCACCAAAAATCTTTTCAAAATTCAAAACTTGAGTTCTTGCGGCCATTTCATCAAACACTTCGCAGACACAAATCTAACAAAATCAAAACACTATAGTGTGCAGTGTTTTGAACCTAACCGGTTCCCTCTCTAGCTCACAATAGCCTCAGTAGATCATCTAACGAACTTAACTAATCACTAGCACCACTGTGAGCTCGCCAATGCCATCAATGGTGAACAGCCGAAGCACACCATGCCACCCCAGTGTAGACAGCAAGCTAGGAAAGAAACTAGCCGTGCCAACCTTGTTTGGGAGATCACCCATGCCTCACCGCCCCCTCTCGACCAGCCCTGCCTCGAAGACATCGACCAGAGCACCTAGGAACGCTGTGCCCGTGCCTCTGTCAACCATGCCGAGCGTGCGCCAGAGCGCCACCCTCGACACACGCCCACAGACCGCGCGCCGCCCTCGCCGCGTGCATACATGATCGCCACCGACCCAGGAGACCGCCAGACATCACCGTTCGTCGCCCCATGCCGCACAGCCACTGCTCGTCGTCGAAGACGCCGTCTCTTCCACGCAGAGCATCGCGCGTTCCAGGCGGAACCACACCGCCCCTACGCGTGCATTAAAGCCGTAGAGTATCGCGAGGAGACCACCAAGCGATAGCCACCGCCGGCCATGCCTCTAGCCGCCCGTAGCCATGTCACCACCGTCGCCTGCCCATCCCGTTCGGTCTCGTCGTCGCGACTATAAATAGAGGCCAACCCCGCTCGAATTCTTCACACCATTCCACTCCTCTCTCACCCAGAACCACCCCACCTCAGTCCTAGAGCAAGGCGAGCAGCGCATCGCCAGAATCGCGCCGGAGCAGGCCGCCTCTGGAGAAGAAGGGCGCCGTCGATTTCGTCCATCCCAGGAGCTGCCACGACCACCCCTGAGTTCGCCGTCGTCGACTTCGTCGTTCGCCCGCCTCGCCGACCCTCGCCTGCACCCGGTCAGCCCCCAATGACCCGCACTGGTCGCGCTAGGTTTCTGTCTCGCCGGCATTGCCCAACGTCGACGATGACCCTCAGCCATTGGATTAGAACCAGATCGAACGCACCACATCGCCCCATACCGTTTCGCACCCCCTGTCTCACTGACGCGTGGGGACAGCCACTTAAACAGCCCGCGGAAGCGCTGCGCTTAGCAGGCCGGCCCAGTATCACTTCCCGCGCAGCCCAGTTATTTGAATTAAACCTTTTCCATGTTTATTTCAAACACACTTCTATACCCAGTTTCAAGAATCAACCCAGATCGATTCAGTGCACCAAATTGAATGAAACCAATTTTGTTAGAAAGGTCTGGGAATGCTGAATCCAAGCCCGTTGGATTCAAGTCATTTGGATCTGTAGATCAACCTTGGCAAAAATAACAAGGCAGAAGCTTTTATGCATTCAAACATTTTTCAAATTAAAACCATAATAGCTTTTGAGTTAATTCCAACTCTCAAAAATCACATTCAATCATACCTTTCAGAATATATAAAAATATATAGGTTTACTTACAGAAATAATGACCAAGTAATAAAAGAATGCCACATAGGCATTTCTAGCCACTTTAATTGATTAAAATAAAAGGGTAAAACCTTATTAAATTGTGACACCACTTTAAATCACTTTCCCATGGACTAAAATATGTGGTGATGACATGTGTCAACATGATCCCATGTTTGGTTTGGAGAATATTAAATCTTAAGTAGTTTTCAATGAGTAGAAATTAATTTTCTAAAAATAAAAGGAATTAAACCAACCTTTAATATTGTAATGTTAGTGATGATGCTAGATCATCCATAGGACCCTTTTGTGTGATGATTGAAAGTATTTAAGTATTGTTTGGTGATTGTGTACATCGTATTTATTTATAGACGCTAGTACCGACCAAGGATACGAGGAGGAAGGAGGATACTACGAAGAAGAAGCCGAGGAGAACTTCAACCACTGCTCTGCACAAGGCAAGCTAACTGTTGGGAATATGCCCTAGAGGTAATCATGTATGATGAGATTTCCCATTGTATTCATAAAGATATTAAGTAGTCCTTGTATAAACATCTGATGTGTATCATTGAATATGTGATTCGGTTGTGGAACTATGCATTCATGTTGTTTGTACTAAATATCCTTGGTCATTGAGGTTGTGCTGGACACACAACTTAGACCAATGTGAAAGTTGTCTTGATGACTCGGTTCCACTTGTCAAGGGCATGGAGATGCTATTCCAACTTACACAGATTCGGCTAAAGAGTTTAGCGAGTCAGATTAACCCATATTGAGGTACAACGAACAAGTTGTCATTTGTATATCCCAATCAATGTAATCCTTAGACCTGAGGTTATTGCATAGTCCGAGTTGAGGATCACCGACTTAGGTTCTGTCAAACGTTGATCCGTAACTCGGTAGTTATAAAGGAAGGGTTCGGGTCGACTGAGAATCAAGCTGCGTGATGTGAATAACCAAGATGGGATTTTGCCCCTCCACTTGGAGAGATATTCTCTGGGCCCTCTTGTGAGATATGATTCGGAAAGCATGGCCATGGACGACTCGGTTAAGTGTTAACCGAGGCGATCGACTAAGAGTTAGTCAGGTGAATCACTTATCTCGGATCGAGAAGAGAGTCGGACTATTTAAGGGATGACAATTATTCGCCTATAGTCTGACAAGGTATATCGTGAGGCAAAAGGGACTCGGACGTAAGTCGCATTGGAAAGGCAAGTCGTCATGACTCTTTGGTACTTGGGAGTCGGCACGTTCTGCTAGGAGACGCCACCGACTGATCGATTGAGAGTCGGACTCCAATTGTGTCCACGTAGCCATGAGCCTGCGGGGTCACACACTTAAGAGCGGGAGCAAGTTCGGATTGGATCTGAACCTGTAATCTGGTTGGGTTGGACCTAAACCAGATTAGGACTGAGTTAGTGAGTTGGACTCACGGTGACTAGTGTTATATGGGCTTTAGTGAATGGGTCCTGCGAGCAGAGCCCACGTTCACTCCCTATATATAGTGGAGCACCGTAACCCATAAAGGTTAATCGTTGTTTGGTTAGGTCATTCCATGTGTTGGAAACCCTAGCTCCACAGCAGTCCTGCCGACGATACGAATCTAGCAGTTCGCCGCCGGTGCTCCTCCTTGCACGTGTGGATACCAGCAGAGGTGATGTACGATCAGCACCAGGACGATCGGATCATGAGGACTACACTGCATCAACTGACGTGCTACATCAGTAATCCGCAACTGCGCGTCTAGTGGTAAAACTCGTGGCCTTCTACCTCAGCTGGATCTTGGGATCACCACGTTAGAGGAAATTTTTTGTTTTATCTCCGCGTGGCCCAACAGTGGTATCAGAGCGATAGCTTCTGGTTTTAGGCTCGAGATCTCGCATATGTGATATGCGGTTGGCTGTAGATGAGATCTATGTGCTGTTTAGATGGTCGATCTATGAGATAGATCGGTTTTGTACGAAGTTGATTGGATCAACTGTGCTCGGGGAATGGTAGATCTGATTTCCGTGATCATACTGCTGA
Organism: Avena sativa; assembly: GCA_916181665.1. NCBI lineage: Eukaryota > Viridiplantae > Streptophyta > Magnoliopsida > Poales > Poaceae > Avena > Avena sativa. The sequence goes on along the minus strand of OV702281.1, from coordinate 323,030,132 downwards.
GGTCGTGGAACAACATACCCCTACCGGTCGGCTTCCGCCATCGGGGTAGACTGTAACACGTAAATCCAGAAGCGGTGATCGTAGATCAAAGAGTTTGATCGAATCGGAATGATGGTCAGAATCCTTGTTCGGATCGTAGATGAGATCTACGGTTTCGGAAAAATCCATGTTCGGAATCCATGTTCAGGACCGCCGGCTTCGCCCTGTCGTAGCGCCTTAGATGTCGTTGCGAGTTTCACAACGCCGGTAGATATTGTATCTCTGCATAACTTTGTTTTTCCAGGAAGTTGTGAATGGTATGGTTCATGTGCATGTGATGTATGTGTGTAATCCATACGTGATCTGCGAATCACGGTTTTTTGTCAGCCGGCTGGAGCCTAGGTGCTGTCATTTTATTGTATAACGACCTGCGTGTCGGATTCTCTATGTAATTTACTTTACTAAGCTAGTGTAGTTGTTTGTAGAACCCGGAAGGCATGCAAGGCGTTGTACATGTCGGCGACATGGAGTAAGACGGCAAGTGACAAGAGTTGGCATGAGTCGGATTACAGGCTTTGTGGATATGGAAATCGCCATGAAGAGAGCCATACCATTTCACATTATAATTGCTTTATTTTGTGTTATTGTTATGTCTCAGTTTTACCTCTATTAGATAGTCGGTAAAATTTAATCCCTTAAAGAAGGTCTAGTCGGTTTTCCCGCCAGTGTTTGCACCATCACAAGTCTGACATTTTTGGTAGTGGGCTCATAAAATTGAGGTGCTGCCAATTCTTTCCGACTAGGTGTGTTCGAGTCGGACTCTTACTGCAGAAACACTCGGTAAGCTAGACGGGTCTATCACAACGGTTGTGAGACTCGGGGAAAAGTCGGATGGGAGCCGGGGCATGTGATGCCACCCGTCCAACAGGAGTCGTATGAGATACGATTGACAAGGAGTTGTCTACCTAGATCACTTGGCGGCTAGCGGTGATGCTAAAAATCACTAGCCGACTTGCTTATTTAGGATCCTGAATCACTAAGCAACCATCGGAGGGGTGTTGGTTCTAGTGGGAGCATAAAATATTAAAATGTTTAATATGCTTGCTCTTTTATGAATACATGTCTTAAGTGTTTTGCATATTTTCTGTTGTAGATCATGGCACCCAGTAGCAGTCACTCTCAGATATCCGGTTTTGCGTTGAGAACCATTCTTGAGAAAGATAAACTGAACGACACTAATTTTACCAACTGGTATCGAAATCTAAGAATTGTTCTCAAACAAGAAAAGAAGGACCATGTCCTAGACAACCCACTTCCAGATGAGCCGAATGAGAATGCGACTATCGCTGCCACCAATGCCTACCATCGGGCTAAGGATGAGTCCACGGATATTAGTTGTCTTATGCTTGCTCACATGGAACCGGACTTGCAAAAGCAGTTCGAGCATGTTGAGGGCTACGATATGATCGAAAGCCTCAAAAGTATGTTCTAGTCTCAGGCGAAGACTGAGAGGTATCAAGTCTCTCAGGCTTTGCTGAGTTGCAAGCTTAAGGATGGTGATCCACTGAGTCCGCATGTGATCAAAATGGTTGGTTACGTGCAGTCTCTGGAGAGGCTTGGCTACCCCATAAGCGAAGAGTTTGCTACGGATATAATTCTGAACTCTCTTCCTAGTGCATATGGGCAGTTCATTTCGAACTACCACATGCATGGTATGGATAAGAAGCTCACTGAATTACATGGGATGCTCAAGCAGGCAGAGGCGGATCTCAAGAAGGGCACCAGTCAAGTGTTGATGGTGCAGAATAAGGCTAAGTTCAAGAAGAGTTCTTGGACTAAGAAGAAGGCTAAGTCAGGAGGAAAGAAGGCTCAGGACCCGGTCCCAAGTGCTTCCTCAGGGACTAAGCCATCTCCTTCAGCCGGATCCACTTGCTTCTACTGCAAGGCGGATGGCCACTGGAAGAGGAACTACAGCAAGTACTTGGCCGACAAAGCCAAGAGTGGAGGTATGACTTCCGACTCAGGTACACTTGTTTGCAATGTTATAGACATATATCTTGCTGATGCACCTAATAGTTCTTGGGTATATGATACCGGATCAGTTATTCACATCTGCAACTCGTTGCAGGGACTGGTAAGAACTAGGAGCGTAGCAAGAGGCGAGGTTGATATTCGAGTCGGCAACAAAGCAAGAGTTGCTGCGTTGGAAGTCGGCACGATGCAACTTCATTTACCTTCCGGATTCATTATGGAACTGAATAATTGTTATTATGTTCCAGTGCTTAGTCAAAACATTATTTCTGCTTCATGTTTGATGAGGCAAGGCTATGAGTCGAATATCAAGAATAATGGTTGTTCTTTGTATTTGAATGATATGTTTCACGGCTTTGCACCCGTCCAGGACGGGTTATTTATTTTGAATCTTGATGGTAAGTCGGTTTATATCATAAATGTTAAAAGGTTGAAACCAAATGATCTGAATATGACTTACTTTTGGCACTGTCGGCTTGGTCATATAAGTTGGAAACGCATGAAGAAGCTCCATGATGATGGAATACTAACTTCGTTCGACTTGGAGTCGTTCGAGACATGCGAATCTTGCCTACTCGGCAAAATGACCAAGACACCTTTTGCAAAGAGTTGCGAAAGGGCGTCCGACTTGTTGGGACTCGTACATAGTGATGTATGTGGACCAATGAGCACGACAGCCATGGGTGGTTATGAGTACTTCATTACCTTCACTGATGATTTGAGTAGGTATGGATATATCTACTTGATGAAACATAAGTCGGAAGCCTTTGAAAAGTTCAATTCCAGAATGAAGAACATAATCAACTCGGCAAGAAAATAAAGTTTCTTCGGTTGGACCGAGGAGGCGAGTACATGAGCCATGAGTTTGATGACCATCTGAAAAGTTGTGGAATAGTTCCTCAACTTACTCCGCCAGGAACGCCGCAAAGGAACGGTGTTTCAGAAAGGCGGAATCGGACCTTGTTGGACATGGTACGGTCAATGATGAGTCGGACAGATCTGCCTTTATCATTTTGGGGTTATTGTCTAGAAACAACGGCGTTCACACTAAACAGAGTACCATCAAAATCGGTAGAGAAGACACCGCATGAGATGTGGACAGGCAAAAAGCCGAGTTTGTCTTTTCTTAAGATTTGGGGTTGTGAAGCATTTGTCAAGCGACTTCAGTCGGACAAGCTTACAGCCAAGTCGGATAAGTGTATTTTCATGGGATATCTGAGGGAAACCTTGGGTTACTACTTTTACAACCAAGAAGAGGGCAAAGTATTTGTCGCTCGGAACGATGTCTTCCTTGAGAAAGAGTTTCTCAGTCGGGGAGTAAGTGGGAGCACGATGCAACTCGAAGAAATTCGAGAGGAACCGGCTAGTAGCGAGTCGGCAAAAACATTGGAGGTTGAGACGGTCGTGGCAGCTGAGCCGGCAGCAGCACCTATACTACGAAGATCGGCAAGATTACGAAGTGTTCGTGATGTGTTACTGTTAGACAGTGATGAGCCGGCAAATTATTCGGAAGCGATGGTGGGATCTAATTCCATGTCATGGCTTGGAGCCATGAGATCCGAGATAAAGTCCATGGATGAAAATCAAGTTTGGAACTTGGTTGATCTGCCAGACGGTGCAAGACCCGTCGAGTGCAAATGGGTCTTTAAGAAGAAAACTGATATGGATGGAAATGTTTCAATCTATAAAGCACGCCTTGTCGTGAAGGGGTTCTGACAAGTTCAAGGAGTTTATTACGATTAGACTTTCTTGCCCGTAGTGATGCTTAAATCAGTTCGAATCATGTTAGCTATAGCGGCCTATTTCGACTATGAGATATGGCAGATGGATGTCAAAACGGCTTTCCTTAATGGAAATTTAACCGAGGACGTGTATATGATATAGCCCGAGGGTTTTGTCGATCCGGCTAATGCTAACAAGGTGTGCAAACTTTAGAAATCCATTTATGGGTTGAATCAAGCATCTCGGAGTTGGAATATTCGCTTTGATGAGGTAGTCAAATCGTTTGGCTTCATCAAGAGTGATCATGATTCTTGTTTGTACAAGAACTTTAGTGGGAACAAAGTAAATTTTCTAATCTTATATGTGGATGACATATTACTGATTGGAAATGATGTCCAGATGTTGCAAGAAACCAAGGAATCATTGGAAAGGAGTTTCTCAATGAAATACTTGGGTGAGGCAACATACATCCTCGGAATCCGGATCTATAGAGATAGATCAAGGAGGCTCATTGGATTGAGTCAGGGTACTTATTTGGACAAAGTGTTGAAGAAGTTCAACATGGAATGGTCTAAGAAGGGGTTCTTACCGATTTCCCATGGTGTAAAACTTAGCAAGACTCAGTGTCTTTCGACAACTGATGATCAAAGTCGGATGAGTGCGATTCCATATGCTTCTGCAGTCGGATCCATCATGTATGCCATGATTTGTAGTACGACGGATGTTTCCTATGCTCTAAGTGTTGTGAGCAGATACCAGGCTGATCCTAGAGAGATCCACTAGACAGCGGCTAAAAATATCCTAAAGTACTTGAGAAGGACTAAGGATATGTTCTTGGTTTATGGTGGTGAAGATGAACTCAGTGTAAAGGGTTACACGGATGCGAGTTATCTTACCGACTCTAATGATTCTCGCTCACAATCCGGATACGTGTTTATTATAAACGGAGGTGCTGTGAGCTGGAAGAGTTCCAAGCAAGAGACTGTGTCTGCGTCTACAACAGAGGCTGAGTATATTGCCGCCTCGGAGGCAGCAAAGGAAGTTGTTTGGATGAGGAATTTCCTCATGGATCTTGGTGTGGTTCAAGGCTCGTCCAATCCATTGGACGTGTATTGTGACAACAATGGTGCTATTGCACAAGCCAAGGAACCTAGACAGCACCAGAAGAACAAGCACATACTCATGCGGTACCACCTGATTCGCCAGTTCGTGGATCAGGGTGATATCAAGTTATGCAAGGTACACACGGATGCAAATATTGCGGATCCGTTGGCAAAGCCGTTACCCCAGCCGAAGCATGAGGTGCACCTGAGAGCCATGGGCATTAGATGCTTAGACATATGATGTCGGAAGATTGAATTTAGTGCAAGTGGGAGACTGTTGGGAATATGCCCTAGAGGCAATCTTGTATTATGAGATTTCCCATTGTATTCATAAAGATATTAAGTAGTCCTTGTATAAACATCTGATGTGTATCATTGAATATGTGATTCGGTTGTGGAACTATGCATTCATGTTGTTTGTACTAAATATCCTTGGTCATTGAGGTTGTGCTAGACACACCACTTAGACCAATGTGAAAGTTGGCTTGATGACTCGGTTCCACTTGTCATGGGCATGGAGATTCTATTCCAACTTACACAGATTCGGCTAAGAGTTTAGCGAGTTGGATTGACCCATATTGAGGTACAACGAACAAGTTTTCATTTGTATATCTCAATCATTGTAATCCTTAGACCTGAGGTTATTGCATAGTCCGAGTTGAGGATCACCGACTTAGGTTCTGTCAAACGCTGATCCGTAACTGGGCAGTTATAAAGGTAGGGTTCGGGTCGACTGAGAATCAAGATGCGTGATGTGAATAACCAAGATGGGATTTTGCCCCTCCACTTGGAGAGATATTCTCTGGGCCCTCTTGTGAGATATGATTCGGAAAGCATGGCCATGCACGACTCGGTTAAGTGTTAACCGAGGCGATCGACTAAGAGTTAGTCGGGTGAATCACTTATCTCGGATCGAGAAGAGAGTCGGACTATTTAAGGGATGACAATTATTCGCCTATAGTCTGACAAGGTATATCGTGAGGCAAAAGGGACTCAGACGTAAGTCGCATTGGAAAGGCAAGTCGTCATGACTCTTTGGTACTTGGGAGTCGGCACGTTCTGCTAGGAGCCGCTACCGACTGATCGGTTGAGAGTCGGAGTCCAATCGTGTCCAAGTAGCCATGAGCCTACGGGGTCACACACTTAAGAGCAGGAGCAAGTTCGGATTGGATCTGAACCTATAATCTGGTTGGGTTGGACCTAAACCGGATTAGGACTGAGTTAGTGAGTTGAACTCACGGTGACTAGTGTTATATGGGCTTTAGTGAATGGGTCCTGCGAGCAGAGCCCACGTTCACTCCCTATATATAGTGGAGCACCGTAACCCAGAAAGGTTAATCGTTGTTCGGTTAGGTCATTCCATGTGTTGGAAACCCTAGCTCCATAACAGTCCTGCCGACGATACGAATCTAGCAGTTCGCCGCCGGTGCTCCTCCTTGCACGTGTGGATACCAGCAGAGGTGTTGTACGATCAGCACCAGGACGATTGGATCGTGAGGACTGCACTGCATCAACTGACGTGCTACATCAGTAATCCGCAACTGCGCGTCTAGTGGTAAAACTCGTGGCCTTCTACCTCAGCTGGATCTTGGGATCACCACGTTAGAGGAAAATTTTTGTTGGATCTCCGCGTGGCCCAACACTAACACTTGCAAGATACTTTACTGTAACATCCCTAAAATCATGTTTCAAACTCATGCATATCATCCATGCATCCATGATCATATAGAGTTCATTTCAAACAAATCGATTAAAAAACAGGAGCATATGAGCTCATTATTTTTTGTGATCAGCATTTAAAACAAATACAAATCTCCAATGTGGGATAGGTGTTCAGTGAACCAAACCTTGTGTATTATTGCTTTCAGAGTGTATTGCTAGAATGCAAGGATTTAAACCCAAGTTTCAAAACAAATATAATATGAAAACCCAATTTCGAAACCTATATGAAACTAGTGCTAAGTCACTGCTTTTTTTATTTTAATCAAGTGACCAGGCCAATTCAAAGTGACCACTTGGTTTTATGCCCAGAACTGTGATTGTTGCACACTGCAAAAATCCTGAAAAGATTTGAATTAAAATAGATTTTGAATTCATTTGAATTTGATTCCTGAAATTGAAAACAGAAAAAAAGGAGAAAAGAATTAGAAAAGGGCCGGCGCCACCTATCTAGCCCAACGACGGATTTAGCCCACTAAGCCCACCCGGGTTCCCCCTCTCTCTCTCTCTCTCACTCGCAGACGAACCCACCAAGTCACTGTCCACCCGACCCTACCTCCTCTCTGTTTCACTCGCTTACAAGTGGACCCTGCGACCACGTCGTCGTCGTCGTCAATCACGCGCGGCCGCGATGCTCGCTCTTCCGTTACCTCGCCGTAGTCACTGCGGGCTTAATTGCCATTGATACCGCGCGCGATCCTCGCTGCCGCTCTGGCTATAAGACCACCTCCCCCTCGCGGCCATTTCCCCCAACAAAGCCAGACAGAAACGCCCCTAGGCTGCCCGCAATCGCTCTTGCACCGCCGCTGCACAGACGCACTCCCGCGACCAATCCTGGTGAGCTCCGTGCACCCCTCCCTCTCTGCTTCACAAGAGCTGCTTTGCAACGTCCTTGCGCTTCTTCTGACCCCACTGGTTCATCCTATACCGCCCCAGGTCGTCGACTCCATCAATCGTAGCAAGTTCCCGACGACATCTCCAACTCCGGCGACTAAATTCGGTGAGCCCCTTGTTCCCCTTCGCCTCTGATTCACACGAACGTGTTCGCCATGGCCTCGCGCATCTCCTGATGCCTTTTATTCATGCTAGGGTGACCAGGAGCGTTGCCAACGTCGCCGTCCACCCGAGCCGACGCTGTCAGCAACTCCGACGAGCCCGTGTAGCCGTGTCCGTGCGCCCCTTGCCAAGCCGTCGCCAGGTTGAGCATCAGTGCATCGCTACGAACCTGGTAAGCGCCTCCGACGACCCTAGAACCCCCTGTAGCCGCTGCGCCACCATAGACAGAGCCGCCGCTGCCAGATGCCATCGCCAGCGTCGCCCATCTGTGGTCGCTTGATCGAGGACCGTAGGATCTAGATCCAGCGCGTATAAACAAATCACTTAACGAAATGGTATGAGTAGATCTGGGTCGTGTAGATTAAGTAGATCTAACGTCCTGTGTGTGTGATCCTGTGCGAACCGGTACGCGCCAATCAGAACGTGACACGTGGTCAGGAATTAGATTTAAAATAAGGATTTGAATCTATTAGTTGTTTGAAATTGTTTTAGCCATAACTTTTGATTCCCACGTTCAAATTTGACAAATTTTATATCAATGGAATCAGGAGAACAAGCCCTTTCCAAATATACAATGTGTTTAATGTTTTGTTTCTGTTAAAATGGTTTTATTTACAAAAACATGTGTAGGCCTATTTTGTGTATATAAATTATTTCAGAAATGTTTTAAGGTTTAAATAAATGTTGTTTGGCAATTTTTGAACTTGTTTATGAACTAGTAATGTACACATGTCTTGTTTATTTTAGAAAATCATTACATATCATGTTGCATGCATCCATATATTTTTGCTTGTATTGATTTGTATGTGATTTGTTGCGATGATTCTATGTGTAGATTTTGGTGCCAATAGTGATTGTGATTGTGAGGAGTGTAGCTACTCTCCAAACTACCAAGGAAAGTGGTGCTTCATGATATTTTTATCCCTATGTTTTCTACTAAGCATTAGAAATATTTTTGCTAGTCTTGCATGATTATATTTTGCTTATATGCCATGTTGGGAAATCCTAGTAGTGTAGAATTGCTAGGAAATTTCTATGTTAAGAAGCTTATCTATTGCCATGCTTAGCCTAGCTAGTAGCAACCAAGGGTGGTGAAGAGTACATGCTATGATAAAAATATTTCTAAGTCTTTGGACTTGTGTTTTGCCTAATGGAAGGCCCATTTCTAAGTGAATGAAACACCTGGGTGGAATGGAAGGAATGGTTTATGTTGAGTGGGATGAGGAGATTCTTGATAGCTTCCATGTCTTGATGCTCAAGTTGTCCAATACCAGGGACATGGCTAAGTACTTAGATTCTTCCATCTGCAGAGGTTGTGCACTTTCCCCACAAGCCTTGAATTTCACCAAGACAGGACCTTTCAGAAGCATTCCCTTAGACCAAATGGACGTGCTCCAACCTATCATCCCACTACCACCAACTGTCCAAATGGCTAAGTTATTGCAACCTATATGATCCTGGCAGAGCCCATATTGCCAAGTGGCAGCACTAGAAGCTTCTTAACATTTGGCCTCTAAAATCTCTTTGTTCCTGGGTGGCTTTCCACAAGTGAGATACACAAGGTAAACCATAGAAATGGGCCTTGCATGACCACTAAACACAAACCATTCCTTCCGTTCCACCAAGGTGATTCATTCACTTAGTTGTTTTATTAAACAAAACACAAGTCCTCAGACTTAGAAATTTTCCCATAGTATGAATATATATTCCACCCTTGTTTTCTATTAGCTAAGCTAAGAATGATAGTAGTAGGAATCTTATCTTAGGAATATTCTACTAAGGTTTCATCTACTAGGATTTCCCATAGCATAGTTTATACTTAGCAAAATTCCATGCAAGTCCTACTTAGAAATATCACTAATGCATAGTGAAAATAACGGGACAAAGGTATGAAGCATCACTTGCCTTTTTGGTATAGAGTATAAGTTCACTTCCTTGTTCTTGCAATGTTCACTCACTTCAAGTCACTACAATTCAATCAAGCAAACAATATTTCAATCTACCATTCAAGCAATTCATCTCATAAAATCATAGTAACATAACAATGCATGCAAGCATACTAAAGATTGTTTTATTTGTAAAAGTGGTTTCTAATGGTTCATAAACATTTGAAAACACCTAATGGTCATTTTATAAAGTGGCAAAATCATTTTTATAAGATTTTACTTCATAAACCATTTTTAGACTAAGTCATTATTTTATGTGGTGAAGAAATGCTTTTAATAAGGCAACATTCTATAGGTTTCACAAAATATGTTTTCAAACCATGAAACCTTGTGTTTAGGGTCAGAGAGTTTATTTCCAAAACATTTCTCAAAGGTTTTCTTCCAAAACCATTTTTAATAATTAAACCATATTTTTATTTGACTAGAAATGGTTTAAATCCAAAGTTTATTATTTTATTTCAGCAAATACATTTTTGAAACCACAATTTGTTTCCTATGGTCAGTAGGTTCAAAACACACCATTTGCCAAAGATTTTATCTTCAAAATCATTTTGGAACAAATTTTATATCCTAAACATGCATACACAAGTTTCTGCAAAAACAAACATTTTAACAGAAGCTTTTTACTAAAAAAAAAGTGCATGGTTGGCTAGGCCTTGTTTTTCTGAATCCATTGATATAAAGTTTGTAAAATTTGGACTTGTAGATTTAAAGTTATAGATTTTACAAAATTGAATCACAAATAGATCAAATCCTGTTTTTAAATCTGACTCTGTGACACGCGGCGTATTTCTATTCGTCGGTACCGCTTCGGCCGGATCATCAACATGAGGCGTTGGATCAAGTTACATCGCACGGCGCAGGTTGCATACCCCTTCGGCCTTAAGTGAATCTATCACATCCATTAGATCGACATCTAACGGTCATCATCACCCTGACCAAGTTCTGGCGGCGCTCGACGGCTGCGCGCGGCGACGGTGCTCGGCTAGCGGTGGATCTGGTGCTAGAGGAAGCAGGGAAGAGTAAGGATATGCTCACCAAGTTCAAGAGGTCACGGCGAAGCTCAAGGTACTAGTGGGAAGGCAAGGGGCGCACGAGGTTGCTGATAATTGCTCGTCGGAGTTGCGTCTGACGACGGCCATGCTCTGTCGTCGTCGAGGGCGGTGCTACGGGTCACGAGGGAGCAAACAGAAAGCACGGTTAGATGCGCATTGTCATGGTGATGATGCGTGCATGAAGGAGAAGGAGAGGGGGGGGTCAGGTTCTTACCAGAGGAGTCGCCGGAGAGGAAAACAGACGGTGGCGCTACTGTTCATCGTTGTTGTCGACGCTGCAGAGCACGCGCGGGCGAGCTAACGCTATGGGGTGGTTCGCCAGGATGTGGGGAGAATGTGAGCATGGTCGAGGGAGCAAGGAGCGGCGAGGGGCTGCCGGAATCGTCCGGGAAAGTTGTCGGAGCAGTGGCAGTGTAGGGCGAAATTCTGCGGCCTAGGGGCGCGCTAGGGTGAGGCGACTGGGGGGAAAATGGAGAGGGGAGCCTGGCGCTTATCACTGCATGGTCACGGCGAGGGATTAACGCGGCATTAAAGCATATTGACGTCGGTGTTTAACAGCAGAAACGGCGAGGAGGAAAGGGGCGTGGTCACCGCCGGGAGGAAGACGGTGACGTGGCTGTGGGGGTCGTCTGCCAGTGAGAGAGGAAGAGAGGGGATGGGGTCCACGCGTCATACACTGTGCGGGTAAGATATTTGGTCTGAAGCGTTTTCTGCGGGAGAGGAGCAGTGGGCTGGCTGGGCTTAGTTGGGCCAGGCTAGTTGGGCTGGGTTCTTTACATATTTTTTTTGTTCTGTTTTGTTTTTCTTTTTTCCTTTCTTAATATTCTGTTTTGATTTCAAATAAGTAATTCAATCACTCATTTGAATTCAAACCTTTGTCAAATTTTGTGTAGGTTTAAATATTGATTAATGAAACATTCTGAACTCATTTTAGAATAATTTATTTATTCTTTTTAAGGTCTTTTAATTATTCAAAATAGGCACTAGTTTTAATTCAAATGAGATTTAATAATATTTCAAACACCATTTAAATTTTCTAAATCCTTCCAAATCTTTTCAGTAGGTTTTTATTTGATTAATAGGGTGTCAAAATAATTCATCTTGAATTATTTGGAGAATATTTAATATGATTCATAAATCATTTGAGTTGGGTTTATTTTAATTCCAATGGATTTAAATATGGTTTTAATTCCCTAAAGTTTATTTGGAAGATTTATTTAATCCTATTTAAGTTGGATTAAATCACTTTTATTTCATTTGGGTAAATTCCAAAATACTATTCTCATGAATTATATAATAATTCTTATTAGAGATTTGTCTTTGTTAAAATAGGGATAGAATGGTTAATGCCATTTTATTTTATTTTGGAAATTCTTTATCCTTTTATTTTATTTGGATTTGGATTATATTCATTCCATTTTCTTAATGGATTAGGCCAAGATTTATTTTTGTCTTTAAATAAAACTTATTTAATATTTCTTTCTTCACCTTATAAAATCCATATCTTTTTATTTAGAGATCCAAACTTGGTGATTCCAATTTATAAAATCTTGTTTAACATTTGTTTATCCTTTTAAATATCTTTGGAACTATTGCTCACCATTTTGGTATGGATTTTAGATAAGGGCTTTATTAGCTTTGGGAATTCAATTCCTTATCTTATTATATTCATAAGATTTTATTTATGGTTCCAAATTAAGTGAAACCAATTTATATGGTTTTATAATATTTCTATTTGTCATTCTTGATCATTTGTAAATGTTTGTTGACAAATTTTTGCATGGTTCAAATCCCTAGGCTTGGAGATACTTGGAAATGATTTTATTCCATTAGGGTTTTTGGGTTTGGATTTATTTTCCAAGTGTTTAATTTCCAGATGCTTTTATGAAGAAAGCATTTCACTTGATTTGAATTTAGTGGGATTCAAACTTTAATTAAATTTTGTTCAAGATGGGATTTTAAGTTTCCTTTTAAAAACAAAAGTTTCTTTTCACCCTGATTTTCAACAATATTTTATTTAATTTTATTTAATTTTCACATTACAAGATTTGGAAAATCTTGGGATGTGACATTTGCGTTTGATACTTGAGAAGCTTAGAGAGCATAAACTATATGCCAAATTCAACAAGTGTGAATTCTAGATAAATGAAGTTGGTTTTCATGGACACGTTGTGTCAGGAGATGGTGTTGCAGTTGATCCTGCTAAAGTTTCAGCTGTAACTGAATGGGAATCTCCCAAGTAAGTGAAAGAAGTTCGTAGTTTCCTTGGCTTTGCAGGTTACTACAGAAGGTTCATTGAGAATTTCTCCAAGGTAGCTAAGCCTATGACAGAATTGCTAAAGAAAGACAAGAAGTTTGCTTGGTCTGAAGGTTGTGAACTTAGCTTTCAAGAATTGAAGAAGAGACTTGTGACAGCACCAGTCTTGTGTTTGCCAGATTTGGAAAAAGATTTCCAAGTATATTGTGATGCATCCCAACATGGTTTGGGTGCAGTACTTATGCAAGAAGAAAAAGTTGTGGCTTATGCCTCGAGACAACTCAAAACTCATGAAGTAAACTACCCTACTCATGATTTAGAGTTAGCCTCTGTTGTCCATGCACTCAAAACATGGAGACACTATCTTTTGGGAAAGCGATGTGAAGTGTTCACTGACCACAAGAGTTTGAAGTATATCTTCACCCAGAAGGAAATTAACATGAGACAAAGAAGATGGCTAGAACTCATCAAGGACTATGACTTAAGTTTGCAATATCACCCCGGTAAAGCAAATGTTGTAGCGGATGCTCTAAGCTGTAAGGTTTTTGTGAATGGCCTCACTAAGGGAGAACTGCCAGATGATCTGTGTGCCCAATTTAGAGACCTCGGATTGGAGATTGTGCCTTAAGGACATCTCATGTCTTTGGATGTTCAACCTACTTTGTTAGACAAAATCAAAGAAGCCCAGAGGACTGATAAAGAAATCGAAGAGATTAAGGAAAAGATTGGTAAGGGAAAAGCCAAAGGATTCCATGAAGACGAACAGGGTACTTTATGGCATGGGAAACTTATCTGTGTTCCACAAGATCCGGAGCTTCGAAAACTGATTTTACAAGAAGCACACAACTCACCATATTCTATTCATCCAGGTAACACCAAGATGTACATGGATATGAAGGAAAGATTTTGGTGGAACAATCTCAAGAAGGACATCGCCGAACATATTGCTTTGTGTGATGTATGTAGTAGAGTGAAGGCAGAACATCAGAAACCAGCAGGTTTGCTTCAACCACTACCTATCTCTGATTGGAAGTGGGACAAGATTGGTATGGATTTCATTACCGGTTTGCCAAGGACCCGGTCAGGATATGATTCTATTTGGGTAGTAGTGGATCGCCTAACTAAAGTGTCTCATTTCATACCCGTGAAAACAACCTATACAAGTGCTAAGTTGGCCAAGATCTATATGAGTAGAATTGTGTGTCTACATGGAGTGCCCAAGAGTATTGTGTCTAATAGAGGAACCCAATTCACTTCTCATTTTTTGAGGCAATTGCATGAGTCATTGGGAACGAGATTGGAATTCAGCACTGCTTTTCATCCTCAAACTGATGGACAAACACAAAGGACTAATCAGATTCTTGAAGATATGTTGAGAGCATGTGCCCTAGACTATGGAGCCAATTGGGATGAAAGTCTGCCTTACGCAGAATTTTCTCATAACAACAGCTATCAAGCCAGCATTGAGATGGCACGATTTGAGTTTCTCTATGGGAGAAAGTGTACCACCCCATTACTATGGAATGGTGTGGGAGAAAGAAGCCTGTTCGGACCAGAACTTATCAAAGAAGCTGAAGAGAAAGTCAAGCTGGTTAAGGAAAGATTAAAGATAGCACAGTCCCGACAGAAAAGCTACGCTGATCCTAAGAGTAGAGAAGTCATCTATGAAGTTGGTGATAGAGCTTATCTTAGAGTGTCACCACTTCGTGGAGTGAACAGGTTTGGAGTCAAAGGGAATTTGGCCCCAAGATATGTTGGACCATTCAAGATTCTGAGTCGTAAAGGAGAAGTTGCTTATGAAATTGAATTGCCAGAATCTTCGTCAGTTGTTCATAATGTGTTTCATGTGAGTCAGCTTAAGAAATGCCACCCAGAAATGGAAGAAACTTCTTTGAAGGATACTATACCTTTGGAAGAGGTTCAATTGGAGAGTGACCTCACTTATGAAGAGAAACCTATCAAGATTCTTGAGACTGCAGAAAGAGTTACTCGAACTAAAACAATCAAGTTTTGTAAAGTTCAATGGAACCATCATTCCGAAGAAGAAGCAACATGTGAAAGAGAAGATGATCTGCGGAAAGACCACCCTCACCTATTTGCTAGCCAATCTGAATCTCGAGGGCGAGATTCACCTTAAGGGGGTTAGATTTGTAACATCCCTAAAATCATGTTTCAAACTCATGCATAACATCCATGATCATATAGAGTTCATTTCAAACAAATCAATTAAAAAACAGGAGCATGTGAGCTCATTATTTTATGTGATCAGCATTTAAAACAAATACAAATCTCCAATGTGGGATAGGTGTTCAGTGAACCAAACCTTGTGTCTTATTTCTTTCAGAGTGTATTGCTAGATTGCAAGGATTTAAACCCAATTTTCAAAAGAAATATAATTTGAAAAAACAATTTCAAAACCTATATGAAACTAGTGCTAAGTCACTGCTTATTTTATTTTATTCAAGTGACCAGGCCAATTCAAAGTGACCACTTGGTTTTATGCCCAGAATTGTGATTGTTGCACACTGCAAAAATCCTGAAAAGATTTGAATTCAAATAGATTTTGAAATCATTTGAATTTGATTCCTGAAATTGAAAACAGAAAAAGAGGAGAAAAGAATTAGAAAAGTGCCGGCGCCACCTATCTAGCCCAACGACGGATTCAGCCCACTAAGCCCACCCGGGTTCCCCCTCTCTCTCACTCGCAGACGAACCCACCAAGTCACTGACCACCCGACCCCACCTCCTCTCTGTTTCACTCGCTTACAAGTGGACCCTGCGACCACGTCGTCGTCGTCGTCAATCACGCACGGCCGCGACGCTCGCTCCGCCGTTACCTCGCTGCAGTCACTGCGGGCTTAATTGCCATTGATACCGCGCGCGATCCTCGCCCCCGCTCTGGCTATAAGACCACCTCCCCCTCGCGGCCATTTCCCCCAACAAAGCCAGACAGAAACGCCCCCAGGTTGCCCGCAATCGCTCTTGCACCGCCGCTGCACAGACGCACTCCGGCGACCAATCCCGGTGAGCTTTGTGCGCCCCTCCCTCTCTGCTTCACACGAGCTGCTTTGCAACGTCCTTGCGCTTCTTCTGACCCCACTTGTTCATCCTATACCGCCCCAGGTCGTCGACTCCATCAAGCGCAGCAAGTTCCCGACGACGTCTCCAACTCCGGCGACTAAATTCGGTGAGCCCCTTGTTCCCCTTCGCCTCTGATTCACGCGAACGTGTTCGCCGTGGCCTCGCGCATCTCCTGATGCCTTTTATTCATGCTAGGGTGACCAGGAGCGTCGCCAACGTCGTCGTCCACCCGAGCCCGACGCTGTCAGCAACTCCGACGAGCCCGTGCAGCCGTGTCCGTGCGCCCCTTGCCAAGCCGTCGCCAGGTTGAGCATCAGTGCATTGCTACGAACCTGGTAAGCACCTCCGACGACCCTAGAACCCCCTGTAGCCGCCGCTCCGCCGTAGACAGAGACGCCGCCGCCAGATGCCACCGCCAGCGTCGCCCATTTGTGGTCACTTGATCGAGGACCGAAGGATCTAGATCCAGCGCGTATAAACAGAACGTGATGCGTGGCCAGGAATTAAGTAGATCTAACGGCCTGTGTGCGTGATCCTGTGCGAACCGGTACGCGCCAATCAGAAAGTGACGCGTGGCCAGGAATTAGATTTAAAATCAGGATTTGAATCTATTAGTTGTTTGAAATTGTTTTAGCCATAACTTTTGATTCCCACGTTCAAATTTGACAAATTTTATATCAATGGAATCAGGAGAACAAGCCCTTTCCAAATATACAATGTGTTTAATGTTTTGTTTCTGTTAAAATGGTTTTATTTACAGAAACATCTGTAGGCCTATTTTGTGTATATAAATTATTTGAGAAATGTTTTAAGGTTTAAATAAATGTTGTTTGGCAAGTTTTGAACTTGTTTATGAACCAGTACTGTACACTTTTCTTGTTAATTTTAGAAAATCATCACATATCATGTTGCATGCATCCATATATTTTTGCTTGTATTGATTTGTATGTGACTTGTTGCTATGATTATATGTGTAGATTTTGGTGCCAATAGTGATTGTGATTGTGAGGAGTGTAGCTACTCTCCAAACTACCAAGGCAAGTGGTGCTTCATGATATTTTTATCCCTATGTTTCCTACTAAGCATTAGAAATATTTTTGCTAGTCTTGCATGATTATATTTTGCTTATATGCCATGTTGGGAAATCCTAGTAGTGTAGAATTGCTAGGAAATTTCTAAGTTAAGATGCTTATCTATTGCCATGCTTAGCCTAGCTAGTAGCAACCAAGGGTGGTGAAGAATACATGCTATGATAAAAATATTTCTAAGTCTTTGGACTTGTGTTTTGCCTAATAAAACAACTAAGTGAATGAAACACCTGGGTGGAATGGAAGGAATGGTTTATGTTGAGTGGTTACGCAAGGCCCATTTCTATGGTTTACCTTGTGTATCTCACTTGTGGAAAGCCACCCAGAAACAAAGAGATTTTAGAGGCCAAATGTTAAGAAGCTTCTAGTGCTGCCACTTGGCAATATGGGCTCTGCTAGGATCATATAGGTTGCAATAACTTAGCCATTTGGACAGTTGGTGGTAGTGGGATGATAGGTTGGAGCGCGTCCATTTGGTCTAAGGGAAGGCTTCTGAAAGGTCCTGTCTTGGTGAAAATCAAGGCTTGTGGGGAAAGTGCACAACCTTTGCAGATGGAAGAATCTAAGTACTTAGCCATGTCCCTGGTATTGGACACCTTGAGCATCAAGACATGGAAGCTATCAAGAATCTCCTCATCCCAATTTCTAAGTAAAACTTGTGGGTGAACAAGGGTGAAGGACCTCAATGTCTATTGGTGGTTCCTTGGGAAAAGTTTTGACAAAGAAAAACTTAGTGTTTTGAACTAATAGGCAAAACCTATTTTTGAGCAAAGCAAGCCTAAGCTACACTTAGCCAAATTTCAAATAGTATCTAGTCCACCAAAAATTATACTAAGGTATCACTTGCCAATACTATTCCAATGTATTGACCCACTGTGGCTGTAACTTGTGATGTTGCAGGTTACTCTAATGAGGATTAGGAGTCATGAGTCTACACTCAACATGTTTGCCTGTGGCACATGAAGATGAAGACTTTTATCTATTTACTTATTTAAACTCTTGTATTAGGCCTGTGGCCATGGAGTTGTAAAGACTATGTTATCTCTGGAATGACTGTAATAATGACCTTTGTTTCTGTGTACTTCATCTTAAACTGTGGATGCTAGCATTGATCCATGGACTAGCATTGCAATCACAGGGATCCTTTTCCTTTATAAAGGAGGGATCTTACATTTACCTATGCAAGCCTAATACCACTAGTGAATGTGCAAGCTAACCCTTGCAAGATATTCCACTGATGCAAACAAACCCTTACTTGTTACCATGCCAACTATATGCCTTAAGCATATGTGATCATACCCACTTGATAAGCCAATCCTAGTTTTATTTGCAAGCTTTCTATTTTATTTCCTTATCAAAGCTACTTCCTTAGAGAGTACTCAAGTGACTTGTAGATTCTAGAAAGATATAGTTGAAGGTTGCATAAAGAGCATAAAATTTGGCCTAAGCTAGAAACCTTTGATACCATCCTAAGATATAAGGTTGTACTTCGTTGAAACTCCACTAGCTTACCACCCCTCATTAGTACTTACCCTCACTTGTAGATGCTAGTGCTAAGCATGAAACTTGACCAACTGTATATGGGAATACTTGGTGAAAATGGTTATGAAAACCTTAGAATGATGGATCATTCTACTGAGATATTTTGACATGTGTTTCTGAACACCGGATGATTTTGGTGATGAAAATGCTGAGGCATGAGACTTAGCCCTTTATAAAACTGATGGTTGTCTGGATGCGATACCATTCCAATTTTATCGTACAACCATAATACCCGAAGATTGGGTAGGGCTTGACTGGAAACTTATATACCTTAGTATTAGTTCCCTTGCGGCCAAGGTCTGAGATGAGGCTACCTTGTGAAGATTGTCCACTTGTGCAGTACCCAAGATGACAGTTGGTCATGGTTGGGAGGCCAAACTCACAAGAGAGGTGCTTATACTAGGGCATGTAATTGAAAGGTTATGATTGATTATCCGCATACTGAGAATGGTGAATTCAGGATTTGTTCCTGACGGATGTATCGAATGTTGTGGTGAAAGTGTACAAGCTCTGCAGAGTGTCAAACTATTCGAATAGCAGCGTCCGCGGTTATGTACAGTTGGAGTGGCCATACTGTTCCCCCGTCAGATATTTTCAAAATGACTTGTGAAATGAATTGAGACTTTGACTTGACCACAACAGGGTTGTGCTACGAAATGCAAATTCCCACTTAGGTGTTATAAAACTTCAACTAGCATTCGTTGTTTCTAAACTTAGTAGAGGTAAATCTGGCTTTTTGCAAAACAACCCTAGAGCTTAGTATCCTATTACAAAAAACCCCTTCACTTGTTAGTATTAGTTTGCGAGTACATAAAGAGTAATCATGGCTTTATCCCTGGCTATTCCCATGGCCAGACTATGAAGAGGAGTACCTGGAAGATGGACCCCAGGAAGGTTACGACAACTAGGATCATCTCCCATCGTTAGCATTGACTGTGACCCCGAAGATGGAGCTTCGCCTACGCTACCTTTATTATTACGTATTCATCTGCTTGAGTTGTATTAAGAACTGGATCATGAGATCCTTATTTGTGTAAGACCTTATGTATGGTTTGTAATGGATGATGTACTGTGGTATCCAATTCTGTTATGTCTCGCAAAAATGGTAATCCTGGGATTGCGATGTATGGCATAACAGGCATCTGGGATTAAAAATCTAGGTGTTGACACCCAGCAACCCACACCGAGCCGAGGCGGCGACCACAACGACGCTTGAGGGCGAGCAGCACCACCCCAACAACCTCAGAACACCCACAGCACCACGGGCGCGATGGCGGCAGCACCACCCCAAACCCTAGGTTTCGAGACTAGATGAAGGAGCGGAGTCAGCAACCACGCCATGCACCACGACGGCGGCCGGAGAGGACCACGGCGGCGTGAATCGCCTGGCGGTGGTATCAGCGACCACGGGGTCGAGGAAGAAGAAGGAGAGAGGGGGACAAGAGAGAAGGACAGGGAGAGTGGGCTGAGAGGGCCACCCTTCGAGGAGCCTTTTTGGTTCTGACCACTTGGGCCAAAACTGTCACATCCCAAATTTTAGATTTGGTCTTGCATATCATTCATTGCATCGCATCATATCTTACCATGCATTACCGTCGAGTAGAGAGGTTCGGCGAAACGCCTATTGCAAAACCCTATTTTGTTTCGATCCAAGTTTCCTGCGAGGAGCTCTAGTAAGACTTGCTACAACCACCCCTGTAGGTTCGAGCTTTCGCTCAAACTTCGAATGAAGGTTGTTCCCCTCGACGATACGAACCCGTAGGCGCGAAAATCGCTCTAATCGGAGTTCGTATGCAAAAGACTCGGACGTTTTAGTAAACCGCCGGAAAACTGTCCGAAAATCCGGACAGATTTCCGAGTTGTAGTCAAATCTGGACGGATTCGGGTTAGGATTTTTTTTCTTTTTCTCCTTCTCTCGCGTGGGACTTCTTAAAAAGGGCCACCGCTGGTCTTGGGACCCGTGCCCCGCCCCCACTCGACCCAACCCGCCGCCATCTCCCTGCGTGCGCGCGCTCCCAGGCACGAGCACGTACGCCGCCTGCCACATTCTCCTCGCCGCCGCCGGCCACCCCTTCGTCGCCGTTCGTCGCCGCGTCTGTTGCCGGGTTCGTCTCGCCGCCCTCTTTCCGTTCACGTGCTCCGCGTCTCCATCCGC
This sequence comes from Avena sativa, assembly GCA_916181665.1. NCBI lineage: Eukaryota > Viridiplantae > Streptophyta > Magnoliopsida > Poales > Poaceae > Avena > Avena sativa. Next base: position 323,009,398 of record OV702281.1, on the reverse strand, counting down.
CGTCGCAAACTGCGCCCTGCAGATCGCCGCGTACGTGCACGCGTTTATTATTCCGGGAGCCGTAGTTGACCGTGTGTGTACGTGCAGGTAGAACCACGACGCCGGAACCGACCGTCGCCGCCGTCCGGAGCTCGCCGGAGTTCGTTTCGCAGTCCGTTTCCGGTAAGACATCAGTCACCGTCAGATCTCAGATCAGCGGCTTAAATCGTTCGTTGACTGGTCAGCATCCCAGGCGTTGACTAGTCAGACGCCCAATCAGCGCCCAGTCATCAGACACAGTTGACTGGGTCAATTTCGTTAATCCTATTAGTTGGCAGATTTCGGTAGAATCTTGTAAATTGCGTAGAAATTAAACCGCTTGGCCAAAAATTGCAAATAAAATATGTACGCGTTCAGTGGGTCGTGTAGAATCTCGCTGTAGCTTTGGTTCAGACTTTTACTGTCAGGTTTAGTACAGTTTAATCAAACTAGTTAGTGGCCTTTTCGGAGTAATAAATTCGTAGTAAAAGTTTCGTAGCTCCAAAAATCGCGTATGATATGTCCCTTAACTCGTGTGAACAAGGGGAATCTCATCGTGAAATAAAAAGATAGGCTTACAGTAAAAACTTCTGCAGTATTTGTCTAATGGCTTTCTGCAGAGTTTTAATTACTCGGGATGTTTTATAACTCCTTTTTGATTAATTCCAATTGGTACTGTTTCTTATCAGCGATGCCTATGCGGTAGAATTTTTCCAGGATTTTACGAACTGTTTACTACCGGTAGTGAATTATTTAAGTTCTAGCTCTAGTAGTGATCACCACTTTTGGTTAATAGTTTCCCTTGCGCCAAATCCATTTTCCATGCATGTATTCGGTAGTAATATGAATTAGTACTATGTGGTGCAGCTGTAGCACCAATTCACTTGCCGTTCTTGCATTCATGCATCATCTTTGTTGCATATGTTTGTGAATTGTTTGTTTATGAATGCAATTGTGTCGTGTAGATTGTGTGGAGTGCAACCCTTGCTCGTGTGTGGATTGTTCTTCCGACCGCTAAAACCAAGGCAAGTAGATGCTACTTTGTTCATGATATCGTCCTACTATTTTCAATGCATTGTCGTGTATTTTGTAGATGCATGTGTAGGATGATACTATCGCTATGCTATGTCCTATTATGTGGTAGGGCTTTCCTTGTAGATGAACCACCGTTGTAGATGTGCTTAGCCATGCTATGTTGAACGAGGGTTGGGCTACATCATTGATACTTGTTTTCTCAAAGTATTGGTTTGTGAAAACTAAAACAACTTAATCAATGAATCCCCTGGGTGTGATGGTATTGATAATTTTTGGTGGTTTCATTGCGGAAAGGCACCAAGGTATCAAGAGAAATTGATTGGCTTCTTTATTGTGTAGCTTACGTGTACAACCATGTGCCAATAATGGAATGGGCGGTTGGTTGGACTTAGTAGGTTGTGGTAACTCGAACCCGCGTATCCAGAGATGTAGAATTTTGGTAGGTTGGACCGGTGCGCGTCGGGATTGAGGAGCTACTTCCCGAACAGTCTCTTCTTGGTCTTCTCCCTATCATCACCCAAAATGAGAGTGATGGTACGAGCTGGGCTGGCCAAGTCACATGGGTAAAGTGTACTAACCTCTGCAGAGTGTATAATCTAATCGATTAGCCGTGTCCCCGGTTATGGACATCTGAGTTGCTAGATATTGATTCCATGACATGTTTCTCGCTCATTCTAATTTCATAATTTTTTTAATATTGTTGGGTTAACTTAATTGGGATCTTTTCAAAGAAAATTCAAAACTGTTTATGAAAGTAGGACAAAGTTATTTGCAAATGCAAGCCAGACACAGATCCACTTGCCAAATATGCATGTAGATGTTAGTACTATTGTCTCCATTACTAGCTCTACTTGCCATACATTCCATGTATTGACCCTTCGGGGCTGTTGCGTTTTATGCTGCAGGTTATTCTGATTCTGATTGATCGTTATAGGCCACGGTACTCCACTCGGCACTTGTTCACTTGTGGGCAATTTGAAGATTGGAGGATTTACTCGCTTTTGTTGCTACCTGAACAATTTGAGCTAGCTTTATGCTAAGCCCTTACATTGTAATAATGGTACTCTGGATCTTGTAGATCATGATACACGGTTATTTGCTATGATTATCTATCTTACTCTATTGTGGGCCAATGAACCGATCCAGGGATTGGCATGTCACATAGAGGCCACGGTCTTATCAGAACCGGGGTGTTTATTGCCCCACTTTCTAGGAACTTATGGACAAGGCCAGAATCTTGGAGGGGAAGCATAAGCAAGTGGAGAACCGCAAGAGAAAGAGCAATACTCATCACTCTGGTTCACACCACAAGTCTCGCACTTCATATGATGGATACTCCAAGCATGGAGAAAGTGACCATGGGAGCCATGACCGCCGTGATGGACATCGTCATGACAACCATAGGAGCAGCCACCACAACCACAAGGGAGGACACTCTCATCACTCTGGAGGACACGGTGGACATGACCGCAACCGTGATCGCAACTTCGTGAAGAAGGATCTGAGTGAGGTGACATGCTTCAAGTGCAAGCAGAAGGGACACTATGCTGACAACTGTCCGGAGAGGAAAGGACTCAAGCCAACCAACGGCGAGAAGGCCACAGTGAACCACATGAATGTGGAGGAGATTCCAGATGAGCCTGACCTTGTGATTGGTAAGTTCCCAATCAACGCTTACCCTGCACTTATACTTTTTGATACTGGTGCATCGCATTCATTCATATCAAGGGCATTTGTGGATAAGTATAAGTTACTGTTATCGCCACATTTTGGCCAAAGGAGGAGATGGGCCGTAATCAAGATGGGCTTGGAGGATACATATATGCAACGTATTGCTGGATCGGCCTTGTGCGTGGATTTGGGCTAAATTGCCCGTGTATCTGTATATTATGGTAGGTTACGTTTCGGTTTAAGTAAAGAGATAGGATTGTTAGGGTTATTCCAAAGATAGAAAGTCTCCGGACTATAAATATGTACCTAAGGTTATTGAGAAAGGAGGACGATCACGTTCACAACAAACACAATCTCGGCGCATCGCCACCCCTTGTTTCTAGGGTTTTTCTCGGGTAAGTGTCATGCTGCCTAGATCGCATCTTGCGATCTAGGCAGTATCTACTTATGCGTTATTTAGTGTTACTCGTGCTGAAGCCTTGTTGATGGCGAGTAATCCTGTTATCATAGATCTGTTTGGGCTAGCATCGGTACCTTTTTGTTATGATTGCTTAGCTATGCTGCCTTTACTTATCTCGCTGCCTTTGTACCTTTTTTGGGTGTAAGGGTAGCACCTTGCTTGATCTTTATTCAGTCGATTTGATCTGTTATAGTTATGCCTTGTTCTCCAAGGTTTAGTTTGATATCCACATGATCAGGCCTGGCAAACGGGTTGAACGATCCAGTGGCATGTAAGGATATGGTTTGCCAATTCGAGAGGAGTTGTTCCGAGAATTGACTTTACGTCGGTTGTTAGGCCTTCTCTAGGGTTAGTTTTCTATCATCTTTCATGTCCACCATGCTCAATTACGTGTAGGATGTTCCAATTATGTGGTGAAAACGTTAAACTGTCGTAGATCGAGTTAACTTGTATTGATGAAGCAAAACCCCATGTTATCGTAGATTTAATGCAGAACCATGGGATAATCGGCTCCAGGAGCCGATTCACAGGGAAACCTGGGAGCCGGTCGCGGCTCGAATTTTACGTATGTTTGTTTGCCATGCAGGAAACCAATCGAAGCAATCCATCACCTTCCTGACCAGGTATAGGTCAGGTGGCACGCCCTTGCACCAGCCAGGACGTGTGCCGGAGTTTTGCGGGCCGTTGCCCGAGGGACCAGGGCCCACCAGCAGTTCTGGGAGCCTCCCGGCTCTTCGTGTTGCCCGTCGCTGCTCGCCGGTGGGTTTTGGCAGGCAACACATTCTGGCACGCCCGGTGGGACGTTCAACAACGTCTACATCAACATCCGACGCTGCGATGGAGAACAGACCGGTCACGTACGACGATTTGCCTGATGAGCACAAGGCGAAGTATGATGATATCAAAGCTCTCTTCGAAGCCGATCTCATCGGCTCTTTTGAGAGGACTCGTAAACATGGCATCAGGTGGAAAGGGTTCTCACCCGAAGGTGCTCTTGATGAGGTGGATCTGTCTGTTCCTTCAGAGGAGCGCACCAGAGCTCTGCGACAGGAAGTCAATTACATGGTGGCTCATTCTCTTCATCGCCATTCTGAGAGCCTAGTGAACGCTTTCGAGCGCATCGCGGTTCGCGTAGTTCAGGAGATCATGAAACATCAGTACTCTCCGTCCGGGCCTACTCTAGGGACTCACCAGGGAGAAAGACCGCTCCAGACCAGGCCACAGCTGCCATTCACGCTTGCAGCTCCGGAGCCACCAGGGGCACCGGCGTACGTCGTCTACAAGGTTGGAGGTGACCCTGGCGATTGCCAATTCCTGTTTGAACCACCTAAAGAGATCCCACATGGATATGTGTGCACCTACGTGCCGGACTGCAATAGCCTAACGCGCGCGAACCAGATTGCAACCGCAGGGATTTCTGGGGCAGGAGGTTCTGGAGCAGGGGCTTCGGGAGCAGGTATTTCTGGAGCAGGTATGTCTGGGATGGACGCTGATAAACAAGCATGGCTAGCCAAGTACGCCACCGGAGCGAGTTCTGAGAATTTAGCCCCTGCAGCTCAAACGGTGGAGCAAATCCGTACCATCTTGAGAGACCAGTTCGGCTTCGTGCCGAAGAGAAGGACAATCGGCTATTCTAAGCCGTACCCCAACGAGTTTGATCTAATTCCGCTGCCACCCAAGTATCGGCTCCCTGAGTTCTCAAGGTTTAGCGGATCAGAAGGGTCGAGCTCGATCGAGCACGTGAGCCGATACCTGGCACAGTTAGGCATGATTTCAGCATCGGATCAGTTACGCGTAAGGTTCTTTGCACAATCTCTGACAGGACCAGCTTTTGGGTGGTACACCTCGTTGCCACCGGATTCGATCCAGACCTGGAAGCAACTGGAAGAATAGTTCCACATTCAGTATCATTCAGAAGCTACCGAGGCTGGCATTGCAGATCTGGCACAGGTGCGGCAAAAGCGGGGAGAAACGGTAGCCGAGTACATTCAGCGTTTCAGGACTGTCAAGAACCGATGTTATTCGGCTCGTTTAACTGAGAAAGAAGCAGTCGAGCTGGCAGTGTTGGGTCTCTCAGCACCTATCAAAGATCTGGCTTTCCAAGTAGAGTACAACTCATTGGCGCACATGGCCCAGAAGCTGACAATGTATGAACAGCGCCACCCTGAGTTGTACCAAGACAAGTTCAAACGTCCGATAGGCCTGGTCGATACAGAAGAAGAGGATCCTACACAAGACCAGGAGGTGGCCGTGGCTGAATGGGCTCGGGGGGCAGATCCTGTGTCCTGCAAATGGGTGAAGCAGCAAGGGCCTGCAAAAGGGTTCGACTTCGATGTGAGCAAAGCTGAGCAGATATTCGATTTACTGCTGAAAGAAAAGCAGCTGAAGTTACCCGAAGGCCACAAAATCCCTACGGCTCAAGAGATGAACGGGAGACCATACTGCAAGTGGCATCACTCGTTCACCCACACCACCAATGACTGCAAAGATCTACGTCGCCAGATCCAAACGGCGATAGAACAGGGCCGTCTGATCCTTGGGCAATTCGCCATGAAAGTAGACACAAACCCATTTCCCGGCGTCAACATGGTAGAACACAGCCACTCCACGAGGCGTCAGTTGGATTTCTCGTTCGATGTTAATATGGCAGGACCTGTGTACCACCATGGCACATATAAGGAGGAAGACGGTCGCTCTCGGGGCAAGGAAAGAGAGGAGGCTGGTCCACGCGACCGGCCCCGTTATGACGACAGGCGGTATTTAACCGAGGAGCAAGTGAGAAGCGTGCGGTATCAGAAGCCACACTCCATGCATCTCCTTAACAAGTATGAGCGTCAGTATGACCGACGTCTCCGGCGCGATAGGGACGATGAAAGATATGAGCACCTCGCTAGGGGAAAGTCAAAGGAAAAGGAAGGCATGGACAAACATTGGGATTGTCCCTTCTTCAAGTATTGCTGGGATGCCGGAATGAGCCGATTGCCTACAATCGACAACTGCCCAGAATGTGGACAGCAGAAGGATGACACAGGTCCAGTCTCAGTGTTCAAGCGCCTAGGGCCTCTCCCTCCTCGAGCAAAAGACCTCGAGGAGCCAATGGGTGGAAAAGAAGAAGACAGATATCACCGGCCAAGGTGGTGCCCCGATGGACTCAGGCACACCCAAAAGCGTCGAGTTCAGTGGCTGCGTAACTTGGAGGAAGCCGAAGCGCAGTACCTCCACGCTTTAAGGAAGGCACGACCCGATCTGGCCGTGAAAGTTCGGCAAACATTGGAAACGGAGGCTCGTCCGAAAAGAAAAGAGTGGCGCCCCAAACCAGTAAAAGCCGATGCGAAGACATCGGCTGGCACAAACATGGTGTTCACACTTCCGTCAGAATTTTGCGCTCCAAGAACCAAAGAACTACCAGTGGTACAGTTTGACTGTGGCCCACGGCCGGTTATCTTTGAAAAGCCACAAGAGAAGGGCTACAAACATATGAAAGCTCTGTACCTGCGAGGTTATATCAATGGGCAGCCTGTCCGCAAGATGTTGGTTGACACCGGAGCAGCAGTCAATATAATGCCATACTCCATGCTACGGCGTTTGGGACGCTCCACTGCAGATATGATCAAAACCAACGTAACGTTAAGCGACTTCAACGGCCAAACTTCAGAGACGCAAGGCGTTCTGAATGTGGACCTGACCGTGGGCAGAAAAACCATCCCTACGTCATTCTTCATCGTTGACAGCAAAAGCACCTACGCTGTCTTGCTGGGGAGGGATTGGATTCACGCCAACTGCTGCATTCCATCCACGATGCACCAGTGCCTGATACAGTGGGATGGAGATGAAGTGGAGGTCATTCATGCAGATGATTCGATCGAGATCTCCATAGCTGGCATGAACATCTGGGAGGCAGGAGACCAAGAGCCGATCTCTGGAGTCAGTCTAGACGGCTGTGAGCGCATTGAAGCTACAAAAAACGGGGTGAGGCTGGTCTTATCCACTGGCCTGACAGAGTAGCAAAGTCCACGATCGTACGTGGTATGGCCGATCCCTGCGATCGGCCACAAAAAATAAAAAGCAGCAATCTTACGACAAACAGGTCATGCGGTCGTAGTAGGGAGGTTCTCTGCCATTGTAGAGCACACATAAGTTGTAAACCTTCCTTGACTAATGCAATCAAAAAGGGGGCCGATTCCGGCAATCGGCCCAAATTACCTTTGTTATCCTCACCAACTGTTCGCCCCGTGTTTAGCATCGATTTAGCAGGTGACGGAAAGCTAGGGTATGGGTTTACCTCCGCTGATGAGCTAGAGGAGATTGACATCGGTCCTGGGGATAAGCCACGACCAACATTTATCAGCAAGAAGTTAGATCCGAATCTGCGGGGTCCGATGATAGCTTTGTTGAAAGAGTATCCAGATTGCTTTGCCTGGGACTATACAGAGATGCCCGGGTTAGACAGGAGCATCATTGAGCATCGACTCCCGCTTAAAAAAGGGTTTCGGCCATTCCAGCAGCGAGCACGACAGATGAAGGCCGAAATTTTGAAAGAAGTCAAGAAGGAGATCGAGAAAATGTTGACAGCCAAGTTAATCAGGCCATGCAGGTATGCTGAGTGGATTTCTAGTATCGTACCTGTAGAGAAAAAAGATGGCCGCTGGCGTGTTGCCATAGATTTTCGGGATCTCAATAGAGCCACTCCAAAGGATGAGTATCCGATGCCGGTGGCAGAGACATTAATCAACGCAGCTGCTGGTCATAAGGTCTTGAGCTTCATGGATGGCAATGCCGGTTACAACCAAATTTTTATGGCTCCGGAAGATATACACAAAACGGAATTCAGAGTCCCAGGTTCGGTAGGATTGTTTGAATATGTAGTCATGACGTTTGGACTAAAGAATGCCGGCGCCACATACCAAAGAGCCATGAATTACATTTTCCATGATCTGATCGGCAAGCTGGTGGAAATTTATATCGATGACGTGGTGGTCAAGTCTGCTTCAGTACAAGGACACTTGGACGATCTGCGACGCGTCCTGGACCGAACAAGACAATTTGGGCTACGGATGAATCCAAAGAAGTGTGCTTTCGGGGTGACGACCGGTCAGTTCTTGGGTTTCTTGGTCCATGAACGCGGAATCGAGATCGGCCTGAAAAGTCAGGAGGCAGTGCGAACAATGAAGCCACCTACCACGAAGAAAGAACTGCAGTCTCTCATCGGCAAGATCAACTTCGTCAGACGATTCATCTCCAATCTGTCAGGAAGAATAGAGCCGTTCATGGGACTGGTGAAAATTAAAACTGATGAGGAGTTCCGCTGGGGGACAGAACAACAACGAGCCTTCGACGAAATCAAAGAATATCTGACGAAGCCGCCAGTGTTGGTTCCGCCCTAGCCGGATAGGCCGTTCTACATTTACTTGTCAGTAGCTGACACGTCCATCGCCTCGGTGGTGGTGCAAGTTTATGAGGGTCTGGAGCGAGTTGTGTTTTACATCAGCAGAAGGATGCTGGACGCAGAGACAAGGTACCCTGAAATCGATAAGTTATGCCTCTGCCTGTTTTTCACCTGCACCAAGCTGCGCCACATCTTGCTCTCAGCAGAGATTATCATTATATGCAAATCAGATGTCATAAAGCACATGCTGTCGGCTCCTATGTTGAAAGGCCGACTCGGCAAATGGATGTTTGCATTATCGGAATTTGACATCCGGTATCAACCCGCGAAAGCGGTTAAGGGTCAGGCATTGGCCGACCTTATTGCTGAAAGGATCAACACTGATATAGCAGCGCTGTCTATACGAGCGTGGGCTATGTTTTTCGATGGATCGGTTTGTGATGATGGTTGCGGCATTGGCATTCTACTCGTGTCGCCCCGGGGGGCAACATGTTCCTTCTCCATCAGGCTAGCTACCCCTCACACCAACAACGTCGCCGAGTATGAGGCGATACGCAAGGGAATGGAGTTGCTCATCGAAGCTGGATCAGAGGCAGTGGAAATTTTTGGAGACTCCAAATTGGTGATTTCCCAACTCACGGAGGAATACAGGTGTGAGAGCGAGTCGCTCTTCCCATTATGGTTGCAATGCCGTGAGCTCATGGCACAGTTCCGGTACATAAACTTTAACTGGATCCCGCGATCGCAGAATACAGAGGCGAATGATCTCGCACAAATGGCTTCAGGCTACAAGGACGTAGCAGAGGGAACTGATGTTCAAGTACAGTTCCTGGAGGCGGACGACTGGAGAGCCGATATCTTCAATTACTTGAAAGATTCGGCTCGGGGGGCACCTAAACGGATAAGGTACAAGGCCATGAAGTATGTGCTTATCGGGGACGACATGTTCTACAGGACTCTGGAAGGGTTACTGCTCAAATGTCTGGGACCAACCGAGGCCAATCGGCTCCTACACGAGGTACACGAAGGCGCCTGTGGAACTCACCAATCGGCTCACAAGATGAAATGGTTGATCAGGCGATCAGGGTTTTATTGGCCCACCATGCTTGAGGACTGCTTTAAGTACTACAAAGGGTGTCAAGCATGTCAGAAATTTGGAAAAATTCAGACAGTACCCGCGTCAGCAATGAACCCCATCATCAAACCTTGGCCATTCCGAGGTTGGGGCATGGATATGATTGGCAAGATCAATCCTCCATCAAGCAAAGGCCACATGTGGATTTTGGCCATTACGGATTATTTCACTAAATGGGTGGAAGCCGTCCCTATGAAGTCAGTGACCTCGAAGGACGTTATCAATTTTGTGAAAGAACATGTCATTCATAGATTCGGGATTCCCCAAACTATCACGACCGATGGAGGTTCGGTCTTCACTTCTCACGAGTTTAGAGAGTTCTGCGAGGACACGGGAATTAAGCTGATCCGATCATCTCCATACTATGCTCAAGCAAATGGGCAAGCTGAAGCCGTATTGCCCTGGGAGATTACGGCTGGATCGAGACGTGTCACTTTTCAGAACGATCTAACAACTGAAGAATATGCGGCCCTGATGAGTGACAGTGTTGAGGATGTGACTGAGCTTAGGCTGTGGTCGCTTGAGAAAATCAAAGAGAACAAGGCCAAGGTAGCTCGTGCATATAATAAGAAGGTGAGGCCAAAGGAGTTCCACGTTGGCGACCTGGTATGGGAAGCTGTATTGCCATTGGGGACTAAAGATGCGACATATGGTAAATGGTCTCCAAATTGGCACGGGCCATACAGGGTCGATCAAGTTTTAAGGGGGAACGCGTACATGCTTGAGGAGCTAGACGGCGTGAAATTCCCAGTGGCTGTCAACGGTCAGCATCTCAAGAAATATTTCCCAAGCATGTGGGACGATGGACAGTGAAATATGAGGGCCGATACATGAAATCGGCCAATTTCCCAAGCATGTGGGACGACGGACAGTGAAATATGGGGGCCGATACATGAAATCGGCCAATAAAAAAAATAAAATATTATATGGCCGATGCACAGCCATCGACTCTAGTTACAAAAATATAGCCGATGCACAGCCATCGGATCTAGAGGTTCAAACTGTTACGAGCAGGTGCCAGTTTACATGAATGAGCTACTGAAGGAATGCCTCGAAGGCGTGGAGGGCGTCAGCACGGACACGATCCACCTCGGCGATCTCGGCTTCGTCATCTTCGTCCTTGCCCGTCACTAGCTGCTTGTTCAGGGCACGTATTTCCGCCAGATCAGTCTTCAGTTGAGCTTTGAGGCCTTCCGCTTCGTCTTGGGAGCGGGCGATGAATGCTTCCTTGTCACGAATGAGCTGTTTAGTCGCTCGGACCTTCTCTTCAAGATCTTCCAATTCCTTTTTCAGAAGTGCAAGCGCGGCGGTGCTGACAGAGGTGTCAGTTTTAGCATCCAGAGACGCCTTTTTCTCGTTGAGCTGCTGACATTTGTCTGCAATATTGGCCTTCACCGGGAGTTGGGCGCGGCGCAGATTAATCCTCTCACGAGCCGACTTCACCCTTGACCCATAGAAAGACAAAGTTACAACTGGCCAAAGCTTCACCTGCAATGCTACTGGGAGTTGGTCCTTGATTTCGGCAAGAACACTCTTCACCTCTTCAGAACCCTCGATCAACTTCTCGATCGGGGAGGACAGCAAGACTTTGAGACGCTGGAATTGAGGTGGAACAGCCCTTGCTCGTGGTTCATCGTTGGCAACAGAGAGAGTTGGTTCGATGGATTCAGGGTCGAACGTCAGCAGGCCTGAAACATCACAACCCTGGCAGGCCGAAATGGCGTCAGTATGCATCTAACATGGAAGGATGAGCCGAACGAGGCGAACGTACCTCTCCTAAGATCAAAGGGGCAGCAGATGATGAGACAATCGGCTTGTGTGTTGTCGCTGGGGGATCGACTAAAGTGGTAACCGTTTCATCTACACCGTCAGGGATTACTAGATCCAGCCTTGCGAGAGACATCGACGCTGCCCCGGCTTTCCCACTAGGAGTGTCAGTCGCCTGCATGGAAGGTGCTTGCCGATGTAAATAGTGATGAATCGGCAGATAAAAAAACAATTGATAAGAGCATGGAGGGTGATGTTGCGAAACCTCCTGGCTCGACGAAGAAGTTTGCAGTCCCTTGCGAGCCCTTTTGGGGCTCACGACTGGCCCCGCCTCGACTGATGCTCGGGGGGCAGCAGGTTCAGGAACTGGCCTTTTCCTGGGAGCCGATTGTGGCAAATCTGGCTGGCTCGATGTGATGGTCCTCTCAGAGTCTGTTGGACCCAATTCTCCTCGATTGGATTGTGTGTCCTCGCTGGAGGTGTCTTCGACGGAAGCCTGTAAGAAGGGAGAGCTGGTAAGCACGAGCATGTTTGCAAGGATGAAAGAGATCAACCATGGCATGGATCAACGTACATGCGAACTTTCTGGAGAAGGGCTCCGGCGCCTCAGGGTCTTCCTGGCAGCTACCTTCCTCACCATCGTTCTTGTTTTAGTTGGAACTCGAGAGGCGGCTGACTTAGAAGTTGCTTGGTTCTTGGAAGCCGATTGTGGTGATATCGGCTGGTTCTGCATCACGACCTTTTTCAAAGGTGGCGAGTTTTTGCAGAAAAGGACCACAGGAGCTGGTGGGAAGAATTCGAAGGGGGAGCCATCACCGTGCGTAGGTTCAGGACCATCTTGTTGCTGCAAGGAGACAGAGTGGTTTATTAGGAGGATCATTTGTGAGCTGCATCCAGATTTACGAGTAGTGGTACCTGTTCTACGGGGATGTCATATTCAGCATCGAGCTGTTCCAGCAATGGTCCCAGAGCTCTCCTGAAGGCATGAGTCTTCCACATCGAACACCAGTTCTCAAAACCATCGGTTGATGAAGCGAAGGTGAGGTCGTTTGGGATTGGGATGGTCAGAGCATCGAAGAAGGAATAACACCTTTGATTGGTGAGAGGATCGGGCAAGTCAGCTCTGCTCTCTGTAAGATGGTGGAGAAAGAAATGGGGAGGTACTTGTCCAAGGCCAAATTGCCGAGCCGTTAGGACCGGCTGGTAGAATTCGTATCCAGGCTTGATTATTCTGTTGGATGTGCTCATGCCAACTGGAAGAAAGCAGGGACGGATCACAGTGGAAAATAGCTGCCGAGTGCTGGTGTCATCGGCAAAGTTGTCTAGCCTGAAGGAGATTGGATTTTCAAAATGTTCCGATTCTTCCGTGTAAGGAAAGAAGATAGGATTATCCAGGCCTTGGAAGAAAATGCTGAACCATTTGGATGCTTCCTGAGGGATCAGTTTGCTACCTGGCAGTCTGTACAGAGCTTGGCCATAGCTGGTGCATCGGATCTGCTTCCCTTTGACATTTGGTAAGGTGCAACTCGCCAAAAGGGGGAAGTTTGGGACATGGTTTTGAAAATACAGCTGAGACCATAGCTGGATGAACCACCAAGGACCTCCTGTTTTGACTGCTATGCCGGAGAATAATTTGACAGACATCAACTGGAGATATCGATAGACTTCTCCAAGGAACAGTTTGCCGACACCGAGTTGAGTGCCTTTGGCAAGTTCGTAGGCCAAGGAGAGGTAATTCTTGGTTGGAGCCAGGGAAGGGCCACAGAATATGAAATGTTCCAGCCAGAAGTTGAGGAAAGCCGTGTGTTCTTTCTCTGTGACAGGGCCTTTAGTTTTCATGTGTGTTTGAAGATAGGCACCCCAGTTCGTGCAGTCTGTTTTGGAAGAAAGCTTGTAGGGGACCTTTGTCAGCTTAAAAGCAGAGGGGCTGGGTGATGTAACGTCCAGACCAGTAATCATCACCACGTCTAACAGAGTTGGTGTCATGGGGCCATGACCAAACATGAAGCAGTTCAGAGCATCGGACCAGAAATAGCCGATGGTTTTTAGAAGATTTTCATGTTTCTCCAGGGGAGACAATGACAAATGCAAGGCATCAGCTATTCCCGTGGTTTCCCATTGAAATTGGTAAGTTTTGGCTACCCTGCTGAACCAAGAGACCCAATGTTCAGGAGGATTAGGCCAGGCTCGCAAGCAGTCGGCCCAAGAATTCAAATCTAGGTTTTGGGTTACGAAGGGGATTCTGTTTGCCTCGCAAGAGATCAGATGGGCAGGACTAGATTCTGTACGGGGGCCAAGACAGAGAGAATTTGGGAGAGAAGGATGCGGCAGCAGGATGTCTGAAACCTAAAAAATTTAACGGTGGAATGAAGCATTAATTCAGGTGTTTGCTATTAATTCTAGCACCGTGTTCAGACTGCGAGGAGCAGGCGTACCTTCAGACCAGAGACCGCTGCGCTGGTATTGGACGATTCCGCCATCTAGTTTGCCGGCGGAGATGGATCTATGCGATTGGGGATCGAGGGTTCTTGTCGCTGTAAGCTCGATCTATGCGGTGAGGAAGTTGGAGATCTGGTTTAGCCTTTTTGAGGAGGGTCGCAGGCTACCGTTTGAAGTTGGAGAGTGGCCGCTCAGATTTATCTAAATATGCGACCAAAGTTGACTTTGTCAACGTTTGTGGGGAAAGTCGATGTGTTACCATCGGCTCGTTGGGCTTTGACTTGGTTGACCATATGAGCTAGTATGGTGAAAGCCGATACATTGCTATCGGCTTCTGGAGCGTTGACCTATTTTGACTATCGGCAAAAGCGAATTGGAAAAGCAATCTTTGTTGATTCAAAAGACGATTGTTTACAATGGAGCCGATTGCTTACAAAAGGAAATCTACTGCTAGTACTACTACTACTAGTTCCTAATCTAGAGGCCGGTGTCGTCACCGCTGTCCTCGTCGTCGTCGTACTCGCTGTCATCAGCGCTGCTGCCGGCGTCGTCTTCGTCGCTGCTGCTGAGGATGTCAGCGGGGGCCTCCTCGTCCTCGTCGTCGTCTTCGGTGTCCTCGCTGGACCCGGCGCGGAAGCGCTTCACCGGCGGGTATTCATCGGAGGAGGTGTCCTCCTCCACTTCCTCCTCCTCGTCGGAGGATTCGACGCCATCCCAGGACCAGGCGTCGTCGGAGCTCTCCACTTCCAGTTCCCCGTCGACAAGGAACTGGAGGCCCTCCTCGCCGTCGGTCAGGGACTCGTCGTCCTCCGACCAGGCGGCGAAGTCCCAGTCCCTCTCGTCCCACCATTGTGGGGCGAGAGCCTCGTACGCCGCCATTGGCGGGTGCTCCGGCGTCGGCTCTCGGTTGCTCATCGTGTTGGAAGATTGGGAGGAAAGGGCGGATGATTTGGAGGAAGAAGAGGAGGCCATGGCGGAGGAAGAGGGTTTTTTCGGCGGAGGAAGAGGGTTTTTTGGCTAATGGAGGAAGATGGGGGCTGCAAACTGCTCAGATGAATTTAAATAAGCGAAATAGTGGGAGGCGGTTCAATGCCATAGCAGTTTCCATAATGTGGTGCCAAAACGGTCAAATCATGCACTGCGGAGAAGTTGAGAAGACAAGGCATCATGATGAGGGGGTGGCGTGACGATTCTGCTCTGCAACGCATTCTGGCAACGCGTAACCCGATACAAAAAAAAAGAGAGGAAAAAACAACAACAGAGTGGTTTTGGAATTATTATTGCCAAAACCAGGGGGCATGTGTTATCGCCACATTTTGGCCAAAGGAGGAGATGGGCCGTAATCAAGATGGGCTTGGAGGATACATATATGCAACGTATTGCTGGATCGGCCTTGTGCGTGGATTTGGGCTAAATTGCCCGTGTATCTGTATATTATGGTAGGTTACGTTTCGGTTTAAGTAAAGAGATAGGATTGTTAGGGTTATTCCAAAGATAGAAAGTCTCCGGACTATAAATATGTACCTAAGGTTATTGAGAAAGGAGGACGATCACGTTCACAACAAACACAATCTCGGCGCATCGCCACCCCTTGTTTCTAGGGTTTTTCTCGGGTAAGTGTCATGCTGCCTAGATCGCATCTTGCGATCTAGGCAGTATCTACTTATGCGTTATTTAGTGTTACTCGTGCTGAAGCCATGTTGATGGCGAGTAATCCTGTTATCATAGATCTGTTTGGGCTAGCATCGGTACCTTTTTGTTATGATTGCTTAGCTATGCTGCCTTTACTTATCTCGCTACCTTTGTACCTTTTTTGGGTGTAAGGGTAGCACCTTGCTTGATCTTTATTCAGTCGATTTGATCTGTTATAGTTATGCCTTGTTCTCCAAGGTTTAGTTTGATATCCACATGATCAGGCCTTGCAAACGGGTTGAACGATCCAGTGGCATGTAAGGATATGGTTTGCCAATTCGAGAGGAGTTGTTCCGGGAATTGACTTTACGTCGGTTGTTAGGCCTTCTCTAGGGTTAGTTTTCTATCATCTTTCATGTCCACCAGGCTCAATTACGTGTAGGATGTTCCAATTATGTGGTGAAAACGTTAAACTGTCGTAGATCGAGTTAACTTGTATTGATGAAGCAAAACCCCATGTTATCGTAGATTTAATGCAGAACCATGGGATAATCGGCTCCAGGAGCCGATTCACAGGGAAACCTGGGAGCCGGTCGCGGCTCGAATTTTACGTATGTTTGTTTGCCATGCAGGAAACCAATCGAAGCAATCCATCACCTTCCTGACCAGGTATAGGTCAGGTGGCACGCCCTTGCACCAGCCAGGACGTGTGCCGGAGTTTTGCGGGCCGTTGCCCGAGGGACCAGGGCCCACCAGCAGTTCTGGGAGCCTCCCGGCTCTTCGTGTTGCCCGTCGCTGCTCGCCGGTGGGTTTTGGCAGGCAACAGTTACCTACTGAGTCTATGAAAAGGTCTATTAGAGTGAGTTCACCTGGAGGAGATATGATAGCTAGTGCGGGATGCCGCGACTTAACTGTGAAGATTGGAACACACAACTTCATTGCACATTTGGTAGTACTGGATTCACAGGGATTAGATGTCATTCTGGGTATGGATTGGATGTCTATGCATGGGGGACACATAGATGTGCACAGCGAGCTGTTTCACTCAAAACCCCGGATGGTAAGCGGATTAGATTCAAGTCAGCCGCACGACCAGGAAGGTGTAAGTTGAATTCTCTTAAGGGGGTTAGCATGGATACTGTGCCAGTGATTAAGGATTACCTCGACGTGTTTCCGGAAGAGCTGCCAGGTATGCCACCTGACAGAGATGTAGAGTTTCTTATCGACCTGATGCCGGGAACAAGACCTATAGCAAAGAAACAATATAAGATGGATGTCGATGAGCTGAAGGAATTGAAGAAACAGTTGAAGGAACAACTGGAAAAGGGATTCATTCAGCCTAGTGCGTCGTCATGGGGAGCACCTGTTCTATTTGTGGAGAAGAAAGACAGCACCAAGAGATTAGTGGTAGACTATCGCTCACTGAATGAAGTAACCATTAAGAACAAGTACCCTCTGCCGAACATAAATGACTTGTTTGATCAACTGGAAGGAGCAAAGGTGTTCAGCAAGATTGATCTGCGATCAGGCTACTTTCAATTGAAGATCCGGAAGGAGGATGTACCAAAAACCGCCTTCACCACTAGGTATGGTTTATATGAGTATACAGTTATGTCTTTTGGACTAACAAATGCCCCGGCATACTTCATGACCATGATGAACAAGGTATTTATGGAGTATTTGGACAAGTTCGTGGTGGTGTTTATTGATGACATACTGATATATTCCAAGGATGATGCTGAGCATGAGAAGCATCTGCGACTGATTATGGAGAAGCTGAGGGAACACAAGCTGTATGCCAAATTCAGCAAGTGTGAATTCTGTCTTAACACTGTGGGATTTCTTGGACACGTAGTGTCAGGAGAAGGAGTCGCTGTTGATCCAAGCAAAGTGACTGCAGTGACAGAGTGGGAAGCACCCAAGAATGCGGGAGAGATTCGAAGCTTTTTGGGACTTGCTGGATATTACCGAAGGTTCATAGAAAACTTTTCCAAGATTGCTAAGCCGATGACTGAACTTCTGAAGAAGGAGAGGAAGTTTGAATGGTCAGACGTATGTGAAGCCAGCTTTCAGGAACTGAAGCGTCGACTAGTAACTGCGCCTGTTCTGTGTTTACCAGATCTTCAGAAGGATTTCCAAGTGTACTGTGATGCCTCACGACAAGGACTTGGGAGTGTGCTGATGCAAGATGGGAGAGTAGTGTCATATGCCTCGCGACAACTCAAGCACCATGAGCGGAATTACCCCACACACGACTTGGAGTTAGCGTTAGTGGTTCATGCGCTCAAGGTATGGAGGCATTACTTAATGGGAAAACACTGTGATGTGTACACCGACCACAAGAGCCTGAAGTACATATTTACACAGAAGGAACTGAACATGAGACAAATGAGATGGTTGGAACTTATCAAGGATTATGATATGAATCTACAATACCACCCAGGAAAGGCCAATGTAGTAGCAGATGCTCTGAGCCGGAAGGTTTATGCCAATGGATTGACAATTGGTGAATTGCCTAAGGATTTGTGCAAGCAATTCAAGGACCTTAGACTGGAGGTAGTATCTGAAGGATACTTGGCTACAATGGAAGTCCAACCAACGCTTCAAGACAGAATCAAGAAGGCTCAAGTGGGAGACAAGGAAATAGAAGAAATAAAGGAGAAGATGAAGGAGAACCGGGAAAAGGATATTCGCGAGGATGAGCATGGTACCTTGTGGTATGGAGATCGTTTGTGTGTTCCCAACGATCCCGAGATAAGGAAGTTGATTCTGCAGGAAGCTCATGACTCGCCATATTCCATACATCCGGGCAACACAAAGATGTATATGGATTTGAAGAGCAGATTTTGGTGGAACAACATGAAGGGAGATATCGCCAAGCATATTGCCCTATGTGATGTATGTAGCCGAGTGAAGGCAGAACACCAGAAGCCAGCAGGATTGCTACAGTCGTTGCCTGTGCCGGATTGGAAGTGGGATAGAGTGGGAATGGACTTTATCACAGGATTTCCCAGGACCAGGTCAGGATATGACTCTATTTGGGTAGTGGTCGACCATTTGACCAAGGTAGCCCACTTTATACCGGTGAAGACGACCTATACGAGTGCAAAGTTGGCCAAGATTTACATGGACAAGATTGTGTGCCTACATGGAGTTCCCAAGAGTATCGTATCTGATAGAGGCACCCAATTTACCTCGCACTTCTAGCGCCAGCTGCACGAGTCACTTGGTACTAGATTGGAGTTTAGCACAGCGTTTCACCCACAGACTGATGGACAGACCGAGAGGGTGAATCAGATTTTGGAGGACATGCTGAGAGCTTGCGCCTTGGCTCATGGTTCTAGTTGGGATGAGAATTTTCCGTATGCCGAGTTTTCCTACAACGACAGCTATCAAACCAGCATCAAGACGTCACCGTTCGACGTACTGTATGGGAAACGGTGCCGAACACCATTGCTATGGGATGGAGTAGGAGAACGTCAGTTGTTTGGACCTGATTTGATCAAGGACGCTGAGGAGAAGGTCGCCTTGATTAGAGACAGACTGAACGTAGCACAATCAAGACAGAAGAGCTACGCTGACGCCAAGCGCAAGGAAGTGGTGTATGATATAGGTGATAGAGCATACCTCAGAGTATCGCCGCTTCGTGGAATTAAGAGATTTGGTATTAAGGGTAAGCTGGCACCTCGATTTATTGGACCGTATCGGGTTTTAGTACGCAAAGGAGAAGTTGCCTATCAGTTGGAGTTGCCAGAGGCTCTGTCTGCTGTTCACAACGTGTTCCACGTATCCCAGCTGAAGAAGTGCCATCCGGAGATGGTGGATACACCATTGAGAGACACTGTACCGCTAGAGGAGGTTCAGCTTGAGAATGATTTGACCTATGAGGAGAAACCGGTCAAGATTCTGGAGACAGCAGAAAGGACTACCCGTACCAAGACAATCAAGTTTTGCAAAGTACAGTGGAGCCACCACACTGAAGAGGAAGCCACTTGGGAGCGTGAAGATGACATCCGAGAGGACTACCCACACCTATTTGCTAGCCGCGCCGAATCTCGAGGACGAGATTCATCTTAAGGGGGTTAGTCTTGTCACATCCCAAATTTTAGATTTGGTCTTGCATATCATTCATTGCATCGCATCATATCTTACCATGCATTACTGTCGAGTAGAGAGGTTCGGCGAAATGTCTATTGCAAAACCCTATTTTGTTTCGATCCAAGTTTCCTGCGGGGAGCTCTAGTAAGACTTGCTACAACCATCCCTGTAGGTTCGAGCTTTCGCTCAAACTTCGAATGAAGGTTGTGCCCCTCGACGATACGAACCCGTAGGCGCGAAAATCGCTCCAATCGGAGTTCGTATGCAAAAAATTCGGACGTTTTAGTAAACCGTCGGAAAAAGGTCCGAAAATCCGGACCGATTTCCGAGTTGTAGTCAAATCTGGACCGATTCGGGTCAGGATTTTTTTTCTTTTTCTCCTTCTCTCGCGTGGGACTTCTTAAAAGGGGCCACCGCTGGCCTTGGGACCCGTGCCCCGCCCCCACTCGACCCAACCCCGCCGCCGCCATCTCCATGCGTGCGCGCTCCCAGGCACGAGCACGTACGCCGCCTGCCACTTTCGCCTCGCCGCCGCCGGCCACCCCTCCGTCGCCGTTCGTCGCCGCGTCTGTTGCCGGGTTCGTCTCGCCGCCCTCTTTCCGTTCCCGTGCTCCGCGTCTCCATCCGCCGCCGCCAACTGCGCCCTGCAGATCGCCGCGTACGCGCACGCGTTTATTGTTCCGGGAGCCGTAGTTGACCGTGTGTGTACGTGCAGGTAGAACCATGACGCCGGAACCGACCGTCGCCGCCGTCCGGAGCTCGCCGGAGTTCGTTTCGCAGTCCGTTTCCGGTAAGATAGCAGCCACCGTCAGATCTCAGATCAGCGGCTTAGATCGTTTGTTGACTGGTCAGCATCCCAGGCGTTGACTAGTCAGACGCCCAGTCAGCGCCCAGTCATCAGACACAGTTGACTGGGTCAATTTCGTTAATCCTATTAGTTGGCAGATTTCGGTAGAATCTTGTAAATTGCGTAGAAATTAAACCGCTTGGCCAAAAATTGCAAATAAAATATGTACGCGTTCAGTGAGTCGTGTAGAATCTCGCTGTAGCTTTGGTTCAGACTTTTACTGTCAGGTTTAGTACAGTTTAATCAAACTAGTTAGTGGTCTTTTCGGAGTAATAAATTCGTAGTAAAAGTTTCGTATCTCCAAAAATCGCGTATGATATGTCCCTGAACTCGTGTGAACGAGGGGAATCTCATCGTGAAATAAAAAGATAGGCTTACAGTAAAAACTTCTGCAGTATTTGTCTAATGGCTTTCTGCAGAGTTTTAATTACTCGGGATGTTTTATTACTCCTTTTTGAGTAATTCCAATTGGTACTGTTTCTTATCAGCGATGCCTATGCGGTAGAAATTTTCCAGGATTTTACGAACTGTTTACTACCGGTAGTGAATTATTTAAATTCTAGCTCCAGTAGTGATCACCACTTTTGGTTAATAGTTTCCCTTGCGCCAAATCTATTTTCCATGCATGTATTCGGTAGTAATATGAATTAGTACTATGTGGTGCAGCTGTAGCACCAATTCACTTGCCGTTCTTGCATTCATGCATCATCTTTGTTGCATATGTTTGTGAATTGTTTGTTTATGAATGCAATTGTGTCGTGTAGATTGTGTGGAGTGCAACCCTTGCTCGCGTGTGGATTGTTCTTCCGACCGCTACAACCAAGGCAA
The DNA here is from genome assembly GCA_916181665.1 of Avena sativa. Lineage (NCBI taxonomy): Eukaryota > Viridiplantae > Streptophyta > Magnoliopsida > Poales > Poaceae > Avena > Avena sativa. The sequence continues at coordinate 322,988,082 of OV702281.1, read as the reverse complement.
GTAGATGCTACTTTGTTCATGATATCGTCCTACTATTTTCAATGCATTGTCGTGTATTTTGTAGATGCATGTGTAGGATGATACTATCGCTATGCTATGTCCTATTATGTGGTAGGGCTTTCCTTGTAGATGAACCACCGTTGTAGATGTGCTTAGCCATGCTATGTTGAACGAGGGTTGGGCTACATCATTGATACTTGTTTTCTCAAAGTATTGGTTTGTGAAATCTAAAACAACTTAATCAATGAATCCCCTGGGTGTGATGGTATTGATAATTTTTGGTGGTTTCATTGCGGAAAGGCACCCAGGTATCAAGAGAAATTGATTGGCTTCTTTATTGTGTAGCTTACGTGTACAACCATGTGCCAATAATGGAATGGGCGGTTGGTTGGACTTAGTAGGTTGTGGTAACTCGAACCCGCGTATCCAGAGATGTAGAATTTTGGTAGGTTGGACCGGTGCGCGTCGGGATTGAGGAGCTACTTCCCGAACAGTATCTTCTTGGTCTTCTCCCTATCATCACCCAAAATGAGAGTGATGGTACGAGCTGGGCTGGCCAAGTCACATGGGTAAAGTGTACTAACCTCTGCAGAGTGTATAATCTAATCGATTAGCCGTGTCCCCGGTTATGGACATCTGAGTTGCTAGATATTGATTCCATGACATGTTTCTCGCTCATTCTAATTTCATAATTGTTTTAATATTGTTGGGTTAACTTAATTGGGATCTTTTCAAAGAAAATTCAAAACTGTTTATGAAAGTAGGACAAAGTTATTTGCAAATGCAAGCCAGACACAACTCCACTTGCCAAATATGCATGTAGATGTTAGTACTATTGTCTCCATTACTAGCTCTACTTGCCATACATTCCATGTATTGACCCTTCGGGGCTGTTGCGTTTTATGCTGCAGGTTATTCCGATTCTGATTGATCGTTATAGGCCACGGTACTCCACTCGGCACTTGTTCACTTGTGGGCAATTTGAAGATTGGAGATCTTATTCGTTTTTGTTGCTACCTGAACAATTTGAGCTAGCTTTATGCTAAGCTTTTATATTGTAATAATGGTACTCTGGATCTTGTAGATCATGATACACGGTTATTTGCTATGATTATCTATCTTACTCTATTGTGGGCCAATGAACCGATCCAGGGATTGGCATGTCACATAGAGGCCACGGTCTTATCAGAACCGGGGTGTCACAAAAATGTCCCAATAAGCCCAACAACCTAAAGAAAGTTTTAATAATTAAGAAAAGACCAAAATACCCCTGAACTTAAATAAATTCTAGAAAATAAAATAAAAATCATAAAATTATAAATAAAATATTTTTGGATTCACAGTAATCCAATCTATCTAAATAAATTAAGAAATAAATTTTTATGCATATAATTTTTATCAAGAATTTTATAATATATAAATTTCTTATGAAATTTTATAAAATTATAGAAAGAAGGTAAAAATAAATAAAAATCACTTTTATTATATATCAATGTTGTAGTATTTTAGAAAAATACTAAATAAATGTTTAATATCATAAAAAGAAATTCTTGTACTTAAATGATAATTCTTAAAAGAATTATTAAATAAATAAAAATCAAACAAAATAAAAATACAATATTCAATAAATATTAAAAGTTAATATTTATAAATCCTTTACTACTTAAAGGAATTTTTGTAACCAAAATAATGGGTAGAACACACAAAAATAAATAATGCATTACATTACTTTGCATAATCATTTTGCCTCTTTAAATATTGTCCTTATCGGGCAATAATGATGTTTTGTAGACATAGAAGCTCAAGGTCCAGTGCAAGCATCCGACTTCACTACCTTGTAATCACAAGGCAAGTTCATCACTTGCTCATGTCCTTTGAAGAGTATTTATCAAAGTATCTGCAAATTGTGTGTTATCATCTATATTCCAGAGAAAGAAAATATTATTTTCTCAAAATAATTAAAACTTAGGTATCATCCTTAGTGATGATATAATGAAGCAATAGAACTTAGATTTCTATTTGCAACAATGATGATCGGGATTAATAACCCATGACATTAGTGATTCTAGCGCCGTATATCACGCGTTAACCATGAGATTTGGAATGGGATAGAGAAGTTAGTTGTATCCTTTTCCCCTCATATGGAGGCAAGACAAACTTAACGTGACGTTGTGATTCCTTGTGCGGATCCAACATATGGGTGGGCACCCTTACGCCCAAACTGTTGGTGTCTAGATTATCTATGAATGGTGTTTAGGGGTATAGTCCATTGAAATGGTACTTGCCCGGGTATCACCAGGTCATAGAGTCTTCGGGAACTCATCAGGGTTTTAGCCTGCCTGAAAGGGGGCTTAACGGAGGTGAGCCGGCCCCGAAGGATCGTGCAGATATATGAGGTCGCGGAGAGGGCAGTGATTGTCTTGGACTAACTATTGGGCCCCACATCATGGAATTGTGGACGGGAAAGTACGCCCGGTTGTGCAACAAGGAAGTTGATCTCTCATGGGTAAAGTAACGCACCTCTACAGAGTGTAAGAACTATAACTTGTTACTCCCTGTTCCGGGAAGGAGCTACGAACACGACAGGAAAGGAACTCCATGAAAGTTCTGGTCAACTTGTGAAGGCTGATGGTCATAGATTTTCATAATAAAATCAATATTTGAAGAAAGATTTACAAAAACTGCATAGTGCCAAGGACTTATAGTCCGAGGTGGTAGATAGAGCATCAAACTTCCCACCTTGCATATAATGAACTTGCTGGGTAACGCTGTTACTCACCCTTTCTTTTGATCCCTTGCTTAGACTCTGAGGATCCCGAAGATATTCCAATGTATGCAATTGAGAACCAAGAGGAGGTCTTCTATGAAGAGCCCAATTTGTATGGAGAAGTAGAAGGGGAGGACTACGATATCGTCTACGGAGGAGAGTACCAAGAGTCAGAATAATTACTATAGTTCTAGGAGCCAATTGAGCTGAGCAACATGAACAATATATAGCAATAAGTTGTTGATCTCAATTTGGAGTTTAAATTTCATTTTGAAACTTCCGCCGAAACACTTATATTTTGGTTTGTAAGTTGAATCTTGTGGAAGTCTTGAACTTCTGGTATTGTAATAATAATAATGTGTGTATGTTTGTAATTTGGACCCACAATGTTTCTGTTGTACCACTCTGAGGGATGTGATATTTACGGGACGGTGTTCTATGGATGTCATGTCAACGACTATAGTGTACTACACATGCAGTGGTATGCTGGGTCACCGCATTTGGTATCAGAGAAAATTGCTTTGACCATAGGTTGGAAACCTAGTAAAGGGTATTACCTGTAGGAGTGTGTAGCAACGATACAGAATTCTCTAAAAGAAATATAATGGGTATTCGAATGAGAATATTCCGTTATATGTTTTAGTGTGATAATTCTTTGTTATGATGCAATATATTATTGCTTACTAATAAAAATTATTTTTGACATACAGAGTTATGGCACTAAAGTTTCCAAAACAGACTTTGGTAAGGAAAGAGGAGACTCTTGATGATTACCAAGGATCATTCACGTACCAACTTCGTCAACTCTTAAAGATTTTTAGTTGTCCAACTAGAATTCAAGTGAATACCATAACCTATTATGATGGTCGGATGTTATCCATGTATCGTGTGAGTATCCAACTCCCAGAGGATCTTGGATTAAATCACGATCTACCTATAGGTGAAGGTAGGAGTCACTTAGCAGCATATCATGTTGCTGTTGTGGAGGCGATAGCTAATATCCGGGAGCATAAAGCCAAGGAGTTGGAAGGTAGCACATTTTCTGTGATTCCTCATGATTCTATAGACTTGGAGCGTGTATCGGATCATCTTACTTTGGTTAAGAAGTATCCTAAGTTAGCTTCCAAGTTTATGGATAGATACCGAACACTTGTTGCGTCTGTTTATAAGACATATCAAGTTATTATTGAAGATAAAAATGACATGTTAGAGGATCTAACGGATCCTGAAAGGAGGAAGCAGTTAGCATTCCAGTTGGAGAAGGAAGCAAGTAGTAGTACAAAACCCAACTTTAAGGATATACCTATAGATCCTGAATCTTTTACACCATATCCTTATTCACCGAGGCCTGAACCTATATATGATCCTACTTTAGATATGAGGTATGTAGTACCACAGGGTTTAGAGGACGGTTCTGATTCAGAAATTCCAATTGAGAATTCTGATGGCTCGAGAATGGGATCATCCGAAGGATCCCATGAACACCAGATGTCCATAGATAGTTCTGACAAAAATGTTGGACAATCTAGTTGGATGGGTGCAAGAATTAACCTTAGTAACAGGAGTAGAAATACCATATTCATAGATAATCAGGATGAAGAATAAGATCATGAGGAGAGAGTGTTTGAATCATTAACACCTTCTCAAAACCCAGGGAATATACATTATTCGTTGTTTAACTATCTTGCCCAACAGAGCACCTGGGAGCAGCAGGATCTGCGTATTCTGTTGACGACTCAAGGAATGAAGCTCAGGAGATGCAAGTGGGTGATAATGTTGAACATTTTTCTGAAGACTTTTCAGCTGAGCTGGAGGAAGTCAATGCGCTCATGTTGAGTAATGACTCAAGACCTGACACTTCAGATACTGAGTATGATCCTTCTGGAAGGCCATTTGTTCCACAAACTGTGCGACGAATGTCACGTCATCACGGTTGGACATCAGGCATGTATGGTGAGCGTAGTAGTTACTAGAAGCAGGCGGCTATTTAGAAAGTATCGGTATCGTGTATTTTAATCCGAGAAAATGAGGTAGTTAGATAAATAAGGTAGTGTTGTGATTATGCCTATAGCGTATATGTTGTAAGAACTTTGTATTATTAAGATGTTGTAATGTATAATATGTGAAATGCATATTTGGATTTTATTTGGATTTTCATTGTGTGACTAGTTCTGTGCGTAAAGTCGAGCTCAGAACACATGTGCATGATGTAATTATGAGTATTCACTTTATGTTGCAGGACTAGGGGGTCATGGACACGGTTGTAGAAAACGAATCTGAATAGCAGCGAATGAAACATGAGGCCAAGGAGAAGGACGATGCAGATGCAGGAAATCAGGGAACATTACTACCACCACCACTAATCAGGTCGTTAATGGAGCAGAACTTTATGCAGTGTATGCAAATGATGCAAGAAAACCAAAACAAGTTCATGGAAGAGCTGCTAGGACGAGCTGGGAATCAGAGAGCACCTGAAGGTGGAGGAGTGAGTATTTCTAACTTCCAGAATGCAAGGCCGTTACCTTTCGCATCAGCCCCTTAACCAATGGATGCAAAATATTGGCTAGCAGATACAGAAAAAAAGTTGAAGACTGTAGGTTGTAATGATGAGGAAAAACTGAGGTATGCAACTCATCTCCTGACTGGACCTGCAGCGTCATGGTGGGAAAATCAGTTAGCCATGCAACAGCCAGGAAGGGAGTACACTTGGGAAGAGTTCAAACAGAGATTCCGTGAATATCATGTTCCGGAGAGTGTTATGGAGTTGAATCGGAGAGAATTTGAGGAGCTTCGGCAGGGATATACTAGTATCATGAAGTATATTCGGGAGTTTAGTCAAAATGTCTCGTTATGCAGAGGAAGAAGTTAATACGGAAGAAAATAGGAATAAGCGTTTCCTGAGAGGGTTAAATCCATTTGGGAGGATGCAGTTAAGGTTAGCTAATAAGAAAACTTATCAGCAGTTGATGGATGCAGCTATCACATTTGAAGATGACTACAAGAATGTCCAAGAGGATAGAAGGAAGAGAGCTAAGAAGGAAACCCAAGCCCAATCTGGAATTCAAACCAAGGAATAGACCATATAACAGTAATAATTCCAACCGGAGTGCAAATCCAAACATAAAGAATATTATATGCCACAATTGCAAACTCCCAGGGAATATGAGCAGGGATTGCCCGAAACCAGTAATTGTGTGCCATGCTTGTGGTCAGATAGGTCACATAAAGCCAAATTGTCTAAGCAAACCACAAGGAGGGTGGCCGGTTAGAGATGGAAGACAAGCTAGTGGAGGCTATGGTCAGCCAAATAAAGGAGGAAATAATGTCAAGAACAACAATGGCAAGAGGAACAGACCTACCGGGAAGCTGAATTGCGCAACCCTAGAGTAGGTGGATAATTCAGAGCATGCAGTGATAGGTACGATCAATATTATTACCAATCCCGGCAAAGTACTATTTGATACTAGTGCAACTACTTCATTCATTTCTGAAGAATTCTGTGATAAATTTGGGATTAGAAGGGCAACGTTAGAAAACCCTATGACCATAGTTATGGAAGGGGGAAATGTGATTGTACGCCACATTAAACAAGATCAGGTTATTTTGATATGTGGTTGTACATACTTTGCGGACCTTTATGTGATTCCTATGAAGGGAATTGCAGTAGTGCTGGGGATGGATTGGATGACTGAACATGGGGCTCAAATAAATTGTGAGGAGAAAACTATCTCAATCAAAACTCCAAGTGGAGCAAAAATAGTTTATCAAGTAGATAGGCACAGTCATATCATGGTGGATCTTCAGTTGAACTCAATGAAGGAGGTCAAGTTGGAAGATATTCCTGTAGTAAACGAGTTTCAAGATGTTTTTCCAGCAGAACTACCTGGAATGCCACCAGATCGGGAAATAGAGTTCACTATTGATCTAATTCTAGGTACAGCACCAATAGCTCAAGCACCATACAAGATGGGACCAAAAGAATTAAAAGAACTCAAAGAGCACATTTATGTGTTAGCCAGAAAAGGATTTATTCAAGAAAGTGTATCCCCATGGGGAACACCGGTGATCTTTGTGGATAAAAGGGATGGTGGAAGAAGGATGTGTGGGGACTACAGAAATCTGAACAATGTTACCATAAAGAATAAGTATCCCTTAACAAGAATTCAAGATCTGTTTGATCAAGTTAAAGGAGCTGGAGTATTCTCTAAGATCAATCTAAGATCTGGATACCATCAGATAAAAATCAAACCAGAGTATGTTCCAAAGACAACATTTTTCTCAACATATGGACACCATGAGTATCTTGTAGTACCATTTGGATTGACCAATGCACCAGCAATTTTCATGAACCTGATGAACAAAATCTTCATGCCATATTTGGATAAGTTTGTCATAGTCTTCATTGATGATATTCTGATTTATTCCAAGGATAAAGAAGAGCATGCAGATCATTTGAGAATAGCATTGCATACCCCAAGAGAATATAAAATTTATGCTAAGTTCAGTAAGTGTGAATTCTGGTTAGTTGAGGTAGAATTCCTCGGTCATGTGATCAGTAAATATGGAATTGTTGTAAATCCATCCAAAGTTCAATCAGTACTAGAATGGACTGCACCAACCAATGTGAAACAAATTCGAGGTTTCTTAGGTATGGCTGGTTATTATCGAAGATTCATTGAAGGTTTCTCCAAAGTAGCTGGACCAATGACGAAATTGTTAAGGAAGAATACACCATTCAATTGGGATGAGAAGTGTGAAGCAAGTTTTCAGGAGTTAAAGACCAGGTTAACTACCGCTCCAATTCTTTTAGTTCCAGAAACAGGGAAAGACTTCATAGTATACTGTGATGCATCTAAAGAAGGTTTAGGTTGTGTGTTAATGCAAGATTGGAAAGTGATTGCTTATGGACCAAGACAACTTAAACCACATGAAGTCAACTATCCAACTCATGATTTAGAGTTAGCTGCAGTAGTCTTTGCTCTGAAGGGATGGAGGCATTTTCTTTATGGAGCTAGATGTGATTTATACACTGACCATAAAAGTCCCAATTATTTCTTTTCCAAAAAGGAATTTAATATGAGACAAAAGCGTTGGTTGAAATTAATCAAAGATTATGATTTAACAATCAACTATACTCCAAGAAAAGCAAATGTTGTAGCAGATGCTTTAAGTCATAAAAGTGCAGATATTCATCCTACTAATCGAGAGCTACCAAAAGAGTTACAGATGGACTTGGAAAGATTAGAACTTCAATTTATTAGAACAAAGACTCTTGGAGGATTAGCTACTATGCAGGTAGTGGCAGAGAAGGATAGTGATCTTAAGCACGAAATTTTTAGACATCAAGAAGAAATTTGGAGGATATCTTAAGGGCAAACATCAATTTTTCGCCTAGGAGATTATGAGTCTTTGTGGTTCCAAGACCGTCTTTGTGTTCCGGATGTGACTGGGATTCGTGAAGTCATAGTCCGAGAAGCACATGAAACACCATATTCTATACATCCAGGAAGTACTAAGATGTACATGGATCTAAAAGAACTATTCGAGTGGAATAACATGAAAAGAGACATTGCTAAGTATGTATCAGAATGCCATACTTGCCAAAGGGTGAAGGCTGAACATCAAAGTCCAGCAGGACCATTGCAACCTTTGGAAATTCCCGAATGGAAATGGGAGGAAATTGGTATGGACTTCATCACAGGATTCCCATGACACTTAAACGGAAGGATATGATATGGGTAATTGTTGATTGACTCACTAAAAGTGCACATTTTATTCCGGCAAATCAGAAGGATAATGCCGAGAAGTTAGTGGAAGTTTACATCAAAGAGATAGTAAGTAAGAACGGAGTGCCCAGGAATATCGTATTTGATAGGGGATCAGTGTTCACTTCGGCATTTTGGAAGCAATTACATGAAGCACTTGCTTCAAAGTTATATTAGCACAGCTTATCATCCAGAGATAGGGGGTCAAACGGAAAGAACCAATCAAATACTAGATGACATGTTAAGGGCTTGTGCATTAGATTTTGGAGGTTCATGGGAAGATTATCTACCATTGGCAGAATTTTCCTACAATAATAGCTAGCAGAGTAGTCTGAAGGCAGCTCCATATCAAGTTCTGTATGGAAGGAAATGTAGATCACCAATATGTTGGTATGAGCCTGGAAGTAGAAAATAATTTGCGCCAGACTATATCAAGGAAAGACAAGATATCATTGATAAAATCAAGGATAGATTGAAAATAGCTCAAAGTAGGCAGAAAAGTTATGCTGATCAAATTCGAAGATCATGGCATCCTGAAGTGGGAGACATGGTATATTTGAAAGTAAGTCCAATGAAAGGAGTTAAAAGATTCGGAGTTAAAGGAAAATTGAATCCAAGATATATAGGGCCATTCAAAATACTGAGTCAGAACAAGACTATAGCTTATGCTTTACAGTTACCCGCAAGATTGGCTCAAGTTCATAATGTTTTCCATGTGTCACAACTCCGGAAATGTCTTAAAGTTCCTGATGATGTGATCACACATCAAGAGATAGAATTACATGCAAACTTAACCTATGTTGAAAAACCCTATAAAATTTTGGAAGAAAACTGGAAAAGGTTGAGGAACAGAGCAATCAAGTACTGCAAAGTACAGCGGGAACATCATCCCGAAAGAGAAGCCACCTGGGAGAAAGAAGATGATTTAAGAAAAGCATATCCAGAACTGTTCAGGTATACTTCAACAAACTTTGGGACGAAGTTTAATTTAAGGGGGGGGAGTCTGTAGCATCCCAGCATTTAGGAACCAACGAAGGGTAGATTTACGAATCTGTGCAATTTCATGCATTCATATATAAAAATGTGGGTAAATTTTTCACCAAATAAAAACCTTAAAATGATCAAAGTTTCTTTCACTCTTTAAGTTTGGGAACAGCCTTGGAGAATGATCATTATAAACTTTGACATGATCTTTATTGATTAGTGTGTTTTGGGAAAGGAATTTGAATTCAAACTTGAGAGTTGGATTTATATTTTAAAAGGTTAAGATTATGTTTGAGTAAATATTATTTAATCAAATAAATAATATTTAGTAACTCAAACTTTAAAAAACAGAACACAATCAAGTAACTGAATATTTATTCCATATATTTATTCAATGAATAAGTTACAAAATGTAACTTATGAAGTTGATAAAGAAATAATAAATAGTAACCAGAAACTCTATGTAAAATGGACAATCAAATAAATGAATATTTATTTCATATAATCATTTCATTAATAAGTTACAAAATGTAACTTATAAAATTAATAAAGAATCTTTACAAGAGTAAAATTACAAGAAGACGAAAGTACATTATTATTTAACTAAAACATCTTTATTACAAAAGAATAAAATAAATCTTACAAAAGAATAAAATAAAGATTACAAAGGCACTATTCTATAAAAAAGAAAACCTATTCTAATCTTGAATCTTCAAGTCTGGTACCTGCGAAACAAAGAACAAACAAAAAGAAAGAAAATAAAGATTAAGTTATTTTTACTCTCAGTAGTGAACAGTGAGATGCACCGTTCCACTTATCATCGTTGAGTAAATCTTTAGGGGCAAGTTTCACCAATATGAATGAACTACATCTTTCATAATTAATAAGCCATAAGTCAAATGATTCCAATCAGTAAGAGGGGCAAGTTTCACCAGGCAGATAAATGTAATCAGATAAAAATGTAGATCATCCCCTGAGCATATCCATAAGGATGCAGCAGGCACACATGCAGCTTACACACCTAAATGCATGGTGTGTGCTGCCAAACACAGCCACAACTTCCCACACAATCAAAACAGCTCAACACAGCTGTGGGAGAGCACCACAGCACCATTTCCTTGCACATATACATCAATCATCAGCAGCCTAGCCACAGCCAAACCAAACCAACCACACACCAGATCATCCAGTACTGACCAAGATGGTGACATAAGGAGGAGGTGGATCAGGTGGATATCAAGGACAAGGCCAAGCTAACAGGAACTATAAGGTGGATATCAAGATCAAGGACAAGCTTCCAGGAGCTGTAAGTAGCAGGAGCAACATCAGGAGAAGAACAAGATCATGCCAGCAGCATAAGACAGCAAGATCAAGTCACCTGATCAACCAGCAACCACAACAACAACCAACTGTTGTGGTGAGTTATATAAAATCCACACAAGATCTGTTTATCATATCTATATAGGGATCCATGTGTTTATCTATATTTAACTTCTCAGTATTCATCCAAGTGGGGTGAATCCATCATAGAAGATTTCAAACACCAAAAGTCATAAGTAAACTATACAGATCCAACCAGGATCTCAGAACAACCTCATTGATCCTGGCTATAAAGCCATATCTTATACTCCAAGAATAAATATAGCCAAGAATTGGAATTCTAGTCACATCTCTTAAAAAGGAGTAACACCTTAGAATTCCTAGATCTTATGGATCCATATAACTTAAGAAGCATACCAATAATTTTCCCAACTTTGACTCAAGAATTAGTAGCTGGTATTACTAGCAGAACAAATTTATGAGGAACAGCAAGATAGGAACCTAGTCTCTAAGACTCAGACCAACATCATACGCACTGGTGTTTAAAGAAACAAGTTTCCAACTTATCTTTGGCATTAATCCAATCTTAAGCACTAACAAAATCAAGCCAAGTAGTAGAACCTAGACTTGTGTGCCATTTCAAGATGGTGTCACAAGAGCAGATTCTAAACCAAGCAGATTAAGTATCTAGATTTCATAAGACAAACTGACAAACAACTAATCATCATTTTCCTGGTATCAATCACCACGAATCATTTCCAAGTTTATGTATACAGAACATCACTGTAAGAAACTAATTAACCTCAATCGGCATATGAATCCATAAGTCAACAATTATAGATACAATGAATAAATCACTCATAGCATCACTGTCCATAACCAAATCATGACAGTAGTGAACTTCCAAATCACTAGGATTCAAAAGTAATGATTCCACAGAAGCACTACCATTTGAATCATATCAAATTACCATTGGAATTAGTCTGGTAAGCCACTAGCATCACCAAAGCCCAATTATAAACCATAATCCACATCAAACAACCCTTCACCATCCTCAATGACCATTACTACTTATATCAATTCATCATATATAACCACAACAGAGGGATGAACCCTAATCAGGACATGAACCCTAATCAGGGGTAGCCACTAGAAACACATAGGACAGGGTGGAATAGTATAGAGAGCACGAGAGGTAAGAAAGAACAACTTACTGGAGGTTGTAGCTGCGGCCGAGAAGAGGAATTACAGGGGTCGACGAACATGGCGGCACGGGGAGAACCCCAAGGGGCGCTGCAACCTGCACCGAGCCGAGGCGGCGACCACAGCGATGCTTGAGGGCGAGCAGCACCACCCAACAACCTCAGAACACCCACGACACCACGGGCGTGGCGGTGGCAGCACCAGCACCACCCTAAACCCTAGGTTTCGGGATGGAGCCAGCCTGGCCACAGGAGAGCGCCGAATCCAAATAAAAGTGGTCTAGATGGAGGGGCAGGGTTAGCAACCATGCCATGCACCACGGTGGCGGCCGGAGAGGACCACGGCGGCATGAATCTCTCGTCGGTGGTATCGGCGACCACGGAGTCGAGGAAGAAGAAGGAGAGAGGGGGACGTGAGAGAAGGACAGGGAGAGTGGGCTAAGAGGGCCAACCCTTCGGGGAGCCTTTTTGGTTCTGACCACTTGGGCCAAAACGTCCCAATAAGCCCAACAAAGCCAGCCCAACAACCGAAAGAAAGTTTTAATAATTAAGAAAAGACCAAAAAACCCCTGAACTTAAATAAATTCTAGAAAATAAAATAAAAATCTAAAAATTATAAATAAAATATTTTTGGATTCACAATAATCCAATCTATCTAAATAAATTAAGAAATAAATTTTTATGCATATAATTTTTATCAAGAATTTTATAATATATAAATTTCTTATGAAATTTTATAAAATTAAAGAAAGATGGTAAAAATAAATAAAAATCACTTTTATTATTTATTAATGTTGTAGTATTTTAGAAAAATACTAAATAAATGTTTAATATCATAATAAGAAATTCTTGTATTTAAATGATAATTCTTAAAAGAATTATTAAATAAATAAAAATAAAATAAAATAAAAATACAATATTCAATAAATATTAAAAGTTAATATTTATAAATCCTTTACTACTTAAAGGAATTTTTTAACCAAAATGATGGGTAGAACACAGAAAAATAAATAATGCATTACATTACTTTGCATAATCATTTTGCCTCTTTAAATATTGTCCTTACCAGGTAATAATGATGTTTTGTAGACATAGAAGCTCAAGGTCTAGTGCAAGCATCCGACTTCACTACCTTGCAATCACAAGGCAAGTTCATCACTTGCTCAGTCATTTCAAGAGTCTTTATCAAAATATTTGAAAATTGGGTGTTATCATCTATATTCCAGAGAAAGAAAATATTATTTTCTCAAAATAATTAAAACTTAGGTATCATCCTAAGTGATGATATAATGAACAATAGAACTTAGGTTTCTATTTGCAACAATGATGATCAATCAGGGATTAATAACCCATGACATCAATGATTCTAGCACCGTATATCACGCGTTAACCATGAGATTTGCAATGGGACGGAGAAGTCAGCTGTATCCTTTTCCTCTTGTATGGAGGCAATACGACCTTAATGTGACGTTGTGATTCCTTGTGCGGATCCAACATATAGGTGGGCACCCTTACGCTCCACACTTTTGGTGTCTATATTATCTATGAATGGTGTTTAGGGGTATAGTCCATTTAAATGGTACTTGCCCGGACATCAACAGGTCATAGAGTCTTCGGGAACTCATCAGGGTTTTAGCCTGCCCGAAAGGGGGCTTAATGGAGGTGAGCCGTACCCGAAGGATCGTGCAGACATATGAGGTCGTGGAGAGGGCAGTGATTGGCGTGGACCAACTACTGGGCCCCACATCATGGAATTGTGGACGGGAAAGTACACCCGGTTGTGCAACAAGGAAGTTGATCTCTCATGGGTAAAGTAACGCACCTTTGCACAGTGTAATAAGTGTAACTTGTTACTCCCAGTTCCGGGAAGGAGCTACGAACACGACATCAAAGGAACTCCATGAAAGTTTTGGTCAACCTGTGAAGGCTGATGGTCATAGATTTTCATAATAAAATCAATCTTTGAGGAAATATTTACAAAAACGGCATAGTGCCAAGGACTTATAGTCCGAGGTGGTAGATAGAGAATCAAACTTCCCACCTTGCATATAATGAACATTCTGGGTAACGTTGTTACTCACCCTTTCCTTTTATCCCTTGCTTAGACTCTGAGGATCCCGAAGATATTCCAATGTATGCAACTGAGAACCAAGAGGAGGTCTTCTATGAAGAGCCTAATTTGTATGGAGCAGTCGAAGGGGAGGACTATGATATCGTCTACAGAGGAGAGTACCAAGAGTCAGAATAATTACTATAGTTATAGGAGCCAATTGAACCGAGCAACATGAACAATATATAGCAATAAGTTGTTGAGCTCAATTTGGAGTTTAAATTTCACTTTGAAACTTCCGCTGAAACAATTATATTTTGGTTTGTAAGTTGAATCTTGTGGAAGTCTTGAACTTTCGGTATTGTAATAATAATAATGTGTGTATGTTTGTAATTTGGACCCGCAATGTTTCTGTTGTACCACTCTGAGGGATGTGATATTTACGGGACGCTGTTCTGTGGATGTCATGTCAACGACTATAGTATACTACACATGCAGTGGTATTCTAGTGCGAAGTGGTTTGTACAATCCCAATTTTCATTAAACCAAAACATTCTCATTGCATTCATATCATTATAGAATGTGTGCAATGCACAAAAAATTTCAAACTTCAAAACCTAGCAAAACCCTAGTTTTAAAATCCCTTTATATGAAAGGGTAGAGATTTTGTTTTTATTTTATTTTAGTACCCCAAAATGTTTTGGAGTGGTTTGTTGTGTTTAGAACACTTTTAAACACTAGAATAATCCCATAGAAATTTGGTGAAAGTTTGGTTTAATTTGGATTTGATTTGATCATTTAAATCTTATTTAGAAAATCAAAACAGAAAAAGAAAAAGGCTAAGGAAAAAAGGAGAAGCTTACCCGCTAGCAGACGCGGCCCAGCAAGCAGCCCACCTGGCTCGCTCCCCTCTCCCCTATGTTTCTCACCACGCGCGACCGCACCCACCCGCTGACAGATGGGCCCCACCTCCACGTCACCCCATCATTGTCAATCGCGTTGAAGACCCGCGCTCGCTGACGTTTCTTCCCCCTTTCAATCCAAATCAATTCACGTTGATTACTCTTGATTGCCGGCGTGATAGCACCCCTCGCCCCTGCTACTTAATCTCCTCGACCCCCTCTCCATTCCCCCCATGCCACAACCTCTAAGTGCCGCCAGGCTACGCGTATTTCACCTCACACCAGCGCAACTCCGATGAGCTTCGTCGACGAATTCCAGTGAGCCCCGTGCGCCCCATGCCCTCTAGTTCATCTTGTCGTTCTCTCCATCATCTTTCGCTTCTTCTGGCACTCGTCGTTCAGTTGCTTGTGGCCTGTAGGCTCTCCCTCGTCAACCTCTGCAAGCACCCGACACCTAGCTCAACTCCAACGAGCAATCCTCGTCGTGTTTGTGCGCCCCTCCTTCGTCTGCGACCACCACTGCATCCATGTCATCACGGCTACTCGGTAACACCACCGTTTCCCCCTCCCTTACCCCCTGGCCTCGCCGGAGCGCTGTTGCCAGAGGCGCCGCCGCCGCGCTCGCCATTTGCACCGCTCGGTTTTGGTCATAACGTTTTGATCCGCTGGATCCAGATCTAGTGGTTTGAATTAGATGCTAGCGCGAAGGGGTATGGTCATATCTGAGCCGCACGATCTCACTTAGATCTAACGGTGCGCACGCGTGATCCGCGCGAACTGGTCCGGACCAATCAGATTGCGCCGCGTGTCTGGATTTTTGATTTAAAATCCAGATTTGATTTATTAGTTGATAAAACTTGTAAAATTCATAACTTTTGTTCTGTAATTCAGAAAAATACAAATTAGGTCTCTATGGATTCATAAAAATATGAACTTTATTTATATGTCCTTACTTTGGTTATTTTCTTCTGTAAAATAAGATTTTTACGAAGAGACGTTTGTAGGCTATTTTGGCTATAAAAATTATTTTGTATATTATTTTTTAGGTGGTTTTTGTGATCTTTAGACTTTAGGATGTATACTTTATATTTTGTACTGTAGAGTTTGGTTTTAGAAATGTGTTATGCATCTCATTGCATATTTTCATGCATTCATGTTATTTTGGGTGATATATTGAATTGTTTATATTTTGTTGTGTAGATTTTGTGGATTGTGAAGTGTGTGATTGTGAGGATTGTACCTATTCTCCTAGATACCAAGGCAAGTGATATTTCATATTACGTCCTATTATTTTACCTATTTCACTAGTGATATTTTTAGTAGGACTTACATGATAATATTTCAAGTATAATGCTATGCTATGGACATCCTATAGATTATATCTTGGTAGAATTTTCCTAAGTTAGGAGACATTGTATGCTAGAATGCTTATTCTTTCTATTAGAATATGTGGGTGGAAATTCATGTTATGATATTATGGAAAGATTATGCCTATGTGTTTTTGACTAAGAAAACAACCTTGTTAATGAAACACTTGGGTGGAATGGGACTTGTATGGATTGTGTTGAGTGGTTACTCAGGGCCCATTTCTATGGTTTACCCTGGTATCACACTTGTGGATGGCCACCCAGGAACAAAGAGATTTGAGATGTTTTGTGTTGCGAAGCTTCCAGTGTAACCACATGGAATATGGGCTCTGCCTTGACCAACTAAGTTGCAAGCACTCAGCCAGATGGACAGATGGTGGTAGAGTTGATAGGATGGAACACGTCCATGGTGGTCTGAGGGATTTCTTCTGAAAAGTCTCGTCTCGATGCATGTCAAGTCTTGTGGGGAATTGCACCACCTCTCGAGAGGGTAAACCTAAGTACTTAGTCATGTCCCCGGTTATGGACAATTTTGAGCATCAAAGACATTGAAATGGTTCAAGAATCTCCTCATCCAAAATTATCTAAGTTAAAAATTGGTCGATGAACACGATATAGGTTCACCAATGTCTATTGGTGGTTCCTTGGTGTTTTGAAAAAACAAAACTTAGTATTTTTCAAACTAGTGGGATAAAACTTACTTTTTGCAAAGCCAGCCTGAACCACACTTGGCCATATTCATGTAGTTGTTAGATTCTACTATACAAATATGGTATCACTTGCCAATACAATTCCAACTGTATTGACACCTTTGTGGCTGTAACTTATCATGTTGTAGGTTACTCTGATGGTGAGTAGGTTTATGTAGGGTTATGAGTCTACACTCAACATGTTTGCTTATGGCACATGAAGATGAAGACTTTATCATTATAATTTATATTGAGTACTGTAATAAGTTAGCCTTGGCCTAAGTGAGTTGTAAGAACTATTGTACTCCTAGAACTATGATGTAATATTGACCTTTGTATATGTGTACTTCATCTTAAATTGTGGGTGCTAGCAATTCGATCCAGGGACTAGCACTGCAATCACATGGATCTCTACCTTATTGGGTGAGATCTTATAGATGGTATCAGAGCACTATGTTTCCTGTAGGTTTGTGACCCTAAGATGGATTAGATTAAGAAAAACACTAGGAAAATTCAACACCACTATGAATTTTACACTTTGTCTATTTTCATCTCGTAAAACCTCTTGTAATCTTCTTTCTCATCTCTATCTGTAGATGACCGCCATCAACGAATGCGTCAGGAAGGGACCACTGATGACCATGACCCTAGCATGTGAGATGGAGTTTCCCAATGCACTCAAGAACCTCATGATTAGCCTGGGAATAAATGGTGAAGCCATGTACAAGGGATTTCTGGTGATGGATGACGGAGAAGAGTATTGGTAGGTGTAACTCCACTTGTATAAAAACAAGGAGGGTAACCACAATGAGTCAGGATTCTGCATGGTCACCAATTCTGAAATGCATATGTCATTCTTTGACTCTACAAGGAATGCAGCTTGGAATGCCATTAAAGAACTTGGAGAAAGGCTTAAGTGTAGAATGCTCAACACTCATAATGATCTTAGAGAGGAGAGAAAACATACCCAAGACTTAGAGACCACAATAAAACGTCTAAGGAGAGATATTATAGACTTATCATGTGAGTCTTGTGATCAAGATAAACATATTTCCTCCAAGGATACCCAGATAGCTACCTTGACTAGTGAGTGAAGGACACGTATCCTATAGTTGGACCACCACACTTGGAGTTTTCTCACGTTAACAATTTTATCATACCGACCTATGTGGTATGGCAAAAAAAATTCTAAGTTGTGATTGAACCTTGATGTTTGTGATTGAATAATGTATGCCATGACTTGTGTGGATAAATGTATTATTGAATGTTATTAGCTTTTGTTTTGCTACTTTATGTTTTTCTTTTTACTTTTGTTGTTTCTAATTTATCTCCATCCTATGCACAGATGCCTAGCTTTGTTTACATCACTGCCGAGGAGTTCAAGGTAACTCGCTTTGGGACTCGCATTTTGCAGCTTGTCAATGTACTCTCTCTCCCAATCCCTACCATCAAGGGAATTTAGCTCAATAAGTTTGAGAGGAAGGACTTATGGGGATAAAGGGTTACTCAGCTAGGACGCCATATAGAGCCTCCAACAGAGGAGATTGCCTTCAAGATACTCCATGATGACCAAGAGAGAGGCCTCGATGTCGACATGCAGGAGCTGATAGGACGTCTTTGTGGATGTCACTCTTCCGAGCTCAAGGACCACTACTTCCATTTCTTTGGGAGATGTGACGAGGACAGAGAGGCTATAGTGTTTTATGAGGCTACCAAGGAGACCATCAAGCATGTGCGACACTACCTCTAGGACTTAGAGAGTCTCATTAGGCACCTTGATACTGATAGGACCAATGTGATGCTTGGCAATGATGAGCTACATGTCCAGCTTAAGGAGAAGGACAAGGCCTTCGAGGATCAAGAGGAGTGTATCAAGGAGATGGATAATAAGTTTGAAAGTAAAGAGAAGAAGTTCAATAGCCAAGAGAAGAGGATCTAGGATAGGAACAAGAAGATCAAGGACATGGAGACCAAGTTGGAGCTGGAGGATCTTCATCTAGATGCGGATCATGAGGTGATAGATAGGATGCGTTCATAGAAGAGAAGGCTACAGGAGAAGGTTGAGGCTTTGACTGCAAGCTTGGAGGAATACAAGGCGGGATTCGACGCAGCAGGACTTTCTCTAGTGGAGGAGGAAGTTGACATGGAGGAGTAGAGATGCCTATCTATATACTTATTTATCTTATCATTTTATTATCAAGTCGCATTGACCATCCAACTTGTGGATGACTATGCTAGTGTGTTTTATCTTTGCAAACTTGTTGTTCTTGATGTTTTGAACCCTAAAAGTTTATCTTGTGCTTGTTTGTTTGTGATTTTTTTTTATATATTGTATTGTGCATGATAGGATCTATGGAGTTATTTATCCTTACTTATCCTTATTGAAACCACATATGCCTCCTCGTCGTGCCAATCTCAACAACAACAAAAACAACAACAACAACAACATTAGCAGCAACAGCAACAGTAGCAACAGCAACAGCAGCAGCAACAAAAACAACAACAACAACAACAATAATATCAACAACAACAAACAGAACAACCCACCAACTTTTGATATGCTCACAAGGTTTCTAAGATTGAGGCCTACTAAGTTTTCTAGTACAACTATCCCATGGTGGCAAATGATTGGCTATGTTTCGTGAACAAGGACTTGGTCACATTTGGTTGCACTGATGCGGAGAAAGTCATATTTGCAGCACACTTACTGGAAGGACCAGCGGCTACTTGGTGGGATAACTTTCAAGTCACTAACCCGATTGAAGAAGTGACTTGGGCAATGTTTGAGGATGGATTCCACACTACTCATATTTCTTCAGGAGTGATGGGGTTCAAGAAGAAGGAATTTCACAACCTTAAACAACACCACCACAGTGTTGTAGAATATATTGAAGAGTTCAACAATCTGTCACACTATGCACCAGATGGTGTTAACACTAATGCAAAGAGGAAGGAGAAGTTCCTTGAAGGGCTGAATGATGAGATTTGCATGCAACTATCTGTTTATGTTCCAACTTATCAATCTCTGTGTGACAAAGATACCATCTAGGAAAGCAAGATGAAACAATTGGATAATAGGAAGAAGAAACACCATTTTGATAAGCATGGATCAAGATCATCTCACAAGTGTTCCTTTGGTGAAGGTAGTGGAAGTTATGGATCCCACAAACATGGGAATCATAACAACCACCACAACAGTAACTGCCACCACGATAGCAATAAACATCATGGACACAACAATGGGGACCACCGAAACAACAAGAGTGGATACAAGAGTCACCATAATGGACATGGCAATGGAAATCAGCTAGCAAAGAGAGACATCACTCAAGTTGAATGTTTCAAATGAAAGAAAACAGGGCAACATGCCAATGAATACCTAGAAAAGAAGACTGATGGGTCTAACAAGACAAATCATTTTTAGAAGGGACATGTGAATCACATCAATGTGGAGGAAATCCAAGAGGAGTCTGATGTTGTGGCTGGTAAGTTCAAGATTAATTCCTTTCCAGCACTTATCCTTTTTTATACCGGCGCATCGCATTCATTCATTTCAAGAGCATTTGTAGACAAAAATAGACTCCCAACTAAAACAATTGGATGTCCTATTAAAGTAAGCTCCGTAGGTGGAGAGATGATAGTAAATTTTGGATGTCACCAACTAGTCCTAGAGTTTGGAAAATACAAGTTTCCAGTTAGTTTGATAATCCTAGAATCCCAAGGATTGGATGTAATTTTAGTCATGGACTGGATGACCTGTTATGAGGGAATAATAGACTGTGCCAGACGAACTGTTACACTCACAACCCCAGAAAAGAAACGGATTAGGTGCTAGTCTAACTTTGAACCCAAAGGGAGTAAGTTGAATTCTCTTAAGGGGGTTAGCCTAGAAAGTGTACCAGAAGTGAAGGAATACCCTGATGTGTTTTCGGAGGAATTACCGGCGATGCCACCAGATAGGGATGTGGAGTTTCTGATTGACTTACTGCCAGGATCTGGACCCATATCAAAGAGACCCTACAAAATATCAGTCGATGAGTTAAAACAGCTCTAGAAATAGCTTGGAGAACAGTTGAAGAAAGGATTTATCCAACCGAGTTCTTCATCTTGGGGTGCACCAGTTTTGTTTGTCGAGAAGAAAGACAGAAGTCAGAGACTATGCATAGATTATCGATCACTTAACAAAGTGACCATAAAGAACAAGTATCCCCTACACAGAATCAATGATCTCTTTGATCTTCTAGAAGGAGCTCGTGTGTTCTCAAAAATTAATCTTCGATCAGGTTAATTTCAGCTAAAGATTAGAGAACAAGATATACCAAAGACTGCTTTTACCACTAGATATGGATTGTATGAGTATACAGTGATGCCATTTGGATTAACCAATGCACCAGCTTATTTCATGAACATGATGAACAAGGTGTTCATGGATTTTCTTGACAAGTTCATTGTGGTATTCATCGATGACATATTGATTTATTCCAACAGCAATGAAGAACATGAAGAACATTTGTGTTTGATTCTTGAGAAACTCAGAGAGAACAAGTTGTATGCCAAGTTTAGTAAGTGCGAATTTTGGTTGAATGAAGTTTGATTTCTTGGAAATATTGTGTCTGGGAATGGTATAGCTATCGATCCTGCAAAGGTACCAGCTGTAACAGAGTGGGAATCTCCCAAAACAGTTAAAGAAGCCCGTAGTTTCCTAGGCTTAGCGGGATACTATGGAAGGTTCATCGAGAATTTCTCAAAAGTAGCTAAGCCGATGACGGAGTTACTGAAGAAAGAAAAAAAGTTTGAATGGACTGAAGCATGTGAGACCAGTTTTAAAGATTTGAAGAAGAGATTAGTCTCAGCACCAGTGTTATGCTTGCCAGATCTAGAGAAATATTTTCAAGTATAATGTGATGCATCTCACCAAGGATTGGGTGGAGTGTTAATGCAAGAAGGTAAAGTGGTGGCTTATGCCTCGAGACAACTCAATACTCATGAAGTAAACTATCCTACGCATGACTTAGAGTTGTCCCTGTTGTCCATGCACTCAAAACATGGAGACACTATATTTTCGGAAAATGTTTTGAAGTGTTCACCGATCACAAGAGTTTGAAATACATTTTCACACAGAAGGAACTCAACATGAGGCAATGAAGATGGCTAGAACTTATCAAGGATTACGACTTAAGTTTACAATACCATCCCGGGAAAGCAAATGTCATTGCCGATGCATTAAGGTGCAAAGTTTATGTAAATGGCCTCACCAAAGGAGAATTGCCAGATGATTTTTGCGCTCAATTTAAAGAGCTAAGATTGGAGATAGTGCCTGAAGGATATCTTATGTCTTTGGAAGTACAACCAACACTAATGGATAAAATCAAAGAAGCTCAAAAGTTGGACAAGGAAATAGAAGAGATTGAGAGTAAAATTGGTAAAGGAAAGGCAAAGGGATTCCATGAGGATGAACATGGAACCTTTTGGTATGGAAAGCGTATCTGCATCCCACAAGACCCTGAACTTCGGAAACTGATTCTGCAAGAAGCACATAATTCACAATACTCTATTCATCCTGGTAACACCAAGATGTACATGGATGTGAAGGAAAGATTTTGGTGGAACAATCTAAACAAGGATATCACGGAGCACATTGCCTTGTGTGACGTGTGTAGCCGAGTAAAGGTGGAGCATCAAAAACCGGAAGGGTTATTACAACCACTGCCAATACCTGATTGGAAGTGGGATAAAATTGGTATGGATTTTATCATAGGACTTCCAAGGACTAGATCTAGATACGATTCTATATGGGTTGTTGTGGATCGCTTAACAAAAGTGGCTCATTTCATACCCGAAAGGACCACTTATACAAGTGATAAATTCGCCAAGATCTATATGAACAGAATTGTATGTCTGCATGGAGTACCCAAGAGTATTGTGTCATATAGAGGAACTCAGTTCACTTCGCATATTTGGAGACAACTGCATGAGTCATTGGGAACTAGACTAGAATTCAGCACTACTTTTCATCCTCAGAGTGATGGACAGACAGAAAGGACCAATCAGATATTGGAAGATATGTTGAGAGCTTGTGCGCTAGACTATGGATCTAGTTGGGATGAAAGTCTTCCATACGCAGAGTTTTTTTACAATAATAGCTATCAATCGAGCATAGAGATGGCTCCGTTTGAATTCTTTGATGGAAGGAAGTGTACTACACCATTATTATGGAATGGAGTAGGAGAAAGAAACTTGTTCGGACCAAATCTGATCAAGGAAGCCGAAGAGAAAGTCAGAATGGTAAAGAACATATTGAAGATAGCCCAATCCCGACAAAAGAGTTATGCAGATCCAAAACATAGAGATTTCACCTATGAGGTAGGTGATAGAGCTTATCTTAGAGTCTCACCACTTCGTGGTGTGAAAATATTTGGAGTCAAAGGGAAATTGGCGCCTCGTTATGTAGGACCATTCAAGATTTTGATCTGTAAAGGAGAAGTGGCCTATGAGCTAGAATTACCAGAATCTCTATCAGCAGTTCACAATGTGTTTCATGTAAGCCAGTTGAAAAAGTGTCATCCAGAGATGGAAGAAAGTTCATTAAAAGACATTATACCACTAGAATAAGTTCAACTAGAGAATGATCTCACTTATGAGGAGAAACCTATCAAAATTCTCGAGACAACAGAAAGAGTCACTCATACTAAGACCATCAAGTTCTGCAAAGTACAGTGGAATCATCATACCTAGGAAGAAGCAACTTGGGAAGGAGAAGATGAGCTTCAGAAAGATCACCCTCACCTATTTGCTAGCCAATCTGAATCTCGAGGGCGAGATTCATCTTGAGGGGGTTAGATTTGTAACATCACAATTTTCATTAAACCAAAACATTATCATTGCATTCATATCATTATAGAATGTGTGCAATGCAAAAAAAATTCAAACTTCAAAACTTAGCAAAACCCTAGTTTTAAAATCCCTTTATATGAAAGGGTAGAGATTTTGTTTTTATTTTATTTTAGTACCCCCATTAAACACTAGAATCATCCCACAAAAATTTGGTGAAAGTTTGGTTTAATTTGGATTTGTTTTGATCATTCAAATCTTATTTAGAAAATCAAAACAGAAAAAGAAAAAGGCTAAGGAAAAAAGGAGAAGCTTACCTGGCAGCAGACGCGGCCCAGCAAGCAGCCCAGCAGCCCACCCGGGTCGCTCCCCTCTCCCCTTTGTTTCTCACCGCGCGTGACTGCACCCACCCGCTGACAGATGGGCTCCACCTCCACGTCACCCCATCGTCATCAATCTCGCGCCAAAGACCCGCGTTCACTGCTGTTTCTTCCCCCTTTAAATCCGAATCAATTCACATTGATTCCTCTTGATTGCCAGCGTGATAGCACCCCTCACCCCTGCTACTTAATCTCCTCAACCCCCTCTCCATTTCCCCCACACCACAACCTCTGAGCGCTGCCAGGCTCCGCATATTTAACCTCGCATCGCCGTAGCTCCGATGAGCTTCGTCGACGAATTCAGGTTAGCCCCGTGCGCCCCTTGCCCTCTAGTTCATGCTGTCATGCTCGCCATCGTCTTGTGCTTCTTTTGAGACTTGTCGTTCACTTGATCATGGCATGTAGGCTCGCCCTCGTCAACCTCTACAAGCACCCGATGCCCAGCTCAACTCCGACGAGCAATCCTCGTCGTCTCCGTGCGCCCCTGATACGTCCAATTTGCATCACCATTCTATATCATAATTTTCCTCTATTCATTGATATATTTCATATTAAGAGGTGATACTTATGTCTTTTCATCTGTTTTTGCATGTTGGATGATTCTTGAAGGATGAACTGCCGGAGTCAGGATTCTGATGGAAAAAGCGGTGTTTTGATGCAATTTCGTGAAGATTATAAAAATACCAAAATAACTACAGAAATTATATTTTCCCAGAAGATAAAGGATGCCAGAAGGGGAGGCGGAGTTGGGCCACCCTAGGCTGCGCCTAAACGGGGTGTGGCCACCCTGGCCCACCTCCTGCTCCGCCCTCTTTCCTATTGCTTCTCCTCAAAACCCTAAAGTTGGGAGAGCGACCACAGAAAGATTTCGCCCCCTTTGCGGGGCAGAAAACACCGAGAGAGAAAGATCTCTCCGATAGATAGATTTTTGTCGGGGAAATTCCTTCCCAGAGAGGGGAGATCGTCGCCATCAACACCATCATCAAGCTAGACTTCATCGGGATCATCATCATCATCCACACCATCATCTCCACCAGCACCATCATCTCCACTCCATCCCGCTGTAACAATTGTGTTGAATCTTGCATAGTTCTTATGGGAAACTTTCTCGGTGTTGATTACGATTGTAGTTGATGCTTGTGAGTGGAACCATTGAATTATTGTTTATGTTCAGATTGTTATCCATCACCATATCATCTCTGATCTTGATCCATATGATGTCTCGTGAGTAGTTCGTTTAGTTCTTGAGGACATGGGAGAAGTCATGTTATTAGTAGTGGAATTGTGTTGAGGTATTATTCAATGGTTTAATATTTAAGTTGTGGTTCTATTCTTCTAGTGGTGTCATGTGAACATCGACTACATGATACTTCACCATTTATGGGCCTAGGGGAATGCATTGTGTATTTGGCTACTAATTGTGGGGTTGCTAGAGTGACAGAAACCTGAACCCCCATTAGGAAACCATTGCACAAGGGAGTGTAGGTTCTCAAAGTTTAAGGATGTGGTTAGGTTTATATCTTAATTGCTTTCTTGTAGTTGCGGATGCTTGCAAGGGGTTTAATCACAAATATGTATTAGTCCAAGTAAGGTCGGTACATTAGCATAGGTTCACCCACACAACACTTATAAAACCAAAGAAGATTAATCAACTATATGAAACGAAAGCACTTGACACTATTCCCATGTGTCCTCGAGAACGTTTGGTCCTCATTAGTATTTCCACTGGCTTGTCCTTTTCTAAGAAAGGATTGGGCCACTGCTTCAATTTTTTGCTGTCTTTATTTACTTGCACTTTATTTCCTTGCTTTATCAGAAAACCCCTAAAAATTCGTTTGCTAAGTATTTACAGAGATTTCCTACTCCATACCACTAGTCAACACCTTCTGCTCCTTGTTGGGATCGACACTCCTATTTATCGAAAGTACTATGATACCCCCCCTATACTTGTGGGTCATCAAGACTATTTTCTGGCGCCGTTGCCAGGGAGTGAAGCGCTATTGAAGAGTGGAACTAGTAAAGGAAACTTCTACTATGAGTACTGTTTTTATTTCTGTTTGTTACTTTGTTTCCAATATGGATAACCCACTTGGTTTCCTGTTTGGGAAAACTACTACCACTGTTAGGGTAGTAGATGAACCACCATCTGTTGAAATAGATCCTTTTAAGATACCTACAAGTATTGTTGATCGTGTTATGGATAATTATTATTTAGGGGGTGGAACTGTCCATCCTGGTGATCATTTGCTTTTTATCCATGAATTATGCGGGTTGTTTAAGTGTGCAGGTATCACAACAGAATGGGTGAAGAATAAGTTACACTCTATATCATTGAAAGGAAGAGCTAAAGAATAGTATAAGCTGCTAAAGAATGGACAATCCATGGAATGGGAGGAAATAGTACCTCTCTTTTATTCTAAATTCTATCCTCCCAGTGAGATTCATAAGGATAGGAATTAAATTTATAACGTTTGTCCTCGTGATGGAGAGAGCACAGCTCAAGCTTGGGGGAGATTGAACTTACTAATGCTTAAATGTCCTATTCATGAACTCCCTAACAATATTATTATTATTAACTTTTATGCAAGGCTTTCTCTTCATGATAAAGATTTATTAGATGCTTCTTGTGCTGGATCATTCACACGTATGAAGGAAGAAGCTAAATGGATCTCCTAGACCATATTCAAGAGAACACTGAAGCTTGGGAGAATGACAAAGGAAGAAATACAGGTATAAATTATGATTATGAATGCATTAAATATTTTATGGGAACTGATAACTTCCATGATATTAGTACTGAGTATGGTCTTGATTCTCAATGTATTGCCAATTGTTTTAAGGCCTTTGGCTCTTATATAGAAATTCCTAAAAAGAAGTGAAATAAGTACCATGCACCTTATAAAGATGTTGTTAATCATGTTCCTCCTAGGAATACTGAAGTTTGTACTATTGATCATATTTTGCTTCAACCTTATGTTGAGAAAACACCTTTCCTAGATAAGGTAAAGGAGTATTCTATGATAATTTGTGCAGTTAATAAAGGTACAAAGAAAATTATGGAACCTGATGAGCAAATAAACATTGAACCTGTAGTAGCCATTGAGAAAGATCTTGTCACAAAAAACATAGAAGTTGGGCACATTGTCTTCTGTGAAGATGCTTCTAATATTGTCTCTTATCCTAGTAAAGCTATGAAAACTAGTGTCCATGTACTTTCTGTTAGAATTGGTGATCATTGCTACTATGGTTTATGTGATATTGGTGCTAGTTCTAGTACTATTCCTTAGGAGCTTTACAAAGAAATTATGCATGAAATTGGTCCTTGTGAACTTGATGAAATAGATGTGGTTATTAACCTTGCTAATAAGGAAACCATTTGCCCTATTGGTATTGTAAGAGATGTGGAAGTCCTTTGCGGTAAGACTAAGTATCTGCAGATTTTCTAGTGCTTGGTTCAACAGCTAGTAAAACTTGTCCTATCATTTTTGGTAGACCTTTCTTGAATACTTGTGGAGCTATTATAGATTGTAAAAAGGAGAAAGTTTTAACTAAGTTTGATGGAGATTCTTATGATTTTAACTTTTCCAAATTAGCTAGAGCTCCTTATGAAAATGAATTCCCTAATGAAGATTCCAGGATGGAACAACTTTCTTCTATTGATCCAGTTTATGACCTTAGACCTCTTTTTGATGATTGTAAGTATGCTCATTCTGATGATAAAGTTGTTTCTTGTGAAAGCTATATTGTCAACTTTATTCAGAGTGCTACTGAAAGTTATTATGAGAGAGGTAAACATGGTTTTATGCATCTCAATAGTATTAAGTTTCCCCATTTTATGTTGAAAGCTTTGAAGTTGCATTTGTTTTGTCTTCCTAGCTAGTTGCCTTTTGTTTCAATAATTAGTTTTCTCATGAGACTCCCTTGCATAGGAAGTGGGTTAGACTCAAATGTGTTAGATATTTGCTTCTTGATGCAATCTTTCACTTTAAATATATAACTCTTATGTGAGCATCTTTGAAAGGCTATAAAGAAAGAGCTCTTGGGAGACAACCTGTTTTTAGTTTGCTTTTGGTTTTTTTGTTGAGTCTTGGAAGTTATAACCGCTCCTTATCCTTTTGTTTTGGTTTTTGTGTCAACATAAACTACTTTTGAGAAGTAGAGGAGTTGTGAAAAGTGGCTGTCCTGGGACAGATTTTTGTGTTGCATTGTAAAAAATCGTGAAGGAGCTCAGTACATCGGATGGAGCTGTAATTTTCTGTGTTTGTTCTCCAAGTTGTTATCCAACTTTCATTAGTTTTGAACTTTTTAATTTGAGCAACAGAAGTGTATTTTGAAAAAATCAATCTTTACCTGCTGGTCTGTTTTGACAGATTTCTGCCATCAATTGCATTTGCCTCTTATATTGATTCCCTTTCAGATTATTTTTGGGATTTTGGAAAGGATTTTCTGTAGTAGCTTTTGTTTTGATGGATTTTAGTTGAAGATTAAACCTAAAGGTTTTTTGTTTTTGCATACACTAATGTTGGTAATGAAGTTTGTTTGAGGTTTTGTATGAAAGGAATTTTCAGGATATCGAGAGAAGGAATCTGCAGAGTTTGTCTTTGAATAGGTAAAACTGGTGAAAACAGAAGGTTCATGAAAGCCTTATCTTTTTATATTTTTGATGTTTTTATTGCATATGGAAATTTATGAGACGACATACAAGAGGAAATGAAGCTCAGGTGGGCCACACCCACCCTTGGCGCGGGCCCTAGCTGACCACGCCTATAGGGGGTGTGAGCCCCCTAGAGTCCGTCTCCGCCTCGTTTTCGCACAGTACCTTCCTTATGAAGTGAAACATCGTAATATATAACCCCCCAGATCCCAAAAGATTCGTATATCGTGTTATCGTCGTATTTTTGTTTTGATGTGTTTCTGTCAGGAAATCTTCTCAAGTTTAGAAGTACCATGGTCTCTGCCAACAACAAATGCAAGAAGCCCGTGGAAGATGATCCTCAAAACCCCATGGAGGAGAAGATCTTGGTTGGGGATGAATAAGACGTGAAGGAGGAAGAGCATCCAGACACCCGCGCTACCGTTGCAAGCATTGGAGTGGTGGAAAATCCTACCAAGCTTAGGAGGACAACAAGGATGTCTACAGGAGGGAAAACTCCACGTCATATCCTCTCTCCACGTTCACTTCCTCCACGCACCAAGGACCCCTTCCATAGTCTTATACATGAGCATCAATACCAAAATTTGTTGGAGATATGCCCAAGAGGCAGTAATAAAGTGGTTATTATCATATCTTCATGCTTATGATAACTGTTTACATACCATGCTATAATTGTATTAACCAAAAACATTAATACTTGTGTGATTTGTAAACATAAAAGAGTCCCTAGTAAAGCCTCTTGTTAAACTAGCTTGTTGGTTAATATAAGATCATGGTTTCCTGATCATGAACATATAGATGTTATTAACAACAGGGTCATAAAATTAGGAGAATGATGTGATGGACATACTCCTATAGTTAAGCGTAGAATAAAGATCAAGTCATTTAATATAGTTCATTTGCTATAAGCTTTCTGATACATAGTAACCTAATTCCTTCGACCATGAGATCATGCTAATCACCATCACTGGAAGGATGCTTTGATGACATCAAACACCACACCGTAACTGGTTGGTTATAAAGGTGGCATTGGGTGTTCGGAAAGTATGTGTTGAGGCACATGGATCAAGAGTGGGATTTGTCCATCCATATGACAGATAGATATACTCTGGGCCCTCTCGGTGGAATGTCATCCAATTAGCTTGCAATCACGTGACTGGATCACAAGGGATCACATATCACGGGAACAAGAAAAGAGTACTTATCGGTAATGAGGTTGAACTAGGTATGCAGAGATACCGACGATCAAACCTCGGATAAGTAAACTATCGCGAGACAAAGGGAAATTGGTATCGTATGTAAGTGGTTCATTCGATCGCAAATTAATCGTAGAAATATGTGGGAGCCATATGAATTTCCAGATTCCTCTATTGGTTATTGATCGGAGAAGTGTCTCGGTCATGTCCGCATAATTCACGAACCGTAGGGAGACACACATAAGGATTCGATGTTGTTTTGTAGATATGGAATGTAAGTAGGGAAACCGAATGTTGTTCGGAGTCTCGGATGGGATCCGGTATATCACGAGAAGATCCGGAATGGTCCGGAGAAAAAGATTCATATAAGGAAAGTCCGATTCCGGAGTTCGGAAATGATTTAGATGTTTTCATCGGAGAGGTTCTAGAAGGGTCTAGAAGGTTCACCGGACCGGAAGGGGAATGGTCCATGAATGTATCATGGGTAAGTGGAATGATTGGATCATGTCCTAGGTCACTTGGTTCAGCATTTGTGAGAGAGAATTAAAGCTCTAAATTGAAAGTCAAAAGGGAGGTTTGAAAAGTCAAACTGGATCAATAGTTTCCTAGTGGAAGAAGGAAAGAGTCGTTCCTTCTATCCAACTTGGGTTTGGGTATGGATTCAAACTCCCCTCTCCCAAGGCTCCCCCCTCTCATAAATAGAGGGGGAGGGCTACCCCAAGACCACAACACCAAGCCCTCCCCACCCGTGCGCCGCCGCCGATGGCCCATCGCTGTCGCCCTAGCTGCCGCCGACACCTCTTCCTCCTCTCCGATGTTGCACCCCCGGGATTAGTGATAAACTAACCTCAGATCTCCATCTAAGATAAGTTCAACTCCAAACACGAAAGATCACAGTATGATTCGGTAACATTACAAAACATAGGGATTCAACAACATAGGTTTAAAATCTTAACAGAGTAAGATATTAGAGTTATTACAAACCAGAGGTCATAGACCCAACATTACATCACACAGCGAAAGCAAAATTATGTTCTTCTACACAACAACTTAGCAGAAGTCCTAAGAGGCGATAAAAAGAAGCGACATCCATCCCATAGTCCTCAGGATGCTACCTGGGACCCCCAACTACTCGTCGATGTCAACGTAGAAGCCACCTTCAGTTGCAACCAGATCCTCTGTAGAAAAACAACAATGGCGCAAGGCTGAGTATGAGAATATACTCCGCAAGACTTAGATAACCTAATAACTACATGCTCTGTCTAGAAAGGCTTTCTCTAGATTTATTTTTGCGGAAAGAAATCTTTA
Source organism: Avena sativa (assembly GCA_916181665.1). NCBI lineage: Eukaryota > Viridiplantae > Streptophyta > Magnoliopsida > Poales > Poaceae > Avena > Avena sativa. The sequence goes on along the minus strand of OV702281.1, from coordinate 322,956,667 downwards.
TTTGTAAACAAGAGAGAGAGAAGAGGCTCGTCTACTCAGAATATTTTTAAAAGTGATAAGATAGCGACTTCTTCATCTTGTTCATCACATCTTGATAACCACCAGCTTCATCAGAACCTCCTATCTAGGTCACCCCCTCGACCCATAGGAAGCATCCTTAAGCACAAGTGGATCAACAAGTTTTTTCAAGGTTAAAGTTATCTATGATCTTAGAATATGGTCACCAAGCATTCATAACCGTGAACACGGCTTTTCGAAAAGATTTAACCCTACATGGTGTACAACTTTACCCACTTGTACCAACCGACTCTTAATGCCAAATATTATTAGCCCTCTTCCTTGGAACGCCGGCAGAGGGTGGTTGACCACGACCTTTACCTTGCTTTCACCGAGACCATGAGTCACGCAATAAGTATGATTCCGTTGTAACGGGTCAAATCCCGAAGCCGGTACTTAAAGATGTGAGGCGAGGTTGGTTTACCAGGAGCTCCATCGACCCCAAGCAACCCGGTCCACGCTTCCCTACCTATTATGATGCACCTCCATCACCTCCTCTTTTGAAAATGTTTTTGATGCGTATGCCAAATGGAAAGCCCGAACTATGTGACTCATGGAATCTACTAGGCAAGTTAGTCACTCGAGGGGTTCCCAAGCCTCGTGAGGTTGTATGCTCGTCTCGGTTCCAAAGGCAAGAACTCAGTTCCTATTGGTGGCGAGCATGGGACTACAAATACCACACCCAACGTGGCCTCCCATACAAGCCTTAGCATGTTTAGTTAACTCCTTCAATGATGTCACCATCTCCTACCTTTCTAGATTCTCCGGCATTTCTGATTCATCATTCGGACAGATCAGACGTTGTTACTATGCATGGCTAAGCTGTCGATCATAGAAGCTTTAACAATGCTCAAATGCCAAACCTAGGTATGCTAGGAGTAGTGGATAGGAGTATAAGGCTATAAGAGGGAAACTATGCAGCAGATAGGTAACACTAAGTACCGACAAAAGACCACATTGGAATCGAGTGGATCATAGTGAGAAAGTAATATACTTTATAAAACATAGGTTCAGAATGAGAGGCTACGCTTGCCTTGTCCGTCAGTAGATAGGTATGGATCTTCGGTGTTGTTGACTTCAACCTCGGGTTCGGTTCCTATTCGCGAAGAACCAAATACCGGAAAAGGGAAACCAACATTCAATACATGGAATAATGAAATGTGCAATCAATATGCATGATATGACAAGTTTAATTGCATTGAAATGAAACCCTAAGGCATGCTTGATAGCTTAAACGGGGTTCCGAGGGTTGAAAACCCTAACTCGGGGAAACTCCGAAAACACCTGTGAGGGGTAACTATGTTGTTCTAATTAAACTTTTCATGAAAGTTCATTAGCAATGTGTCACATCCCAAGATTTTCCAAATCTTGTAATGTGAAAATAAATTAATAAAACAAAACTTTGTTTGAAATTCAAGGCCAGAAGAAACTTTTTGAATTTAAATGGAACCTCAAACCCATTTGAATCAAATAAAACCCTAAAGGGATTTATAAAGATAAACATTTATTAAAGGAAATTAAAATGTTTTAAAAATTACTATTTTGAATCTTTAAATAAAAAGGCTTTGATTTTCAAATGAAAAAGAATGAATTCATAAATAAAGAATATTTTATAAAGCCAAATTAAAACCTTGGCCAAACTTTGGAATTAAAACATTTTATTTTTAATAAAAGTTGCAAAGGTTTATTTAAATAAATTAATAAGGATTTGATATCCAACTTTGTATAAATAAAAGGTTTTATCATTTTAATTAAAATATCAAACTTATTAAACTATTTTAAATAAGTTTTCCAAATATTCTTTATTTTCAAATAAAACCTACTGTTTGGGTTTTGAAAGCATTTTTGGATTTTAAATGAAGATTTTATTAAATAAAACAAACCCTATTTTATTAAATAACTAATGATCCATTTATTTAATTAATAAAGGGAACCTAAAAAGATTTAAAATAATATTTTATTTTAGAATGTGAATTATGATGTTAAGCAGAACCAAATTCATATTTGAAAAGCTTGATGATTGTTTGAATCATTTTGAATGTGTTTGGTTGTTTAAATTTCAAAACAGGAAAATAGAATTAGAAAAAGAAAAAGAAATCAGACAGAAAAAAAATAATAAGAAAACAGACCCAACCCACTACCCCGGCCTAAACAGCCCATCTAGCCCAGCTCCTATTCTTCCCCCCGAACCGTTTTCTTTTTCACTTAGAACCGCACCCACCCAGCAACCGACAAGTGGACCTCCCCCTTTCTCTCCTTTTCTCACTGACAGAGGACCCCACTCCCCTGTTCTTCTTCTCCACCCGCAGCGACCCGTTCCTCGCCGTTTACTGCCGATTGATTGCCTCGTCAATTCGCTTCAATGCCGTGCGATTAACGCCCCCTGACCACACACGCTTAAACGCCAGTGACTCCTCTCTCGTTCCCCTCTGTTTCCTTCCCCGATCACGCCTCCAGTCCATCCCAATTTCTCTCTGTACCACTGCTACTCCGACGACCCTCCTCGCCAATTCCGGCCAAAACTCGCCGCCCCTCTTCTCCCCGACCAAGCTCACAGCTTCCCCACAACCAGACGCATCTCCCAGCATCCTCCTCTCAACCGCGGGCGCCCCATAGCGTCGGCTACATCAAGCTTTCGAACGCCGCCGCGTCTGCCATTCTCCGACGAGCTCCTCTGGTAATCCCTGACCGCCCCCTCCTCTCTAGTTGACACTATCGTACTCCCTTTCCTCGTACGTGTCTAACGCTCCCTCTGTTATGCACCGGCGTGCCTTGTAGCCTCGTTCCCGACAACAACCGAGCGTGCCTGACGGAAGCAGGAACTCCGGCGAGCGATTAGTACCGCCCTAGTGCGCCCCTCGCCTCCTCGAAACCACGACGAGCTTCCCCACGACCCTGCGATCACGGTGAGCCTCTCCTCCTCTTCTCTCGCTTCCTAGAACGGCCAGTCCACCTCGGACTGAGCGTGCGCCGCCAGTCGTCGCCGCCGGCGCCGCCAGCTATTGGTCAACCTCCTGAGCATCGTCCGATCTTGATCCAGCGGCTAGGAAAGAAAGTGAGCGAAGGGGTATCGAATGATCTGAGCTGCGCGATGATAATTAGATCCAACGGCCAGCGTCGCCCGATCCGGCCGAACCGGTATCAACCAGTAATATCACGCCGCGTGTCACCTGTCTGTTTAAAAACAGAAATTGAAATCAGAAATTGATGCCATTTTCAAATCCTTGTAACTTTCAAACCACACGTCCAAATTTGGCAAATTTTATATCAATGGATTCAGGAGAACAAGAACTAGCCAACCATACCCTTAGTTTGGCAAATAGTAACTGTTAGCTTGTTTGAATTTGCAGAAACATTTGTGCACTTGTTTAGGGTATAAAAATTGTTTAAAAATGATTTTTGAATTAAAACCTTTGCCAATTGGTTTGTTGTGACCTTACTGACCTTAGGAACCAACCTTTGGTGTCAAAAATGATTTTGGTGAAATTTAGGTTGAATTATTTGACTTAGCCAATTTCTAGCCAAATAAAAATAATGGATTGTTTATGGAAATGATTATGAGTAAAGAACTTTGGAGAAAAATGGTTTAGACCAACCCTACTGACCCAAAACACCAAGTTTTGCAATAGCAACTCATTTGGTGAACCCTATAGGCTAATGCCTTAATAAAAATATTTCTACACCACATAAAATAACACTTTGTTTTGAAAATGGTTTTTAAAATTGAAACCTTTTGCAAATGACTTGGCCACTTTAGGAAATGACCATTAGATGTACCCAAATGACCCACTAGGAACCACTTTTTCAAACAAAACAAAGCTTGGCATGCTTGCATGCATTTCTTTGACTTTGTTATTTATGTGTGTTGTTTTGCTTGATTGGTAGATTGAGTTTGTGCCTTGCTTGGTTGATTTGTAGTGACTTGAAGAGTGTGATTGTTGCAAAGATCAAGAAGTGAACCTATACTCTACCAAAAAGGCAAGTGATGCTTCATACTTTCTATCCTATTACTTTCTCTATGCACTAGTGATTTTGCTAAGTAAAACTTGCATGGATTTTGCTAAGTATAGATCTTGCTATAGGAAAACCTAGTAGATGAATCCTTAGTAGGATTTCATAAGTTAAGTTCCCTATTACTACCAAGCTTAGCCTAGCTAATAGAAAACATGGGTGGAATATATATTCACACTATGGAAAAATATTCTAAGTCTAAGGACTTGTGATTTTGTCTAATAAAACAACTAAGTTAATGAATCACCTGAGTGGAATGGAATAGCATGGTGGAGAATGGTTGAGTGGTTCACAATGCCATGGACTTGGATTGTGTATCTCACTTGTGGTATGCCACCCAGGAAACAAAGAGATTTGAGATGTCAAATGTTGAGAAGCTTCAAGTGCAACCACTTGGCAATATGGGCTCTGCCATGATCATATAGGTTGCAAGAACTTAGCCATATGGACAGTGGGTGGTAGTGTTTGATAGGTTGGAGCGCGTCCATTTTGGTCTAAGGTAAGGCTTCTGAAAGATCTTGTCTTGGGAAACCAAGTCTTGTGGGTAAAGTGCACCACCTCTGCAGAGTGTAAAATCTAAGTACTTAGCCATGTCCCTGGTAAAGGACAAATTGAGCATCAAGACATGGAAGCAATCAAGAATCTCATCATTCCAATTTCTAAATTAAAATCTTGTGGTTTGAACAAGGGTTGTTTGAATTCTTCCATCATTGATGGAGAGATGGCTTGGTACAAGGATCTTGAAATCTTTGATTGAGAAAAATGATTTTGTCAAGCAAAAACTTAGTATTTTCAAAATGATAAGAAAAATCTATTTTGAGCAATGCAAGCCTCAACTCCACTTAGCCAAATGCATATAGATGATAGACTTCACTATACTACCATAGTATCACTTGCCAATACAATTCAAATGTATTGACCCTTTGTGGCTGTAACTTGTATGTTGCAGGTTTGATTGATTTTAGTGAAGATTGATTGTTTAGGATTACAAAGTCTACAACCAACATCTGCCTGTGGCACTTTGAAGATGAAGGACCCATGACTATATTTATTCCGCTGCAATGTAATGTAATAGCCATATGAGCTATGAAAGATGTAATAAAATTATGTTATTCCTGGTTATAAAGTTATATTATGACCATTGTTTCTTGATATTACATCTTAACTGTGGATGCTAGCTATTGATCCAGGGACTAGCATTGTAAACACAAGAGGGATCAATCTTATCCAAGGTTGGGACCCCTACAGATGGTATCAGAGCATTGTGTTGCCTGTAGGATTTGTAAACCTAGGATTGGACAAAACCCCTTAGAAAAATAGGAGTTGTATTTGTTCCAAAACTTATTTACAAACAATCTTGTAAACTCTTTCCTCAACCATTTTGGTTTCAACTCTACATCTCTTCTACTTCAACTTGATGGAAAAGCCTACCCCATGACCAAAGACTACACCATGTGCAAAGGACTTCTTCAACTTCTTCAACTTTAATGACTTCAACATCTTCAGCATGTTCTCCAAAGATTTCCAACTTGGATACCACTAAGGACTACTAGTAAGACAAGGAAATCTTGCTCAAGATTTAGAGACTGAGGGAATGCAAAAAGTTAGAAGGAGCCTACATCATTTGAAGTATTGTGACCAAAAGTTTTTCCAAGGAAACCAAGATCTCATGCAAGAAGGATCAACCAAGAAGGATGGAAGGATCACAAGTGAACCATATAGATGGACCACCATATTTTGTTTAAGTCAAACACAGACACCAACTTATGTGGTGTAACAAAAATATTTTGTTGCCTAAGTATGTGCTTGAACTTTGTTGTTTGAGTGAATTGTTTGGTTTGTGATTGCATGCACATTGCTTGTGTGTATTATGATGTGTGTGATTAGAATTAAGTCCTTAGAAATATCTTGCCTATTCTAATCTCCCTTCAACCCAAACAGATGACTACTCCAAGAAACTCCAACATCAAGGTTGATGACAACCACAACCAAGAGGACAACATGAGAGAACTTATAGAAACCCAAAACCAGTTGAGGCAAGAGACAACTCAGCTTTTAGCCAACAACAATGGACTAGACCCAGGCATACAAAAGATTTTGAAACTTCAATCCCAGTTGTTGCAAGGATTAGTTACTCAAATGATCAACATGAGAGAAAACTTTTCCCAAGGAGCTAATGACAACAAGGATGACAAGGATATTATTCTGGAAGGAACCCAAGATAGCAATAATCTTAGATAAAAGGATTATGCATCCAAGGAACATGAAGACCAATGCCCCAAGAAGAGAGAAAGATCTCCCACCTATGAAGAACATGAACTAGAAGAACTCCTAGCTTTGGAGAGACCCAAAAAGAAGAAGAAGGACATAAGCCAGTTGCAATGCTACAATTGCAAAGAGATGGGACACTATGCCAATGAATGCCCAGAAAAGAAGAAGAACCAAAGAAACAAGCAAAAGGCAATGATACCAAAGGAAAAGAAAGATATCAGCCAAGTGATTTGTTTCAACTGCAAGAATCCAGGACACTATACAAGCAACTGTCCAGAAAGGATGAAAAACAAGTTGAACAAGCCTATGGAGAAACTCAACCTTGGCCCATGAATCAAGTGTAGAAATAAAGCAAAAGTTTGCTTAGAGAAGTTTTCCAGGACCCAAGAAGGACAATATGTAATTCTTGTTTGAAATTTTTTAAGGGTGGTAGTACCCTAGTTGTTTGAACTTGCTTGTAACCCTAGCCTCCCCAAATCTCGGGACGAGATTTATTTTAAGGGTGGTAGCCTGTCACATCCCAAGATTTTCCAAATCTTGTAATGTGAAAATAAATTAATAAAACAAAACTTTGTTTGAAATTCAAGGCCAGAAGAAACTTTTTGAATTTAAATGGAACCTCAAACCCATTTGAATCAAATAAAACCCTAAAGGGATTTATAAAGATAAACATTTATTAAAGGAAATTAAAATGTTTTAAAAATTACTATTTTGAATCTTTAAATAAAAAGGCTTTGATTTTCAAATGAAAAAGAATGAATTCATAAATAAAGAATATTTTATAAAGCCAAATTAAAACCTTGGCCAAACTTTGGAATTAAAACATTTTATTTTTAATAAAAGTTGCAAAGGTTTATTTAAATAAATTAATAAGGATTTGATATCCAACTTTGTATAAATAAAAGGTTTTATCATTTTAATTAAAATATCAAACTTATTAAACTATTTTAAATAAGTTTTCCAAATATTCTTTATTTTCAAATAAAACCTACTGTTTGGGTTTTGAAAGCATTTTTGGATTTTAAATGAAGATTTTATTAAATAAAACAAACCCTATTTTATTAAATAACTAATGATCCATTTATTTAATTAATAAAGGGAACCTAAAAAGATTTAAAATAATATTTTATTTTAGAATGTGAATTATGATGTTAAGCAGAACCAAATTCATATTTGAAAAGCTTGATGATTGTTTGAATCATTTTGAATGTGTTTGGTTGTTTAAATTTCAAAACAGGAAAATAGAATTAGAAAAAGAAAAAGGAATCAGACAGAAAAAATAATAATAAGAAAACAGACCCAACCCACTACCCCGGCCCAAACAGCCCATCTAGCCCAGCTCCTATTCTCCCCCCCCCCGAACCGTTTTCTTTTTCACTCAGAACCGCACCCACCCAGCAACCGACAAGTGGACCTCCCCCTTTCTCTCCTTTTCTCACTGACAGAGGACCCCACTCCCCTGTTCTTCTTCTCCACCCGCAGCGACCCGTTCCTCGCCGTTTACTGCCGATTGATTGCCTCGTCAATTCGCTTCAATGCCGTGCGATTAACGCCCCCTGACCACACACGCTTAAACGCCAGTGACTCCTCTCTTGTTCCCCTCTGTTTCCTTCCCCGATCACGCCTCCAGTCCATCCCAATTTCTCTCTGTACCACTGCTACTCCGACGACCCTCCTCGCCAATTCCGGCCAAAACTCGCCGCCCCTCTTCTCCCCGACCAAGCTCACAGCTTCCCCACAACCAGACGCATCTCCCAGCATCCTCCTCTCACCCGCGAGCGCCCCATAGCGTCGGCTACATCAAGCTTTCGAACGCCGCCGCGTCTGCCATTCTCCGACGAGCTCCTCTGGTAATCCCTGACCGCCCCCTCCTCTCTAGTTGACACTATCGTACTCCCTTTCCTCGTACGTGTCTAACGCTCCCTCTGTTATGCACCGGCGTGCCTTGTAGCCTCGTTCCCGACAACATCCGAGCGTGCCTGACGGAAGCAGGAACTCCGGCGAGCGATTAGTACCGCCCCAGTGCGCCCCTCGCCTCCTCGAAACCACGACGAGCTTCCCCACGACCCTGCGATCACGGTGAGCCTCTCCTCCTCTTCTCTCGCTTCCTAGAACGGCCAGACCACCTCGGACAAAGCGTGCGCCGCTAGTCTTCGCCGCCGGCGCCGCCAGCTATTGGTCAACCTCCTGAGCATCGTCCGATCTTGATCCAGCGGCTAGGAAAGAAAGTGAGCGAAGGGGTATCGAATGATCTGAGCCGCGCGATGATAATTAGATCCAACGGCCAGTGTTGCCCGATCCGGCCGAACCGGTATCAACCAGTAATATCACGCCGCGTGTCACCTGTCTGTTTAAAAACAGAAATTGAAATCAGAAATTGATGCCATTTTCAAATCCTTGTAACTTTCAAACCACACGTCCAAATTTGGCAAATTTTATGTCAATGGATTCAGGAGAACAAGAACTAGCCAACCATACCCTTAGTTTGGCAAATAGTAACTGTTAGCTTGTTTGAATTTGCAGAAACATTTGTGCACTTGTTTAGGGTATAAAAATTGTTTAAAAATGATTTTTGAATTAAAACCTTTGCCAATTGGTTTGTTGTGACCTTACTGACCTTAGGAACCAACCTTTGGTGTCAAAAATGATTTTGGTGAAATTTAGGTTGAATTATTTGACTTAGCCAATTTCTAGCCAAATAAAAATAATGGATTGTTTATGGAAATGATTATGAGTAAAGAACTTTGGAGAAAAATGGTTTAGACCAACCCTACTGACCCAAAACACCAAGTTTTGCAATAGCAACTCATTTGGTGAACCCTATAGGCTAATGCCTTAATAAAAATATTTCTACACCACATAAAATAACACTTTGTTTTGAAAATGGTTTTTAAAAGTGAAACCTTTTGCAAATGACTTGGACACTTTAGGAAATGACCATTAGATGTACCCAAATGACCCACTAGGAACCACTTTTTCAAACAAAACAAAGCTTGGCATGCTTGCATGCATTTCTTTGACTTTGTTATTTATGTGTGTTGTTTTGCTTGATTGGTAGATTGAGTTTGTGCCTTGCTTGGTTGATTTGTAGTGACTTGAAGAGTGTGATTGTTGCAAAGATCAAGAAGTGAACCTATACTCTACCAAAAAGGCAAGTGATGCTTCATACTTTCTATCCTATTACTTTCTCTATGCATTAGTGATTTTGCTAAGTAAAACTTGCATGGATTTTGCTAAGTATAGATCTTGCTATAGGCAAACCTAGTAGATGAATCCTTAGTAGGATTTCATAAGTTAAGTTCCCTATTACTACCAAGCTTAGCCTAGCTAAAAGAAAACATGGGTGGAATATATATTCACACTATGGAAAAATATTCTAAGTCTAAGGACTTGTGATTTTGTCTAATAAAACAACTAAGTTAATGAATCACCTGGGTGGAATGGAATAGCATGGTGGAGAATGGTTGAGTGGTTCACAATGCCATGGACTTGGATTGTGTATCTCACTTGTGGTATGCCACCCAGGAAACAAAGAGATTTGAGATGTCAAATGTTGGGAAGCTTCAAGTGCAACCACTTGGCAATATGGGCTCTGCCATGATCATATAGGTTGCAAGAACTTAGCCATATGGACAGTGGGTGGTAGTGTTTGATAGGTTGGAGCGCGTCCATTTTGGTCTAAGGGAAGGCTTCTGAAAGATCTTGTCTTGGGAAACCAAGTCTTGTGGGTAAAGTGCACCACCTCTGCAGAGTGTAAAATCTAAGTACTTAGCCATGTCCCTGGTAAAGGACAAATTGAGCATCAAGACATGGAAGCAATCAAGAATCTCATCATTCCAATTTCTAAATTAAAATCTTGTGGTTTGAACAAGGGTTGTTTGAATCCTTCAATCATTGATGGAGAGATGGCTTGGTACAAGGATCTTGAAATCTTTGATTGAGAAAAATGATTTTGTCAAGAAAAAACTTAGTATTTTCAAAATGATAAGAAAAATCTATTTTGAGCAATGCAAGCCTCAACTCCACTTAGCCAAATGCATATAGATGATAGACTTCACTATACTACCATAGTATCACTTGCCAATACAATTCAAATGTATTGACCCTTTGTGGCTGTAACTTGTATGTTGCAGGTTTGATTGATTTTAGTGAAGATTGATTGTTTAGGATTACAAAGTCTACAACCAACATCTGCCTGTGGCACTTTGAAGATGAAGGACCCATGACTATATTTATTCCGCTGCAATGTAATGTAATAGCCATATGAGCTATGAAAGATGTAATAAAATTATGTTATTCCTGGTTATAAAGTTATATTATGACCTTTGTTTTTTGATATTACATCTTAACTGTGGATGCTAGCTATTGATCCAGGGACTAGCATTGTAAACACAAGAGGGATCAATCTTATCCAAGGTTGGGACCCCTACACAATACATGATTATAGTGTAATTAGGTAGATCTAATTTTTCTGAACATTTTGATATATTATACATATTTTTCTGACTTATAAATAATAAGTTATTGAATTTACAAATTTATATCATTTTCTGAAATATTTAAACCTTTATTACATCAGGCTGACGTCACCCTATCCTAACCCTAATACTTTTCTCACCGATGCAGATATAACCCTAGTCACTGACGATGGGGCCCTAGGGCCACGTCAGCTAGCCACGCTGGCCTAGCTTACGCAGTGCTGACGCAAGCGCCAGGGTTACTGGCTGCTGCTCTCGGGCGAGAAAGAGAGGGAAGGGCCCGGGTGGGCCGACCTGGGTTGCTGGCTGCTGCTCTCGGGCGAGAAAGAGAGGGAAGGGAGATGGGCCACGGCCCAGCTGCGGCTGTTGCTGTTTTTTTATTTTCTAGAAGTTATTTTATTTTTCTGTTTTTTTAGTTTTCTCTTTTGTATTTTCGTTTGAGTTCTGTTTTGAATAATTAAAAATACAAGACTTTGTTATAAATATTTTAAATATTGCAGGGGCCCTATTAATCCTTTTGGGCTCCAAACATTTTGTCATTTCAAAAATTCAAAACTATTTGAATGTGGTTTCAAAGAGAGGGGAAAATTAGGTTTTTGGATTTGCATTTAATTTAACACACTTGATCTTATGCATACATTTTATTGATTTAAACAGATGCATGCAATGCTTAAATACTAATTACATATGTTACAAACTTGGGCTGTTAAAACTCTACCCCTCTTACAAGAATCTCGACCCGAGATTCCTAAGTTTTAGAAAAGAAGGCAGGGTACTCAGATTAAAGACGATCTTCTCATTCCCAGGTTACTTCATCCTCAGAGTGATGAGACCATTGAACTTTCAGGAACTTAATGTTTTGACGACGAGTCTTATGCTCGGTTTCATCAAGGATACGAACAAGATCCTCACGATAAGTCAGATCCTTATGGAGATCAAGGGTTTGGTGATCAACACCACGGACAGGATCTTTGAAGCAACGCTTGAGTTGAGACACATGAAAGACGTCATGCACCTCAGGAAAGTTTGCAGGAAGCTCCAATTGATATGCGAGTTTACCTTGCTTGGAGAGAACATGAAAAGGACCAACATAGCGAGGAGCTAGTTTGCCTTTGATACCGAAATGATGGACACCCTTTAAAGGAGTGACCCGAAGATAAGCTTGATCACCAACTTCATATTCAACATGCTGGTGGTGACGATCATGGTAGCTTTTCTAGCAAGACTGAGCAGTTTTCAAATGATCTCGAATGATACGAACTTGATCTTCTGCTTCCTGGATCATATCCGGACCAAAGAACTTTATTTCACTGGTATCTGACCAGTTCAAAGGAGTACGACAGGTTCTTCCGTATAAGAACTGGAAAGGTACCATTTCTATAATGGACTGATAACTGTTGTTGTAGGAGAATTCAGCAAAAGGAAGGCATTTCTCCCAGTCCTTGCCAAAAGATATGACACACGCTCTTAGCATGTCTTCAAGAATTTGGTTCACTCTTTCGGTTTGACCACTGGTGCTAGGATGATAAGCTATACGGAAGGACATACGAGTTCCCATAGCTTGTTTGAAACTTGCCCAGAACCTTGAGCTGAACAAACTCCCTCGATCAGAGACTATTTTGTTTGGTACCCCATGAAGGACAACTATTCGAGAGATATACAGATCAGCCAATTGATTAGCAGTAATGCTCTCGCGAACAGGTAGGAAGTGAGCAACCTTGGATAAATAGTCAACGATTACCCATATGGCATCATTTCCTTTCTGAGTCTTAGGAAGACCAGTAATGAAATCCATACCAACTTCATCCCATTTCCACTCAGGTATTTTATGTGGTTGCAGGAGACCAGCGGGTGTTTGGTGCTCAGCCTTAACGCAACGACAAATGTCACATTCAGCAACAAAACGAGCGATATCCTTCTTCATAACAGACCACCAGAATCTTTGACGAAGATCCCGATACATCTTGGTACATCCAGGGTGGATAGAAAGAAGTGATTCATGAGCTTCGGTAAGAATTATCTGCTTCAAGTCCTTTCCATTTGGTACTACCAAACGTGTACCAAAATATAGTACACCTTCCTCGTTAACACAGAAACATTTAGCAACTCCGCTAGCAATGTTCTCTTTAATTGAGTCCATCTCAGGATCTTGCCTTTGAGCAGCTTTGATCTGATCCTCCAGAGAAGACTTCACTTCAAGAGTAGAAAGGAATTCACGAGGAACTACTTCAAGATTCAATCGACTAAATTCCTCATGAAGAGAAGGTTGAGCTTGTTCGATCATCAGGGTGTTGCAATAAGATTTACGGCACAACGCATCAGCAACAACATTGGCCTTTCCGGGTTGATAGTTGAGACCCAAATCATAGTCCTTGATGAGTTCCAACCATCTTCTTTGCCTGAGATTCAGATCAAGTTGTGTGAAAAGATACTTCATACTCCGATGATCCAAATGTAACTCACAACGACTACCAATAAGGTAATGTCGCCATTGCTTAAGAGCATGAACAACAGCTGCAAGCTCAAAATCATGAGTTGGGTAGTTGTTCTCATGTGGTTTTAGCTGACGGGAGGCATAAGCCACCACATGCCCATCTTGCATTAACACACATCCGAGACCTTGGTGAGAAGCATCGCAGAAGACTACAAAGTCTTTGCTAGTGTCTGGAAGAACCATCACCGGAGCAGTTGTTAACTTGGTTTTCAACATATGAAAGCTTTCTTCAGCCTTATCATACCATTCAAACTTATTATCCTTCTTAAGAAGATCAGTCATTGGCTTTGAAATCCTGGAGAAGTTCTCGATGAATCGACGGTAATAACCAGCCATCCCGAGAAAACTTCGGACATCCTTGACGGATTTAGGAGACTCCCAATCGAGGATAGTTTGGACCTTATCGGGGATAACAGCAAACCCTTTGGCTAAAACAACATGACCAAGGAATACGAGCTCTTGTAACCAAAACTCACATTTGGAAAACTTGGCATAGAGACGATGTTCTCGAAGTTTTGTCAACACCAAACGAAGATGCTCGGCGTGCTCTTCTTCATTCTTGGAATAGACTAGAATATCATCGATATAAACCACAATGAACTTGTCAAGATACTCCATAAAGACAGAGTTCATAAGCCGCATAAAAGCGGATGGAGCATTGGTAAGACCAAAGGACATGACTGTATACTCGTAAAGACCATAATGAGTGGTGAAAGCAGTCTTTGGAATATCTTCCTTACAAATCTTTATCTGGTGATACCCTGACCTTAAATCCATTTTGGAGAAGACAGTGGCACCACTTAACTGATCAAAGAGATCATTGATCCTAGGGAGGGGATAATTATTCTTGATAGTCACAGCATTGAGTGGGCGATAATCCACAACCAGATGCGGTATATTGGTATCCCGCTTCTTAACAAAGATGGTCGGACATCCCCAAGAAGATGTGTTGGGCTGAATGTATTCTTTTCCTTCTAACTCCTCTAATTGCTTCTTCAACTCCACAAGCTCATGAGGAGGCATACGATAGGGTCTTTTAGAAACAGGAGCAGTTCTAGGAACTAACTCTATGAAAAACTCCACACTTCGATCAGGTGGCATGCCAGGCAACTCCTCAGGAAAGACATCCGGAAACTCACAGACCACGGAAACATCTTGGATCTCTAATGGAGGTAAAACTTCAAGAGCATACAACTCTGCTTCAGGAATAGAAACAACTGAAGGAGATAGTGACACTATGGTCCAATACTTGATTGTTATGCCAGCAGGACTAGTCAGAGTCACAGACTTGGTTGTACAATCGAGGATGGCTTGATAACGGGTCAATAAGTCCATGCCCAAAATAATGTCAATGTCAGTTGACTTGAGGGCTATCAAATAAGTGGGGAAAAGTTGAAATGCAACTTCGATTAGATTCCCATGACTAACCATGGTGGAACACCACCTAGAACCAGGAGACTGAACTAGCAGAGGAACACACAACCCCTCAAAACTTATCCCATGCATATGAGCAAAAGCTTGTAACAGGAATTAATGCGATGCTCCAGAATTAAACAAAACTTTAGCTGGAATTTGATTGATATGAAGCGTACCCATGATGAAACTTGGATCTTCCTGAGCCTCCTCAGCAGAGATATGGTTTAGGCATCCTTTTCCAGCACCTGGATACTCATCATTCTTCTTTGGTGGTCGTGCTCTTTCAGTAGCACTCTTTTGAGGACACTCCTTTGCATAGTGGCCAGGCTAGCGACAATTAAAACATATAACACCAGATGCATTTCCAGAAGAAGGGTTGTTTGATGTAACATCCCAAAAATACTAAACTTGGATCATCAAACTCTAATCATCAAAAGTAGGGTTAACAAAAACTTTTCTAAATAAAAATATGAAAGCATGCATTTGTTTATGCTTCCCATTTTGAATTCTTTTGAATTGCCTTGTTTATGTGTTTCTTTGCTTGTAAAAGGATTCTTAGGTGAAATAGACATCATCTAAACAATTCACAAACTTTTCCCAAAGACAAATAAATCAAATCAAACAAAATGAGTGAATGGTCATTTTGACCAATTTAACTCCCATGCCTACTTTGGCGGTCTCAAACTTTCAGAACTTAACAGAAACTTGTTTGGATCTTTCCACCCCTTGATAGTACTCATAACAAAGTATCAAGGCCCACCTTGTGATCATCCAGAAACTTTCAAATGCATAGTTTAAATGACAATTCAAAATTGAATCTTTATCATATGGGAAGATCCCACTTTTTCAAAAACCACTCAAACAAGCTCAACTTTCAAAACCCAAACATCTGCAGACTCACCAGCACCAACCTAGCACACCCACCAAAATTATTTTCAAAATTCAAAACTTGAATTCTTGCGGCCATTTCATCAAACACCTTGCTGATTCAAATCAAATAAAATCTAAACACTATTGTGAGGAGTGATTGGAGCCTAACTTGTTCCCTCTATAGCTCACAGCAACCTCAGTAGATCATCTAGCCAACTAAACCAAGCACTAGCCCCACTGTAAGCTTGGCAATGCCATCAATGGTGAACAGCCAAAGCTCACCATGTCACCCCAGTGTGGAAAGCAAGCTATGAGAAGAAACAAGCCTAGCCAACATGTCTGGGAGCAAGCCAACACCCCACCGCCACTCCCTGTCCAGCGCTCAAATGTTGCCAACCCCTGGACCACACGCACAGACCGTGCCCAGCTCGCCAGCAACCATGCCGAGCATGCGCCAGAGCGCCACCCTCGACCGAAGCTCACAGACCGCGCGCCTCCCTCGCCGCGTGCATCCACGATCACCACCGACACAGGAGACCGCCAGACATCCCTGTAAAGTGTCCCATGCCCCGTAGCCACCGCTCGCCGTCGAAGACGCCGCCTCGGTCGCGTAGAGTGTAACATCCCAAAAATACTAAACTTAAATCATCAAACTCTAATCATCAAAATTAGGGTTAACAAAAACTTTTCTAAATAAAATTATGAAAGCATGCATAGGTGTATGCATTTAATTTGAAATTCTTTTGAACCACCTTGTTTGTGTGTTTCTTTGCTTGTAAAATGTTTCTTAGGTGAAATAAACATCATCCAAACATTTCCCACACTTTTCCCAAAGACAAGTAAATCAAAACAAATAAAATAAGGGAATGGTCATTTTGACCAATTTAACTCCCATGCCTACTTTGGCTGTCTCAAACTTTCAGAACCTAACAGAAACTTTTCTGGATTTTTGCACCCCTTGATTGTACTCATAACAAAGCATCAAGGCCCACTTTGTGATCATCCAGAAACTTTCAAATGCATAGTTTAAATGACAATTCAAAATTGAATCTTTATCATATGGGAAGATCCCACTTTTTCAAAAACCACTCAAACAAGCTCAACTTTCAAAACCCAAGCATCTACAGACTCACCAACACCAATCTAGCACACCCACCAAAAATCTTTTCAAAATTCAAATCTTGAATTCATGCGGCCATTTCATCAAACACTTGGCAGACACAAATCAAACAAAATCAAAACACTATAGTGTGCAGCGTTTTGAGCCTAACTGGTTCCCTATCTAGCTCACAACCATCTCAGTAGATCATCTAGCAAGATTAACCAAGCACTAGCACCACTGTGAGCTTGCCAATATCATCAATGGTGAACAGCCGAGTGCATCCTTGCTACCCCAGTGTAGACAACAAGCTAGGAAAGAAACTAGCCATGCCAACCTTGTCTGGGAGATCACCCATGCCTCACCGCCCCATCTCGACCAGCCCTGACTCGAAGACACCGACCAGAGCATCCAGGAACGCGATGCCCGTGCCTCTGCCAACCGTGCCAAGCGTGCGCCAGAGCGCCACCCTCGACCGAAGCCCACAGACTGCGCGCCACCCTCGCCGCGTGCATACACGATCTCCACCGACCCAGGAGACCGCCAGACATCCCCGTTCGCCGCCCCATGCCGCACAGCCACCACTCGCCATCGAAGACGCCGCCTCTGTCGCGCAGAGAGTCGCGTGTTCTAGCCAACCCGCACCGCCCCACGTATCGCCACCATATCGTTGAGCATCGCCAGGGAACACCCCGCACCGTCCCGTACCTTCGCCCATGCCAATAGCCGTCTGTACCATCGCCCCCGACGAGCTCACCGTGCGCCCTGTCGGTCCCCTCGCTCGACTATAAATAGAGGCCACCCCCAGACGAATTGACCACACCATTCTACTCCCCTCTCCTCACTGATCGTGCCACACCGTTCCCGGAACAAGGCGAGCATCACTTCGTCGGAATTTCACCAGAGCCCGCTGCCTCTGGAGAAGAAGGGAGCCAGCGATTGGAGCCGCCCCAGGAGGAGCCACCGGTACCAGGAGGTTCGGCGTCGTCGACTTCGTTGTTCGCCCGCCTCACCGACCCTCGCCGGAACCCGGTGAGGCCCTAGCAACCTCCACTGGCCGCGCTAGGTTTCTGTCTCGCCGGCGTTGCCCAACGTCGACGTTGACTCCCAGCCGTTGGATTAGAACCAGATCGAACATCCCACATCGCCCCATACTGCTTCGCACCCCCTGTCTCACTGACGAGTGGGGATAGCTACTTAAACAACCCACGGAAGCGTTACGCTTAGCAGGCCGGCCCGTTAACTTTTCCCGCGTAGCCCAGTTATTTGAATTAAACCTTTTTCATTTTATTTCAAACTCACTTCTGTACCCAGTTTCAAAAATCAACCCAGGTCGATTCCCTGAACCAAATTGAATGAAACCAATTTTGTTGGAAAGGTCTAGGAATGCTGAATCCAAGCCCATTGGATTCAAGTCATTTGGATCTATAGATCCGCCATGGTTAAAATAACAAGGCAGAAGCTTTTCTGCATTCAAACATTTTTCAAATTTAAACCATAATAGCTTTTGAGTTGATTCCAACTCTCAAAAATCACATTTAACCATACCTTTCAGAATATATAAAAATATATAGGTTTACTTACAGAAATAATGTTCAAGTAATAAAAGAATGCCCCATAGGCATTTCTAGTCACTTTATTTAATTAAAATAAAAGGGTAAAACCTTATTAAATTGTGACACCACTTTAAATCATATTCCCATGAACTAAAATATGAACTTAAATCATATTAAATATGAACTTAAATCATATATTGGTTTACTTCACCATGACCAACTGTCATCTTGGGTACTGCACAGGTGGACAATCTTCACAAGGTAGCCTCAGCTCAGACCTTGGCCATGAGGGAACTAATACTAAAGTATGTAAGTTTCCAGTCAAGCCCTACCAAATCTTCGGGTATTGTGGTTGTACGATAAAATTGGAATGGTATCGCATCCAGACAACCATCAGTTTTATAAAGGGCTAAGGCTCATGCCTCAACATTTTCATCACCAAAATCACCAGGTGTTGGGAAACACATGTCCAAAACATTTCAATAGAATGATCCATCATTCCAAGGTTTTCATAACCATTTTTCCACCAAGTATTCCCATCTAGAGTTGATAAAATTTTATGCTTAGCACTAGCATCTACAAGTGGGGGTAGGCACTAATGAGGGGTGGTAAACTAGGGGAGTTTCAACTAAGTACAACCTTAAGTCTCAGGCTGATATCAAGGTTTCTAACTTAGGCCAAATTTTATGCTCTTTATGCAACCTTCACATTTCTTTCTAGTATCTACCAAACTCTTAAGTAAAATCTAAGTAAGAGCTTTGATAAAGAAATAAAGTAAGAAGCTTGCAAGTAAAACTAGGATTGGTTTATCAAGTGGGTATGATCACATATGCTTAAGGCATATAGTGGGCATGGTAACAAATAGGGGTTTGTTGCATCAGTAGGGTATCTTGCAAGTGTTATCTTGCACATTCACTAGTAGAATTAGGCTTGCACAATATCAGTATAAGCTTGCCTTGTGCAGAGAAGTGGTTGAAGTTCTCCTCGGCTTCTTCTTCGTAGAATCCTCCTTCCTCCTCGTATCCTTGGTCGGTACTAGCGTCTATAAATAAATACGGGGTACACAATCACCAACCAATACTTAGCTACTTGCAATCATCACACACAAGGGTCCTATAGATGATCTAACATCATCTCTAACATTACAAGGTTAAGGCTTGGTTTTAATTCCTTTTATTTTTGGAAAAGTAATTTCTACTCATTGAAAAACTACTTAAGATTTAATATTCTCCAAACCAAACATGGGATCATGTTAACACATGTCATCACCACATATTTTAGTTCGTGGGAATGTGATTTAAAGTGGTGTCACAATTTAATATGGTTTTACAATTTTATTTTAATTAATTAATGTGTCTAGAAATGCTTATGTAGCATTCTTTATTACTTGAACATTATTTCTGCAAGTAAACCTATATATTTTTATATATTCTGAAAGGTATGGTTAAATGTGATTTTTGAGAGTTGGAATCAACTCAAAATCTATTATGGTTTAAATTTGAAAAATGTTTAAATGCAGAAAAGCTTCTGCCTTGTTATTTTTACCATAAGTGATCGATAGATCCAAATGACTTGAATCCAACGGGCTTGGATTCAGCATTTCCAGACCTTTCTAACAAAATTGGTTTCATTCAATTTGGTGCTATAATTCGATCTGGGTTGATTTTTGAAGTTGGGTACAGAAGTGAGTTTTAAATAAAATGGAAAAAGTTTAATTCAAATCACTGGGCTGCGCGGGAAGAGTTAACGGGATGGCCTGGTAAGCGCAGTGCTCCTGCGGGCTGCTTAAGTAGGTGTCCCCACTCGTCAGTGAGACAGGGAGGGGCGAAGCGGTACGGGGTAACGTGGGTCGTTCGATCTGATTCTAATCCAACGGCTGGGAGTCATCGTCGACGCGAGGCAACGCCGGCGAGAAAGAAACCTAGCGCGGCCAGTGAGGGGTGCTGGGGGCTCACCGGGGTGCAGACGAGGGTCGGTGAGGCGGGCGAACGACAAAGTCGACGATGGCGAACTCAGGGGTGGTCGCGGCAGCTCCTGGGGTGGACGAAATAGATGGCGCCCTTCTTCTCCAGAGGCGGCGGGCTCCGGTGAAATTCCGGCGGGGTGGTGCTCGCCTTGCTCCGGGAATGGTGTGGCACGATCAGTGAGAAGAGGGGAGTAGAATGGTGTGAAGAAATCGAGCGGGGAAGTCCTCTATTTATAGTCGAGCGAGGGGACCGACGAGGCGCACGGTGAGCTCGTCGGGGGCGATGTTACAGGCGGCTATTGGCATGGGCGACGGTAGGGGACGGTGCAGTGTTCCCTGGCGATGCTCAACGACATGGTTTTGCGGCGTGGGGCGGTGCGGCTTGGTCTGGAACATGCGACGCTCTGCGCGACAGAGGCGGCGTCTTTGACGGCGAGCGGTGGCTGTGCGTCACGGGGCGGCGAACGAGGATGTATGGCGGTCTCCTGGGTTGGTGGGGATTGTGTATGCACGCGGCGAGGGCGGCGCGCGGTCTGTGGGCTTCGGTCGAAGGTGGCGCTCTGGCGCACGCTCGGCCTGGTCGCTGGCGAGGTTGGCATGGTTCGTGCATGTGGTCCAGGGCTTGGCAACGCTCGCGGCTGGGACAGTGAGTGGCGGTGGACTGTGGGCTGCCTCCCATACATGCTGGCTAGGCTTGCTTCTCTTCCTAGCTTGCTGTCGACATGGGGGTGACAAGGTTGGCTTCGGCTGTTCACCATTGATGGTAATGCCAAGCTCACAGTGGTGCTAGTGTTTAGTTAATCTTGCTAGATGATCTACTGAGCTGGTTGTGAGCTAGAGAGGGAACAAGTTAGGCTTCAATCACTGCTCACTATAGTGTTTAGGATTTTGATGATTTGTGTCTGCAACCTGTTTGATGAAATGGCTGCATGAAATCAAGTTTTGAATTTTGAAAAGATTTCTGGTGGGTTTGCTAGATTGGTGCTGGTGAGTCTGTAGATGCTTGGGTTTTGAAAGTTGAGCTTGTTTGAGTGGTTTTTGAAAAAGTGGGATCTTCCCATATGATAAAGATTCAATTTTTAAATGTTATTTAAACTACGTATTTGAAAGTTTCTGGATGATCACAAAGTAGGCCTTGATACTTTGTTATGAGTACATTCAAGGGGTCCAAAGATCCAGAAAAGTTTCTGTTAGGTTCTGAAAGTTTGAGGCAGCCAAAGTAGGCATGGGAGTTAAATTGGTCAAAATGACCATTCCTTTATTTTATTTGTTTTGATTTACTTCTCTTCAGGTAAAGTGTGGGAAATGTTTAAGATTATGTTTATTTCACCTAAGAAACATTTTACAAGCAAGGAAACACACAAACAAGGTGGTTCAAAAGAATTTCAAGTTTAATGCATAATCATATGCATGCATTCATAATTTTATTTAACAAAGTTTTTGTTAACCCTAATTTTGATGATGAGAGTGCGATGATCCAAGATTAGTATTTTTGGGATGTTACAAACCTTCTCCCCTTAAACAAAATCTCGTCCCGAGATTTGAAAAGGGACGAAAAGATTACCTAGGATTTGAAGAGATCGGGAAACTCCGTCCTGATGTGATCTTCACGCTCCCAGGTAGCTTCCTCTTCGGTGTGGTTGCTCCACTGAATCTTGAGAAACTTGATGCTTCGGGTTCGGGTAGTTCGAAAAGCTTCTTCCAAAATACGGATGGGTACTTTGGGATAGGTCAGGTCATCGTTGATCTCTATAGTTCGGTGATCGATATTCTTGAACACTTCGGTCTTCTCGGGGACTTCGAGACACTTGCGAAGTAACGAGATATGGAACACATTGTGCACGGCTGACATCTCTTCGGGTAGTTCCAGTTGATACGATACTTCTCCTCAATGGTTCAGAATCTTGAAAGGTCCGATATATCTGGGGGCTAACTTTCCTTTGAGTTGGAAATGCTGTATTCCCTTCAATGGCGACACTTTCAGATAAACAAAATCTCCTATATTGAAGGTGAGGTCTCTACGTCTCTTGTCGGCGTAACTCTTCTGTCGGGATTGGGCGGTCTTGAGGTGCTCATGAATCTTGTGAACCTTCTCTTCTGCTTCCGGATGATGTCGGGTCCAAAAATCTGACTCTCTCCTACTTCCGACCAGTTCAAAGGGGTGCGACACTTCCTTCCGTACATAAATTCAAATGGGGCCATTTGCAAACTGGCTTGATAACTGTTGTTGTACGAAAATTCTGCAAACGGCAGACAGTCTTCCCACTTGGATCCATATTCTAACACGCATGCTCTCAGCATATCTTCGAGTATTTGGTTTACTCGCTCCGTTTGTCCATCGGTCTGAGGGTGATACGCGGTACTGAAATCTAAGCGGGTTCCAAAACCTTCTTGGACTTTCTTCCAGAATCTCGAGGTAAACTGAGTTCCTCGATCTGATACGATGTTCTTGGGGACTCCGTGCAAACTAACGATTCTAGCTATGTACAACTCTGCTAGTTTCGAACTCTGATATGTGTTCTTGACGGGCAAGAAATGGGCGACTTTGGACAATCTGTCCACTATGACCCAGATAGAGTCATTTCCCCTACTAGAAGTAGGTAGTCCAGTGATCAACTCCATTCCTACAGAATCCCATTTCCATTCCGGAATCTTCAATGGTTGCAACAATCCAGCGGGTGTTTGATGTCCGGCCTTGACTCGCTGACAAATATCACACTTGGCGGTATAGCTTCCGATTTCTCTCTTCATCTTATGGCACAAAAATTGCTCTTTCAAATCTTGATACATCTTAGTTCCTCCGGGATGGATAGAATAAAGAGTATCATGAGCCTCCTTCAAAATAACTTCTTTCAACTCAGAATCTGCTGGTACACAAAGGCGTCCTTTGTACCACAAAACTCCTTCTTCGTCCTCGGTGAATCCAGGTACTTTGCATGTACCGATACGACGCTTGATTCCGTCAATACTAGCATTTTCCTTCTGTGCCTCTTTAATCTGACTGATCAAAGTGGGCTGGAGTTCTATGCTAGCCAAAAATCCTTCACTTACCAATTCCATCCAAAAATTCTTCCATCTCTTTGTGTAAACTTGGTTGCTCCTTCAAAATCATGGAGTTCAAGCGGCACGGCAATCTGCTAAGGGCATCGGCTACCACGTTGGCTTTACCAGGGTGATAGTGAATGTCCAGGTCATAATCCTTGATTAGCTCAATCCATCTTCTCTGACTCATATTCAGCTCCTTCTAAGTGAATATATACTTTAGTATCTTGTGATCCGAATAAATTTCACAACGGTTTCCCATCAGGTAATGTCTCCATGTTTTCAGGGCTAGAACTACGGCTGCGAGTTCGAGGTTATGGGTTGGGTAGTTTTTCTCATGTTGCTTCAGTTGTCGAGATAGATAAGATATAACTTTGCCTTCTTGCATTAGCACACATCCGAGACCAATCTTGGATGCGTCACAATACACATCGAAGGGCTTCGTGATATCTGGCATGATCAAGATTGGGGCTGAAATCAATCTCCTCTTGAGTTCTTGAAAACTCGCTTCACATGTGTAGGTCCATTCAAACTTCTTGTCTTTCTTCAGCAATTGGGTCATGGGTCTGGCGATACTAGAGAATCCTTCTACGAATTTGCGGTAATATCCCGCCAATCCGAGAAATGCACGAACTTGGGTTTGAGTGGTTGGGGCTTGCCAATCTTCTACGTCTTTCACTTTGGCAGGGTCAACAGCAATTCCTCCGGCTGATACAATGTGACCGAGGAATCCTACCTCCTGTAACAAGAATTCACATTTGCTAAACTTTGCATACAACAGATGCTCTCTAAGGGTTCCAAGAATGGTCCTTAGGTGTAGCTCATGTTCTTCTTCTGATTTGGAATAAATCAGAATGTCATCGATGAAAACAACGACAATCTTATCCAGGAAGTCCATAAAAATCTTATTCATGAGGTTCATGAAATAAGCGGGGGCATTGGTTAATCCGAAAGACATGACCGTATACTCATACAATCCATATCTGGTGGTAAAGGCAGTCTTTGGAATATCCTCTGCACGAATTTTGAGTTGATGATAGCTAGTTCTAAGATCAATCGTAGAAAATACTTTGGCACCGGTCAACTGATCAAACAAATCTTCTATCTTGGGCAAGGGGTACTTGTTCTTGATGGTGACGTGATTCAACTTCCGATAATCCATACACAAACGGTTACCTCCATCCTTCTTGTCCACAAATAAGACAGGTGATCTCCAAGGTGACACACTTGGTTGGATCAATCCAATTTCGAGCATGGAATGCAGTTGCTTCTTCAATTCTGCTAGCTCCGATGGGTTCATACTATTGGGTCTCTGGGCTAGGGGTCCGGTTCCAGGGATTACTTCGATGATGAACTCGATATCCCGATCTGGGGGCATACCGGGCAAAACATCTGGAAATACATCGGGGTATTCACACACTATCCGGACTTGGTCTATGGTAGGTTGGGCTATACTCTTGTTGCACTTGAATTTGCGGGGTAAGGTTTCAGATATATGCTCGACTGATATTCCGATTGTACTGGTCATAGTTATGGCTTTCTTGGCACAGTCAATCAATCCTTTATGTTTGTACATCCAATCCATTCCTAGTACTACTTCCAAACCTTTAGTTCCGAGTACTATCAGATTTGCATAAAAATCTATGCCATGGATTCGGATAGGGACGGCTTTGCATATTTGCCTAGCCTTGGTGGTTGATCCGGGAATTTGAACAATCATGACATGCTTCAGTTTGGTTGGTTGAATTTTACTAGTGCTTGCAAATTCTTCGGTGACAAATGAATGCGATGCACCAGAATCAAACAACACTCTTGCAAGTACTGAATTAACAGAAAACATACCCAGCACGACGTCTGGCGCTTCCTGAGCTTCTTCAGCATGCATTAGAAAAAGACGGCCATTGCGGTTGAGCGAATTCCCCGGGGCAAATCTTCTTCCTGGCTGAACACGACGCTGCTGCTGAGCTGGGACATTGGCATTGGGGGCTATAGCATTCTTCTTGTTGGGGCACTCATTGGAATAGTGGAC
This sequence comes from Avena sativa, assembly GCA_916181665.1. Lineage (NCBI taxonomy): Eukaryota > Viridiplantae > Streptophyta > Magnoliopsida > Poales > Poaceae > Avena > Avena sativa. The sequence goes on along the minus strand of OV702281.1, from coordinate 322,931,378 downwards.
TTTATTTCCATAGTCATAACAGGTCACTTGCGACTTGTCCATGGCTGCGACAGGCACAACATTGCTTCGAGTTCTAGGGGCAGTGTTGGTGTTGGCGGTAGCATTGTTGTTGTTGAACTTGGGTGGGGCACGGTTGAAATTGCTAGAGTTGCCGGGGTTGTTGTGATTTCCTCCGGGTCTAGGGTTTCCACGGTTGGGATAGGTGAGACGGTTCATGGGGGTCTGTTGGTTCTTGGGGCAAATCCTGGAGATGGGTTGGGGCGATACTTTGGGGTCTGATGGGTTCCTGGCTGATGCCTCATACGACGCTTGCGGTTCTCATTGGCTTGGTTGATCTTTCCTTACATCTGGATAGCAGAGTCGACAAGGGCTTCAATATCCGCAAAGGGAATATTGACTAACACCGTCTGCATCTCATCATGCAGACCATTTAGGAATCTTTCTTTCTTCTTGGCTTCAGTGTCTATTTCATCCGGGGCATACCTAGCTAATGACCAAAATTTGTCACGATATTCCACTACAGTCATCCTTCCTTTCTTTAGCACTCTGAACTCGTCTCTCATTCTCTTGATCAAACTTGGTGGCACATGGGTTCTGCTAAACTTGACCTTGAATTACTCCCAGGTCATCATATGGCCTCCGGTCATTGCACGAACACTGTTCCACCATGCTATGGCATCTCCGGCTAGATAGTGGGTGGCGAACAGAACTTTCTCCTTGGCTTCCAGTCCTGCTACTTCTAAGTTATTTTCCATGGTTTGCAGCCAATCATCGGCGTCTAGGGGCTCTTCTGACTTAGTGAAAACAGGTGGGTTGGTATTCTGGAAATTCCTGAGCTTAGATCCATGGTGGTCCTGATTTCCATGGCCTTGGTTGTTATGGGCTAGCTGGGCTATCTGCTGAAGGGTGGCCAGGTTGTCTTGACGTTCCGCTCTTTCAGCTTCACGGTCAGAAGTCAACATTTGCAGAATCTGCAACATCGGGTCCGGGGATGAACCACTTCCTCCGCGTGGCATCTGAAGATTGAGATAGATCATGAGAAAAGAGGGAAAGTTCTAAGGTTTTGGGTCTTTGAAAAGTTTTTAAAGTTTGACTCAGATTTTCTAGCAACTTGCTTTTTCATTCATTCATTCATTCATTCATAGCACCCAGTACAACACACACCACAACAAAAAAAACAGATGGTTTTAAGAACCATTATGAGAACTACGATATAGTGGGACCGAATACTACTCACTACGCTAGTGCTCAAGTGCTACTACTCCTCGGAATCTGTGGCCTCATCATCCTCATCATCATCGATGAAGGCGAAATCATCTTCATCGGTGAAGAAGTCCATAGCCTGATCCTCCAGAAAATCATCGTCATCGCTGAGATAGGAGTAGGGTTCTCCACGAAGATCCTCTCCGGCATTCTCCCTTTCCTCCAACTGCATGTCTCTCTCGTGGATGGTTTCCTCCAGAGATGAGATGCGGTGGCGAAGACGGGCAATAATGCGCTCCTTCTTGTCGAGCTAACGGCGGCGAGACTTGTGATCCTTTGCTAGAATGGCGATGGTTTGGTACTTCGTCTTGATGATGGCAGACTTGTGGTTTCAGTAGTAACGGCAGTTGTCCAACTCCTGCTGACGATCGTACATCATGAAGCTAAGGTGGTCCAATTGGGTCTTCAGCTCGGGGTGGTATGGGGCTTCCAGTGGTTGTCCATTGGCATCACGCCTTGGGAAAAACTCAAAGCGAGTACCCTTGATCTGATTGATGCTCTGCCCACACAGACGGGAAAGAGCTTCTTGCATGTCCCTGGCAAGTCCATCGAGCCAGTTGTTCTCTATCAAGGTAAACTGAATTCCCTCCGCAGTGGGAGGTTCAATCTTTCCTCGGAGACTTGCAACAATTAGCCACTGCAGGTCTTCTCCTCCTTGATCATTGAGCTGAGCTCCGAAGAACTCGGGGTGCGGACGCTCCAGAAGTTCCGAAAGCTGGTCCAAATCCCTCTCAAAGATAAGGTCCCCTCCATTCCCCTATTGGTAAAACTTGTTGTACTTCACGTCCATCTATAAGAATAGAGGATGAGTAAGTTAGAAGAGAGATCAAGTGTGTCAAAATTTTATGTATTTTGCAAGAGTTTTTGAGGAATATCAATTTTCATGAAAGAATCAAAGGGATAAGAATGAGAATAAGTTCTTGTAAATATTTGTTTTCTTTGGTTTTGAAACTAAGTTTTTGGTTCAAACGTCCAGTCTAACTAGGGTCTCCTATGGTCAGGATGGCTCTGATACCAACTTGTCAACACCCGGATTTTTCAATCCTAGATGCCTGTTATGCCATACATCGCAATCCCAGGATTACCATTTTGCGAGACATAACAGAATTGGATACCATAGTACATCATCCATTACACACGATACATAAGTTCTTACACAAATAGGGATCTCATGATCCAGTTCTTAATACAACATCAAGCAGCGGAATACGTAATAATAACGGTAGCGTAGGCAAAGCTCCATCTTCGGGGTCACAGGCAATGCTGACGATGGGAGATGATCCTAGTTGTCGTAACCTTCCTGGGGTCCATCCTCCAGATACTCCTGTTCATAGTATGGCCATGGGAATAGCCAGGGACAAAGCCATGAGTACTCTTTAAGTACTCGCAAACTAATACTAGCAGGTAAAGGGGGTTTTTGGATAATAGGACCCCTGGCTCTAGGGTTGTTTTGCAAAAGCCAGATTTATCTCTACTAAGTTCCAAAGCTAGTCACAATTTTATAACTCCTAAGTGGGAACTTGTATTTCATATCACAACTCTGTTGTGATCAAGTCAAAGTTTCAAATCATTTCACAAGTCATTTTGAAAAGTCTGACGGGGGAACAGTATGGCCACTCCAACTGTCCATAACCGCGGACGCGGCTATTCGAATAGTTTGACACTCTGCAGAGATTGTACACTTTCACCACAACATTCGATACATCCGTTAGGAACAAATCCTAAAATCACCAGACTCAGTATGCGGATAATAAATCCTAACATTTCAATTACACTCCCTAGTATAAGTACCTCTCTTGTGAGTTTGGCCTCCCAACCATGACCAACTGTCATCTTGGGTACTGCACAGGTGGACAATCTTCACAAGGTAGCCTCAGCTCAGACCTTGGCCGTGAGGGAACTAATACGAAGGTATATAAGTTTCCAGTCAAGCCCTACCCAATCTTCGGGTATTGTGGTTGTACGATAAAATTGGAATGGTATCGCATCCAGACAACCATCAGTTTTATAAAGGGCTAAGGCTCATGCCTCAACATTTTCATCACCAAAATCACCAGGTGTTGGGAAACACATGTCCAAAACATTTCAATAGAATGATCCATCATTCCAAGGTTTTCATAACCATTTTTCCACCAAGTATTCCCATCTAGAGTTGATCAAATTTTATGCTTAGCACTAGCATCTACAAGTGGGGGTAGGCACTAATGTGGGTTGGTAAACTAGGGTATTTTCAACTAAGTACAACCTTAAGTCTCAGGCTGATATCAAGGTTTCTAACGTAGGCCAAATTTTATGCTCTTTATGCAACCTTCACATATCTTTCTAGTATCTACCAAACTCTTAAGTAAACTCTAAGTAAGAGCTTTAATAAAGAAATAAAGTAAGAAGCTTGCAAGTAAAACTAGGATTGGTTTATCAAGTGGGTATGATCACATATGCTTAAGGCATATAGTGGGCATGGTAACAAATAGGGGTTTGTTGCATCAGTAGGGTATCTTGCAAGTGTTAGCTTGCACATTCACTAGTAGTATTAGGCTTGCACAATATCAGTATAAGCTTGCCTTCTGCAGAGCAGTGGTTGAAGTTCTCCTCGGCTTCTTCTTCGTAGAATCCTCCTTCCTCCTCGTATACTTGGTCGGTACTAGCGTCTATAAATAAATACGGGGTACACAATCACCAAACAATACTTAGCTACTTGCAATCATCACACACAAGGGTCCTATAGATGATCTAACATCATCTCTAACATTACAAGGTTAAGGATTGGTTTTAATTCCTTTTATTTTTGGAAAAGTAATTTCTACTCATTGAAAAACTACTTAAGATTTAATATTCTCCAAACCAAACATGGGATCATGTTGACACATGTCATCACCACATATTTTAGTTCATGGTAATGTGATTTAAAGTGGTGTCACAATTTAATAAGGTTTTACCCTTTTATTTTAATTAATTAATGTGTCTAGAAATGCTTATGTAGCATTCTTTTATTACTTGAACATTATTTCTGCAAGTAAACCTATATATTTTTATATATTCTGAAAGGTATGGTTAAGTGTGATTTTTGAGAATTGGAATCAACTCAAAAGCTATTATGGTTTAAATTTGAAAAATGTTTGAATGCAGAAAAGCTTCTACCTTGTTATTTTTACCATGAGTGATCTATATATCCAAATGACTTGAATCCAACGGGCTTGGATTTAGCATTCCCAGACCTTTCTAACAAAATTGGTTTAATTCAATTTGGTGCACTGAATCGATCTGGGTTGATTTTTGAAGTTGGGTACAGAAGTGAGTTTGAAATAAAATGGATTTTTTTTAATTCAAATCACTGGGCTGCGCGGGAAGAGTTAACGGGCCGGCCTGCTAAGCGCAGTGCTCCCGCGGGCTGCTTTAGTGGGTGTCCCCACTCGTCAGTGAGACAGGGAGGGGCTAAGCGGTACGGGGCAATGTGGGTCGTTCGATCTGATTATAATCCAACGGCTGGGAGTCATCGTCGATGCGAGGCAATGCCGGCGAGAAAGAAACCTAGCGCGGCCAGTGAGGGGTGCTGGGGGCTCACCGGGGTGCAGGCGAGGGTCGTCGAGGCGGGCGAACGACAAAGTCGACGACGGCGAACTCAGGGGTGGTCGCGGCAGCTCCTGGGGTGGACGAAATCGATGGCGCCCTTCTTCCCTAGAGGCGGCGGGTCCGGTGAAATTCCGGCGGGGTGGTGCTCGCCTTGCTCCGAGAACGGTGTGGCACGATCAGTGAGAAGAGGGGAGTAGAATGGTGTGAAGAAATCGAGCGGGGGAGTCCTCTATTTATAGTCGAGCGAGGGGACCGATGGGGCGCATGGTGAGCTCGTCGGGGGCGATGTTACAGGCGGCTATTGGCATGGGCAACGGTAGGGGACGGTGCGGTGTTCCCTGGCGATGCTCAACGACATGGTTTTGAGGCGTGGGGCGATGCGGCTTGGTCTGGAACATGCGACGCTCTGCGCGGCAGAGGCGGCGTCTTTGACGGCGAGCGGTGGCTGTGCGTCACGGGGCGGCGAACGAGGATGTCTGGCGGTCTCCTGGGTCGGTGGGGATTGTGTATGCACGCGGCGCGGGCGGCGCGTGGTATGTGGGCTTCAGTCGAAGGTGGCGCTCTAGCGCACGCTCGGCATGGTCGCTGGCGAGGTTGGCATGGTTCGTGCGTGTGGTCTAGGGCTTGGCAACGCTCGCGGCTGGGACAGTGAGTGGCGGTGGAAGGTGGGATGCCTCCCAGACATGTTGGCTAGGCTTGCTTCTCTTCCTAGCTTGCTGTCGACATGGGGGTGACAAGGTTGGCTTCGGCTGTTCACCATTGATGGTAATGCCAAGCTCACAGTGGTGCTAGTGTTTAGTTAATCTTGCTAGATGATCTACTGAGCTGGTTGTGAGCTAGAGAGGGAACAAGTTAGGCTTCAATCACTGCTCACTATAGTGTTTAGGATTTTGATGATTTGTGTCTGCAACCTGTTTGATGAAATGGCCGCATGAAATCAAGTTTTGAATTTTGAAAAGATTTTTGGTGGGTTTGCTAGATTGGTGCTGGTGAGTCTGTAGATGCTTGGGTTTTGAAAGTTGAGCTTGTTTGAGTGGTTTTTGAAAAAGTGGGTTCTTCCCATATGATAAAGATTCAATTTTGAAATGTCATTTAAACTATGTATTTGAAAGTTTCTGGATGATCACAAAGTAGGCCTTGATACTTTGTTATGAGTACATTCAAGGGGTGCAAAGATCCAGAAAAGTTTCTGTTAGGTTCTGAAAGTTTGAGGCATCCAAAGTAGGCATGGGAGTTAAATTGGTCAAAATGACCATTCCTTTATTTTATTTGTTTTGATTTACTTGTCTTTAGGAAAAGTGTGGGAAATGTTTTAGATGATGTTTATTTCACCTAAGAAACATTTTACAAGCAAGGAAACACACAAACAAGGCGGTTCAAAAGAATTTCAAGTTTAATGCATAATCATATGCATGCATTCATAATTTTATTTAACAAAGTTTTTGTTAACCCTAATTTTGATGATGAGAGTGTGATGATCCAAGATTAGTATTTTTGGGATGTTACAAAGCCCTTGTGGACTCTGCTATCCAGATGGAAGGAAAGATCAACCAAGCCAATGAGAACCGCAAACGTCGCATGATGCATCAACCAGGAACCCATCAGACCCCAAAGTATCGCCCCAACCCATCTCCAGGATTTGCCCCAAGAACCAACAGACCCCCGATGAACCGTCCGACCTATCCCAACCGTGGAAACCCTAGGCCCGGAGGAAATCACAACAACCCCGGCAACGCTAGCAATTTCAATCGTGCCCCACCCAAGTTCAACAACAACAATGCTACCGCCAACACCAATACTGGCCCTAGGACTGGAAGCAATGATGTGCCTGTAGCAGCAAAGGACAAGTCGCAAGTGACTTGTTATGACTGTGGAAATAAAGGCCACTATTCCAACGAGTGCCCCAACAAGAAGAATGCTACAGCCCCCAATGCCAATGTCCCAGCTCAGCAGTAGCGTCGTGTTCAGCCAGGAAGAAGATTTGCCCCAGGGAATTCACTCAACCGCAACGGACGTCTTTTTCTCATGCATGCTGAAGAAGCTCAGGAAGCGCCAGACGTCGTGCTGGGTATGTTTTCTGTTAATTCAGTACTTGCAAGAGTGTTGTTTGATTCTGGTGCATCGCATTCATTTGTCACCGAAGAATTTGCATGCACTAGTAAAATTCAACCAACCAAACTGAAGCATGTTATGATTGTTCAAATTCCCGGATCAACCACCAAGGATAGGCAAATTTGCAAAGCCATCCCTATCCTAATCCATGGTATAGATTTTTATGCAAATCTGATAGTACTCGGAACTAAAGGTTTGGAAGTAGTACTAGGGATGGATTGGATGTCCAAACATAAAGGATTGATTGACTGTGCTAAGAAAGCCATAACCATGACCAGTACAACCGGAATATCAGTCGAGCATATATCTGAAACCTTACCTCGCCAATTCAAATGCAACAAGAGTATAGCCCAACCTTCCATTGACCAAGTCCGGATAGTCTGTGAATACCTCGATGTGTTTCTAGATGTTTTGCCCGGTATGCCCCCTAGATCGGGATATCGAATTTATCATCGAACTAATCCCCGGAACCGGACCCATAGCCCAGATACCCTATAGTATGAACCCGTCAGAGCTCGCAGAACTGAAGAAGCAACTGGGTTCCATGCTGGAAATTGGATTGATTCAACCCAGTGCGTCACCTTGGAGATCACCTGTCTTGTTTGTGGACAAGAAGGATGGAGGTAACAGCTTGTGTATGGATTATCGGAAATTGAATGATGTCACCATCAAGAACAAGTACCCCTTGCCCAATACAGAAGATTTGTTTGATCAGTTGACCGGTGCCAAAGTGTTTTCTAAGATTGATCTTAGGACTGGTATCATCAACTCAAGATTCGTGCAGAGGATATTCCAAAGACTTCCTTTACCACCAGATACGGATTGTATGAGTATACAGTCATGTCTTTCGGACTAACCAATGCCCCCGCTTATTTCATGAATCTCATGAATAAGATTTTTATGGACTTCCTGGATAAGTTTGTCATTGTGTTCATCGATCACATTCTGATTTATTCCAAATTAGAAGAAGAACATGAGCTACACCTAAGGACCATTCTTGGAACCCTTAGAGAGCATCAACTGTATGCAAAGTTTAGCAAATGTGAATTCTGGTTACAGGAGGTAGGATTCCTCGATCACATTGTATCAACCGTAGGAATTGCCGTTGACCCTGCAAAAGTGAAAGATGTAGAAGATTGGCAAGCCCCAACCACTCAAACCCAAGTTCGTGCATTTCTCGGATTGGCGGGATATTACCGAAAATTCGTAGAAGGATTCTCTAGTATCGCCAGACCCATGACCCAATTGCTGAAGAAGGACAAGAAGTTTGAATGGACCGACAAATGTGAAGCAAGTTTTCAAGAACTCAAGAGGAGATTGATTTCAGCCCCAATCTTGATCATGCCGGATATCACGAAGCCCTTCGATGTGTATTGTGACACATCCAAGATTGGTCTCGGATGTGTGCTAATGCAAGAAGGCAAAGTTATATCTTATCTATCTCGACAACTGAAGCAACATGAGCAAAACTACCCAACCCATGACCTGGAACTCGCAGCCGCAGTTCTAGCCCTGAAAACATGGAGACATTACCTGATGGGAAACCGTTGTGAGATCTATACGGATCACAAGAGCCTAAAGTATATATTCACTCAGAAGGAGGTGAATATGAGGCAGAGAAGATGGATTGAGCTAATCAAGGATTACGACCTGGACATTCACTATCACCCTGGTAAAGCCAATGTGGTAGCCGATGCCCTTAGCAGATTACCGTGCCGCTTGAACTCCATGAGTTTGAAGGAGCAACCAAGTTTGCACAAAGAGATGGAAGATTTTTGAATGGAATTAGTAAGTGAAGGATTTTTGGCTAGCATAGAACTCCAGCCCACTTTGATCAGTCAGACTAAAGAGGCGCAGAAGGGAAATGCTAGTATTGATGGAATCAAGCGTCGTATCGGTATAGGCAAAGTACCCGGATTCACCAAGGACGAAGAAGGAGTTTTGTGGTACAAAGGAAGCCTTTGTGTACCAGCAGATTCTGAGTTGAAAGAAGTGATTTTGAAGGAGGCTCGTGATACTCTTTATTCTATCCATCCTGGAGGAACTAAGATGTATCAACATTTGAAAGAGCAATTTTGGTGGCATAAGATGAAGAGAGAAATCAGAAGCTATATGGCCAAGTGTGATATGTATCAGCGAGTCAAGGTCGGACATCAAAGACCCGCTGGATTGTTGCAACCCTTACAGATTCCGGAATGGAAATGGGATTCCGTTGGAATGGACTTTATCACTGGACTGCCTACTTCTAGTAGGGGAAATGACTCTATCTGGGTCATAGTGGACAGATTGTCCAAAGTCGCCCATTTCTTACCCGTCAAGACCACATATTCCAGAGTTCGAAACTTGCATAGTTGTACATCGCTTGAATCGTTAATTTGCATGGAGTCCCCAAGAACATCGTATCGGATTGAGGAACTCAGTTTACCTCGAGATTCTGGAAGAAAGTCCAAGAAGGTTTAGGAACCCGTCTAGATTTCAGCACCGCGTATCACCCTCAGACCGATGGACAAACGGAGCGAGTAAATCAAATACTCGAAGATATGCTGAGAGCATGTGTGTTAGAATATGGATCCAAGTGGGAAGACTGTCTGCCGTTTGCAGAATTTTCATACAACAACAGTTATCAAGCCAGTTTGCAAATGGCCCCATTTGAATTTATGTACGGAAGGAAGTGTCGCACCCCTTTGAGCTGGTCGGAAGTAGGAGAGAGTCAGATTTTCGGACCCGACATCCTACGAGAAGCAGAAGAGAAGGTTCACAAGATTTGTGAGAACCTCAAGACAGCCCAATCCAGACAAAAGAGTTACGCCGACAAGAGACGTCGAGACCTCGCATTCAACATAGGAGATTTTGTTTATCTGAAAGTGTCGCCATTGAAGGGAATGCAGCGTTTCCAACTCAAGGGAAAGTTAGCCCCCAGATATATCGGACCTTTCAAGATTCTGAACCGTCAAGGAGAAGTATCATATCAATTGGAACTACTCGAAGAGATGTCAGCCGTGCACAATGTGTTCCATATCTCATTACTTCGCAAGTGTCTCGAAGTCCCAGAGAAGACCGAAGTGTTCAAAAATATCGATCACCGGACCATAGAGATCAATGATGACCTGACCTATCCTGAAGTACCCATCCGTATTTTGGAAGAAGCTTTTCGAACTACCCTAACCCGAAGCATCAAGTTTCTCAAGATTCAGTGGAGCAACCACACAAAAGAGGAAGCTACCTGGGAGCGCGAAGATCACATCAGGACGGAGTTTCCCGATCTCTTCAAATCCTAGGTAATCTTTTCGTCCCTTTTCAAATCTCGGGACGAGATTTTGTTTAAGGGGGGAAGGTTTGTAACATCCCAAAAATACTAAACTTAAATCATCAAACTCTAATCATCAAAATTAGGGTTAAGAAAAACTTTTCTAAATAAAATTAAGAAAGCATGCATAGGTGTATGCATTTAATTTGAGAACCACCTTGTTTGTGTGTTCCTTTTCTTTTAAAATGTTTCTTAGGTGAAATAAACATCATCCAAACATTTCCCACACTTTTCCCAAAGACAAGTAAATCAAAACAAATAAAATAAGGGAATGGTCATTTTGACCAATTTAACTCCCATGCCTACTTTGGCTCTCTCAAACTTTCAGAACCTAACAGAAACTTTTCTGGATCTTTGCACCCCTTGATTGTACTCATAACAAAGTATCAAGGCCCACTTTGTGATCATCCAGAAACTTTCAAATGCATAGTTTAAATGACAATTCAAAATTGAATCTTTATCATATGGGAAGATCCCACTTTTTCAAAAACCACTCAAACAAGCTCAACTTTCAAAACCCAAGCATCTGCAGACTCACCAGCACCAATCTAGCACACCCACCAAAAATCTTTTCAAAATTCAAAACTTGAATTCATGCGGCCATTTCATCAAACACTTGGCAGACACAAATCAAACAAAATCAAAACACTATAGTGTGAAGTGTTTTGAGCCTAACTGGTTCCCTATCTAGCTCACAACCATCTCAGTAGATCATCTAGCAAGATTAACCAATCACTAGCACCACTGTGAGCTTGCCAATATCATCAATGGTGAACAGCCGAGTGCATCCTTGCCACCCCAGTGTAGACAGCAATCTAGGATAGAAACTAGCCATGCCAACCTTGTCTGGGAGATCACCCATGCCTCACCACCCCCTCTCAACCAGCCCTGCGTCGAAGACACCGACCTGAGCACCCAGGAACACCGCGCCCGTGCCTCTGCAAACCGTGTTGAGCGTGCACCAGAGAGCCACCCTCGACCGAAGCCCACAGACCGCGCGCCGCCCTCGCCGCATGCATACACGATCGCCACCGACCCAGGAGACCGCCAGACATCCCCGTTCGCCGCCCCATGCCGCACAGCCACCGCTCGCCATCGAAGACGTCGCATATGCCGCGCAGAGCGTCGCGTGTTCCAGACCAACCCGCACCGCCCCACGTCTCGCCACCGTATCGTTGAGCATCGCAAGGGAAGACCGCACCGTCCCCTACGTTCGCCCATGCCAATAGCCGTCTGTACCATTGCCCCCGAGGAGCTCACCGTGCGCCCCGTCGGTCCCCTTGCTCGACTATAAATAGAGGCCACCCCCAGCCGAATTGAGCACACCATTCTACTCCCCTCTCCTCACTGATCGTGCCACACCGTTCCCGGAACAAGGCGAGCAGAACTTCGCCGGAATTTCACCGGAGCCCGCCGCCTCTGGAGAAGAAGGGAGCCAGCGATTGGAGCCGCCCCAGGAGGAGCCACCGGTACCAGGAGGTTCGCCATCGTCGACTTCATCGTTCGCCCGTCTCGCCGACCCTCGCCTGAACCCCGGTGAGCCCCCAGCAACCCCCACTAGCCGCTCTAGGTTTCTGTCTCGCCGGCGTTGCCCAACGTCGACGATGACTCCGAGCCGTTGGATTAGAACCAGATCGAACGTCCCACATCGCCCCATACCGCTTCGCACCCCCTGTCTCACTGACGAGTGGGGACAGCCACTTAAACAGCCCACGGAAGCACTACGCTTAGCAGGCCGGCCCGTTAACTTTTCCCGCGCAGCCCAGTTATCTGAATTAAACCTTTTTCATTTTATTTCAAACTCACTTCTGTACCCAGTTTCAAAAATCAACCCAGGTCGATTCCCTGAACCAAATTGAATGAAACCAATTTTGTTGGAAAGGTCTAGGAATGCTGAATCCAATCCCGTTGGATTCAAGTCCTTTGGATCTATAGATCACCCATGGTAAAAATAACAAGGCAGAAGCTTTTCTGCATTCAAACATTTTTCAAATTTAAACCATAATCGCTTTTGAGTTGATTCCAACTCTCAAAAATCACATTTAACCATACCTTTCAGAATATATAAAAATATATAGGTTTACTTACAGAAATAATGTTCAAGTAATAAAAGAATGCCCCATAGGCATTTCTAGTCACTTTATTTAATTAAAATAAAAGGGTAAAACCTTATTAAATTGTGAAACCACTTTAAATCATATTCCCATGGCCAGACTATGAAGAGGAGTACCTGGAGGATGTACCCCAGGAAGGTTACGACAAGTAGGATCATCTCCCATCGTCAGCATTGCCTGTGACCCCGAAGATGGAGCTTCACCCCCGCTACCGTTATTATTACGTATTCCGCTTCTTGATGTTGTATTAAGAACTGGATCATGAGATCCCTATTTGTGTAAGAACTTATGTACGGTTTGTAATGGATGATGTACTATGGTATCCAATTCTATTATGTCTCGCAAAAATGGTAATCCTGGGATTGCGATGTATGGCATAACAGGCATCTGGGATTAAAAATCCGGGTGTTGACATAGAGCATCGCACGTTCCAGACCATTTTCCACCACCCCTACATACGCATTAAAGCCTTAGAGCATCGCCAGGAGACCACCAAGCTATCGCCACCGTCGGCCATGCCTCTAGCAGCCCGTAGCCATGTCGCCACCGTCGCCTGCCCATCATGTTCGGTCTCGTCGTCGCGACTATAAATACAGGCCATCCCCAGCCGAATTGAGCACACCATCTCACTCCCCTCTCCTCACTGATCGTTCCACCCCGTTCCGGAAGCAAGGCGAGCAGCGCTTCGCCGAAATTTCACCGGAGCCCGCCGCTGCTGGAGAAGAAGGGAGCCAGTGATTGGGGCCGCCCCAGGAGAAGCTGCCAGTACCAGGAGGTTCGTCGTTGTCAACTTTGTCGTTCGCCCGCCTCGCCGACCCTTGCCTGAGCCCCGGTGAGCCCCCGACGACCCCCACCTTCTGCGTTAGGGTTCAGTCTCTCCGGCATTGCCCGACGTGGACGACGACCCTCAACCGTTGGATTAGAACTAGATCGAACGCACCATATTGCCCCATACCGCTTTGCACCCCCTCGTCTCACTAACGCGTGGGGACAGCAACTTAACCAGCCGGCGTAAGCAGTGTGCTTAGCAGGCCGGCCTAGTATCGTTTCCCGCGCAGCCTAGTTGTTTGAATTTGTATTTTTCCATTTTCATTCAAACACACTTCTACACCTAGTTTCAAAAATCAACCCAGCTCGATTCAGTGAACCAAATTGAATGAAAACAATTTTGTTAGAAAGGTCTGGAAGTGCTGAATGCAAGCCCGTTGGATTTAAATCATTTGGATCTATAGATCACCCTTGGTAAAAATAACAAGGCAGAAGCTTATCTGCATTCAAACATTTTTCAAATTTAAACCATAAAAGCTTTTGAGTTGATTCCAACTCTCAAAAATCACATTTAACCATACCTTTCAGAATATATAAAAATATATAGGTTTACTTACAGAAATAATGACCAAGTAATAAAAGAATGCCACATAAGCATTTCTAGTCACTTTATTTAATTAAAAATAAAAGGTTAAACCTTATTAAATTGTGACACCACTTTAAATCACATTCCCATGGACTAAAATATGTGGTGATGACATGTGTCAACATGATCCCATGTTTGGTTTGGAGAATATTAAATATTAAGTAGTTTTTCAATGAGTAGAAATTACTTTTCTAAAAATAAAAGAAATTAAACCAAGCTTGGGTCTTGTAATGTTAGTGATGATGCTAGATCATATATAGGACCCTTGTGTGTGATGATTGCAAGTAGTTAAGTATTGTTTCGTGATTGTGTACCTCGTATTTATTCAGAGACGCTAGTAACTACCAAGGATACGAGGAAGAAGGAGGATACTACGAAGAAGAAGCCGAGGAGAACTTCAGCCACTGCTCTACACAAGGCAAGCCAATACTTGCAAGCTATTAATTTAGCAAGCTTATACTGATACTGATGCAAGCCTAATACTACTAGTTGAATGTGCAAGCTAACACTTGCAAGATACTTTACCTATGAAAGCCAATACTTGCTTGTTACCATGCCAATTATATGCCTTAAGCATATAAGATCATAACCACTTGATAAACCAATCCTAGCTCTACCTACAAGCTTTATACTTTATTTCTTTATCAAAGCTATTACTTAGAGTTTACTTAAGTAAATTGTAGATACTAAAAGGATATTTTGATGGTTGCATAAAGAGCATAAAATTTGGCCTAAGCTAGATAATCTTGATGTCATCCTAAGGCATGAGATTGAACTTAGTTAAACTCCACTTGTTTACCACCCATCATTAGTACTTACCCCCACTTGTAGATGCTAGTTCTAAGCATAAAACTTGATCAAATTTAGATGGGATTACTTGGTGGAAAAATGGTTATGAAAACCTTGGAATGATGGATCATTCTATTGAAACGTTTTGGACATGTGTTTCCGAACACCAGATGATTTATGGTGATGAAACTGTTGAGGCATGAGCCTTAGCCCCTTTATAAAACTTATGGTTGTCTGGATGTGATACCATTCCAATTTTATCGTACAACCACAATACCCGAGAACTGGGTAGGGCTTGACTGGAAACTTATATACCTTAGTATTAGTTCCCTCATGGCCAAGGTCTGAGATGAGGCTACCTTGTGAAGATTGTCCACCTGTGCAGTACCCAAGATGACAGTTGGTCATGGTTGGGAGGCCAAACTCACAGGAGAGGTGCTTATACTAGGGCGTGTAATTGAAAGGTTAGGATTGATTATCCGCATACTGAGTATAGTGAATTCAGGATTTGTTCCTGATGGATGTATCGAATGTTGTGGTGAAAGTGTACAATCTCTGCAGAGTGTCAAACTATTCGAATAGCCGCGTCCGCGGTTATGGATAGTTGGAGTGGCCATACTGTTCCCCCGTTAGACTTTTCAAAATGACTTGTGAAATGATTTGAAACTTTGACTTGACCACAACAGAGTTGTGATATGAAATACAAGTTCCCACTTAGGTGTTATAAAACCTTAACTAGCATTCGTTGTTTCCAAACTTAGTAGAGGTAAATCTGGCTTTTTGAAAAACAACCTTAGAGCTTAGTGTCCCACTACAAAAACCCCGTTTACCTGTTACTATTAGTTTGCGAGTACTTAAAGAGTACTCATGGCTTTGTCCCTGGCTATTCCCATGGCCAGACTATGAAGAGGAGTGCTTGGAAGATGGACCCCAGGAAGGTTACGACAACTAGGATCATCTCCCATCGTCAGCATTGCCTGTGACCCCAAAGATGGAGCTTCGCCTACGCTACCGTTATTATTACGTATTCCGCTGCTTGTGTTGTATTAAGACTGGATCATGAGATCCTTATTTGTGTAAGACCTTATGTATGGTTTGTAATGGATGATGTACTGTGGTATTCAATTCTGTTATGTCTCGCAAAAATGGTAATCCTGGGATTGCGATGTATGGCATAACAGGCATCTAGGATTAAAAATCCGGGTGTTGACATTTGATCCACCAGTATTGTTTGAGGTAGCATTCAGATAAGGGGCATATCCACAAGATCTTGGGGTATATGTAACACGTGGCACAACACTGTAAGGCACGAAAACATGCCGCTTCTTATTGCCAGAACCAGGCTTGTTGTACCCCTCCTGAGGACGCTTACGGGTTTCTTCGTACTCCACCTTTCCACTCTCGGCTTTCATAGCCTTGTTAACAAGACCTTGGAAGTTACCAAAGTCCATGAGGTGGATATCACGACGAACCTCCATATCCAGTCCCTTGCGGAACAGATCTTGCTTCTTAGCATCAGTGGAGACCTCTTCAGTAGCGTAGCAGGGAAGACGATTGAAGTTGCGCTGGTAATCACACACGGAACCAGTGCCCTGATTAAGCTTGAGGAACTCCTCTCTCTTCTGATCCATCAGACCCTCCGGGATATGATAAGATCGGAAGGCTTTAGTGAACTCTTGCCATGTAACAACATGTTGAGCTTCTTGCTTAGCCAAGAAATTTTCCCACCAGGAGTTAGTTGCTCCCTCCAGATGATAAGCAGCAAAAGTCACCCAAGCAGCTTGAGCAACACGACCAACCTGAAGTTTGCGCTCCATGGTGCCAAACCAGTAATCCGCATCAAGTGGCTCGGTGGAATAGCTGAAAACTAGCGGAGTGAGACGTGTGAAGTCCTTGATTCCAACTTGATTGTTCTGGCGTTGTAGAGGTCCCAACCTGATAAGGTAGAGATATCTATGTTTACAATGCTAGTCCCTGGATCAATAGCTAGCATCCATAGTTTAAGATGTAATATCAAGAAACAAAGGTCATAATACAACTTTATAACCAGGAATAAAATAATTCATTACATCTTACATAGCTCATTTGGCTATCTTATCACAATGCAGCAGAAATAACTATATAGCATGGAGTCCTTCATCCTCAAAGTGCCACAGGCAATCATGTTGGTTGTAGACTTGTAATCCTATTCAACACACTTCACTAAAATCAAACAAACCTGCAACATAATAAGTTACAGCCACAAGGGTCAATACATTTGCATTGTATTGGCAAGTTTCACTACTATATGGAAATAAGTTGGAACCTATCAATATATGCATATTTGGCTAAGTAGGGTTTAGGCTCATTTGCAGAAAGCAATATGGTTTTATCCTATCTTTTGAAAATAGTTTTGATCTTTTAACAATCTTTCTGAACTCCTTGGCAAACTCCAAGTACTTCTAATCCCTTGTTGACACCATCAAGTTTTACTTTGAGAAATTGGAATGTCGAGATCTTCTATAGCTTCAGGCCTTAGTTGCTCAGAGTTGTCCATAACCAGGGACACGGCTAAGTACTTAGAATTTGATCTTCTGCAGAAGTTGTACACTTCACCCACATGAAACAGTCTCGTCTTGACGCCACCAGTGGCCGCTGGATAAGTACACACCAAATGGAGTACCGGCAGATCGAGAATGTGACAAAGTCTTTCCATAGAAGTCCTCCCAATACATTATGCTAGCACATCTACCAGGCACCAATGTAAGGATATACTTCCAATACATAATTCTAGTTAACCTAAATAGATACCAATGCAAGGGTTTTCCACTATGTAATTGACTGAGCTAGAGCCCATTTAGCATGTGGCTGTACACGGAAGCCACTGTACGAGAAACAAGTTCAATCTCTAAGTTCCTGGGTGGTATTCTTCTAGTGCACACACGAGAGAGATAGCCAAAGATATGGTTCCCTTTGTTGCCACCTTATTCACAACTGAGTATCCACATTCCACCCAGGTGATTCATTGAGTACTTGTTTTATTATATAAAACATATATATTTTTCCAACACTTCATATAATCAATATATGGTATTCCACCCGAATCTATAACAGGTCTAAGCATACTATAACTATGATGTTTCCACTAAGGAAGATATAAAGGATATCCTAATAGGACATAGCATAGCACAGTAACATAGTAGCCCTATCATGCATACTACAAAAATACCACTAAGTGTAATGAAAATAGTAGGACATGGATGATAGTGCCACTTGCCTTTTTAGTTGGTGGTGTGTAGAGGTCCCAACCTGATAAGGTAGAGATCCCTGTGTTTACAATGCTAGTCCCTGTATCAATAGCTAGCATCCACAGTTTAAGATGTAATATCAAGAAACAAAGGTCATAATACAACTTTATAACCAGGAATAAAATAATTCATTACATCTTACATAGCTTATTTGGCTATCTTATCACAATGCAGCAGAAATAACTATATAGCATGGATTCCTTCATCCTCAAAGTGCCACAGGCAATCATGTTGGTTGTAGACTTGTAATCCTATTCAACACACTTCACTAACATCAAACAAACCTGCAACATAATAAGTTACAGCTACAAGGGTCAATACATTTGAATTGTATTGGCAAGTTTCACTACTATATGGAAATAAGTTGGAACCTATCAATATATGAATATTTGGCTAAGTAGGGTTTAGGCTCATTTGTAGAAAGCAATATGGTTTTATCCTATCTTTTCAAAATAGTTTTGATCTTTTAACAATCTTTCTGAACTCCTTGGCAAACTCCAAGTGCTTCTAATCCCTTGTTGATACCATCAAGTTTTACTTTGAGAAATTGGAATGTCGAGATATTCCATAGCTTCAGGCCTTAGTTGCTCAGAGTTGTCCATAACCGGGGACACGGCTAAGTACTTAGAATTTGATCTTCTGCAGAAGTTGTACACTTTACCCACATGACACAATCTCGTCTTGACGCCACCAGTGGTTGCTGGATAAGTACACACCAAATGGAGTACCGGAAGATCGAGAATGTGACAAAGTCTTTCCATAGAAGTCCTCCCAATACATTATGCTAGCACGTCTACCAGGCACCAATGTAAGGATATACTTCCAATACATAATTCTAGTTAACCTGAATAGGTACCAATGCAAGGGTTTTCCACTATGTAATTGACTAAGCCAGAGCCCATTTAGCATGTGGCTGTACACGGAAGCCACTGTACGAGAAACATGTTCAATCTCTAAGTTCCTGGGTGGTATTCTTCTAGTGCACACACAAGAGAGATAGCCAAATATATGGTTCCCTTCGTTGCTACCTTATTCACAACCGAGTATCCACATTCCAGCCAGGTGATTCATTGAGTACTTGTTTTATGGTATTCCACCCCGAATCATAATATTTGTCCAACACTTCATATAATCATAATATGGTATTCCACCCCGAATCTATAGCAGGTCTAAGCATACTATAACTACAATGTTTCCACTAAGGAAGATATAAAGGATATCGGTAGGGGTTCGTAGCATGGAAAACAAAAAAATTCTACCGCATGTAAACAAACAAGCCAAGATCTATCTACTAGATTGTAGCAACGAGTCGATAGAGGAACTCACCCTCGAAGATTCCAAAGTGTTTAACGAGAGGAGATTCTCGTGGGTGATGTAGTCGTACTCTTGCCGATCTCAAGATCGCGTAGACGATCCTTCTGGCGTTGCGTTTCGGCAACGCTTCCACAGTCGGTCACACGTTTGGTACTCGATGAAGACCTTCTTCTCCCTTGCTCCAGCAGGCAGCGGAGGTTGTATCACTCTCCTCGCGATTCCAGCAGGCAGCGATCACACATTAGAGATCCTATGGCTGAAGCATAGGGAGTCTTACTCATCCTTTCTCTATCTTCTGCCATTGCAAGACTTTGAGTTTTACTCAAGCTCGTATTGGGAAACATGGGAAAGAACCCTTTCTTGCTATCTTCCATTCCAAACCTCTTTAGAACTTTATCCAAATATGTACTTTGTGACAATGATATTAGGCGTCTCGATCTATCTCTATAAATCTTTATGCCTAATATGTAAGATGCTTCGCCAAGATCTTTCATTGAAAAACTATTATTCAAATATTCTTTGACACTATTAAGAAGGTCTACATCATTCCCAATCAACAATATGTCATCTACATATAGTATTAAGAATGCTACAGAGCTCCCACTCACTTTTTTGTAAATACAAGCTTCTCCATAAGTTTGTATAAAACCAAAACTTTTGATTACCTTATCAAAACGTTGATTCCAACTTCGGGATGCTTGCTTCAACCCATATATGGACCGCTGAAGTTTGCATACCTTGTTAGCATCTTTAGGATCGACAAAACCTTTGGGTTGCATCATATACAACTCTTCATCAATGTCTCCATTGAGGAACGCCGTTTTGACATCCATCTGCCATATCTCATAATCGTAATATGCAGCGATTGCTAACATAATCCTCACAGACTTTATCTTCGCTATTGGTGAGAAAGTCTCATCGTAGTCAACTCCTTGAATTTGTCGAAACCCTTTTGCGACAAGTCGAGCTTTATAGACAGTAACATTACCATCAGCATCTGTTTTCTTCTTGAAAATCCATTTGTTCTCGACAGCCTTCCGGCCATCTGGTAAGTCCACCAAAGTCCATACTTGGTTTTCGTACATGAATCCAATTTCGGATTTCATGGCATCTTGACATTTATTGGAATCTGGGCTCATCATCGCTTCCTCATATGTCGCAGGGTCATCGGTGTTGTCCACCAACATGACACTCATAACGGGATCATACCAATCAGGAGTGGTACGAGTTCTCGTTGACCTGCGAGGCTCTGTAGCAACTTCAACCGAAGTTTCATGATCATCATCATTAGCTTCCTCTCTTATTGGTGTAGGCACCAGAGGAACTTCTTCCGGTGTTGCGCTACTCGCAAGTTCGAGAGAAGGTTCAACAACCTCGTCGAGTTCTACTTTCCTTCCAGTCACTTCTTTCGAG
This sequence comes from Avena sativa, assembly GCA_916181665.1. Classification (NCBI taxonomy): domain Eukaryota; kingdom Viridiplantae; phylum Streptophyta; class Magnoliopsida; order Poales; family Poaceae; genus Avena; species Avena sativa. Next base: position 322,910,795 of record OV702281.1, on the reverse strand, counting down.
AGAAATTCCTTCTCTAGAAAGGATCCATTCTTGGCAACGAAGATTTTGCCTTCGGATCTATGATAGAAGGTATACCCAATAGTTTCCTTCGGGTATCCTATGAAGACACATTTTTCCGCTTTGGGTTCAAGCTTGTCCGGTTGTAACTTCTTTACATAGGCTTCGCAACCCCAAACTTTAAGGAATGACAATTTAGGTTTCTTCCCAAACCATAATTCATACGGTGTCGTTTCAATGGATTTAGATGGTGCCCTATTTAAAGTGAATGCGGTTGTTTATAATGCATAACCCCAAAATGATAGCGGTAAATCTGTAAGTGACATCATAGAACGAACCATATCTAAGAGAGTTCGATTACGACGTTCGGACACACCATTACGCCGTGGTGTTCTCGGCGGTGTCAATTGTGAAAGTATTCCGCATTTCTTCAATTGCTCGCCAAACTCGTAACTTAGATATTCACCTCCACGATCAGAATGTAGAAATTTAATCTGCTTGTTACGTTGATTCTCTACCTCACTTTGAAATTCCTTAAACTTCTCGAAAGTTTCGGACTTATGTTTCATGAAATTGATATACCCATATCTACTCAAGTCATCCGTGAAGGTAAGAACATAACGATAACCACCGCGCGATGCTACACTCATTGGACCACACACATTGGTATGTATGATTTCCAATAAGTTCGTAACTCGCTCCATCATACCAGAAAATGGAGTCTTAGTGATTTTACCCATCAGACATGCTTCACATATTTCAAGTGATTCGAAATCAAGTGATTCAAGAAGTCCATGGAATGGAGTTTCTTCATACGCTTCACTCCAATATGACCAAGACGACAGTGCCACATATACGTCGAGTTATCGCTCAAATTCAAACGTTTAGCTTCAATGTTATTAATATGTGTATTTCCACTATCAAGATTCAATAAGAATAGACCATCTATCAAAGGTGCATGTGCATAAAACATATTACTCATATAAATCGAACAACCATTATTCTTGGACTTAAACAAGTAACCGTCTCGCAACAAACATGATCCAGATATAATGTTCATGCTCAACACAGGCACCAAATAACAATTATTTAAGTATAAAACTAATCCCGATGGTAGATGAAGAGGTAGCATGCCGACCGCGATAACATCAACCTTTGATCCATTTCCAACGCGCATCGTCACCTCGTTCTTTGCTAGCTTCCATTTATTCTGCAGCACTTGTTTCGAGTTACAAATATGAGCAATCGAACCAGTATCAAATACCCAGGCACTACTACGAGTACAAGTGAGATACACCTCAATAACATGTACATCGTATATACCTTTCTTCTTGATGTTGCCGTTCTACAAATCCGCCAAGTACTTTGGGTAATTCCGCTTCCAGTGACCCTCTCCCTTGCAGTAAAAGCATTCAGTATCAGGCTTAGGTCCATCTTTGGTCTTCTTCGCCGGTGCGGTAACTTTCTTACCACCCTTCTTCTTAGACTTGCCTTTCTTGAATTTGGTGGTCTTATTGACCAACAAAACTCGATGCTCTTTCTTGATCTCCACTTCTGCAGATTTCAACATGGAGAAGAGTTATGGCAACGTCTTGTTCATGCTTTGCATATTGTAGTTCATCACAAAGTTCTTGTAACTTGGTGGCAATGATTGGAGGACACGGTAAATCCCCAAAGCATTAGGAATCACTATACCCAAGCTTTGGAGTTTGTTTGCGTGCCCCGACATCTTAAGCACGTGCTCACTGACGGAGCTGCCCTCTTCCATCTTGAAGTTAAAGAACTTTTCAGAAGCCTCATAACTCTCAACTGCCGCGTGAGTCTCAAATATCAGTTTGAGTTCACGGACAATATCATGTGGGTCATGGTTCTCAAACCTTTTCTGAAGTTCCGATTCCAAACCATACAAGATAGCACACTGAACTGTGGAGTACTTATTCTTCCGAGCGAGGTAAACATTCTTTACTTCATTGGTAGCATCAGCTGCAGGCGGGTCACCCAGCGGTGCATCCAGCACATAGGTCAAATTACCAACATTGAGGACAATCCTCAAATTGCGAAACCAATCCGCGAAGTTGCTTCCATTTTTTCAACTTTTCTTTCTCTAGGAACGCATTAAAATTGATGGTAGGGTCCGCCATTGATCTACAACATATTTGCAATAGTTTAGACTAAGTTTATGACAAATTGAGTTCTAATTAATAGTTAAATTAATCTAGGTGAACTCCCACTCAAAACAATATCCCTCACATTGTTTTAGTGATCACACGAACCAAATCCACCACATCAAAACCGATCATCACGAGAGTTGATGTATCTTCAATGGCGAACAATCGACATGTTCATCATATCTACTATATGATTCATGCTTTACCTTTCTATGATCCGTGTTTCGAGACCATGTCTGTACATGCTAGGCTCGTCAAGATCAAACCTTAGCTTCCGCATGAGCAAATCTGGCTTGCTCACGTTGTATACACTTGCAGAATCTAACACACCCGATCATCACGTGGTGCTTCGAAACAACAAGCTTTAGCAACGGTGCTTACTAAGGATGAACACTTTAAAACATGAAATTTGTGTGCTTGAGGGATCATCTTATAATGCTACCGTCGTTAACTAAGCAATACAAGATGCATAAAGGATTAACATCACATGCAATTCATAATATGTGATATGATATGGCCTTTCTTATTTGTGCTTCTGATCTCCATCTTCAAGCACAAACATGATCTCCATCATCACCTGCATTGCATCAAGGTCAATGACGCCGCTCCATGGTTGTCGTCCACCAGCTTCAACTATTACAACTACTTTGAATAGACACGCGGGTCTTAAAAGAATTTAAAGACAACCATATGGCTCCTCCCGGTTGCCAACTTACAGTAAGGATCATTGCATACATCAAATATAATCACAATCATGGCCATATCACATCACAGCACACCCCTGCAAAACAAAGTTAGACGCCTCTAATTTTCTTCGCATATTTTACGTGGTTTGGGGATTTCAATAAGTGTCGATCTAACTTACGAACAAGAACCACAACGTTGTTGTTTGAACTATCAAGTGCCCATTGTAAATTGGATCTATACTATAATGGGAGAGACAGACACCTGCAAAGCCACTTATGCAATACAAGTTGCATGTTGAGCATGGAGCAAGTCTCATGAACGATGTCATGTAAGGTTAGCCCGGGCCGCTTCATCCCATCATACCGCAAGATGCAAAGTACACAAGAAGCAATTGATAATAAAAGCACCACTGCCCACAATGACCATTGCGTTCTACTCGTGCAACAGATCTACATATAGACACGGCTCTGATACCACTGTAGGGGTTCGTAGCATGGAAAACAAAAAATTTCTACCGCATGCAAACAAACAAGCCAAGATCTATCTACTAGATTGTAGCAACGAGTCGATAGAGGAACTCACCCTCGAAGATTCCAAAGTATTTAACGAGAGCAGATTCTCGTGGGTGATGTAGTCATACTCTTTCCGATCTCAAGATCGCGTAGACGATCCTTCCGGCGCTGCGTTCCGGCAGCGCTTCCGTAGTCGCTCACACGTTCAGTACTCGATGAAGACCTTCCTCTCCCTTGTTCCAGCAGGCAGCGGAGGTTGTAGCACTCTCCTCGCGATTCCAGCAGCATGACGGCGTGGTACCGGAAGTAGAAGGGAGATCTCGCAGGGCTTCGCCTTAAGCCGGAGCGAGTATGGTGGACTATGAGAGAGGCCTTGGCGATCTAGGGTTTGAAGGCACCAAGGGAGGAGGCTAGGACGGCGGATAGGGCTTGGGGAGAGCCCCAACTCGGCGGATAGGGCAAACCCTAGGGCGGCGGTGACTTGTGGTGGCCGGCGGCTAGGGCTAGGTTTTGGTGGAGAGAGGTGTAGGGAAGAGGGAACACCCCTGCCCCTTCTTTTATAGGTGGGAGGGCGCCGACCAAGGGGAGGGAGTCCTCCCCCAAGTCGTTCTCCTTCGACGGCGGGTGGAGGGAGAGGAACTCCTCCCAAGTAGGTTTCCTACTCTCCCTCCACCAAGCAAAACTGCAGTTTGACTTTTTCAAATTGGCGTTTGACTTTTCAAACTAGGATTTGATTTATCCCTTTATTTTGCTCAGCCATGATACCTAGTACATGATGCAACCATTCCACATTGTCATGACACATTCATGTACCCTTCCCCTCCGGAGTGCCGGACCTTCCGGAACCTTCTAGAACATTCCCTATGAAAACACCGGAATCATTCCCCAACTCCAAACAGGACATTCCTTATATGAATCTTATTCTCCGGACCATTCCGGATCTCCTCGTGATATCCCGGATCCTATCCGAGACTCCGAACAACATTGATTCTCTTACTCATTATTCCATAACTACTTAATAACATCGAATCCTTAAGTGTGTCTCCCTACGGTTCGTGAATTATGCGGACATGATCGAGACACTTCTCCGAACAATAACCAATAGAGGAATCTGGAAATTCATATGGCTCCCACATATTTCTACGATTACTTTGTGATCGAATGAACCACTTACATACGATACCAATTTCCCTTTGTCTCATGATAGTTTACTTATCTGAGGTTTTGCTCGTCGGTATCTCTGCATACCTAGTTCAACCTCGTTACCGATAAGTACTCTTTTCTCATTCTCGTGGTATGTGATCCCTTGTGAGCCAGTCACATGCTTTCAAGCTAATTGGATGGCATTCCACTGAGAGGGCCTAGAGTATATCTATCAGTCATATGGATGGACAAATCCCACTCTTGATCCATGTGTCTCAACCCATACTTTCCGAACACTCAATGCCACATTTATAGCCACCCAGTTACGGTGTGGTGTTTGATGTCATCAAAGCATCCTTCCGGTGATGGTGATAAGCATGATCTCATGGTCGAAGGAATTAGGTTACTATGTATCAGAAAGCTTATAGCAATTGAACTATTAAAATGACTTGATCTTTATGCTACGCTTATCTATAGGAGTATGTCCACCATACCATTCTCCTAATGATATGATCTTGTTATTAACAAAATCTCAAATTTTCATGATGAAGAAACCATGATCATATATTAATCAACAAGCTAGTATTAAGAAGAGGCTTTACTAGGGACTCTAATTTAGTTTACAAATCACACAAGTATTAATGTTTCTTGTTAATACTATTATAGCATGAATGTAAACATTTATCATAAACACAAAGATATAATAATAACTACATTTATTATTGCCTCTAGGGCATATCACCAACAATATCCTAATAGGACATAGCATAGCATAGTAACATAGTAGCCCTATCATGCATACTACAAAAATACCACTAAGTGTAATGAAAATAGTAGTACATGGATGATAGTGCCACTTGCCTTTTTAGTTGGTGGTGTTGGTACACTCTTCTCAATAACACACTTGACAATCAACACAATCTATCAAGCAAAACAACCAAGACAAAACATACACAAGATCACCACTAATGGCAACACAAAAATCATGCAAAGTATGCAAACATGCAAGATGGCAATTTTTATTGTACAATTTTTTATAACAAGGTTCTGAACATTACTAAGTGATTTATGAACATTTTATATTTTCAAGATTACAAATGCAACCATTTGTGCAATTGTAGCAATTAGCAACATTTTCTAACAGTTGGAAAGGCCATTCTCACTAAATAATTGCCACGGTCTTATTTGTACTAGAATAAAACTATATTTTGGTCTTACTGAACACATGGTTCAATTTATAACCATTTGCAAAAGGATTCACTTAAAAATAATTTACACAACAATTTTTATACTCAAAATACTCCACAAATGGTTCCGTATCAGACGTGATTTTAACAGACTCAAAAATACTAAATTATGGCTCCACTGTGTTCTACTCGTTTTTTTGAATCCATAGACATATTAGTTGCTAAATTTGGATATACAGAACTAAAGATATGATTTTTGCAAGTTTGTGTGTTCTTATGTCTAAAAATCCGAAAATAAAAATAGATATGACACTTGGCAGATTCTAATTGGAGGATACCCCTTCGTTTAAGTGATCTATGATGACCTTTAGATGAAGATCTAATGGTCCAGGATGGATCACCAGAAAACCTCGCCAGAGAAGTTCGCCGGATTTGCGGGCACGGGCTTGGCGTTGTCGTTCCCGTCGCTAGGGACGTATCCGGAGTAGAAGAAGATATGGACAGCGTAGAGGACGTCGAGGCAGTGTTACTGGACGTGATTGTGAGGTTGTTCGTCCCCAAAGATGACGGCAATCAACGAATGGAGCAACGTGTGACGTCGGCAGCGCGACCAACTACAACAATACGATGAACAATCATGTCCTGAAGGTAGCCAACAACAAGAGTAGTCTTCTAGTAGAAGGAATTGACAAGATTCTTACCGAGGACGATGCAATCTAGCAATGAACTCCGATTTTAGGCTGATCTTGGCATGGTTGGTATGGGCTCTACAGAGCTCCTCTTGAAAAAGTTTACGAACGAAAGTGATGGAGGAGGACTAGAGGTACGCGCTGGACCTTTCGGTTCGTCTTGATATGGTCTAGAGAGGGAGATCAAGAGATGTATGCCGATGTACGTACGTTCGGTTCACGGTATTGATATAAGAGATTAAGGCACTAAAGTGAGAAATTAATGGCCTGAATGAAACCTCCACTTAATTGTAACCATTTTTCGTTTTAAAGTCGAGAAGAAACGGTCGCCCAATTGTTGAGGAAATGAAGAGGAAGATGTCACAGTAGCCATGGCTGTAACGTTTCACCTTGTACCTGACGCAGGAGGAAGACGATCGACTCCTTGTCCGCTCGGTCTAGATGGGCCAAGGGCAGCCCAACAAGAAAAATGAAGGAAAAAAAAGAGAGACAAGGGAGTTGGCCAGATGGGCTTGGGCTGCTGCTGCTCCGTTTTTTTTATTTTGAATTGTTTTTCCTTTTTCTTTTCTGTCTTATTTCTATCAAATGATTTAACTTTTCAAATTGATTCAAATTTTTATTAAATCTTTTTAGAAAATCTATATAAAATATAGTTTGATAGTTCAACTAATTTAGAGTATTTGGAATATACTTTTTTTAATAACGTATAATTCATTAAAAAAATTAAGCATGGTACGTACAACCAGTTTCATTATTTTCTATTTTCTTTTTTTATAAAAACCATATCTTTTGACTTAGGACTTCAAAATGGTTTAAACTAATTTCCTTAGCTTTATAATTTTATTTTTTATCATAATCACTCATTTAAGAATACTTTTATTTTGTTTTTATTCATTGCGTTATCTTAACTTTATTTTTCCTCCTATATTTTATAAATTTTATATCATTTTATCTGGAGCTTCAAATAGAGTTAAACTAATTTCTTTGGCTTTATAATTTTTCCCTTTATCTTTTTATCTCACTTAGGAATTCTTTTGTATATTTTAAATATGGAATATATCCAAACTCTCATGTTGTTAAGTAGTCAATTCAATTTTGAGAAGAAAGTTATTTCTCTTAGTTTTAAAATGCAACCATGTAAGCTTCATGATTTTTAGGTTTTGAAAACATGCATACAACTTCACAAGCAAAATTGTTTTATTTAATTTTTGTTTTGAAGGAGTTATATTAAATAGTCAGAAGGTTTTTGTTCCCACTGAATTTCCAAGACTTAGTTTTTTCATTTTGTTTAAGTTTTTCTACATTTCAAAATTTGCAAAATTTTGGGATGTGACAGACTACCACCCTTAAAAGGAATCTCGTCCTGAGATTCGAGAAGGCTAGAAAGAATAGGTTGAGTTTTAGAATAACTTGGGTGCTACCACCCTTAAAAGGAAATTTTGTAGGGTTGCACTGATGGTTCACCTGACTATGGGTTCAATAATTGACATCCAAACATGGGATCCTTATATGACTCAACTAAGTTAGATAAATCTTACCATCCATATCATCTAATTCTTCAAGGGTTCCATACATGTTGATGTGCTTCACATGTCCTTTCCGGGCCACATTGGAATCGTTCCATTAGAGTTTCTAGCATCCTTATTCTTTTTCTTCTCAGGACAGTCTGATGCATAGTGTCCAAGTTCCTTACAATTATAGCACTGCAACTGGCTAATGTCTTTCTTCTTGGATTTGCCATGTTGGTTCTGTCCAAGGTCATCTCCATTGTCAGTATCATTCCCATTATTATTATCACTTCCATTGTTGTTGTGGTGATCCCTATGATGGGTGTGTTCATTTCCTTCATGCTGATGTGGTACAAAATCTCTATTGCTCTTTTTGAATGAACGCTTCTTTTGTGATGATCCTGAGTGATACTTGAGGATATGCTTCCTCTTTCTGTTCTCAACTTGATTCATCTTGTTTTCCAAGATGGTGGCTTTGTCACAAAGTGATTGATAAGTTGGGACATAGGCAACAGTCAACTGCAGGTTCAACTCATCATTAAGCCCTTCGAGGAATTTATCGTTCCTCTTAGCATCTGTATCAACTTCATCCGGTGCATAGCGTGCCGGATTGTTGAACTCCTCAATGTACTCATCCACACTGAGGTGATGTTGTTTCAGGTTATGGAACTCCTTTTTTTTCAAGTTCATCTGTAACACACTCGCCTGATAAGGCTGAGTTCATGTGTATAGTGCCAATCCCTGGATCGGTTCACTGGCAAACACAGTATAGATGAATACCAAAGAATTTATCTATGCATCATAAATAATGAATTGATCCAGAATTTGCAATTATTACAATAAAGCTTAGCACGCAGGCTAGCTCAAATAGTTTAATAGCAAACAGAAGCTTAAATATATAGTAGACTCCATCTTCAATTGCCCACAAGCGAACAAATGTTGAGTGGAGCATCGCAACCTAGTCGATCACTCATAAATGGAATAGTAACATGCAACATGAAACGTAGCAGCCCCGAAGGGTCAATACTTAGAATGTATGGCAAGTAGAGCTATTAAAGGAGACAATAAACCTAGCATCTATATGCATATTTGGCAAGTGGAACTGTGACTAGCTTGCATTTGCAAATACCTTTGTCCTACTTTCATAAACAGTTTTTATTTTCTTTGAAAAGATCCCAAATAGATTAAACCATCAAAATTAAATCAATTATGAAATTAGAATGAGCGAGAAACATGTCATGAACTCAATATCAAGCAACTCGGATGTCCATAAACGGGGACACGGCTAATTGATTAGTTTATGCACCCTGCAGGGGTTAGTACACTTTACCCATGTGACTTGGCCAGCCCAACTCGTATCACCACTCTCATATTGGGTGATGATAGGGAGAAGTCCAAGAAGGAACCGTTCGGGAAGTAGCTCCCCAAACCCGACATGCACCGGTCCAACCTACCAAAATTCTACATCTCTGGATACGTGGGTTCGAGTTACCATAACCTACTGAGTCCAACCAACCGTCCATTCCATTATTGGCACATGGTTGTACACGTAAGCTACAAAATAAAGAAGCCAGTCATTTTCTCTTGATACCTGGGTGCCTTTCCGCAATGATACCACCAAAATTTTCAATCCCATCACACCCAGGAGATTCATTGATTAAGTTGTTTTTAGTTTTCGCAAACCAACACATTTAGAAACAACTTTCAGTGATGTAACCCAACCCTCGTTCATCATAACATGGCTAAGCACATCTACCAACGGTGGCTCATCTACACGAAATTCCTACCACATAATAGGACATAGCATAGCGATAGTACTTTCCTACACATGCATCTACAAAATACACGACAATGCATTGAAAAATAGTAGGACAACGACATGGAAAAAGTAGCATATACTTGCCTTGGTTGTAGTTGAAGTCGTTCAAGCACTCGTTGCAATCACACACGTTGCACTCCTTACAATCTATCGATCAAACAATTGCATACAACATAAACAATAGCACATAGAGATCAAACAAATGCAACAAATGCATGCATGAAAATTTAATAAGTCACAATGGTTGTTACTTTAGTTCTCTAAACAATACTGAAGTATATGATGCATGCAAGAGGCCAATTAATGCAATGGAGTACTTGTTATTAATAATTACTTGCCAATATAGGGTTTTTAATAGTTCTGTTGTAACGCCTGTTCTAACTGTCATATTAAATTTCTTTATTGGGTTTACTGGATAGGGGATGTTAATACGAACCAGTAGGCGTTGGATTCACCCTAATCAGAGTTATAGATCTTTTTGTATGATTTAAATAGTGTTTAATAGGTTTTAAATGATTCATATAGTTTCTATTGCCTACAAATCAAATTAAAATTATATCTGAAATCTCCACGGAATTGTGATTCCAGGAACATATTATTTGTAATTTTCTGAGCAGTATTCGAATAATTATGATTTTAATACTATAAATGAGCCATTAATCTATTTATTTAATTGCTACGAAACCTTACAGTATTTGCCTGAACCATTTGCATATTTATGATCTACATGGAACCAGCTTTCCATCGGTATATCATTTATATTTTTGTGATATGCAAATAATTTATTATGAATTTAATGATTTCCAAAGCCATTAAAACTAATTAAATAACTACGGGGTAAATAATCCGCAAAGGCTGGATCCAACTAGATATTATTAATCTACATTATAGTAGATTCAATTTGATATATTGTACATATTTTTCGGAGATACATATAATTTTCTATGAATTTATTAACCTAAAAGACCATTAAAACTAATTAAATTACTGCAGTAACCACGTACATTAAAAGTTAGATCCAATTTTATATTAATATTCTACACAATTTTCTGAATCCATTTATATATTATTTGCTATTTTCGGACATGTATTCAATTTAATACGAATTTTACAAGTTCAATGTATTTTCTGCAATTTTTAATTTGAATTTAAACTAACAATTGACTGGCTTTGACTTTGCTGAGGTAGCACTAACCAGGCGTTGACACAGATGTTGATGAGGCTTGACACACGGCAGGCTCTGGTTGGCTCGTACCCCTTTATTTTTAAGCTCTAATCTTGACCGTCGGGATGAGATCAAGTGGCTAGGAGAGGAGATTGACCCGATTTTAGCTCAGAATAGACAAGAAATAGATCTGTGTTAGAGAGACAAATCCGTAGGTCAAATTGAAAAACTTACAACATGAAAATTTTGGGGAATCATTAGTCCTACCTTATCACCAAAGGAATTTGGTTTTGAAGAAACGAGCGCGAGTACATCTTGAAATTACACCATCACATCTGAAATATTGCGGTGCGAAATTCTCCGGCTGTAGTGGATGAAAAGAGGCGAGGTTTGTCGGGATTGAAAGATTTCGAGGAGATCTACAACTTCCATTTTTTTGGCCGAAGGCAAACAACGAAGTCTAGATGGGTGAATAAACGAAATAAGATTCGGATATGTGTAGATTCGGGATTTCAAGAAGGGAAACTCATACAACTATGCCTCCATGGGTTTATATGGAGTTTTACGATGGTGTAGAGATAGGTCTTGGAGTAGGGAACAAGTAAAAACAAACGGAAGTCAATTCGGAGTTATAGATAAAAAGATATAAGAGTTTGAATAGAGATAGGTTTGAGAAAAAATGGTTTGCACGCCTTTTAAAGCACCCGTGGGATCGATCCTCCTCGTGTGGGCACGTCCTGCTGGTTCGGTCCGGTGGGCTGGCCCGTTAGTTTTTTTTTCCTTTTTTTTCTTTTCTTATTTATTTGTTTCCCTCATATCTTTTGCATACGAACTCCAAATTACATGATTCTTGTTTCTAAAATTTTCTAAAACCGAATAGATCATTATAGGATCATATTTGTAATATTTTTACTAGTTTACAAGTAGTAGATTTATAAATCCTTGTATATTTTATTTTATCTATATCTTTATTTGTTTATATTTATTCCATAACTTTTTCATAATAGCTCTAAACGAGCTCAATTTTGTTTCTAAAATTTTGTAATATTTATTGGATATTTTTAGGCTATAATTTAGCAATAATTGTTGCCTTAGCAACAGTGGGTTTTTATAAAGCCAATTTAATTCCCTGTAGGAACAAAGTGGCATATACTATTTAGGGTTTTAGTACTTTATTTATATTTAGGGATTTTTCTTGATGCAAATATGCAATGCAATGCAATGCTGATGAATATCATTAAAATGCAAAAAATAATCTAGTCCCAATTTCTAAAATCTTAGGATGTGAAAGACTAACCCCCTTAAGATGAATCTCGTCCCGAGATTCGGAATGGCTAGCAAGGGTATGGGTGTTGATGTCGAGGCTAACCCCCTTAAGAAAATTAAACTTGCATCTCCAAGGATAGTTGATAAGCTATATCTTGTTCTTCCTTCCTCTAGGATTGTGAGTGTAGTATCAAGTTGTGCACCAACAATTCGAGCTTCTTATTTAACCATCCAATCTATGTCTACTATTACTACTATGTCATGTGAATCCAATATAATCTAGATAGTGGGAAATTTTATGTGCTCCAATATCTAAGGTCTAATGGTGGCATTTGTTTTGGGTAGCATAGATGAGTTTATAGATAGAAAGACTAGAGAAGTAATACTACCCATAACTATATGAAGCAAGCAATTAGCACAAAAACACACAATCAACACATACAACACTCAATCCAAAAATAGTTTTGTTTATGTTCCAGAAGTTTTGTTTTAGTGGCATACCATCCACAAAATAGTTTTCCATTGACTACTATTCGTCTAGGGGTGAACCTACAATCATAAAAGCAATGGACAAAATCTGTCCCGAAACTACAGTGATGTTCACAAATTTTTCTGGGCACCTTATACTCATCAGGAATTTTAGACAATTTTTATACATATAGTACAGGAAGTTTTGCACCAAACCCTATTTTTTTAGAATTTTCCCAGTTACCAAAAAATATGAAAAATCACACATTACAACATGTTTAGCAGAAAACTGCAGCGAAAATATCACAAATTTTTAATTAAAACCTTCATTAACATTATATGGAATCTCACAAAATATTCTGGAACTTTAAGGTATCAAATAGCACAACCTAAACATAATAAATCAGCTATCAAACAAGTTCTTACAACAATAGATTGCTATATCTAAACGATATCATATCAAACTATATGGTGGTCATCATCTAACTATATTTGATCTTGCACAAGTGTTCATCTACAAGTTTGAACAAGATAAGATTAGAAAAGATAGATGAAGGTTTACAAGAATCTAATAGTTACAAAATTATGAGTTCATTGCTAGGGAGATTCTTCCTTCTATATCATAAAAGAGAAGAGTATGAGAATTAAAAAGATAAGAAGATACTAGAAAGAAGTGTAAGAAGAGAATAGATAGAATGATATAGTGTTTATAGTTTTCTTATGGTATTCCTAATCCATTTCTAGGTCACGATCCTACAGTCAACGCACTGCTCTGATACCATCCTATAACACCCTCGCCTGATAAGGCTGAGTTCATGTGTATAGTGCTAATCCCTGGATCGGTGCACTGGCACACATAGTACAGATGAATACCAAAGAATTTAACAGTGCATCATAAATAACGAATTTATACAGAATTTGCAATTATTACAATAAATCTTAGCACGCAGGCTAGCTCAAATAGTTTAATAGCAAACAGAAGCTTAAATATATAGTAGACTCCATCTTCAATTGCCCACAAGCGAACAAATGTTGAGTGGAGTGTCAACACCCGGATTTTTAATCCCAGATGCCTATTATGCCATACATCGCAATCCCAGGATTACCATTTTTGCGAGACATAACAGATTTGGATACCATAGTACATCATCCATTACAAACCATACATAAGGTCTTACACAAATAAGGATCTCATGATCCAGTTCTTAATACAACTCAAGCAGCGGAAATACGTAATAATAACGGTAGCATAGGCGAAGCTCCATCTTCGGGGTCACAGGCAATGCAGACGATGGGAGATGATCCTAGTTTTCGTAACTTTCCTAGCGTCCATCATCCTGGTACTCCTCTTCATAGTCTGGCCACGGGAATAGCCAGGGACAAAGCCATGAGTACTCTTTAAGTACTCGCAAACTAATACTAACAAGTGAAAGGGTTTTTGTAGTAGGACACTAAGCTCTAGGGTTGTTTTGCAAAAAGCCAGATTTACCTCTACTAAGTTCAGAAGCAAGAAAAGCTAGTCGAAATTTTATAACACCTAAGTGGGAAATTTTATTTCATATCACACCTCTGTTGTGGTCAAGTCAAAATCTCAATCCATTTCACAAGTCATTTTGAAAACATCTGACGGGGGAACAGCATGGCCACTCCAACTGTCCATAACCGCACACGCGGCTATTCGAATAGTTTGACACTCTGCAGAGATTGTACACTTTCACGACAACATTCGATACATCCGTTAGGAACAAATCCTGAATTCACCAGACTCAGTATGCGGATAATAAATCCTAACATTTCAATTACACGCCCTATTATAAGCACCTCTCATGTGAGTTTGGCCTCCCAACCATGACCAACTGTCATCTTGGGTACTACACAGGTGGACAATCTTCACAAGGTAGCCTCAGCTCAGACCTTGGCCGTGAGGGAACTAATACTAAGGTATATAAGTTTCCATTCAAGCCCTACCCAATTTTCGGGTATTGTGGTTGTACGGTAAAATTGGAATGGGATCGCATCCAGACAACCATCAGTTTTATAAAGGGCTAAGGCTCATGCCTCAACATTTTCATCACCAAAAATCGTCTGGTGTTCGGAAACACATGTCCAAAACATTTCAATAGAATGGTCCATCATTCCAAGGTTTTCATAACCATTTTCACCAAGTATTCCTATATAAAGTTGATCAAGTTTTATGCTTAGCACTAGCATCTACAAGTGGAGGTAAGTACTACTGAGGGATGGTAAACTAGTGGAGTTTTATTAATTTCAATCTCATGCCTTAGGATGACATAAAGATTATCTAGCTTAGGCCAAGTTTTATGCTCTTTATGCAACCTTCAATTATCTTTCTAATATCTACAATTTATTCCAGTAAACTCTAAGTAAGAGCTTTGATAAAAAAATAAAGTATAAAGCTTGCAAGTAAAACTAGGATTGGGTATCATCAAATGTGTCTAACCAAGCATGCTTAGTGCATTGCATAGGTTATTTAAGTCTCATAATTACAATTGTTAGCTTGCACATTCAACTAGTGGTATTAGGCTTGCATCCGTATCCGTATAAGCTTGCTAAATTGCAAGTGTTAGATTGCAAGTATTGGCTTGCCTTGTGCAGAGCAGTGGTTGAAGTTATCCTCGGCTTCTTCTTCGTAGTATCCTCCTTCTTCCTCGTATCCTTGGTATGTACTAGCGTCTATAAATAAATACGAGGTACACAATCACCAAACAATACTTAACTATTTTCAATCATCACACAAAAGGGTCCTATAGATGATCAAGCATCATCACTAACATTACAAGATTAAAGCTTGGTTTAATTTCTTTTATTTTTAGAAAAGTAATTTCTACTCATTGAAAAACTCCTTAAGATTTAATATTCTCCAAACCAAACATGGGATCATGTTGACACATGTCATCACCACACATTTCAGTACATGGGAATGTGATTTAAAGTGGTGTCACAATTTAATAAGATTTAACCTTTTATTTTAAATAAAAATAAATGACTAGAAATGCCTATGTGGCATCCTTTTATTACTTGAACATTATTTCTGTAAGTAAACCCATATATTTTTATATATTATGAAAGGTATGGTCAAATGTGATTTTGGATAGTTGGGATCAACTCAAAAGCTTTTATGGTTTAAATTAGAAAAATGTTTGAATGAAGAAAAGCTTTTGCCTTGTTATTTTTACCAAGGGTGATCTACAGATTCAAATGATTTGAATCCAACGGGCTTGGATTCAGCATTTCCAGACCTTTCTAACAAAATTGGTTTCATTCAGTTTAGTTGACTGAATCGATATGGCTTGATTTTTGAAACTAGGTACAGAACTGTGTTTGAATGAAAATGGAAAAATCCAAATTCAAACGACTGGGCTGCGTGGGGACTGCTAATGGGCCGGCCTGCTACGCACAGCGCTTACGCGGGTTGGTTAAGTTGCTGTCCCCACGCATCAGTGAGACGGGGTGTGCGAAGCGGTACGGGGCAACGTGGTGCATTGGATCTAGTTCTAATCCAACGGCTCTGGTTCATTGTCCACGTCGGGCAGCACCGGCGAGACAGAACCCTAACGCGGTAGGTGGGGGTCATAGGGGGCTCACCGGGGCTCAGGCGAGGGTCGGCGAGGCGGGCGAACGACGAAGTCGACGACGGCGAACCTCCTGGTACCGGCAGCTTCTCATGGGGTGGCTCCAATCGATGGCTTCCTTCTTCTCCAGTAGCGGCGGGCTCCGGCCAAATTCCGGCGATGCGCTGCTCGCCTTGCTTCGGGAACAGGGTGGAACGATCAGTGAGGAGAGGGGAGTGAGATGGTGTGCTTAATTCGGCTAGGGGTCGTCTCCTTTTATAGGCTCGACGGTGAGACCGAACGGAATGGGCAGGCGATGGTGGCGACATGGCTACGGGCTGATAGAGGCATGGCCGAGGGTGGCGATCGATCGGTGGTATCATGGCGATGCTCTAAGGTGTAAATGCGCTTGTAGGGGCGGTGGCAAACGGTCGGGAACACTCGATGCTATGCGAGGCAGAGGCGGTGTCTTCGACGGCGAGCGGTGGCTACGGGGTACGGGCGGTGAAATGGGCATGTCTGGCGTGTTCCTGGGATCATGGCGAAGCGGTGGGCACGGGCTGTGGTCGAGGGGCAAAGTCTGCACGCGTGCCGGGTGCCGTGCTCTAGGGCGGGCTCGGCATGTCGCAGTGGCACTGGGCGCGCGACGTTCCTGGTGGTCCACGGCTTGCACTGGCTTGGGGAGGGGACAGTGAGTGGCGGTGAGGTGCTGGCTACCTCCCAGACAAGGTTGGCAAGGCTAGGGTTGCTGCTAGCTAGCCGGCAACAATGGGGTGGCATGGTGAGGCTTGGCCTCCTCACCATTGATGGCAAGGCAAGCTCACAGTGGTGCTAGATGTTTACAAATGAGCTAGATGATCTACTAAAGACTAGTTGCAACCAGAGAGGGAACAAGTTAGGCCAAAACACTTCTCAAAATAGTGTTTGTGATTTTGTTTGATTTGCATCTACAAGGTGTTTGATGAAATGGCCGCATGAATTCAAGTTTTGAATGTTGAAAAGATTTTTGGTGGGTGTGCTAGGCATGTGCTGGTGAGTCTGTAGATGCTTGGGTTTTGAAAGTTGAGCTTGTTTGAGTGGTTTTTGAAAAAGTGGGATCTTCCCATATGATATAGATTCAATTTTTAACTGTCATTTAAACTATGCATTTGAATTTTTCTGGATGATCACAAGGTGGGCCTTGATACTTTGTTATGAGTAATATCAAGGCGTGCAAAGATCCAAACAAGTTTCTGTTAAGTTCTGAAAGTTAGAGATAGCCAAAGTAGGCATGGGAGTTAATTTGGCCAAAGTGACCATTCCCTTATTTTGTTTATTTTGATTTATTTGTCTTTGGGAAAAGTGTGGGGATTGTTTATATGATGTTTATTTCATCTAAGAATCATTTTAAAAGCAAAGAAACACATAATCATGGCAATTCAAAAGAATCTAAATTTCAATACACACACATATGAATGCTTTCATATTTTTAATTTGAAACGTTTTTGTTAACCCTAAATTTCATGATTAAAGTTTGATAATCCATGTTTAGTATTTTTGGGATGTTACAAACCTTCCCCACTTAAACAAAATCTCATCCCGAGATTTAAAAAAGACGAAAATATTACCTAGTATTTGAAGAGATCGGAAAACTCCGTCCTGATGTGATCTTCGCGCTCCCAGGTAGCTTCCTCTTCCGTGTGGTTGCTCCACTGAATTTTGAGAAACTTGATGCTTTGGGTTCTGGTAGTTCGGAAAGATTCTTCCAAAATACGGATGGGTACTTCTGGATAGGTCAGGTCATCATTGATCTCTATAGTCTGGTGATCAATATTCTTGAATACTTCAGTCTTCTCCGGGACTTCGAGACACTTGTGAAGTAATGAGATATGGAACACATTGTGCATGGCTGACATCTCTTCGGGTAGTTCCAATTGATATGACACTTCTCCTTGACGGTTCAGAATCTTGAAGGGGCCGATATATCTGGGGGATAACTTTCCTTTGAGTTGGAAACATTGCATTCCTTTCAATGGCGACACTTTCAGATACACAAAATCTCCTATGTTGAAGGCGAGGTCTCGACGTCTCTTGTCAGCGTAACTCTTCTGTCGGGACTGGGCTGTCTTGAGGTGCTCATGAATCTTGTGAACCTTCTCTTCTGCTTCTCGTAGGATATCGGGTCCGAAAATCTGACTCTCTCCTACTTCCAACCAGTTCAAAGGGGTGCGACACTTCCTTCCGTACATAAATTCAAATGGGGTCATTTGCAAACTAGCTTGATAACTGTTGTTGTATGAAAATTCTGCGAACGGCAGACAGTTTTCCCACTTAGATCCATATTCTAACACACATGCTCTTAGCATATCTTCGAGTATTTGATTTACTCGCTCCGTTTTTCCATCGGTCTGGGGGTGATAAGCGGTACTGAAATCTAGTCGGATTCCTAAACCTTCTTGGACTTTCTTCCAGAATCTCAAGGTAAACTGAGTTCCTCGATCCGATACGATGTTCTTGGGGACTTCGTGCAAACTGACGATTCTAGCGATGTATAAGTCCGCTAGCTTCGAACTCTGATATATGGTCTTGACGGGTAAGAAATGGGCGACTTTGGACAATCTGTCCACTATGACCCAAATAGAGTCATTTCCCCTACTAGAAGTAGGCAATCCTGTGATAAAGTCCACTCCAACGGAATCCCATTTCCATTCCAGAATCTGCAGTGGTTGCAACAATCCAGCAGGTCTTTGATGTCCGGCCTTGACTCGCTGACATATATCACACTTGGCGATATAGCTTCCGATTTCTCTCTTCATCTTATGCCACCAAAATTTCTCTTTCAAATCTTGATACATCTTAGTTCTTCCGGGATGGATAGAATCAAGAGTATCATGAGCTTCCTTCAGAATCACTTCTTTGAACTCAGAATCTGCTGGTACACAAAGGCGTCCTTTGTACCACAGAACTCCTTCTTCGTCTTCGGTGAATCCAGGTACTTTGCCTGTACCGATACGACGCTTGATTCCGTCAATACTAGCATGTCCTTTCTGCGCCTCTTTGATCTAGCTGATCAAAGTGGGTTGAAGTTCTATGCTAGCCAAAAATCCTTCACTCACTAATTCCATTCGGAAATCTTCCATCTATTTGTGCAAACTTGGTTGCTCCTTCAAAATCATGGAGTTCAAGCGGCACGGCAATCTGCTAAGGGCATCAACTACCACATTGGCTTTACCGGGGTGATAGTGAATGTCCAGATCGTAATCCTTGATTAGCTCAATCCATCTTCGCTTCCTCATATTTAGCTCCTTCTAAGTGAATATATACTTGAGGCTCTTGTGATCTGAATAAATCTCACAACGGTTTCCCATCAGGTAGTGCCTCCATGTCTTCAGGGCTAGAACTACGGCTGCGAGTTCGAGGTCATGGGTTGGGTAATTTTGCTCATGTTGTTTTAATTGTCGAGATAGACAATAGATAACTTTGCCTTCTTGCATTATCACACATCCGAGACCGATCTTGGATGCATCACAATACACGTCGAAGGGCTTTGTGATATCCGGCATGATTAAGATTGGGGCTGAAATCAATCTCCTCTTGAGTTCTTGAAAACTCGCTTCATATTTGTCTGTCCATTCAAACTTCTTGTTCTTCTTCAGCAATTGGGTCATGGGTCTGGCGATACTCGAGAATCCTTCTACGAACTTGCGGCAATATCCCGCCAATCCGACAAATGCACGAACTTGGGTTTGAGTGGTTGGGGCTTCCCAATCTTCGACATATTTCACCTTTGCAGGATCAACGGCAATCCCTCCGGCTGATACAATGTGGCCGAGGAATCCTACCTCCTGTAACCAGAATTCACATTTGCTAAACTTGGCATACAATTGATGCTCTCTAAGGGTTCCAAGAATGGTCCTTAGGTGTAGATCATGTTCTTCTTCCGATTTGGAATAAATCAGAATGTCGTCAATGAAAACAACGACAAACTTATCCAGGAAGTCCATAAAAATCTTATTCATGAGATTCATGAAATAAGCGGGGGCATTGGTTAATACAAAAGACATGACAGTATACTCGTATAATCCATAACGGGTGGTAAAAGCAGTCTTTGGAATATCCTCTGCACAAATCTTGAGTTGATGATAGCCTGTTCTAAGATCAATATTAGAAAACACTTTGGCACCGGTCAACTGATCAAACAAATCTTCTATCTTGGGCAAGGGATACTTATTCTTGATGGTGACATCATTCAACTTCCGATAATCCATACACAAACGGTTACCTCCATCCTTCTTGTCCACAAATAAGACAGGTGATCTCCATGGTGACGCACTTGGTTGAATTAATCCAATTTCAAACATGGAATCCAGTTGCTTCTTCAGTTCTGCTAGTTCAGACGGGTTCATACTATAGGGTCTCTGGGCTATGGGTCCTGTTCCGGGGATTAGTTCAATGATAAACTCGATATCCCGATCTGGGGGCATACCAGGCAAAACATCTGGAAATACATCAGGGTATTCATAGACTATCCGGACTTGGTCAATGGTAGGTTGGGTTATACTCTTGTTGCACTTGAATTGGCGAGGTAAGGTTTCAGATATATGCTTGACTGATATTCCGGTTGTACTGGTCATGGTGATGGCTTTCTTGGCACAATCAATCAATCCTTTATGTTTGTACATCCAATCCATTCCTAGTACTACTTCCAAACCTTTAGTTCCGAGCACTATCAGGTTAGCATAAAAATCTATGCCGTGGATTCGGTTAGGGACAGCTTTGCAAATTTGCCTAGCCTTGGTGGTTGAACCGGGGATTTGAACAATCATAACATGCTTCAGTTTGGTTAGTTGAATCTTACTAGTGCATGCAAATTCTTCGGTGACAAATGAGTGTGATGCACCAGAATCAAACAACACTCTAGCAAGTACTGAATTAACAGAAAATATACCCAGCACGACATCTGGCGCTTCCTGGGCTTCTTCCGCATGCATGAGAAAAAGACGGCCGTTTTGGTTGAGCGAATTCCCTGGGGCAAACCTTCTTCTGGACTGAACACGATGCTGCTACTGAGCTAGGGCATTTGCATTGGGGGCTGCGATATTCTTCTTGTTGGGGCACTCGTTGGAGTAGTGACCGTTATTTCCATAGTCATAACAAGTCGACTTGTCCTTTGCTGCAACAGGCACAGCATTGCTTCCAGTCCTCGGGGCAGTGTTGGTGTTGGCGGTAGCATTATTGTTGTTGAACTTGGGTGGGGCACGGTTGAAATTGTTAGAGTTGCCGGGGTTGTTGTGATTTCCTCCGGGTCTCGGGTTTCCACGGTTGGGATAGGTCGAACGGTTCATCGAGGGTCTGTTGGTTCTCGGGGAAAATCCTGGAGATGGGTTGGGGAGGTACTTTGGGGTCTGATGGGTTCCTGGTTGATGCATCATGCGATTCTTGCGGTTCTCATTGGCTTGGTTGATCTTTCCTTCCATCTGGATGGCAGAGTCAACCAGGGAATCAATATCAGCAAAGGGGATATTGACTAACACAGTCTGCATCTCATCGTGCAGACCATTCAAGAATCTCTCCTTCTTCTTGGCTTCGGTGTCGATCTCATCCGGGGCATACCTAGCTAATGACAAGAATTTGTCACGGTATTCCACTACGGTCATCCTTCCTTGCTTAAGTTCTCTGAACACATCTATCATCCTCTTGATCAAACCCGGTGGCACATGGGTTCTGCTGAACTTGACCTTGAATTCCTCCCAGGTCATCATCTGTCCTCCGGTCATCGCACGAACACTGTTCCACCATGCCCTTGCATCTCCCGCTAGATAATGGGTGGCGAACAGAACTTTCTCGTTGGCTGCCACTCCGGCGACTTCTAGGTTATTTTCCATGGTTTGCAGCCAATCATCTGCATCTAGGGGCTTTTCCGACTTAGTGAAAACAGGTGGGTTGGTGTTCTGGAAATTCTTAAGCTTAGATCCATGGTTGTCATGGTTTCCGTGGCGTTGATTGTTGTGGGCTAGCTGGGCTATCTGTTGAAGGGTGGCTAAATTGGCTTGACGTTCGGCTCTTTCAGCTTCGCGGTCAGAAACCCACATTTGCAGGATCTGCAACATCGGGTCCGGGGATGAACCACTTCCTCCGCGTGACATCTGAAGATTGAGATAGATCATGACAAAAGAGGGAAATTTCTAAGGTTCAGGGCTTTGAAAAGTTTTTAAAGTTTGACTCAGATTTTCTAGCAACTTGCTTTTCATTCATTCATTCATAGCACACGATACAAACACACACCACAAAACAAGAAAAACAGATGGTTTTAAGAACCATTCTAGAAACTACAATACAGTGGGACCGAATACAACTCACTACGTTTGTGCACTAGCATAGTTGTGAGTTTTACTAAAAGTGATCTATGGTGCAAAATTTGATGTAAGCTTTGAAATAATTTTGGAGTAGCGTGAATTTTGATGAAAGAGTCCAAGAGGTAAGAATGAGAATAAGTTTTTGTAAATATTTGCTTCCTTTGGTTTTGAAACTAAGTTTTTGATTCAAACGTCCAGTCTAACTAGGGTCTGTTGGAATTATGCCCTAGAGGCAATAATAAAGATGTTATTATTATAATTCTTGTTCATGATAATGTTTATATTCCATGCTAGAATTGTATTAAGCGGAAACTTTAATACTTGTGTGGTTTGTGAACAACACCGTGTCCCTAGTATGCCTCTATGGACTAGCTCATTGATCAATGATGGTTAAGGTTTCCCAACCATAGACATGAGTTGTCAATTGATAATGAGATCATATCATTGGGAGAATGATATAATGGACAGACCCAAACTAAGCGAAGCAATTAGATCGTGTCATCGTGTTCATCTTTGCGAAGCTTTTCTTATGTCAAATATTATATTCCTTAGACCATGAGATAATACAACTCCCTGGTATCGGAAGAAAGCTTTGAGGTCATCAAACGTCATCCTATGAGAGGGTGATCATAAAGGTGTCTCTCAGGTGATCGGAAAGTGTCTGTTGGGTTGTATGTATCGAGATGGGATTTGTCCCTCCCAAGTCGGAGAGATATACTTCGGGCCCACTCGGTAATCGATATCAACACGGCTTGCAAGCATGTGGTTAAGGAGTTAATCACAAAGTGATATCGGATTACGGAACGAGTAAAGTACTTGCTGTGAACGAGATTGAACTAGGTATGACGGTACCGACGATCGAATCTCGGGCAAGTAAAATATCGCGAGACGAAGGGAATATATATATGGGATTGATTGAATCCTGGCATCGTGGTTCATCCGATATGATCATCGATGAATGTGTGGGAGTCAATATGGGTTTCCAGACCCCGCTGTTGATTATTGATAAAAGATCATGTCTGCATATTCTCGAACCCGCAGGGTCACACACTTAACGTGTCTCGACGCTAGGATAGATTGGATAATTGGTTTATGAGTTTTTGTTCGGAGTCTCGGATGGGATCCGGGACATCACGAGAGGTTCCGGAGTGGTCCGGAGAATAAGATTCATATAAGGAAGTGCAGTTTTTGGAGTTCGGAATTGTTCCAGGTTAATCGGTATTGTACCGGAAGCTTCTAGAACCTTCCGGAAGGGGACCAACGTGGACACACCTTCCGGGAGGGGGCATGGGCCTATGAGGGAGTGCCCTGGACGCATTGGGCCAGGGGCACAAGGCCCCATAGGGCCCAGCCGGCCAAGAGAGTTTTAAACTCGAGATAGACCTTCTAGAAGGGGGGTTTCCTTGCCCCCCACTCCTTATCCTTTGGGGCCGCCGGTTTGGGCTTGGGGGAGGGGCTAGGGATACGCCCCCCCCCCCCCCCCCTCTATATAAAGAGGGGTGGGGGCGCACCAACCCCCTACACCTTCCCCTCCAACCCTAGCCGCCCTGCTGCCCTCCTCTCTCCCTCCCGACTGCTTGTAGGCGAAGCCCTGCTGCAGAAATTCTCCACCAATTGCACCGCGCCGTCGCGTTGTAGATCCAACCGATCTCTCCACCATACTTGCTGGACAAAGGAAGGAGGAGACGTCGAGTTGATGCACGTGTGCATATCACGGAGGCACCTCCACTTGTGGTGCTAGATCAGATCGGATCGAGAGGAGGAGAAGTGAGTACGACTACATCACCCACGTTCCGACGAACGTTCCGCTGTGCGAATATTCAAGGGTATGAAGATCTAATCCAATCTCTCTCGTTGTTTGCATCTCCTAGATTAGATCTTGGCTTTCCCTCTGTTCGCATCCGTAGAAAATTTTGATTTACTATGCCGCGAAACCCTTTAGTGGTATGAGAGCTAGATCTATGCGTAGATGTGTTTCACGAGTAGAACGCAACATGGTTGTTGCGGGCGTTGATGTTTTCTGTTGCAAGCCTCTTGTTTGTGTTCTTCTTATGATGCGGGATAGTGAGATTGAAGCGGTCCAGGCCAACCTTACGCGACGTCGTTCGCGAGACCGGCTCCGCACTTGACGTGTGGCTTGTTCCACACATGCGGCTGGTGGATGTCAGTTTCTCTCACTATAGTTGTCATGGGATTAACACCGGAGTTTGGCAACCATAATATCACCGTTGTGGCTTTCCGCAGGTAAGAATCGTTCTTAGCATCTACTCCCATAAGCCACGTAAAACATGCAACAACAAAGTAGAGGCGTCTAACTTGTTTTTGCAGGGAGTGTTTTATGTGATATGGTATGGCCCAAGATGTGATGTGTATAATGTATGCGATGATCATGTTTTGTAATGTTTCACGACTTGCATGTCGATGAGTACACAACCGGCAAGAGCCATATGGTTGTCTTTATAATTGTGTATGACCTGCGAGTCAACTTCTTATACGCCATGTAATAGCTTTACTTTATCGCTAAGTAATTAGCAATAGTTGTAGTTGCTATTCGTGGTGGAGGCAATCATGGTGGAGTGATGGAGATCATGCCGGCACGCACAAGATGGACATCATTGCGCGAAGATTGGATATACCATGTCACATTAAAGTTATATGCATGTGATGTTTATCCTTTTATGTATCTTATTATGCTTAGATCGCGACGGTAGCATTATAAGATGATTCCTTACTTAAAGATCAAGATAAAAACTGTGTTCTCCCCATGTATGCACCGTTGCGAAAGTTCGTCGTGTCCAAGCATCACGTGATGATCGGGTGCTATAGACTCTACACTCACATACAACGGGTGCAAGCCAGTTTTGCACACGTGGAAATACTTGGGTCTAACTTGACGAGCCTAGCATGTACAGACATGGCCTCGGAACACATGAACCGAAAGGTTAAGCATGTGTCATATGAATGCTATGATCGACACTTCGTTGTCCACCATTGAAGCCACATCTCTTCTCGTGATGATCGGATTAGGTGTGGTGAATTTTGATCATGTTCACTAAACAACTTGAGGGATGTTGAATTTAGTGGGAGTTCATCTAGTAATTTGATTAAGTTGAACTATTTATCATGAACATAGTCTAAATTGTACTTGCAAATACTGTAGATCACATGGCCAAGTCCAACTTCAACTTCAACGTTTTTGCTGAGAAGGAAAAGCTTAGAAACAATGGGTCTAACTTCACCAATTGGTTCCGTAATCTAAGAATCATTCTCTCTGGCGGTCAAAAGGACTATGTCCTTGGGAAAGCGTTAGGTGACCCCCCTGCTGCAACTGCGCCGGCTGATGAGAAAGCTGTCTATCAGTCGCGCAAAGATGATTATGGTGTGATTAAGAGCACCATGTTGTTTGCTATGGAACCGGAACTTCAAAATCGTTTTGAAGACTATCCCGGGCCCTTTGAGATTCTCGAAGAGCTGAAAACCATGTTTCAGACTCAGGCCCGTTCTGAGAGATATGAGATCTCTGAGAAGTTCTTTAATTGCAAGATGGAGGAAGGGAGTTCCGTTAGTGAGCACGCCATTAAGATGACGGGCTACACTCAACGCCTTGAGCAACTGGAATGCACGATTCCAGAGGAGCTCAAGATTGACAGGGTTCTGCAATCACTCCCTCCCAGCTACAAAAGTTTTGTAGTGACTCATAATCAGATTGGTTCCACTGATACGATCACCGAGCTCTTTGCAAAGCTGAAGGCCGTGGAAGTGTACATCAAAAAGGATAATCATGTGTTGATGGTTAACAAGCCCACCTTCAAGAAAGGTAAGGGAGCAAAGAAGCCCTTCAAGAAGGGCGGCGGCAAGCGCACTGCCCCTGCTGAGAAGAAGCTCAAGTCTGGTCCTAAACCGGACACTGAGTGCTTCTATTGCAAGGACAAGGGTCACTGGAAGCGCAACTGTCCGAAGTACTTAGCGGACAAGAAGGCTGGCACCATCAAAGGTATATTTGATATACATGTTATTGATGTTTTCCTTACTAGCCCTCGTTGTAGTGCCTGGGTATTTGATACCGGTTCAGTTGCTAATATTTGTAACTCGAAACAGGAGCTACGGAATAGACGGTGGCTTGCGAGGGATGAGGTGACGATGCGCGTTGGCAACGGATCAAGAGTTGATGTGATGGCCGTCGGCACGCTCTCCTTAGTTTTACCTTCGGGATTAGTTTTAAACCTTAATAAATGTTATTATGTGCCTGCGTTGAGCATGAACATTATTTCTGGATCGTGTTTATTGCAAGACGGTTATTCATTTAAATCGGAGAATAATGGTTGTTCTATTTATATGAGTAACATCTTTTATGGTCATGCACCTCTTGTGAATGTTTTATTTCTTCTAAATCTCGAAAGGGATGAAACACACATCCATAACATTGAGGCTAACAGATGCAAAGTAGATAGTGATAATACTACTTATTTGTGGCACTGTCGTCTAGGTAATATTGGTGTAAAGCGCATGAAGAAACTCCATTCTGATGGACTTTTGGATTCTCTTGATTTTGAATCATTTGACACATGCGAACCATGCCTAATGGGCAAGATGATCAAAACCCCGTTCTCCGGTATGATGGAGCGAGAAACGGACTTGTTGGAAATCATACATACCGATGTATGCGGACCGATGAGTGTTTCGACGCGCGGTGGATATCGCTATTTTCTCACTTTTACCGATGACTTAAGTAGATAAGGGTATATCTATTTAATGAAACATAAATCTGAAACGTTTGAAAAGTTCAAAGAATTTCAGAATGAAGTGGAGAACCATCGTAACAGAAAGATTAAGTTTCTACGATCCGATCATGGAGGTGAATATTTGAGTTATGATTTTCTCACGCATCTTAAAGCAAGTGGAATCGTTTCACAACTCACGCCACCCGGAACACCACAGCGCAATGGTGTGTCTGAACGCCGGAATCGAACCCTATTAGGTATGGTCCGATCAATGATGTCTCTTACTGATTTGCCGTTATCATTTTGGGGTTATGCATTAGAAACCGCTGCATTCACTTTAAATAGGGCTCCATCTAAATCCGTTGAGACGACACCGTATGAACTATGGTTTGGTAATAAACCTAAGTTGTCGTTTCTTAAATTTTGGGGATGCGAAGCTTACGTCAAGAAGTTGATGCCGGACAAGCTCGAACCCAAAGCGGAGAAATGCGTCTTCATAGGATACCCTAAGGAAACTATTGGGTATACCTTCTATCACAGAATCGAAGGCAAAGTGTTTATCGCAAAGAATGGTTCCTTTCTTGAGAAGGAGTTTCTCTCGAAAGAAGTGAGTGGGAGGAAAGTAGAGCTAGACGAGGTTATTGAACCTTCTCATGAGTTGGAGAGTAGCGCAGCACCTGAAATTGTTCTAGTGCCGCCTGCACCAACAATAGAGGAAGCTAATGACAAGGATCATGAAGCTTCGGGCGATGCTACTACTGAATGTCGCAGGTCGACAAGGTCGCGTGCCCATCCTGAGTGGTACGGCAACCCTGTCTTGACTGTCTTGTTAGTAGAAGACAGTGAACCTACGAACTATGAGGAAGCGATGATGAGCCCAGACTCTGAGAAATGGCTAGAAGCCATGAAATCCGAATTGGGATCCATGAGCAAAAACCAAGTATGGACTTTGGTGGACCCTCCTAGCGACTGAAAGGCCGTTGAGTGCAAGTGGATCTTCAAGAAGAAAACGGACGCGGATGGTAATGTTACCGTCTATAAAGCACGGCTTGTCGCGAAAGGTTTTCGACAAGTTCAAGGTGTTGACTACGATGAGACTTTCTCTCCCGTAGCGATGTTTAAGTCCATTCGGATTTTATTAGCAATTGCTGCGTTTCATGATTATGAAATATGGCAGATGGATGTCAAGACTGCTTTCCTCAATGGCAACATTGATGAAGAGTTGTATATGATGCAACCCGAAGGTTTTGTCGATCCTAAGGATGCTAGTAAAGTATGCAAACTTCAGCGTTCCATTTATGGACTGAAGCAAGCATCTCGGAGTTGGAACCTTCGTTTTGATCAAGTGATCAAGAGCTTTGGATTTGTTCCAAATTGCTACGAAGCTTGCATCTACAAGAAAGTGAGTGGGAGCTCGGTGACGTTTCTGGTACTATATGTGGATGACATATTGATTATTGGAAATGACATCAACATGCTTAACGATGTGAAGAGTTATTTGAACAAGTGTTTTTCAATGAAAGACCTAGGTGAAGCTGCTTATATATTGGGCATCAAGATCTATAGAGATAGACAAAGACGCCTGATAGCTTTAAGCCAGAGTACATACCTAGACAAAGTTCTGAAAAGGTTCATAATGGATAAGGCAAAGAAAGGTTCGGTTCCTATGTTGTCAGGTAAGATGTTGAGCAAGGCTTAGTGTCCAGCTATGGTAAATGATAGGGAAGCTATGAGCAAAGTGCCTTATGCCTCGGCCATAGGTTCCATCATGTATGCCATGCTGTGTACTAGACCGGATGTGTCCAATGCTCTTAGTTTGACGAGCAGATATCAAAGTGATCCAGGAGTGGAACACTGGACAGCCATAAAGAACATCCTAAAGTACCTAAATAGGACTAAAGAAATGTTCTTAGTCTATGGGGGTGATGAACAACTTGTCGTAAAAGGTTACGTCGATGCTAGTTTTGACACCGACAAGGATGATTCTAAATCTCAGACAGGATACGTGTATATTTTGAATGGAGGAGCTGTGAGCTGGAGAAGCTGCAAGCAAAGCGTGATCGCGGGATCTACAGTAGAAGCGGAATACATGGCTGTTGCAGAAGCGTCAAGTGAAGGAGTTTGGATCAGGAACTTCATCACTAAGCTTGGCGTGGTTCCAAGTGCATTGGACCCACTGGAGATATTGTGTGACAACACTGGCGCCATAACACTCGCTAAGGAACCAAGATATCATCCAAAGACCAAGCATATCAACTGCAAGTTTCATATAATCCGAGATTATATAGCAGATGGAGATCTGAAGATTAGCAAAGTACATACAGATCTGAATGTCGCAGATCCGTTGACTAAACCTCTTCCGCGTGCAAAACATGATCAACACCTCAGTGCCATGGGTGTGAGATTGTTGCCAAATGTAAACTAGATTATTGACTCTAGTGCAAGTGGGAGACTGTTGGAATTATGCCCTAGAGGCAATAATAAAGATGTTATTATTATAATTCTTGTTCATGATAATGTTTATATTCCATGCTAGAATTGTATTAAGCGGAAACTTTAATACTTGTGTGGTTTGTGAACAACACCGTGTCCCTAGTACTCCTCTATGGACTAGCTCATTGATCAATGATGGTTAAGGTTTCCTAACCATAGACATGAGTTGTCAATTGATAATGAGATCATATCATTGGGAGAATGATATGATGGACAGACCCAAACTAAGCGAAGCAATTAGATCGTGTCATCGTGTTCGTCTTTGCGAAGCTTTTCTTATGTCAAATATTGTATTCCTTAGACCATGATATAATACAACTCCCTGGTATCGGAAGAAAGCTTTGAGGTCATCAAACGTCATCCTATGAGAGGATGATCATAAAGGTGTCTCTCAGGTGATCGGAAAGTATCTGTTGGGTTGTATGTATCGAGATGGGATTTGTCCCTCCCAAGTCGGAGAGATATACTTCGGGCCCACTCGGTAATCGATATCAACACGGATTGCAAGCATGTGGTTAAGGAGTTAATCACAAAGTGATATCGGATTACGGAACGAGTAAAGTACTTGCTGTGAACGAGATTGAACTAGGTATGACGGTACCGACGATCGAATCTCGGGCAAGTAAAATATCGCGAGACGAAGGGAATATATATATGGGATTGATTGAATCCTGGCATCGTGGTTCATCCGATATGATCATCGATGAATGTGTGGGAGTCAATATGGGTTTCCAGACCCCGCTGTTGATTATTGATAGAAGATCATGTCTGCATATTCTCGAACCCGCAGGGTCACACACTTAACGTGTCTCGACGCTAGGATAGATTGGATAATTTGTTTATGAGTTTTTGTTCGGAGTCTCGGATGGGATCCGGGACATCACGAGAGGTTCCGGAGTGGTCCAGAGAATAAGATTCATATAAGGCAGTGCAGTTTTTGGAGTTCAGAATTGTTCCAGGTTAATCGGTATTGTACCGGAAGCTTCTAGAACCTTCCGGAAGGGGACCAACGTGGACACACCTTCCGGGAGGGGGCATGGGCCTATGAGGGAGTGCCCTGGCCGCATTGGTCCAGGGGCACAAGGCCCCATAGGGCCCAGCCGGCCAAGAGAGTTTTAAAGTCGAGATAGACCTTCTAGAAGGGGGGGGTTTCCTTGCCCCCCACTCCTTATCCTTTGGGGCCGCCGGTTTGGGCTTGGGGGAGGGGCTAGGGCTGCGCCCCCCCCCCCTCTATATAAAGAGGGGTGGGGGCGCACCAACCCCCTACACCTTCCCCTCCAACCCTAGCCTCCCTGCTGCCCTCCTCTCTCCCTCCCGACTGCTTGTAGGCGAAGCCCTGCTGCAGAAATTATCTACCAATTGCACCGCGTCGTCGCGTTGTAGATCCAACCCATCTCTCCACCATACTTGCTGGACCAAGGAAGGAGGAGATGTCGAGGTGCTGCACGTGTGCATCTCACGGAGGCACCGCCACTTGTGGTGCTAAATCGGATCGGATCGTGAGGAGGAGAAGCGAGTACGACTACATCACCCACGTTCCGACGAACGTTCCGCTGTGCGAATCTTCAAGGGTATGAAGATCTAATCCAATCTCTCTTGTTGTTTGCATATCCTAGATTAGATCTTGGCTTTCCCTCTGTTCGCATCCGTAGAAAATTTTGATTTACTATGCCGCGAAACCCTTCAGGGTCTCCTTTGGTCAGGATGGCTCTGATACCAACTTGTCAACACTAGGATTTTTAATCCTAGATGCCTGTTATGCCATACATCGCAATCCCAGGATTACCATTTTTGCGAGACATAACAGATTTGGATACCACAGTACATCATCCATTACAAACCATACATAAGGTCTTACACAAATAAGGATCTCATGATCCAGTTCTTAATACAACTCAAGCAGTGGAAATACGTAATAATAACGGTAGCGTAGGCGAAGCTCCATCTTCGGGGTCACAGGCAATGCTGACGATGGGAGATGATCCTAGTTGTCGTAACCTTCCTAGGGTCCATCATATCACACCTAAGTGGGAACTTTTATTTCATATCACACCTCTGTTGTGGTCAAGTCAAAATCTCAATCCATTTCACAAGTCATTTTGAAAACATCTGACGGGGAATAGTATGGCCACTCCAACTGTCCATAACCGCGGACGCGTCTATTCGAATAGTTTGACACTCTGCAGAGATTGTACAGTTTCACCACAACATTCGATACATCCGTCAGGAACAAATCCTGAATTTACCATACTCAGTATGCGAATAATCAATCCTAACCTTTCAATTACATGCCCTAGTATAAGCTCCTCTCCTGTGAGTTTGGCCTCCCAACCATGACCAACTATCATCTTGGGTACTTCACAGGTGGACAATCTTCACAAGGTAGCCTCAGCTCAGACCTTGGCCATGAGGGAACTAATACTAAGGTATATAAGTTTCCAGTCAAGCCCTACCCAATTTTCGGTATTGTGGTTGTACGGTAAAATTGGAATGGTATCGCATCCAGACAACTATCAGTTTTATAAAGGGATAAGGCTCATGCCTCAACATTTTCATCACCAAAATTCGTCTGGTGTTCGGAAACACGTGTCCAAAACATTTCAATAGAATGATCCATCATTCCAAGGTTTTCATAACCATTTTCACCAAGTATTCCCATCTAAAGTTGATCAAGTTTTATGCTTAGCACTAGCATCTACAAGTGAGGGTAGGTACTAATGAGGGGTGGTAAACTAGTGGAGTTTTACTAAGTTCAATCTCATGCCTTAGGATGACATAAAGATTATCTAGCTTAGGCCAAGTTTTATACTCTTTATGCAACCTTCAATTATCTTTCTAATATCTATGATTTATTCCAGTAAACTCTAAGTAAGAGCTTTGATAAAGAAATAAAGTATAAAACTTGCAAGTAAAACTAGGATTGGGAATCATCAAATGTGTCTAACCAAGCATGCTTAGTGCATTGCATAGGTTATTTAACTCTAATAATTGCAAGTGTTAGCTTGCACATTCAACTAGTGGTATTAGGCTTGCATCGGTATCAGTATAAGCTTGCTAAATTGCAAGTGTTAGCTTGCAAGTATTGGCTTGCCTTGTGCAGAGCAGTGGTTGAAGTTCTCCTCGGCTTCTTATTCATAGTATCCTCCTTCTTCCTCGTATCCTTGGTCGGTACTAGCGTCTATAAATAAATATGAGGTACACAATCACCAAACAATACTTAACTATTTTAAATCACCACACAAAAGGGTCCTATAGATGATCTAGCATCATCACTAACATTACAAGATTAAAGCTTGGTTTAATTTCTTTTATTTTTAGAAAAGTAATTTCTACTCATTGAAAAACTACTTAAGGTTTAATATTCTCCAAACCAAACATGGGATCATGTTAACACATGTCATCACCACACATTTCAGTACATGGGAATGTGATTTAAAGTGGTGTCACAATTTAATAAGATTTAACCTTTTATTTTAAATAAAAATAAATGACTAGAAATGCCTATGTGGCATCCTTTTATTACTTGAACATTATTTCTGTAAGTAAACCCATATATTTTTATATATTCTGAAAGGTATGATCAAATGTGATTTTTGAGAGTTGGAATCAACTCAAAAGCTATTATGGTTTAAATTTGAAAAATGTTTGAATGCAGAAAGGCTTCTGACTTGTTATTTTTACCAACAGTGATCTACAGATTCAAATGATTTGAATCCAACGGTCTTGGATTCAGCATTTCCAGACCTTTCTAACAAAATTGGTTCCATTCAATTTGGTTCACTGAATCGAGCTGGGTTGATTTTTGAAACTAGGTACAGAACTGTGTTTGAATAAAAATGGAAAAATCCAATATCAAACGATTGGGCTGCGCGGGGACTGCTAATGGGCCGGACTGCTACGCACAGCGCTTACGCGGGCTGGTTAAGTTGCTGTCCCCACGCGTTAGTGAGACAGGGGGTGCGAAGCGGTACGGGGCAACGTGGTGCGTTGGATCTAGTTCTAATCCAACGGCTCTGGTTCATCGTCCACGTCGGGCAGCGCTGGCGAGACAGAACCCTAATGCGGCAGGTGGGGGTCGTCAGGGGCTCACCGGGGCTCAGGCGAGGGTTGGTAAGGCGGGCGAACGACGAAGTCGACGACGGCGAACCTCCTGGTACCGGCAGCTTCTCATGGGGCGGCTCTAGTCGCTGGCTTCCTTCTTCTCCAGCCGCGCCTGGCTTCGGCCAAGGCGATGCGCTGCTCGCCTTGCTTCGGGAACGGGGTGGAACGATCAGTGAGGAGAGGGGAGTGAGATGGTGTGCTCAATTCGGCTGGGGGTCGTCTCCTTTTATAGGCTCGACCGTGAGACCGAACGGAATGGGCAGGCGATGGTGGCGACATGGCTACGGGCTGCTAGAGGCATGACCGAGGGTGGAGATCGATCGGTGGTATCCTGGCGATGCTCTAAGGTGTAAATGCGCTTGTAGGAGCGGTGGCAAACAGTCAGGAACACTCGATGCTCTGCAAGGCAGAGGCGGCGTCTTCGATGGAGACCGGTGGCTATGGGGTACGGGCGGTGATATGGGCATGTCTGGCGTGTTCCTAGGATCATGGCGAAGCGGTGGGCACGGGCTGTGGTCGAGGGGCGAAGTGTGCACGCGTGCCGGGTGCGGCGCTCTAGGGCGGGCTCGGCATGTCGCAGTGGTACTGGGAGCGCGGCGTTCCTGGTGGTCCACGGCTTGCACTGGCTTGGGGAGGGGACAGGGAGTGGCGGTGAGGTGCTGGATACCTCCCAGACAAGGTTGGCAAGGCTAGGGTTGCTGCTAGCTGGCCGGCAACAATGGGGTGGCATGGTGAGGCTCGGCCTGCTCACCATTGATGGCAAGGCAAGCTCACAGTGGTGCTAGATGTTTACAAATGAGCTAGATGATCTACTAAAGACTAGTTGCAACCAGAGAGGGAACAAGTTAGGCCAAAACACTGCTCAAAATAGTGTTTGTGATTTTGTTTGATTTGCATCTACAAGGTGTTTGATGAAATGGCCGCATGAATTCAAGTTTTGAATTTTGAAAAGATTTTTGGTGGGTGTGCTAGGCATGTGCTGGTGAGTCTGTAGATGCTTGGGTTTTGAAAGTTGAGCTTGTTTGAGTGGTTTTTGAAAAAAGTGGGATCTTCCCATATGATATAGATTCAATTTTAAAATGTCATTTAAACTATGCATATGAATGTTTCTGGATGATCACAAGGTGGGCCTTGATACTTTTTATGAGTACTATCAAGGGGTGCAAATATCCAAACAAGTTTCTGTTAAGTTCTGAAAGTTAGAGATAGCCAAAGTAGGCATGGGAGTTAATTTGGCCAAAGTGACCATTCCCTTATTTTGTTTGTTTTGATTTATTTGTCTTTGGGAAAAGTGTGGGGATTGTTTAGATGATGTTTATTTCATCTAAGAATCATTTTACAAGCAAAGAAACACATAATCATGGCAATTCAAAAGAATCTAAATTTCAATACACACACATATGAATGCTTTCATATTTTTAATTTGAAAAGTTTTTTTAACCCTAAATTTGATGATTAAAGTTTGATGATCCACGTTTAGTATTTTTTGGATGTTACATGGAGCATCGCAACCTAGTTGATCACTCAGAAACGGAATAGTAACCTGCAACATAAAACGTAGCAGCCCCGAAGGGTCAATACTTGGAATGTATGGCAAGTAGAGCTATTAAAGGAGACAATAAACCTAGCATCTATATGCATATTTGGCAAGTGGAACTATTGCTAGCTTGCATTTGCAAATACCTTTGTCCTATTTTCATAAACAGTTTTGATTTTCTTTGAAAAGATCCCAAATAGATTAACCCATCAACATTAAAGCAATTATGAAATTAGAATGAGTGAGAAACATGTCATGAACTAAATATCAAGCAACTCCGATGTCTATAACCGGGGACACTGCTAATCGATTAGTTTATACACCCTACAGGGGTTAGTACACTTTACCCATGTGACTTGGCCAGCCCAGCTCGTATCACCACTCTCATATTGGGTGATGATAGGGATAAGTCCAAGAAGGAACCGTTCGGTAAGTAGCTCCCCAAACCCGACACGCACCGGTCCAACCTACCAAAATTCTACAACCTACTGAGTCCAACCAACCGCCCATTCCATTATTGGCACATGGTTGTACAAGTAAGCTACAAAATAAAGAAGCCAATCATTTTCTCTTGATACCTGGGTGCCTTTCCGCAATGATACCACCAAAATTTTAAATCCCATCACACCCAGGAGATTCATTGATTAAGTTGTTTTTAGTTTTCGCAAACCAACACATTTAGAAACAACTTTCAGTGATGTAACCCAGCCCTCGTTCATCATAGCATGGCTAAGCACATCTACCAACGGTGGCTCATCTACAGGAAATCCCTACCACATAATAGGACATAGCATAGCGATAGTACTTTCCTACACATGCATCTACAAAATACAAGACAATGCATTAAAAATAGTAGGACAACGACATGGACAAAGTAGCATCTACTTGCCTTGGTTGTAGTTGAAGTCGTTCAAGCACTCGTTGCAATCACACACGTTGCACTCCTCATAATATATCGATCAAACAATTGCATACAACATAAACAATAGCACATAGAGATCAAACAAATGCAACAAATGCATGCATGAGAATTTAATAAGTCACAATGGTTGTTACTTTAGTTCTCTAAACAATACTGAAGTATATGATGCATGCAAGAGGCCAGTTAATGCAATGAAGGACTTGTTATTAATAATTACTTGCCAATATAGGGTTTTTAATAGGTCTGTTGTAACGCTTGTTCTAACTGTCGAATTAAATTTTTTCTTGGGTTTACTGGATAGAGGACGTTAATACGAACCATTAGGCGTTGGATTCACCCTAATCGGAGTTATAGATCTTTTTGTATGATTTAAATAGTGTTTAATAGGTTTTAAATAATTCATATAGTTTCTGTTGCCTAAAAATCAAACTAAAATTATATCTGAAATCTCCACGGAATTGTGATTTTCTGAGCAGTATTCGAATTACTATGATTTTAATATTCTAAATAAGTCATTAATCTATTTATTTAATTGCTGTGAAACCTTACAATATTTGTCTGAACCATTTGCATATTGATGATCTACA
Organism: Avena sativa; assembly: GCA_916181665.1. Classification (NCBI taxonomy): domain Eukaryota; kingdom Viridiplantae; phylum Streptophyta; class Magnoliopsida; order Poales; family Poaceae; genus Avena; species Avena sativa. The sequence continues at coordinate 322,873,918 of OV702281.1, read as the reverse complement.
TGGAACCAGCTTTCCATCAGTATATCATTTATATTTTTGTGATAGGCAAATAATTTCTATGAATTTAATGATTTCTAAAGACATTAAAACTAATTAAATCACTATGGGGTAAATTATTCGCAAAGGCTAGATCCAACCAGATATTATTAATCTACATTATAGTAGCTTCAATTGGATATATTGTTCATATTTTTCGGAGTTAGAGATAATTTCCTATGAATTTATTATCCTAAAAGACCATTAAAACTAATTAAATTACTGCAGTAACCACGTACAGTAAAAGTTAGACCCAATTTGATATTAATATTCTACGCAATTTTTTGAATCCATTGATATATTATTTTCTATTTTCGAACATGTATTCAATTTAATATGAATTTTACAAATTCAATGTATTTTCTGCAATTTTTAATTTAAATTTAAACTAATAATTGACTGGCTTTGACTTTACTGAGGTGGCACTGACCAGGCATTGACGCAGATGCTGATGAGGCTTGACACGCGGCAGGCTCTAGTTGGCTCATATCCCTTTATTGATAAGCTCTAATCTTGACCGTCGGGATGAGATCCAGTGGCTAGGAGAGGAGATTGACCTGATTTTGGCTCAGAATAGACAAGAAATAGATCTGTGTTAGAGAGACAAATCCGTAGGTCAAATTGAAAAACATACAACATGAAAGTTGTGGGGAATCATTAGTCCTACATTCTCGCCAAAGGAATTTGGATTTGAAGAAACGAGCGCGAGTACATCTTGAAATTACACCGTCATATCTGAAATATTGCGGTGCGAAATTCTCCGGCTGTGGTGGATGAAAAGAGGTGAGGTTTGATGGTATTCAAAGATTTCGACAGGATCTACAACTTTCGTTTTTTGGCCGAAGGCAAACAACAAAGTCTAGATGGGTGAATAAACGAAATAAGATATAAGAGTTATAGATAATAAGATATAAGAGTTTGAATAGATAATAAGATATAAGGGTTTGAAAAATACTGGTTTGCATGCCTTCTAAAGAACCCGTGGGATTGATCCTCCTCATGTAGGCACGTCCTGGCTGGTTCGGTCCGGTGGGCCGACCCGTTAGTTTTTTTCCTTTTTTTTCTTTTTCTTTTCTTATTTATTTGTTTCCCTCATATCTTTTGCATACGAACTCCAAATGTCATGATTCTTGTTTCTAAATTTTCTAAAATCGAATAAATCATTATAGGATCATATTTGTAATATTTTTACTAGTTTACAAGTACTGGATTTATAAATCCTTGTATATTTTATTTTATCTATATCTTTATTTGTTTATATTTATTCCATAACTTTTTTATAATAGCTCCAAATGAGCTCAATTTTGTTTCTAAAATTTTGTAATATTTATTGGATCTTTTTAGGCTATAATTTAGCAATAATTGCTGCCTTAGCAACAGTGGGTTTTTATAAAGCCAATTTAATTCCCTTTAGGAACAAAGTAGCATATACTACTTAGGGTTTTAGTACTTTATTTATATTTAGGGATTTTTCTTGATGCAAATATGCAATGCAATGCAATGCTGATGAATATCATGCAAATGCAAAAAAAAATCTAGTCCCAATTTCTAAAATCTTGGGATGTGACATCATCACTCCGGATGAGATGTGAGCTGTACGGAAACCATCCTCAAAAATAGCCCAAGTCACATCCTCAAGGGGAGTGGTGATCTGAAAGTTGTCCCACCATGTTGCTGCTGGCCCTTCAAGCAGATAGGCTGCAAACCTAACTTTTTCCTCATCGGTGCAGCCAACAGTCACTAAGTCCTTGTTCACCGAACGTAGCCAGTCATTGGCTACCATTGGATCAGTTGTTCCAGAGAACCTTGCAGGCCTCAGTTTCAGAAATCTGGTGAGCATGTCAAGTGCTAGAGGATTGTTCTGATTGTTGTTGTTATTATTGTTCTGATTTTGATTTTGCACAAACTGCATCATCATCTGCATCAGTTGAGCTTTAGATGTCATCAACTACTGCATCTCGGGAGTGATGTTATTGTTGTTGTTTTGGTTGGGGTTGGCACGACGGGGAGGCATCTGTTGGTTTGATAGGGTTAAGTAATGATAGATAGATCTAAAGAAGTTCTAACACACAACCCAAAACAATCAAGTTCAATCAAACAATCAACAAGCAACTATTCACTCAGCAACTTATGTGCTTAACTCATGAGTTGAAGGAAACAACAAATTTTCTTAAAACAATCAACCTAGTATAGTCATACCTCATAGGTCAGTATGATCCATACACTATTATGATATCAATGTCTTAGATAGTTGGTAGGCAATGTAATGTCTCTTGGTTCTCATTTGTGGTCCTTAGTGATGTCCAAATTGAAGTCCTTGGTGAAACAAATGTTGAAGTCATTGGTCATGGTGGAGTCTTTGCTCATGGTGGAGGCTTTGTCCATCAAGTTGAAAAGAAAGAGATGTAGAATCAAAACTAAAAAGCTTGAGGAAAGAGTTTACAAGATTGTTTGTAAATAAGTTTTGGAACAGATACAACTCTTATTTTTCTAAGGGTTTTGTCCAATCCTAGGGTTACAATCCTACAGGCAACATAGTGCTCTGATACCATCTGTAGAGGTCCCAACCTGATAAGGTAGAGATCCCTGTGTTTACAATGCTAGTCCCTGGATCAATAGCTAGCATCCACGGTTTAAGATGTAATATGAAGAAACAAAGGTCATAATACAACTTTATAACCAGGAATAAAATAATTTATTGCATCTTACATAGCTCATTTGGCTATCTTATCACAATGCAGCAGAAATAACTATATAGCATGGAGTCCTTCATCCTCAAAGTGCCACAAGCAATCATGTTGGTTGTAGACTTGTAATCCTATTCAACACACTTCACTAACATCAAACAAACATGCAACATAATAAGTTACAGCCACAAGGGTCAATACATTTGAATTGTATTGGCAAGTTTCACTACTATATGGAAATAAGTTGGAACCTATCAATATATGCATATTTGGCTAAGTAGGGTTTAGGCTATCAATATATGCTCATTTGCAGAAAGCAATATGGTTTTATCCTATCTTTTCAAAATAGTTTTGATCTTTTAACAATCTTTCTGAACTCCTTGGCAAACTCCAAGTGCTTCTAATCCCTTATTGACACCATCAAGTTTTACTTTGAGATATTGGAATGTTGAGATCTTCCATAGCTTCAGGCCTTAGTTGCTCAGAGTTTTCCATAACCGGGGACACGACTAAGTACTTAGAATTTGATCTTCTGCAGAAGTTGTACACTTTACCCACATGACACAGTCTCATCTTGACGCCACTAGTGGCCGCTGGACAAGTACACACCAAATGGAGTACCGGCAGATCGAGAATGTGACAAAGTCTTTCCATAGAAGTCTGCCCAATACATTATGCTATCGCGTCTACCAGGCACCAATGTAAGGATATACTTCCAATACATAATTCTGGTTAACCTGAATAGATACCAATGCAAGGGTTTTCTACTATGTAATTGACTAAGCCAGAGCCCATTTAGCATGTGGCTGTACACGGAAGCCACTGTACGAGAAACAGGTTCAATCTCTAAGTTCCTGGGTGGTATTCTTCTAGTGCACACACGAGAGAGATAGCCAAAGATATGGTTCCCTTTGTTGCCACCTTATTCACAACTGAGTATCCACATTCCACCCAGGTGATTCATTGAGTACTTGTTTTATTATATAAAACATATATATTTTTCCAACACTTCATATAATCATAATATGGTATTCCACCCCGAATCTATAGCAGGTCTAAGCATACTATAACTACGATGTTTCCACTAAGGAAGATATAAAGGATATCCTAATAGGACATAGCATAGCATAGTAACATAGTATCCCTATCATGCATACTACAAAAATACCACTAAGTGTAATGAAAATAGTAGGACATGGATGATAGTGCCACTTACCTTTTTAGTTGGTGGTGTGTAGAGGTCCCAACCTGATAAGGTAGAGATCCCTGTGTTTACAATGCTAGTCCCTGGATCAATAGCTAGCATACACAGTTTAAGATGTAATATCAAGAAACAAAGGTCATAATACAACTTTATAACCAGGAATAAAATAATTCATTACATCTTACATAGCTCATTTGGCTATCTTATCACAATGCAGCAGAAATAACTATATAGCATGGAGTCCTTCATCCTCAAAGTGCCACAGGCAATCATTTTTGTTGTAGACTTGTAATCCTATTCAACACACTTCACTAACATCAAACAAACCTGCAACATAATAAGTTACAGCCACAAGGGTCAATACATTTGAATTGTATTGGCAAGTTTCACTACTATATGGAAATAAGTTGGAACCTATCAATATATGCATATTTTGCTAAGTAGGGTTTAGGCTCATTTGCAGAAAGCAATATGGTTTTATCCTATCTTTTCAAAATAGTTTTGATCTTTTAACAATCTTTCTGAACTCCTTGGCAGATCAACGATGACACTTGGCAGATTCTAATTGGAGCATACCCCTTCGTTTAAGTGATCTATGATGACCTTTAGATGAAGATCTAATGGTACAGGATGGCTCACCGGAAAAGCTCGCCGGAGAATTTTGCCGGACTTGCGGGCATGGGCTTGGCGTTGTCGTTCTCGTCGCTAGGGACATATCCGGAGTAGAAGAAGATGTGGACAGCGTAGAGGACGTCGAGGCGGTATTACTGGACGTGATTATGAGGTTGTTAGTCCCCAAAGATGACGGCAATCAATGGATGAAGCAACATGCGACGTTGGCGGCGCGATCAACTATAACAATATGATGAACAATCATGTCCTAGAGGTAGCCAACAACAAGAGTAGTCTTCTGGTAGAATGAATTGACAAGATTCTTACCGAGGACGATGCAATCTAGTGATAAACTCCAATTTTAGGCTAATCTTGGCATGGTTGGTATGGGCTCTACAGAGCTCCTCTCGAAAAAGTTTAGGAACGAAAGTGATGGAGGAGGACTAGAGGTACGCGTTGGACCTTTCGGTTCGTCTTGATATGGTCTAGAGAGGGAGATCGAGAGATGTATGACGATATACGTACGTTCGGTTCACGGTATTGATTTGAGTGATTAAGGCACTAAAGTGAGAAATTAATGGCCTGAATGAAACCTCCACTTGATTGTAAACATATTTCGTTTTGAAGTCGAGAAGAAACGATCGCCCAATTGATGAGGAGATGAAGAGGAAGAGGAGTAGCCATGGCTGTAACGTTTCACCTTGTACGTGAGGGAGGAGGAAGATGATCGACTCCTTGTCCGCTCAGTTTAGATGGGCCAAGGGCAGCCCAACAAGAAAAATGAAGGAAAAAAAGAGAGACAAGGGAGTTGGCCAGATATGGGCTGCTGTTGCTCTGTTTTTTTATTTCGAATTGTTTCTCCTTTTTATTTCTGTCTTATTTATATTAAATGATTTAACTTTCCAAATTGATTCAAATTTGTATTTAATCTTTTTGGAAAATTTATATAAAATATAGTTTGACAGTTCAACTAATTTAGAGTATTTGGAATATACTTTTTTTAATAAAGTATCATTCATTAAAAAAAATTAAGCATGGTACGTACGACGAGTTTCATTATTTTTTATTTTCTTTTTTTATAAAAACTATATCTTTTTACTTAGGACTCCAAGAAGGTTCAAACCAATTTCCTTAGCTTTATAATTTTATTTTTTATCATAATCACTCATTTAAGAATACTTTTATTTTGTTTTTATTCATTTTCTTATCTTGACTTTATTTTTCAACCTATATTTTATAAATTTCATATTATTTTATCTGGAGCTTCAAATAGAGTCAAACTAATTTCTATGGCTTTATAATTTTTCCCTTTATCTTTTTAGCTCACTTAGGAATTCTTTTGTATATTTAAATATGGAATATATCCAAAGTCTCATGTTGTTAAGTGGTCAATTCAATTTTGAGAAGAAAGTTATTTCTCTTAGTTTTAAAATGCAACCATGCAAGCTTCATGATTTTGAGGTTTTGAAAACATGCATCCAACTTCATAAACAAAATTGTTTTATTTAATTTTTGTTTTGAAGGAGTTATATTAAATAGTCATAAGGTTTTTGTTCCCACTGAATTTCCAAGACTTAGTTTTTTCATTTTGTTTAAGTTTTTCCATATTTCAAAATTTGCAAAATTTTGGGGTGTGACAGGCGTTGAGCGGTATTGTGCTCAATCCTTTCAAGGAGCCTCATGTTGTTAGCACGGTTGGTTTCGTACATGACCATGAGTTGAACCATGGACGGTGGTGGACGAAGGTTGGAAGATTCACCATCATTTGCAGCACCACGTGCATGAGCACGGGTACAGGCACGAGAGGTATCACCCATCATGAAAGAACAAAGAAAAGGTTAGACAAGGGATTCAAAGGAACAAGACGGAAAGATGAACAAAGAGTACTTGATATAAAAGTATCATCTTATCAAGCATGGTAGTATCAAAGCATACTAATGTATACACTAACCAGCTGACTTACAAACCATGACAATGGAATGCTAAAATCTTACACACCAAGCAAAACTGAGATATCTTGGAACTCTGAGAATAGCAACCAAGTATGGAGTATTTTAGAGAATCAACCCCAAAACCACAATCCTAAAAGTTTTGAGTTATAAGGTACGGAATGAAAACCTTTTCAAACCAAATAGGGTAAGAAAAACTGTAGCATCAGGAACACACCAGAGAAGGAGTAAAAAGAATCCTAGTCAGAGTTTCTGCCAATAATTTTGTCAACTTCTAGACTCAACATCGACCAATAAAAGGGTTTCCTACAAGCAGTCCTGCTCTGATACCAAAACCTGTAGCACCCTCCGGGATTAGTGTTAAACTAACCTCATATCTCCATCTAAGATAAGTTCAACTTCAAACACGGAAGATCACGGTATGATTCGGTAATATTACAGAACACAGGGATTCAACAGCATAGGTTTAAACTCTTAACAGAGTAAGATATTAGAGTTATTACAAACCATAGGTGATAGACCCAACATTACATCACACAGCGAAAGCAAATTATGTTGTTCTACACAACAATTTAGCAAAAGGCCTAAGAGGCCATAAATGTTGGAGATATGCCCTAGAGGTAATAATAAATGTAGTTATTATTATATATCTTTGTGTTTATGATAAATGTTTACATTCATGCTATAATAGTATTAACAAGGAAACCATTAATACTTGTGTGATTTGTAAACTTAATTTGAAGTCCCTAGTATGGCCTCTATACTTCACTAGCTTGTTGGTTGATTGATGATGTGGTTTCTTTGTCATGAACATTGAGATGTTATCAACAACAAGATCATATCGTTAGGAGAATGATATGGTGGACATACTCCTATAGACAAGCGTAGCATAAAGATCAAGTCATTTCAATAGTTCAATTGCTATATGCTTTCTGATACATAGTAACCTAATTCCTTCGACCATGAGATCATGCATATTGCCTTTACTGGATGGATGCTTTGATGTCATCAAACACCACACCGTAACAGGGTGGCTATAAAAGTGGCATTGGGTGTTCGGAAAGTATTGGTTGAAACACATGGATCAAGAGTGGGATTTGTCCATCCACATGACGGATAGATATTCTCTGGGCCCTCTCGGTGAAATGTCATCCAATTAGCTTGCAAGCATGTGACTTGGTCACAAGGGATCACATATCACGGGAACGAGAAAAGAGTACTTATCAGTAACGAGGTTGAACTAGGTATGCAGAGATACCGACGATCATGACCTCGGATAAGTAACATATCGTGAGACAAAGGGAAATTGGTATCGTATGTAAGTGGTTCATTCGATCGCAAAGTAATCGTAGAAATATGTGGGAGCCATATGAATTTCCAGATTCCTCTATTGGTTATTGTTCGGAGAAGTGTCTCGATCATGTCCGCATAATTCACGAACCGTAGGGAGACACACTTAAGGATTCGACGTTGTTTGAGTAGTTATGGTATTATGAGAAAGAGACCGAATGTTGTTCGGAGTCTCGGATGGGATCCGGGATATCACGAGGTGATCCGGAATGGTCCGGAGAATAAGATTCATATAAGGAAAGTCAAACGGCTAATTTGAAAGTCAAACTGCCAATTTTGGGAAGTGGGAAAAGAGGAGGATTGGTGGAGGCCGAATTGGGGGAGGACTCCTCCCTTGGCCGGCGCCCCACCAAGCCGACTTGGGGAGGGACTCTCCTCCCCATGGCGCAGCCAGCCCTCCCACCTATATAAGGAGGGGCAGGGCTCCCCTCCTAGTACACACAAGTTCCTATCCTCTAAACTAGAAACTAGACCTAGACCCCGGTTTAGAGCTGTTTCGGTTTAGAGCCTTCTAATTGGTTTAGAGCCCTCTAATTGGTGTGTCTAATTAACTAGACCACTAATAGCCTCTCTCATAAGCTCCACCATACTCGCACCGGCTTAAGGCGAAGCCCTGCGGGATCTCCCCTCTACCTCCGGTACCACGCCGTTGTGCTGCCGGAATCGCGAGGAGAGTGCTACAACCTCCGCTGCCTGCTGGAACAAGGGAGAGGAAGGTCTTCGTCGAGTACCGAACGTGTGACCGACTGCGGGAGCGCTGCGGGAACGCGGCGCCGGAAGGATCGTCTACGCAATCTTGAGATCGGAAAGAGTACGACTACATCACCCACGAGAATCTGCTCTCGTTAAACACTTTGGAATCTTCGAGGGTGAGTTATTCCATCGACTCGTTGCTACAATCTAGTAGATAGATCTTGGCTTGTTTGTTTGTATGCGATAGAAAATTTTTGTTTTCCATGCTACGAACCCCTACAGTGGTATCAGAGCCGTGTCTATATGTAGATCTGTTGCACGAGTAGAACACAATGGTCATTGTGGGCGTTGATGCTTTTATTGTAGATTGCTTTTTGTGTACTTTGCATCTTGCGGTATGTTGGGATGAAGCGGCCCGGGCTAACCTTACATGACATCGTTCATGAGACTTGCTCCACGTTTGACATGCAACTTGTATTGCATAAGTGGCTTTGCGGGTGCCTGTTTCTCCTAGCATAGTAAAGATCCAATTTACAACGGGTGATCAACAATGCTAGTATCAATGTTGTGGTTCTTGTTCGTAAGTTAGAACGACACTTATGGAAAGCCCCAAACCACGTAAAATATGCAAAGAAAGTAGAAGCGTCTAACTTTGTTTTGCAGGGGTGTGCAGTGATGTGATATGGCCATGATTGTGATTATATTTGATGTATGCAATGTTCCTTATTGTAAGTTGGCAACCGGCAGGAGCCATATGGTTGTCTTTAATTTCTGTTAAGACCTGCGTGTCTATTCAAAATAGTTGTAATAGTTGAAGCTGGTGGACGACAACCATGGAGAAGCGTCATTGACCTTGATGCTATGCCGGTGATGATGGAGATCATATTCGTGCTTGAAGATGGAGATCGGAAGCACAAAGAAGAAAGGCCATATCATATCACATATTATGAATTGCATGTGATGTTAATCCTTTATGCATCTTGTATTGCTTAGTAGACGACGGTAGCATTATAAGATGATCCCTCATGCACATAAATTTCAAGTTCTAAAGTGTTCACCCTTAGTATGCACCGTTGCCAAAGCTTGCTGCTTCGAAGCACCACGTGATGATCGGGTGTCTTTGATTCCGCGGGTGACTACAACGTAAGCAAGCCAGATTTGCTTATGCGGAAGCTAAGGTTTGTCTTGACGAGCCTAGCATGTACAGACATGGCCTCAGGAACACGGATCGCCGAAAGGTAAAGCATGAATCATATAGTAGATATGATGAACATGATGATTGTTCGCCATTGAAACTATATCAACTCTCGTGATGATCGGTGTTGATGTAGTGGATTTGGTTCGTGTGATCACTAAAACAATGTGAGGGATGTTGTTTTGAGTGGGAGTTCACCTAGTTTAATTTCATTAATTAATTTGAACTCAATTTGTCATAAACTTAGTCTAAACTATTGCAAATATGTTGTAGATCAATGGCAGCCCCTACCATCAATTTTAATGCGTTCCTAGAGAAAGAAAAGTTGAAAAACAATGGAAGCAACTTCGCGGATTGGTTCCGCAATTTGAGGATTGTCCTCACAGCTGGTAATTTGACCTATGTGCTGGATGCACCGCTAGGTGACCCACCTGCAGCTGATGCTACCGATGAAGTAAAGAATGTTTACCTCGCTCGGAAGAATCAGTACTCCATAGTTCAGTGTGCTATCTTGTATGGTTTAGAATCGGAGCTTCAGAAAAGGTTTGAAGAGTCAGATCCATATGATATTGTCGAGGATCTCAAATTAATCTTTGAGACTCATGCGGCAATTGAAAGTTATGAAGCTTCTGAAAAGTTCTTTAACTGCAAGATGGAAGAGGGTAGCTCCGTCAGTGAGCATGTGCTTAAGATGTCTGGGCACGCAAATAAACTTCAAAGTTTGGGTATAGTGATTCCTAATACTTTGGGAGTTTACCGCATCCTCCAATCACTACCACCAAGTTACAAGAACTTTGTGATGAACTACAACATGCAGAACATGAACAAAGAGTTGCCAGAACTATTTGCTATGTTAAAATCTGCAGAAGTGGAGATCAAGAAAGAGCACCAAGTGTTGATGGTCAATAAGACCACCAAATTCAAGAAAGGCAAGTCTAAGCAGAAGGGACACTTCAAGAAGGGTGGTAAGAAAGTTACCACGCCGACGAAGAGGACCAAGGCTGGACCCAAGCCTGATACTGAGTGCTTTTACTGCAAGGGAGAAGGTCACTGGAAGCGGAATTGCCCAAGGTACTTGGCGGATTTGAAGAACGGCAACATCAAGAAGAAAGGTATATCTGATATACATGTTATTGATGTGTATCTCACTAGTACTCGTAGTAGTGCCTGGGTATTTGATACTGGTTCGGTTGCTCATATTTGTAACTCGAAACAGGAGCTGCAGAATAAACGGAAGCTAGTGAAGAACGAGGTGACGATGCGCGTGGGAAACGGATCAAAGGTTGATGTGATCGCGGTCGGCACACTACCTCTTCATCTACCATCGGGATTAGTTTTATACTTAAATAATTGTTATTTGGTGCCTGCGTTGAGCATGAACATTATATCGGGATCTTGTTTATTGCGAGACGGTTACTTGTTTAAATCCGAGAATAATGGTTGTTCGATTTATATGAGTAATATGTTTTATGCACATGCACCTTTGATAGATGGTCTATTAATATTGAATCTCGATAGTGGATATACACATATTAATAACATTGAAGCTAAACGATTGAAATCAAGCGATAACTCGACCTATATGTGGCACTGTCGTCTTGGTCACATTGGAGTGAAGCGTATGAAGAAACTCCATTCCGATGGACTTCTTGAATCACTTGATTTTGAATCACTTGAAAGATGCGAAGCATGTCTGATGGGTAAAATGACTAAGACTCCATTTTCTGGTATGATGGAGCGAGCTACAGACTTATTGGAAATCATACATACCGATGTGTGTGGTCCAATGAGTGTAGCATCGCGCAGTGGTTATCGTTATGTTCTTACCTTCACGGATGACTTGAGTAGATATGGGTATATCTATTTCATGAAACATAAGTCCGAAACTTTCGAGAAGTTTAAGGAGTTTCAAAGTGAGGTAGAGAATCAACGTAACAAGAAGATTAAATTTCTACGTTCTGATCGTGGAGGTGAATATCTAAGTTACGAGTTTGGCGAGCATTTAAAGAAGTGCGGAATACTTTCACAATTGACACCGCCGGGAACACCACAGCGTAATGGTGTGTCTGAACGTCGTAATCGAACTCTCTTAGATATGGTTCGTTCTATGATGTCACTTACAGATTTGCCACTATCATTTTGGGGTTATGCATTAGAAACAGCCGCATTCACTTTAAATAGGGCACCATCTAAATCCGTTGAAACGACACCGTATGAATTATGGTTTGGGAAGAAACCTAAATTGTCGTTCCTTAAAGTTTGGGGATGCGAAGCCTATGTAAAGAAGTTACAGCCGGACAAGCTTGAACCCAAAGCGGAAAAATGCGTCTTCATAGGATACCCGAAGGAAACTGTTGGGTATACCTTCTATCATAGATCCGAAGGCAAAATCTTCGTTGCTAAGAATGGATCCTTTCTAGAGAAGGAATTTCTCTCGAAAGAAGTGACTGGAAGGAAAGTAGAACTCGACGAGGTTGTCGAACCTTCTCTCGAAATTGCGAGTAGCGCAGCACCGGAAGAAGTTCCTGTGGTGCCTGCACCAATAAGAGAGGAAGCTAATGATGGTGATCATGAAACTTCGGTTGAAGTTACTACAGAGCCTCGGAGGTCAACGAGAACTCGTACCACTCCAGATTGGTATGATTCCGTTATGAATGTCATGTTGGTGGACAACACCGATAACCCCGAGACATATGAGGAAGCGATGATGAGCCCAGATTCCAATAAATGGCAAGAAGCCATGAAATCCGAGATTGGATCCATGTACGAAAACCAAGTATGGACTTTGGTGGACTTACCGGATGGCCGGAAGGCTGTCGAGAACAAATGGATTTTCAAGAAGAAAACAGATGCTGATGGTAATGTTACTGTCTATAAAGCTCGACTTGTCGCAAAAGGGTTTCGACAAATTCAAGGAGTTGACTACGATGAGACTTTCTCACCGGTAGCGAAGCTAAAGTCTGTGAGGATTATGTTAGCAATCGCTGCATATTATGATTATGAGATATGGCAGATGGATGTCAAAACAGCATTCCTCAATGGAGACATTGATGAAGAGTTGTATATGATACAACCCAAAGGTTTTGTCGATCCTAAAGATGCTAACAAGGTATGCAAGCTTCAACGGTCCATCTATGGATTGAAGCAAGCATCCCGAAGTTGGAATCAACGTTTTGATAAGGTAATCAAAAGTTTTGGTTTTATACAAACTTATGGAGAAGCTTGTATTTACAAGAAAGTGAGTGGGAGCTCTGTAGCATTCTTAATACTGTATGTGGATGACATATTGTTGATTGGGAATGATGTAGACCTTCTTAATAGTGTCAAAGAGTATTTGAATAATAGTTTTTCAATGAAGGATCTTGGCGAAGCAGCTTACATATTAGGCATAAAGATTTATAGAGATAGATCGAAACGCCAAATATCATTGTCACAAAGTACATATTTGGACAAAGTTCTAAAGAGGTTTGGAATGGAAGATAGCAAGAAAGGGTTCTTGCCCATGTTGCCCAATACGACCTTGAGTAAAAATCAATGTCCGACATCGGCAGAAGATAGAGAAAGGATGAGTAAGACTCCCTATGCCTCAGCCATAGGATCTCTAATGTATGCCATGCTATGTACTAGACCCGACATCGCATATGCTGTTAGTCTAGCTAGCAGATATCAAAGTGATCCAGGAGTGGATCATTGGACAGCGGTCAAAAACATCCTTAAGTACTTGAGAAGAACTAAGGATATGGTTCTTTCTTATGGAGGTGATGAACAGCTCGTTGTTAATGGTTACACCGATGCTAGTTGGAACACCGATCCGGATGATTCTAAATCACAATCTGGATACGTATTTATTTTGAATGGTGCAGCAGTTAGCTGGAGGAGTGCAAAGCAAAGCGTTGTGGCGAGATCTTCAACTGAATCGGAATACATGGCTGCTTCGGAGGCTTCACAAGAAGCGATATGGATGAAAGAGTTCATTACAGAGCTGGGTGTGGTTCCAAGTGCGCTGGACCCAATGTCTATCTACTGTGATAACATGGGCGCCATAGCCAATGCGCAAGAACCAAGGTCACACAAGAAGCTGAAGCATATCAAGCTGCGTTTCCACGCTATTCGAGAACATATCCAGGATGGGGATATAAAGATTTGCAAAGTACACACAGATCTGAATGTGGCGGATCCGTTGACTAAACCTCTCCCGAGGGCAAAACATGACCAACACCAAACTGCCATGGGTGTTCGGTATATTACCATGTAATCTAGATTAGATGACTCTAGTGCAAGTGGGAGACTGTTGGAGATATGCCCTAGAGGTAATAATAAATGTAGTTATTATTATATATCTTTGTGTTTATGATAAATGTTTACATTCATGCTATAATAGTATTAACAAGGAAACCATTAATACTTGTGTGATTTGTAAACTTAATTTGAAGTCCCTAGTATGGCCTCTATACTTCACTAGCTTGTTGGTTGATTGATGATGTGGTTTCTTTGTCATGAACATTGAGATGTTATCAACAACAAGATCATATCGTTAGGAGAATGATATGGTGGACATACTCCTATAGACAAGCGTAGCATAAAGATCAAGTCATTTCAATAGTTCAATTGCTATATGCTTTCTGATACATAGTAACCTAATTCCTTCGACCATGAGATCATGCATATTGCCTTTACTGGATGGATGCTTTGATGTCATCAAACACCACACCGTAACAGGGTGGCTATAAAAGTGGCATTGGGTGTTCGGAAAGTATTGGTTGAAACACATGGATCAAGAGTGGGATTTGTCCATCCACATGACGGATAGATATTCTCTGGGCCCTCTCGGTGAAATGTCATCCAATTAGCTTGCAAGCATGTGACTTGGTCACAAGGGATCACATATCACGGGAACGAGAAAAGAGTACTTATCAGTAACGAGGTTGAACTAGGTATGCAGAGATACCGACGATCATGACCTCGGATAAGTAACATATCGTGAGACAAAGGGAAATTGGTATCGTATGTAAGTGGTTCATTCGATCGCAAAGTAATCGTAGAAATATGTGGGAGCCATATGAATTTCCAGATTCCTCTATTGGTTATTGTTCGGAGAAGTGTCTCGATCATGTCCGCATAATTCACGAACCGTAGGGAGACACACTTAAGGATTCGACGTTGTTTGAGTAGTTATGGTATTATGAGAAAGAGACCGAATGTTGTTCGGAGTCTCGGATGGGATCCGGGATATCACGAGGTGATCCGGAATGGTCCGGAGAATAAGATTCATATAAGGAAAGTCAAACGGCTAATTTGAAAGTCAAACTGCCAATTTTGGGAAGTGGGAAAAGAGGAGGATTGGTGGAGGCCGAATTGGGGGAGGACTCCTCCCTTGGCCGGCGCCCCACCAAGCCGACTTGGGGAGGGACTCTCCTCCCCATGGCGCAGCCAGCCCTCCCACCTATATAAGGAGGGGCAGGGCTCCCCTCCTAGTACACACAAGTTCCTATCCTCTAAACTAGAAACTAGACCTAGACCCCGGTTTAGAGCTGTTTCGGTTTAGAGCCTTCTAATTGGTTTAGAGCCCTCTAATTGGTGTGTCTAATTAACTAGACCACTAATAGCCTCTCTCATAAGCTCCACCATACTCGCACCGGCTTAAGGCGAAGCCCTGCGGGATCTCCCCTCTACCTCCGGTACCACGCCGTTGTGCTGCCGGAATCGCGAGGAGAGTGCTACAACCTCCGCTGCCTGCTGGAACAAGGGAGAGGAAGGTCTTCGTCGAGTACCGAACGTGTGACCGACTGCGGGAGCGCTGCGGGAACGCGGCGCCGGAAGGATCGTCTACGCAATCTTGAGATCGGAAAGAGTACGACTACATCACCCACGAGAATCTGCTCTCGTTAAACACTTTGGAATCTTCGAGGGTGAGTTATTCCATCGACTCGTTGCTACAATCTAGTAGATAGATCTTGGCTTGTTTGTTTGTATGCGATAGAAAATTTTTGTTTTCCATGCTACGAACCCCTACAATAAACAGAAGCGACGTCCATCCCATAGTCCTCAGGCTGCTACCTGGGACCCCCAACTACTCGTCGATGTCAACGTAGAAGCCACCTTCAGTTGCAACCAGATCCTCTGTAGAAAAATAACAATGGCGCAAGGCTGAGTACGAGAATATACTCCGCAAGACTTAGATAACCTAATAACTACATGCTCTGGCTAGAAAAGCTTTCTCTAGATTTATTTTTGTGGAAAGAAATATTTATTTGTAAACACGAGAGAGAAGAGTCTCGTCTACTCAGAATCTTTTTAAAAGGGATAAGATAGCGACTTCTTCATCTTGTTCATCACATCTTGATAACCACAAGCTTCATCAGAACCTCCTATCTAGGATCACCCCCTCGACCCAGAGGAAGCATCCTTAAGCACAAGTGGATCAACAAGTTTTTTCAAGGTTAAAGTTATCTGTGATCTTAGAATATGGTCACCAAGGGTTCATAACGCTGAACACGGATTTTGAAAAATATTTAACCCTACAAGGGTGTACAACTTTACCCACACGTACCAACCGACTCTTAATGCCAAATATTATTATCCCTCTTCCTTGGAAGGCCGGCAGAGGGTGGTTGACCACGACCTTTACCTTGCTTTCGCCGAGACCATGAGTCACGCAATAAGTATGATTCCGATGTAACGGGTCAAATCCCGAAGCCGGTACTTAAAGATGTGAGGCGAGGTTGGTTTACCAGGGGCTCCATCGACCCTAAGCAACCCGGTCCACGCTTCCATACCTGTTATGATGCACCTCCATCACCTCCTCTTTCAAAACCGTTTTCGATGTGTATGCCAAATGGAAAGCCCAAACTATGTGACTCATGGAATCTACTAGGGAAGTTAGTCACTCGAGGGGTTCCCAAGCCCCGTGTGGTTGTACGCTCGTCTCGGTTCCAAAGGCAAGAACTCAGTTCCTAGTGGTGGCGAGCATGGGACTATAAATACCACACCCAATGTGGCCTCCCATACAAGCCTTAGCATGTTTAGTTAACTCCTTCGATGATGTCACCATCTCCTTTCTTTCTAGATTCTTCGGCATCTCTGATAAATCATTCGGACAGATCAGACGTTGTTACTATGCATGGCTAAGTTGTCGATCACAGAAGCTTTAGCAACGCTCAAATGCCAGACCTAGGTATGCTAGGAAAAGTGGATCAGGAGTATAAGGCTATAAGAGGGAAACTATGCAGTAGATAGCTAAAACTAAGTACTGATAAAAGACCACATTAGAATCATATGCATCATAGCGATAAAGTAATATACTTTATAAAACATAGGTTCAGAATGAGAGGCTACGCTTTCCTTGTTCGTCAGTAGACAGGTATGGATATTCGGTGTTGTTGACTTCAACCTCGGGTTCGGTTCCTATTCGCGAAGAACCAAATACCGGAAAAGGGAAACCAACATTCAATACATGGAATAATGCAATGCGCAATCAATATGGATGATATGACAAGTTGAATTGCATTGAAATGAAACCCTAAGGCATGCTTGACAGTTTAAACGGGGTTCCGAGGGTTGAAAACCCTAACTCGGGAAAACTCCGGAAACACCTGTGAGGGGTTACTATGTTGTTCTAATTAAACCTATCATGAAAGTTGATTAGCAATGCATGATTATAGTGTAATTAGGTAGATCTCATTTTTCTAAACATTTTGATATATTATACATATTTTTATGACTTATAAATAATAAGTTATTCAATTTAAAAATTTATATCATTTTCTGAAATATTTAAACCTTTATTACATCAAGCTGACGTCACCCTATCCTAACCCTAATACTTTTCTCACCGATGCAGATATAACCCTAGTCACTGACGACGGGACCCAGGGCCATGTCAGCTAGCCACACTGGCCTAGCTTACGCAGTGCTGACGCAAGCGCCACATCTGGGCCACACGCGCCACGTCGGACACGACGGCGGGAACGTCAGGCGGTGGTCGCTGGCGATGATCTGGGCCACCCCAGCACGCGCGGGAGGGTGCGTTTGAAAGAGCACAACAAGGCAAACCTAACTATCCTAGCACCGCTAGTTATTGGTCGCCGGAGGGGAAGCTACGGCGAACGGCGGTGGCGGTGCTCGCAGGCGAATAGCGCGCGACGGCTACGGGAGGCTAGTAGGCAAACGGAGGGCGCCTTGAGCACCTCACCACGGTGCTCGTAGAAGGGTCGGGGAGGACAGGCGAGGCCGGAATCGACGGCGAGGAGCTCGTCAGACCTCGTCGGTGTTGAAGAAGAAGGGGTTGATTCGGCCGATTGGGGGCGTACCAACCCGATTCCTTCGGGGAGGAGGAAGCTCGCGTCCAGGCGAAGCTCGTGGCAGTGTCAGATGGGCGAGGGGAGGCCGAAGACAGTGGCTAGCCTGCGGCCATGGTGGCTAGGGTTCGGGCTTGCGCAATAAAGAATCAGCGAGATCGAGGGAGGGAGGGGAAAGTGGACAGGGAGGGCGAGGGCGGCGTCGCGGCAATCTTATCCTCCCCAGAAGCCCGTCGAACGGTGCAGCGCAAGCAGTGGAGATCGACGTCGCCATCGGGGACGAAGGCAACGAAACCGCTGAAGCGGTACGAGCCGGCTATTGGGCCCCGGGTGGGCCGACCTGGGTTGCTGGCTGCTGCTCTTGGGCGAGAAAGAGAGGAAAGGGAGATGGGCCATGGCCCAGCTGCGGCTGTTGCTGTTTTTTTATTTTCCAGAAGTTATTTTCTTTTTTTGTTTTTTTAGTTTTCTCTTTTGTATTTTCATTTGAGTTCTGTTTTGAATAATTCAAAATACAAGACTTTGTTAGAAATATTTTAAATATTGCAGGGGCCCAATTAATCCTTTTGGGCTCCAAACATTTTGTCATTTCAAAAATTCAAAACTATTTGAATGTGGTTTCAAAGAGAGGGGAAATTAGGGTTTTGGATTTACATTTAATTCAACACACTTGATCTTATGCATACATTTTATTGATTTAAATAGATGCATGCAATTCTTAAAAACTAATTACATATTTTACAAACTTGGGTTGTTACATTCGGCCTTCTAAACCCTAGATCGCCGGAAACCCTAGATACACCATAACTCGCACCGGCTTAGGCGAAGCCCTGCGGGATCTTCCCTCTACTTCCTACACCACGCCACCGTGCTTCCGGAATCGCGTGGGGAGAACTACAACCTCTGCTGCCTGGTGGAACAATGGAGAGGAAGGTCTTCATCGAGTACCGAACGTGTGACCGACTGCGGAAGCGCTGCCGGAACGCATCGCCGGAAGGATCATCTACGCGATCTTGAGATCGGCAATTGTACGACTACATCACCCACGAGAATCTGCTCTCGTTAACCACTTTGGAATCTTTGAGGGTGAGTACTCTAATCGACTCTTTGCTTCAATCTAGTAGATAGATCTTGGCTTGTTTGTATGCATGCAGTAGAAATTTTTTGTTTTCCATGCCACAGACCCCTACAGTGGTATCAGAGCCGTGACTATATGCAGATCTATTGCACGAGTAGCACACAATGGTCATTGTGGGCGTTGATGCTTTTGTTTTCGATTGCTTCTTGTGTACTTTGCATCTTTCGGGATGGTGGGATGAAGCGGCCCGGGCTAACCTTACATGACATCGTTCATGAGACTTGCTCCACGCTTGACATGAAACTTGTATTGCATAAGTGGCTTTGCGGGTGCCTGTTTCTCCCAACATAGTGAAGATTCAATTTACAACAGGTAATTAACAATACTAGTATCGACGTTGTGGTTCTTGTTCATAAGTTAGAACGACACTTATTGAAAGCCCCAAACCATGTAAAACATGCAAAGAAAATTAGAGGCGTCTAACTTTGTTCTGCAGGGGTGTCCTGTGATGTGATATGGCCATGATTGTGATTATATATGATGTATGCAATGTTCCTTATTGTAAGTTGGCAACCGGCAGGAGCCATATGGTTGTCTTTTAATTTCGTTAAGACCTGCATGTCTATTATTCAAAGTAGTTGTAATAGTTGATGTTGGTGGATGACAACCATGGAGCGATGCCATTGACCTTGACGCAATGCCGTGATGATGGAGACCATTTTCGTGCTTGAAGATGGAGATCGGAAGAACAAGAAGAATGTCCATATCATATCACATATTATGAATTGCATGTGATGTTAATCCTTTTAGGCATCTTGTATTGCTTAGTTCACGATGGTAGCATTATAAGATGATCCCTCTCACAAAATATCAAGTTATAAAGTGTTCATCCTTAGTAAGCACCGTTGCTAAAGCTCGTTGTTTCGAAGCACCACGTGATGATCGGGTGTGTTAGATTCTGCGAGTGTATACAATGGGAGCAAGCCATATTTTCTCATGCGGAAGCTAAGGTTTGATCTTGACGAGCCTAGCATGTACATACATGGTCTCGGAACACGGATCACCGAAAGGTAAAGCATGAGTCATATAGTAGATATGATGAACATGTTGATTGTTCGCCTTTGAAGCTACATCATCTCTCGTGATGATCGGTTTTGATGTGGTGGATTTGGTTCATGTAATCACTAAAACAATGTGAGGGATATTGTTTTCAGTGGGAGTTCAACAGCAATATGATTAAAAGTTGAACACTATTTATCATAAAGTAAATCAAAGTGAATGTGCATAGTTGTTGTAGTCATTGGCATCCGTTTACCACCTTGCGCTTAGTTATAATTGAGATAATAGAACTACAAAATTCTGGTTAGTTACTTTACGAACTGGTATCGTATTGTTTTGAAGTGTTAATCTAAAGTTTAAAAGTCCCATTGCAAACTTTCAGTAAGTTTCGATTACTCCGTGAAGTTTAATAGTTGGTATTAAATCAAGAGTAACAATTCCAGTGTTAGTATATAAGTATCATGTTTGTCTCCATGATTCTTGATATTCAAAAGATCGTTTTAATATCAAGGTAATCTAGGAGTTGAAAGAGTTGTTTTAGAAACCATCATGTGTGGAAGATATTGCGATATCTGAAATGATGTTTTGGTTACAACATGATAAAGTATAATATGGCAAAGTTTATGTTCTCATATTTGATGAGAATTTACAAAAGGTTGGAGACACTAGTTGTCCTAATCCTCAAAAGGTATTGGAGAGCAACATTATACTCGTGATTCATCGTAATAAGCTAAAGTAGCTTGATCATGAATAGTTCCATGATAAGGATGAATATTTGATGTAGGTAAAATGTTTGCTACACTAAAAGATTACTACAGGATGGAATTTGAAAGAACACCAAACATTTGATGATGGTGATCTACTTCAAAGTGCAAGCCCAAAGACATTGGTATTTAACTATACACGCTTTGGACTATGTGTCATGTGAATGGCTCCAATATTGATGTTGATAGATTCTTTCAAATAGAAAAGGAAATACTAAAAGAGAATCTCATAAATATATGGCAGAAAAGAAAAGACTAGAATTATTTAGCTTAGGTATATAGAGGATATACGTGTTATGGCTGTATTCTTTGCTTGTTAAACAATGTGGTTCTTAAGTATTGGATACTGAATTTATTGGTGTGAATCGTCATATGAAACAACACAATTCATGAACTGCAATGGCCTAGGTAACTAGCAAGCTAATATATGATGATGTTCATCGAGAACAAAAAATGTATTGATGTGTTTCTCATTGACATAAAAGCTTGCCTTCAAGATTTGTTTGATCGGCAAAAGCGTTGTTCAAATAATTGCCGCAATCCATAAAAGATGGATGATTTACAAATATCTTTGGATAAATCACATCCATAAAATAAATGCTAAAAATGACGAAATACAATTGATTGAAAGATCACTTAGGAAGTGACATCACCGTTTAAATTATATTGGAAAGCAAAACACGAAGAAACTCCATGTGGATGGAATTTTGGAGTCTTTTGATTTTTGATCAAATGACGCTTGTGAAACTTTCCTAGAGATAATTAAACTCCGTTCATAGGCCAAAAGGGAACGAATGACTAGATTATTGGAATTTGTATATCAATGATGTATGAAGTCCATTACGTGTAGTCAAGAGCGATGGATTTCAACTTCATATGCTTTCTCCGAAAATTTGAGTGAATATATGAATATTTACTTAATGAGGATGAAGTGTGAAACATTTGAAAAGTTCAAATACTTTCAAGATGAAGTGCAAAATCAATGTAACAAGAAAATAAAGAATTTATGATAGGATCATAAAGGAAGACATTTGAGTTACAAGTTTAGCATAATACCTTAGATTTGAGGGATCGTTCCGTGAATTTGCATTTCCCAAAACACCATAAGAGTATGGAGCGTTCGAGATATGTAATGAAACCTTGTATGACATGGTAAGATCAAAGGCGTAAATTATAAAACTGCAATTACATTTTAAGATTAAAGCTTTAGAGACTACCGTTTTTCCACTAAAAGAGCTCTATCATAATCCGTTGAAATGACACCATATAAAGTTATGGTTTGGTATGCATGAGTAAAATGTTTACAACCAAAGTCGGATGAGCATGTCTTTGTAGGTTATTTCGGATAATCATTGGGTACTCCTCCATAACACCAAATACAAAAATGTTTTTTGCTTAGAACGTCAAGTTTCTTTGAGAAAGGAAATTTCCGTGAAAAGTTAAGTGGGAGGACAATAGAACTTTGATAAGGTTAAAAGAACCTTAGCTATATGTGCAAAGTTGTGCAGCGCCGAAAAGTGTTCCGGAGGCAACAACAATGCTCATGGCTCACGTGCCTCAAAGGTTGTGGTCACAGAGGTCTAAGTTCCTATTGAACCAAGTAGGTCGGGTAAACAATCAAATACCAAGATTTGAGAGTTAAATCATTATTTGACAATAATGATCCGACTACATGCAAATAAGCGATGATGGTACCTGACTCCGTCAAATGGTTTGAAGCCATAAAATCCGTGGTAGTTCCATATACGAGAGATCAAGCTTTGAACTTGAAAGACCCTCTGAAAAGGTGCAAGACCCTACAATCGTATTTGGATCTATAAAGAAATAGACATGGATGTTTCACATCTATGAAATTATCAACATGTCAGGAAAGAGTTCACGACAATATTCAAATAGTTGACTATGACAAGATCCGATCTTTCATTAAGCGATATTTAGTCTAGACGGATTAATGTAGCAACCCCTATATATAATTTTGTTATGTGGTAGTTGAATAAACAAAACAAGTTCTTCTAATAGAATGGTTACCTAGAACGTGTGCATGACACGGTCCAAAGGGTTTTGTTAATTCAAAGGATGCTAAAAGCATATGCAAACTTCAATGGTTGAAATAAGCATCGCGGAGTTGGAATCTTCACTATGATGAAACTGTTAAAAGAGTTTAATTTCATCGGAGACGATGAAGATGCTTGCATTTGCAAGAAATGAAGTGGGAGCGCTAAGACATGTTTCTATTACATTATGTGGAAGCCATATTGTTGATTGGAAATGATGTACCTATTTATTGACACAGGTTAAGAATTTCATCTCAATGAAGGCTTAGGCAGAACCCGAATATTTGGCATCAATGTCTATATGGATAAATTGTGACGCCAATATGGTTGTGCCAGAAGTACATAGATGATATATTGAATGAGTTCAATATATAAACTACAATAAAGGTTCTTGTTGCACAGGAAGGATTGAATAAAGATTTAAGTATTTTTGATACTTGATAGATAAAATCACAAAGAGTATTTTATCAATCATGTTGTGATGTGTACAAATCAAGATATGTCCTATGCTCTAAATGTTATGAGCGTATACCAAAATAATTCATAAGATGATTATTGGACGATAGTAAAGATATTCTTATGATCTTTTAGAAGAACTAAGAATATATTATTTTGTAGAAGTGACAAATAGATAGTTAGTTCATTGTAAAAGTATTACATTGATACTAGTTTTGTCACAAAGTATATATTAAGTTTATCTCAATCTAAACTAAGGGTGGCACAATATGATGGAAAGTAAGTTCCATAATGGATTTGGATGAGTTTCAAAGTTAAGACATTGTGACAGATACTACAACAAAAGGCTAAGTATATGACTGTTATTATAGCAGCAAAAGAGGGCATTTGTGTCAAGTAGTTTGTTATCAAACTAGGTGTGGTTCACAGCGGGATAGTACTATGAAGATATATTGTATGACAATATTATCAACATGTTTTAACCCCAAGGAACTAAAGGTCTCACCAAAGGACCAAATTTATACAAAGCCATCTCATTAGAGAATGAGTGATGCGTAGAGATGAAAAGACATGCAATTACACACGGACCTGAAAGTGTCGGATCCGGAGATCAGTTGACCACTAGAAATATTGTAAATACAACACCGGAAAGCCATAGGTGTTTAATGCACAAAGGTTTGAAAATAGATTATTGACTCTAGTGCAAGTGGAAGACTGTTGGAGATATGCCCAAGAGGCAATAATAAAGTGGTTACTATCATATCTTCATGCTTATGATAAATGTTTACATACCATGCTATAATTGTATTAACCGGAAAGATTAATACTTGTGTGATTTGTAAATATAAAAGAGTCCCTAGTAAAGCCTTTGTTAAACTAGCTTGTTGGTTAATATATGATCATGGTTTTTGATCATGAACATAGAGATGTTATTAACAACAGGGTCATATCATTACGAGAATGATGTGATGGACATACTCCTATAGTTAAGCGTAGCATAAAGATCAAGTCATTTAATATAGTTCATTTGCTATAAGCTTTCTGATATATTGTAACCTAATTCCTTCGACCATGAGATCATGCTAACCACCATCACTGGAAGGATGCTTTGATGACATAAAACACCACACCGTAACTGGGTGGTTATAAAGGTGGCATTGAGTGTTCGGAAAGTATGTGTTGAGGCACATGGATCAAGAGTGGGATTTGTCCATCCATATGACGGATAGATATACTCTGGGCCCTCTCGGTGGAATGCCATCCAATTAGCTTGAAATCATGTGACTGGCTCACAAGGGATCACATATCACGGGAACGAGAAAAGAGTACTTATCGGTAACGAGGTTGAACTAGGTATGCAGAGATACCGACGATCAAACCTCGGATAAGTAAACTATCGCGAGACAAAGGGAAATTGGTATCGTATGTAAGTGGTTCATTCGATCGCAAAGTAATCGTAGAAATATGTGGGAGCCATTTTAATTTCCAGATTCCTCTATTGCTTATTGATCGAAGAAGTGTCTCAGTCATGTCCGCATAATTCACGAACCGTAGGGAGACACACTTAAGGATTCGATGTTGTTTAGTAGATATGGAATGTAAGTAGGGAAAACTAAATGTTGTTCGGAGTCTCGGATGGGATCTGGGATATCACGAGGAGATCCGGAATGGTCCGGAGAATAAGATTCATATAAGGAAAGTCTGATTCCGAAGTTCGGGAATGATTTTGATGTTTTCATCGGAGAGGTTCTAGAAGGGTCTAGAAGGTTCACCGGACCGGAAGGGGAATGGTCCATGAATGTGTCATGGGTAAGTGGAATGATTGGATCATGTCATAGGTCACTTGGTTGGGCATTTGCGAGAGAGAATTAAGGCTCTAAATTGAAAGTCAAAAGGGAGGTTTGAAAAGTCAAACTGGATCAATAGTTTCCTAGTGGAAGAAGGAAAGAGTCCTTCCTTCTATCCATCTTGGGTTTGGGTATGGATTCAAACTCCTCTCTCCCAAGGCTGCCCTCCTCTCATAAATAGAGGGGGAGGGCTGCCCCAAGACCACAACACCAAGCCCTCCTCACCCGTGCGCCGCCGCCGCCCTGCGCCGCCACGCCGCCGCCGGCCCGTCGCCATCGCCCTGGCCGCCGCCGACACCTCTTCTCTCCGGACTTCTAAACCCTAGATCGCCGGGAACCCTAGATCCACCATAACTCGCACTGGCTTAGGCGAAGCCCTGGGGGATCTTCCCTCTACTTCTGACACCACGCCATCGTGTTGCCGGAATCGGGTGGGGAGAACTACAACCTCCGCTGCCTACTAGAACAAGGGAGAGGAAGTTCTTCATCGAGTACCGAACGTGTGACCGACTGCAGGCGAGTACTCTAATCAACTCTTTGCTTCAATCTAGTAGATAGATCTTGGCTTGTTTGTATGCATGCGGTAGAATTTTTTAGTTTTCCATGCTACAGACCCCTACAGTGGTATCAGAGCCGTGTCTATATGCAGATCTGTTGCATGAGTAGAACACAATGGTCATTGTGGGCGTTGATGCTTTTGTTGTCGATTGCTTCTTATGTACTTTGCATCTTGCGGGATGGTTGGATGAAGCGGCCCGGGCTAACCTTAGATGACATCGTTCGGGAAATAAAAAAACAGCAATTGTACCGGAAGGATCGTCTACACGATCTTGAGATCGGCAATTGTTGTAGGGGTTCGTAGCATGGAAAACAAAAAATTTCTATCGCATACAAACAAACAAGCCAAGATCTATCTACTAGATTGTAGCAACGAGTCGATGGAATAACTTACCCTCGAAGATTCCAAAGCGTTTAACGAGAGCGGATTCTCGTGGGTGATGTAGTCGTACTCTTCCCGATCTCAAGATCGTGTAGACGATCCTTTTGGCGCTGCGTTCCGGCAGCGCTCCCGCAGTCGGTCACACGTTCGGTACTCGACGAAGACCTTCCTCTCCCTTGTTCCAGCAGGCAGCGGAGGTTGTAGCACTCTCCTCGCGATTCCGGCAGCACAACGGCGTGGTACCGGAAGTAGAGGGGAGATCCCGCAGGGCTTCTCCTTAAGCCGGAGCGAGTATGGTGGATTATGAGAGAGGGCTATTAGTGGTCTAGAGATTAGACACACCAATTAGAAGGCTCTAAACCGCAGGCTAAAGCAATTAGAAGCTCTAAACCAAACGGCTCTAAACCTGAGATTAGAGGTGGAAACTTGTGTGTCTCAAGGAGGAGCCCTGCCCCTCCTTTTATGGGTGGAGGGGCCTTGGCGCGCCAGGGGAGGGAGGGAGTCCCTCCCCAACTCGGCCTAGGGCTGGGCGCCGGCCTGGAGGAGTTGGACTCCTCCTCCAAGTTGGTTCCAACTCCTCTTGCTTGTTTCCCACAGTTTCCTGTTTCCCACAGTTTCCTGTTTTAGCCGTTTGACTTTCAAACTGGCAATTTGACTTTCATGTTTTTGGAACAGCAAGAACACTTAGTACATGATGCAATCATTCAATGACACACTCATGTACCCCCCCCCCCCCGGAGTGCCGGACAATCCGGAACCTTCTAGAACATTCCCGATGAAAACACCGGAATCATTTCCGAACTCCGAAACGGGACTTTCCTTATATGAATCTTATTCTCCGGACCATTCCGGATCACCTCGTGATATCCCGGATCCCATCCGAGACTCCGAACAACATTCGGTCTCTTTCTCATAATACCATAACTACTCAAAACAACGTCGAATCCTTAAGTGTGTCTCCCTACGGTTCGTGAATTATGCGGACATGATCGAGACACTTCTCCGAACAATAACCAATAGAGGAATCTGGAAATTCATATGGCTCCCACATATTTCTACGATTACTTTGCGATCGAATGAACCACTTACATACGATACCAATTTCCCTTTGTCTCACGATATGTTACTTATCCGAGGTTATGATCGTCGGTATCTCTGCATACCTAGTTCAACCTCGTTACTGATAAGTACTCTTTTCTCGTTCCCGTGATATGTGATCCCTTGTGAGCCAGTCACATGCTTGCAAGCTAATTGGATGACATTTCACCGAGAGGTCCCAGAGAATATCTATCCGTCATTTGGATGGACAAATCCCACTCTTGATCCATGTGTCTCAACCAATACTTTCCAAACACTCAATGCCACCTTTATAGCCACCCAGTTACGGTGTGGTGTTTGATGTCATCAAAGCATCCATCTGGTAAAGGTGATATGCATGATTTCATGGTCGAAGGAATTAGGTTACTATGTATCAGAAAGCATATAGCAATTGAACTATTGAAATGACTTGATCTTTATGCTACGCTTATCTATAGGAGTATGTCCACCATATCATTCTCCTAACGATATGATCTTGTTGTTGATAACATCTCAATGTTCATGATAGGGAAACCACAATCATTTATCAACCAACAAGCTAGTGAGGTATAGAGGCTACACTAGGGACTTCAAATTAAGTTTACAAATCACACAAGTATTAATGTTTCCCTGTTAATACTATTATAGCATGAATGTAAACATTTATCATAAACACAAAGATATAATAATAACTATATTTATTATTGCCTCTAGGGCATATCTCCAACAGTCTTCCACTTGCACTAGAGTCATCTAATCTAGATTACATGGTAATATACCGAACACCCATGGTAGTTTGGTGTTGGTCATGTTTTGCCCTCGGGAGAGGTTTAGTCAACGGATCCGCCACATTCAGATCTGTGTGTACTTTGCAAATCTTTATATCCCCATCCTGGATATGTTCTCGAATAGCGTGAAAACGTAGCTTGATATGCTTCAGCTTCTTGTGTGACCTTGGTTCTTGCGCATTGGCTATGGCGCCCATGTTATCACAGTAGATAGACATTGGGTCCAGCGCACTAGGAACCACACCCAGCTCTGTAATGAACTCTTTCATCCATATCGCTTCTTGTGAAGCCTCCGAAGCAGCCATGTATTCCGATTCAGTTGAAGATCTCGCCACAACGCTTTGCTTTGCACTCCTCCAGCTAACTGCTGCACCATTCAAAATAAATACGTATCTAGATTGTGATTTAGAATCATCCGGATCGGTGTTCCAACTAGCATCGGTGTAACCATTAACAACGAGCTGTTCATCACCTCCATAAGAAAGAACCATATCCTTAGTTCTTCTCAAGTACTTAAGGATGTTTTTGACCGCTGTCCAATGATCCACTCCTGGATCACTTTGATATCTGCTAGTTAGACTAACAGCATATGCGATGTCGGGTCTAGTACATAGCATGGCATACATTAGAGATCCTATGGCTGATGCATAGGGAGTCTTACTCATCCTTTCTCTATCTTCTGCCGATGTCGGACTTTGAGTTTTACTCAAGGTCGTATTGGGCAACATGGGCAAGAACCCTTTCTTGCTTTCTTCCATTCCAAACCTCTTTAGAACTTTGTCCAAATATGTACTCTGTGACAATGATATTTGGCGTTTCGATCTATCTCTATAAATCTTTATGCCTAATATGTAAGCTGCTTCGCCAAGATCCTTCATTGAAAAACTATTATTCAAATATTCCTTGACACTATTAAGAAGGTCTACATCATTCCAATCAACAATATGTCATCCACATATAGTATTAAGAATGCTACAGATCTCCCACTCACTTTCTTGTAAATACAAGCTTCTCCATAAGTTTGTATAAAACCAAAACTTTTGATTACCTTATCAAAACGTTGATTCCAACTTCGGGATGCTTGCTTCAATCCATAGATGGACCGTTGAAGTTTGCATACCTTGTTAGCATCTTTAGGATCGACAAAACCATTGGGTTGCATCATATACAACTCTTCATCAATATCTCCATTGAGGAATGCTGTTTTGACATCCATCTGCCATATATCATAATCATAATATGCAGCGATTGCTAACATAATCCTCACAGACTTTAGCTTCGCTACTGGTGAGAAAGTCTCATCGTAGTCAACTCCTTGAATTTGTCGAAACCCTTTTGCGACAAGTCGAGCTTTATAGACAGTAACATTACCATCAGCATCTGTTTTCTTCTTGAAAATCCATTTGTTCTCGACAGCCTTTCGGCCATCCGGTAAGTCCACCAAAGTCCATACTTGGTTTTCGTACATGGATCCAATCTCGGATTTCATGGCTTCTTGCCATTTATTGGAATCTGGGCTCATCATCACTTCCTCATATGTCTCGGGGTCATCGGTGTTGTCCACCAACATGACACTCATAACGGGATCATACCAATCTGGAGTGGTACGATTTCTCGTTGATCTCCGAGGCTCTGTAGCAACTTCAACCGAAGTTTCATGATCACCATCATTAGCTCCCTCTCTAATTGGTGCAGGCATCACAGGAACTTCTTCCGGTGCTGCGCTACTCGCAATTTCGAGAGAAGGTTCGACAACCTCGTCGAGTTCTACTTTCCTTCCAGTCACTTCTTTCGAGAGAAATTCCTTCTCTAGAAAGGATCCATTCTTGGCAACGAAGATTTTGCCTTCGGATCTATGATAGAAGGTATACCCAATAGTTTCCTTCGGGTATCCTATGAAGACGCATTTTTCCGCTTTGGGTTCAAGCTTGTCCGGCTGTAACTTCTTTACATAGGCTTCGCATCCCCAAACTTTAAGGAACGACAATTTAGGTTTCTTCCCAAACCATAATTCATACGGTG
Source organism: Avena sativa (assembly GCA_916181665.1). Taxonomy (NCBI): domain Eukaryota; kingdom Viridiplantae; phylum Streptophyta; class Magnoliopsida; order Poales; family Poaceae; genus Avena; species Avena sativa. The sequence goes on along the minus strand of OV702281.1, from coordinate 322,843,813 downwards.
TCGTTACAACGGATTTAGATGGTGCCCTATTTAAAGTGAATGCGGCTGTTTCTAATGCATAACCCCAAAATGATAGCGGTAAATCTATAAGTGACATCATAGAACGAACCATATCTAAGAGAGTTCGATTACGACGTTCGGACACACCATTACGCTGTGGTGTTCCCGGCGGTGTCAATTGTGAAAGTATTCCGCACTTCTTTAAATGCTCGCCAAACTCGTAACTTAGATATTCACCTCCACGATCAGAACGTAGAAACTTAATCTTCTTGTTACGTTGATTCTCAACCTCACTTTGAAACTCCTTAAACTTCTCGAAAGTTTCGGACTTATGTTTCATGAAATAGATATACCCATATCTACTCAAATCATCCGTGAAGGTAAGAACATAACGATAACCATCGCGCGATGCTACACTCATTGGACCACACACATCGGTATGTATAATTTCCAATAAGTCCGTAGCTCGCTCCATCATACCAGAAAATGGAGTCTTAGTCATTTTTCCCATCAGACATGCTTCGCATCTATCAAGTGATTCAAAATCAAGTGATTCAAGAAGTCCATCGGAATGGAGTTTCTTCATACGTTTCACTCCGATGTGACCAAGACGACAGTGCCACATATAGGTCGAATTATCGCTTGATTTCAAACGTTTAGCCTCAATATTGTTGATATGTGTATTTCCACTATCGAGATTCAATAAGAATAGACCATCTATCAAAGGTGCATGTGCATAAAACATATTACTCATATAAATCGAACAACCATTATTCTCGGACTTAAACAAGTAACCGTCTCGCAATAAACAAGATCCCGATATAATGTTCATGCTCAACGCAGGCACCAAATAACAATTATTTAAGTATAAAACTAATCCCGATGGTAGATGAAGAGGTAGCGTGCCGACCGCGATCACATTAACCTTTGATCCGTTTCCCACGCGCATCGTCACCTCATTCTTCGCTAGCTTCCGTTTATTCTGCAGCACCTGTTTCGAGTTACAAATATGAGCAACTGAACCAGTATCAAATACCCAGGCACTACTACGAATACTAGTGAGATACACATCAATAACATGTATATCAGATATACCTTTCTTCTTGATGTTGCCGTTCTTCAAATCCGCCAAGTACTTTGGGCAATTCCGCTTCCAGTGACCTTCTCCCTTACAGTAAAAGCACTCAGTATCAGGCTTAGGTCCAGCCTTGGTCTTCTTCGCCGGTGTGGTAACTTTCTTACCACCCTTCTTGAAGTGTCCCTTTTGCTTAGACTTGCCTTTCTTGAATTTGGTGGTCTTATTGACCAACAACACTTGGTGCTCTTTCTTGATCTCCACTTCTGCAGATTTCAACATGGCAAAGAGTTCTGGCAACGTCTTGTTCATGTTCTGCATGTTGTAGTTCATCACAAAGTTCTTGTAACTTGGTGGTAGTGATTGGAGGACACGGTAAATCCCCAAAGCATTAGGAATCACTATACCCAAGCTTTGAAGTTTGTTTGCGTGCCCAGACATCTTAAGCACATGCTCACTAACGGAGCTACCTTCTTCCATCTTGCAGTTAAAGAACTTTTCAGAAGCCTCATAACTTTCAATTGCCGCATGAGTCTCAAAAATCAATTTGAGATCCTCGACAATATCATATGGGTCTGAATCCTCAAACCTTTTCTGAAGCTCCGATTCCAAACCATACAAGATAGCACACTGAACTATGGAGTACTGATTCTTCCGAGCGAGGTAAACATTCTTTACTGCATCGGGAGCATCAGCTGCAGGTGGGTCACCCAGCGGTGCATCCAGCACATAGGTCAAATTACCAGCTGTGAGGACAATCCTCAAATTGCGGAACCAATCCGCGAAGTTGCTTCCATTGTTTTTCAACTTTTCTTTCTCTAGGAACGCATTAAAATTGATGGTAGGGGCTGCCATTGATCTACAACATACTTGCAATAGTTTAGACTAAGTTTATGACAAATTGAGTTCAAATTAATAAAGAAATTAAACTAGGTGAACTCCCACTCAAAAAAATATCCCTCACATTGTTTTAGTGATCACACGAACCAAAATCCACTATATCAACACCGATCATCACGAGAGTTGATATAGTTTAAATGGCGAACAATCGTCATGTTCATCATATCTACTATATGATTCATGCTTTACCTTTCGGTGATCCGTGTTCCTGAGACCATGTCTGTACATGCTAGGCTCGTCAAGATCAAACCTTAGTTACCGCATAAGCAAATCTGGCTTGCTTACGTTGTATACACTTGCGGAATCTAACACACCCGATCATCACGTGGTGCTTCGAAACAACAAGCATTAGCAACGGTGCATACTAAGGGTGAACACTTTCGAACATGAAATTCATGTGCATGAGGGATCATCTTATAATGCTACCGTCGTCTACTAAGCAATACAAGATGCATAAAGGATTAACATCACATGCAATTCATAATATGTGATATGATATGGCCTTTCTTCTTTGTGCTTCTGATCTCCATCTTCAAGCACGAACATGATCTCCATCATCACCGGCATTGCATCAAGGTCAATGACGCTTCTCCATGGTTGTCGTCCACCAGCTTCAACTATTACAACTACTTTGAATAGACACGCGGGTCTTAAACTAAATTAAAGACAACCATATGGCTCCTGCCGGTTGCGAACTTACAATAAGGAACATTGCATACATCAAATATAATCACAATCATGGCCATATCACATCACTGCACACCCCTGCAAAACAAAGTTAGACGCCTCTACTTTCTTTGCGTATTTTATGTGGTTTGGGGCTTTCAATAAGTGTCGTTCTAACTTACGAACAAGAACCACAACATTGATACTATCATTGTTGATCACCCGTTGTAAATTGGATCTTAACTATGCTAGGAGAAACAGGCACCCGCAAAGCCACTTATGCAATACAAGTTGCATGTCAAGCGTGGAGCAAGTCTCATGAACGATGTCATGTAAGGTTAGCCCGGGCCGCTTCATCCCAACATACCGCAAGATGCAAAGTACACAAGAAGCAATCGACAATAAAAGCATCAACGCCCACAATGACCATTGTGTTCTACTCGTGCAACAGATCTACATATAGACACGGCTCTGATACCACTATAGGGGTTCGTAGCATGGAAAACAAAAAATTTCTATCGCATACAAACAAACAAGCCAAGATCTATCTACTAGATTGTAGCAACGAGTTGATGGAATAACTTACCCTCGAAGATTCCAAAGCGTTTAACGAGAGAGGATTCTCGTGGGTGATGTAGTCGTACTCTTCCCGATCTCAAGATCGTGTAGACGATCCTTCCGGCGCTGCGTTCCGGCAGCGCTCCCGCAGTCGGCCACACGTTCGGTACTCGACGAAGACCTTCCTCTCCCTTGTTCCAGCAGGCAGCGGAGTTTGTAGCACTCTCCTCGCGATTCCGGCAGCACAACGGCGTGGTACCGGAAGTAGAGGAGAGATCCCGCAGGGCTTCGCCTTAAGCCGGAGCGAGTATGGTGGATTATGAGAGAGGGCTATTAGTGGTCTAGAGATTAGACACACCAATTAGAAGGCTCTAAACCGCAGGCTAAAGCAATTAGAAGCTCTAAACCAAACGACTCTAAACCTGAGATTAGAGGTGGAAACTTGTGTGTCTCAAGGAGGAGCCCTGCCCCTCCTTTTATGGGTGGAGGGGCCTTGGCGCGCCAGGGGAGGGAGGGAGTCCCTCCCCAACTCGGCCTAGGGCTGGGCGCCGGCCTGGAGGAGTTGGACTCCTCCTCCAAGTTGGTTCCAACTCCTCTTGCTTGTTTCCCACAGTTTCCTGTTTCCCACAGTTTCCTGTTTTAGCCGTTTGACTTTCAAACTGGCAATTTGACTTTCATGTTTTTGGAACAGCAAGAACACTTAGTACATGATGCAATCATTCAATGACACACTCATGTACCCTCCCCCCCCCCGGAGTGCCGGACAATCCGGAACCTTCTAGAACATTCCCGATGAAAACACCGGAATCATTTCCGAACTCCGAAACGGGACTTTCCTTATATGAATCTTATTCTCCGGACCATTCCGGATCACCTCGTGATATCCCGGATCCCATCCGAGACTCCGAACAACATTCGGTCTCTTTCTCATAATACCATAACTACTCAAAACAACGTCGAATCCTTAAGTGTGTCTCCCTACGGTTCGTGAATTATGCGGACATGATCGAGACACTTCTCCGAACAATAACCAATAGAGGAATCTGGAAATTCATATGGCACCCACATATTTCTACGATTACTTTGCGATCGAATGAACCACTTACATACGATACCAATTTCCCTTTGTCTCACGAGATGTTACTTATCCGAGGTTATGATCGTCGGTATCTCTGCATACCTAGTTCAACCTCGTTACTGATAAGTACTCTTTTCTCGTTCCCGTGATATGTGATCCCTTGTGAGCCAGTCACATTCTTGCAAGCTAATTGGATGACATTTCACCGAGAGGGCCCAGAGAATATCTATCTGTCATTTGGATGGACAAATCCCACTCTTGATCCATGTGTCTCAACCAATACTTTCCAAACACTCAATGCCACCTTTATAGCCACCCAATTACGGTGTGGTGTTTGATGTCATCAAAGCATCCATACGGTAAAGGTGATATGCATGATCTCATGGTCGAAGGAATTAGGTTATTATGTATCAGAAAGCATATAGCAATTGAACTATTAAAATGACTTGATCTTTATGCTACGCTTATCTATAGGAGTATGTCCACCATATCATTCTCCTAACGATATGATCTTGTTGTTGATAACATCTCAATGTTCATGATAGGGAAACCACAATCATTTATCAACCAACAAGCTAGTGAGGTATAGAGGCTACACTAGGGACTTCAAATTAAGTTTACAAATCACACAAGTATTAATGTTTCCCTGTTAATACTATTATAGCATGAATGTAAACATTTATCATAAACACAAAGATACAATAATAACTATATTTATTATTGCCTCTAGGGCATATCTCCAACAATTGTACGACTACATCACCCACGAGAATCTGGTCTCGTTAACCGCTTTGGAATCTTTGAGAGTGAGTACTCTAATCAAATCGTTGCTTCAATCTAGTAGATAGATATTGGCTTGTTTGTATGCATGCAGTAGAAATTTTTTGTTTTCCATGCTACGGACCCCTACAAAGTTCCCCAAAGGGAAGTTGACCTATGTTTGGTATTTGCCTCGCTCTAACCATGCAGGGAAGGAACACTCTAAGGAAGAGTAACTCGTCATCAGGTTTGGCATCCCATTGGCTTGTTCCAAGCTTGGGGGAGTGCCGCGGTATCACATCATTATCTTTTATATTTTTACCTTTTTAGTAGAGTCATATCTTGGGTAGAGAAGTTATCTTATAGTTTGGTTTGCATTGTGTAAGCATCTCTCCTTTAGTTGGTTATCTATGTATCCCTTGGTGTGAGTGCCTTTATGGAATATTAATGAGAAGTTTCATCTTTTACTTTTTGCACTTCTTATTTTAGTTTGCAATCTCTATTATATGATTGATCTTGTTGATCAGTATTGTTATAACTTTGGGAGCATCAAGTAGATCTAAATTGGTTTTGGCGAACCGAGCTCTGGTCAGTAGCAACACTTTTTGAGGTTTGAAAGAAAAAGAGAAAAAACACTTACAGGTATTTTATATCATCTATTTTCTTTCTTGATTGGCTCATAAACTTACAGGAAGATTGAATGTTTGGCTTTATCACTTGTATGTTTGCTTGTTTCCTTGAACTCTTTTGCTTGCTACCCAGCCTTGCTAGCCAAAAACCTGTACTAAGAAGGAACACTTCTCATGCATCGGATCCTTTAAACCAAAACCCATGCCATTTGTGTCCATCATATCTACCCATTAGCATTATTGCTATGCCAAGTAAATTCTCAAGCTTCATCTATCTTTCAAATTAAAAATTATTTTGTTATGTGAAAACTAGTTAGTAAAGCTCTCACTAACTTGATGGCACACCTTATTTTCTTGCCCGTAATAAACTTGAACCATTGTGTCATCGAAGTTGTATATGCTTGCACCTATACATTGGAATTAGCAGAACCGTGATGTCATAGGGAACGCTTTCAACATTGCACCTGTACATTGTACACAGTTGATATCATGCTCTTTTGTTTGTGGATGTCATCGGTGTGAAATAAAAGGGGATCTTGTAAGTCCATGGAGTTATGTATGTATGTTAGAGAAACTCCTAGGACGCTAGCCTAATCCATGCCTAATCATGGTGGAAACTTGCAGCATCACCATAATGAGCAATCTATGAAGCTTTTTTCTTATAAAAAAATAAAGAGACATATTGAAAAGAAGAAAGAGAGAAAAAAGCACCATTTTCCCAGGGTAAATAAGAGATTAATGAGATGCTCATTGTCTGCTTGACTTGTCATATTGATTATGGGATAGCTCCTATATCATGTGCAAGGGGTACCCCGTTGGCGTTTCTCTATGATACGCATGTACTTACAATGAAAAGAACTTACCGGTAACTAAAGTTGAGTAGCATGAGGAGCGGCCCTCGTACTCAAGGGACATGAGATTGCCAACTTATATTTCGTCAAACATATACTCCATCTTTGTTCACTTTAACATTAACCACCTCAAGATGCCTATGATAGGGGCAATGAGATCTCAAATCTAGTAAGTACCGTAATATTTTGAAAGCTCTTTACGAACTTGAAATCCCTGCTTCCCTCTATGAAGGGCCTTTCTTCTACTTCTAAGTTGACTCAGTAAACCTATTCCTCTCTATCTCCAGCAATCATTTGAGTTGTTGTGTTTCAAGCATTTATATGATAATTTATTCAACCATGTTCTTTATCTTCCTTGTTTACACAAGACTTTTATCTAAATGAGTATTACTTTGAAAGCCATCATTGTGAATAGCCTTTTATGTTTGAGCAAAGAGTACTCCTGTTTTAAACTTCTTTACAAAAGCTTTGCTTGAAAACTGTTTGCCAACTGTTCTCTGACCAAGAACAAAGTTTATCGATCCCAGTTATGATTTATATTTATGCATCCTTATTGTGACTCCCATACTTGTTGCAAGCTAAGTTATATAATGCTGAGTTGATTTCTTCTATGAGTTGTGTATTGGTAAGTGTGATGCTTCTTGTCTGTATTCTTTTTGTCGGAACTTCACTCCATAAACCCGTGGACATGTTTATTGAGCTCAGTTTTTGCTTGGGGACAAGCGAGGTCTAAGCTTGGGGGGAGTTGATACGTCCAATTTAAATCACCATTCTTTATCATAATTTGCCTCTATTTAAATGATATATTTCATATTAAGAGGTGATACTTATGTATTTTCATCTGTTTCTGCATGTTGGATGATTCTTGAAGGATAAACTGTCGGAGTCAGGATTATGATGGAGAAAGCGGTGCTTCGATGCAATTTCGCGAAGATCAGAAAAATACCAGAAAACTACAGAAAATTATATTTTCCCAAAAGACGAAGGATGCCGGAAGGGAAGGTGGAGTTGGGCCACAACGGGCCCACACCCCCCGAGGCGCGGGCCACCCTAGGGCACGCCTAAAGGGGGTGTGGCCACCCTGGCCCACCTCCTGCTCCGTCCTCTCGCCTATATCTTCTCCTCAAAACCTTAAAGTCGGGAGAGAGACCATAGAAAGATTATGTCGCCTCTGCGGGGCGAAAAACATCGAGAGAGAAAGAGCATTCCGTCAAACAGATTTCTGCCAGAGAAATTCCTTCCCACAGAGGGGAGATCGTCGCCATAAATACCATCATCAAGCTAGACTTCATCAGGATCATCATCATCATCCACACCATCAACTCCACCAACACCATCGTCTCCACTCCATCCCGCTCTAACAATTGTGTTGAATCTTGCATAGTTCTTAGGGGAAACTTTCCCGATGTTGATTACTATTGTAGTTGATACTTGTGAGTGGAACCATTGAATTATTGTTTATGTTCAGATTGTTATCCATCACCATATCATCTCTGATCTTGATCCATATGATGTCTCGTGAGTAGTTCGTTTAGTTCTTGAGGACATGAGAGAAGTCATGTTGTTAGTAGTGGAACTGTGTTGAGGTATTATTCAATGGTTTAATATTTAAGTTATGTTGCTATTCTTATAGTGGTGTCATGTGAACATCGACTATATGATACTTCACCATTTATGGGCCTAGGGGAATGTATTGTGTATTTGGCTACTAATTGTGGGGTTGCCGGAGTGACAGAAACCTGAACCCCCATTAGGAAACCATTGCACAAGGGAGTGTAGGATCTCAGAGTTTAAGGTTGTGGTTAGGTTTATATCTTAATTGCTTTCTTGTAGTTGTGGATGCTTACAAGGGGTTTAATCACAAGTATATATTCGTCCAAGTAAGGTCGGTATATTAGCACAGGTTCACCCACACAACACTTATAAAACCAAAGAAGATTAATCAGCTATATGAAACGAAAGCACTTGACATTATTCTAATGTGTCCTCGAGAATGTTTGGTCCTCATTAGTATTTCCACTGTCTTGTCCTTTTCTAAGAAAGGATTGGGCCACTTTTGCAATTGTTTGCTGATTTTATTTACTTGCACTTTATTTCCTTGCTTTATCAGAAAACCCCTAAAAATCCATTTGTTAAGTATTTACAGAGATTTCCTGCTCCATACCACTAGTCAACACCTTATGCTCCTTATTGGGATCGACACTCCTATTTATCGACACCCCTATACTTGTGGGTCATCAGCCCCTCCTTCGTGCGCGACCACCACTACCTCCACTTCGTCACGGCGACTCGGTAACACCACTATGCCCCCTCCCTTACCCCTGGCCTCGCCGGAGCGCCGTCGCCATTTGCGCCGCTCGGTTTTGGTCAGAACGTTTTGATCCACTGGATCCGGATCCAATGGTTAGAATTAGATGCTAGCGCGAAGGGGTACGATCAGATCTGAGCCGCACGATATCATTTAGATCTGACGGCGCGCGTGATCCGCGCGAACCGATACGGGCCAGAAAAATATTGTCTATGGATTCAGAAAAATATTTAAAATCTAGATTTGATTTATTAGTTGATTAAACTTGTAAAATTCATAAATTTTGTTCTATAATTCAGAAAAATATAATTAGGTGTCTATGGATTTAGAAAAATATGAACTTTATTTCTATGGCCTTACTTTGGTCATTTGCTTATGTAAAATTAGAGTTTTATGCAGATACATTTGTGATCTTTAGACTTTAGGATGTATACTTTCTCTTCTGTACTGTAGAGTTTGGTTTTAAAAATGTTTTATGCATCTAATTGCATATTTGCATGCATTCATGTTATTTTGGGTGATATATTGAATTGTTTATATTTTGTTGTGTAGATTTTTTGGATTGTGAAGTGTGTGATTTTGAGGATTGTACCTATTCTCCTAGCTACCAAGGCAAGTAATATTTCATCTTACGTCCTATTATTTTACCTATTGCACTAGTGATATTTTTAGTAGGACTTACATGATAATATTTCAAGTATAATGCTATGCTATGGACATCCTATAGATTATATCTTGGTAGAATTTTCCTAAGTTAGGAGACATTATATGCTAGAATGCTTAGTCTTGCTATTAGAATTAGTGGGTGGAAATTCATGTTATGATATTATGGAATGATTATGCCTATGTGTTTTTGACTAAGAAAACAACCTTGTTAATAAAACACCTGGGTGAAATGGGACTTGTATGGATTGTGTTGAGTGATTACTCAGGGCCCATTTCTATGGTTTACCCTGGTATCACACTTGTGGATGGCCACCCAGGAACAAAGATATTTGAGATGTTTTGTGTTGCGAAGCTTCCAACTAAGTTGCAAGCACTCAACCAGATGGACAAATGGTGGTAGAGTTGATAGGATGGAACGCGTCCATGGTGGTCTGAGGGATTGCTTCTGAAAAGTCTCGTCTCGATGCATGTCGAGTCTTGTGGGGAAAGTGCACCACCTCTCGAGAGGGTAAACCTAAGTACTTAGCTGTGTCCACGGTTATTGACAATTTTGAGCATCAAAGACATTGAAATGGTTCAAGAATCTCATCATCCCAATTTCTCTAAGTTAAAAATTGGTGGGTGAACAAGGTAGAGGTTCACCAATGTCTATTGGTGGTTCCTTGGTGTTTTGAAAAAACAAAACTTAGTATTTTTCAAACTAGTAGGATAAAACTTACTTTGTGCAAAGCCAGCCTGAACCACTGAACCAAACTTGGCCATATTCATGTAGTTGTTAGATTCTACTATACAAATATGGTATCACTTGCCAATACAATTTCAAATATATTGACCCCTTTGTGGCTGTAACTTATCATGTTGCAGGTTACTCTGATGGAGAGTAGGGCTATGAGTCTTCACTCAACATGTTTGCCTGTGACACATGAAGATGAAGACTTTATCATTATGTTTTATATTGAGTACTGTAATAAGTTAGCCTTGGTCTAAGTGAGTTGTAAGAACTATTGTACTCCTAGAACTACGATGTAATATTGACCTTTGTATCTGTGTACTTTATCTTAAACTATGGGTGCTAGCAATTCGATCCAGGGACTAGCACCGCAATTACAGGGATCTCTACCTTATTGGGTGAGATCTTACATGGTTAAATTTTTTCTTTCATGTGTGTATGAGCTGTGTAGAAGACACATTAGGGAAGATAGTTTTTGCCCTTTGTGTGGTCATGATAATGAAACCTTGTACCGTTCTTTGCTTGAGTGTGAGCATGCAAGATCATTCTGGAGAGTAGCACATGAGTTCTTTGAAATAAAGCTGCCACATTTGCACCCACTTACATGGTCTCGAGACATTTTAGACAACCATATTATATGTAAAAATGATGCAGCAGTGGCAATATCGGTGATGTGGACGATCTTGGGTAGCCGTAACAACTACAAACATTGGGAGGTAAAGTACTAGCCTCTTCAATCTATGGAGTAGGTGGATGAGTTGATTATGTCGATGGAAAAACCGTTACCGGTCACGGATGTTGGTCCGACTATGGAGGTGCAAAAATGGTTACGACAAGAGAAAAATTGACTGAAACTAAACTGCGATGGGGCTCTTAATTCTGGTGACGGAGTTGCAGGTGTTGGAGTTGTTGCTCGCGATCATGATGGCGACTTTGTTCTTGCTGAATGTATGAGGAATGACCACATTACTGATCTAGGCATGGCTGAGCTGCTGGCATGTCGTGATGCGATTTGGCTAGCACGATTGGGGGGGGGGGGGGAGGGGGTAAGGGGGTGGTCTCACATAATAGTGGGGATGGATTGCCAGCTCATACTTAAAGCGTGGAATGATGAAAAGATGCAGCGATCCGCTGCGTGAAGCTACTGTCTCCGAGTTCCAGGGTTTTAGTTTTTTACTAGAAGAGAGGCCAATAAAGCGGCACATGCTTGTGCTTGCTCAGCTCTCTCTAATGTTTCTTTAGACATTATCTATGAACTTGTCTCTGATTTTCTGATTGAACCTGTTCAATCAGATATTTTATCGTCCGTTTGACGGCGAATCTTCAAAAAACTCTTGCCTTCCTTTAAAAAAAAGAACATTGCTTCACTACCGTGAAAGATCTAGAGCTAGCTCAAAGATATTTTAAAGCAAAGTTTAAGATCAACTGTAATAATTCAATTTATATCTGTAATGATAGGCATCTTAACCTAAATTATTACTACTATTTTTTAGGGGAAAATTATTACTACTATTACAAAATTATTCTTTGTCTTACCATAATAGACTACAGTAGTTCAGCTAAACCATGTCAAAGTCGAAACTTCCAGATTTACCAACAGCAGTGAGTGGCCGGACACTTTAATGTTTATTATCCAATCTCTAATCTTAGTATTCAAGCTAATCGAATCCATGCATGAGATAGTTTTCATTATCTTCTGTTTTGTGAGTTACAGGATGCTGCTGCTTTCTTGTACTTGGAATCTTCGATCCACTGATAAAGCAAAGATTTGAGCAGAGTACAGGCTATCAGTCCGCGAAAGGGACGGGCATTACCGAATTTAATGCAACATGTTTGGGCAGATAAGTCGGGGATAAGATTGTTTGTTTCGGCTGTGTTCTTCCACTGCCTCGCCAAAGAAGATATCTGCAGACAACACCAGATTAGGAATCAAGAGCTGGATGCCTAATTGCATATATATGTACGTATTGATGCAGTATGCCAGTTGCACTAATCTATTGTACTTTGGAGGAAAGATCTTGATTAATCACTGTCGTCTGTTAGGCCTGAAGGTTTATACTTAGTCTTCCTTTATTATGTACACTGGATTTTATCTTTCGACTTTTAAGTGGTCAATATTCTTCAATCATGCCGAAACGAGAAAATGATACTGTATTCGTCGTTCATGAAGACGACGCTTCTTGGTTATCTGGTGTGGACCTTCTCCTCTCTTTTTGGTGTCAAAAGGATATGCATGCTACGCGCTTTTTGTCATTGTGATAACTCTTCAAAATCACTTCCGTTGCGGCTGCTAAGATATAATAGGGTGAATATATTTGATAATTTGTTATGAAAATAGTAATTAAAGAAGGCTAAGTGAAGTGGATTAACTAGGAAAATTCTTTATAAGGTTAAGCGTGGCGGAATACCCGCCAGGACAGAGCACTTCCGATGCAATGGTTATTAACCATCGGATTACCTAATGTGACTCATCAGGATCGTTCATTCATGCTGATAAATCAAGTCTTTTGTTACCGCACGAGACATTTCTGCTTTGATGTTAATGGCCCCATTCGAAATATGGTCCACAACACAGAGAGCAGAAATATTTACACCGCGTGAGAATCTGAAGATGTGACACCCCGCAGAGGGGCTCAATCGACCTGCCCCTCGCCCATCGCCGCCTCCACTCACCTTCTCCTGGTCAAATCTTGCCCTCGCCTCCTTGCTCAAACCGGCGACGGCGACGACGACCTTCACTCGCCCAACCCTATTTCTTCCAAGTTCCCCAAAACTGTGCCCCTGCCCCGCGATAGAATGCGCCGCCAGAAATCAAGCCGACGAACAGCCATCCACCTCCCTTCTTATCCGACTCCCCTCTCTCTCTCAAGTATCCACCGCTCAGATCTGATCCCTGCTCTACCTTTGTTCCTCTCCCCATCAGATCGAGCCATGGGCGATTTTCAGCTACACCTCCGCGGTCACGCACGAGGAATGCAAGTTCCGGCCATAGGTGGATGAAGGGGGCCGCATCAGTCGGACCGCCGTGCGTACAGCCGCTCCATGGATTTCCACAACTCCCAAGGTCGAGGTCAATGAGCCATGGTGGGCTAACTTCCCGCAGCACATTCAAATCGTGCGCTCTGTTGGCCTAGCTAAGCTCACTGTCACGCTAGGTAGTTACGTTTCGTTTTTCTTTAATAATATTGTGTCGGATCATCTGTGATCCATGCAATCTATTAGTTAGAGGAGAGGTGCGCCTGTGCACGTTCTCCCTGTCGAAGCCCTCCTGATCATGCTGCTGTAGTGGATCCCGTCGTGGGATGGCGCGGCAATAGCGGATCACGCCAGCTGATCAGGAGGTAGTTAGTCCCTTTGTTTCAGCTCATATAAAGGAGGAAAAGTAACAGAAAACGCTGCGACGTTTAGCAGAACAAACAATCTGTCTCCAGTTATCTGCTATCTGACGAAACAAACAACTGTCGAGTTTTTCAGGTTAGCAACGACATTTGGCATCAGAGCCACGTTGAGATCCGGCGATGTCTACTTCGGCCGAGCGAGCGGCGGCGGGGGAGAAGGCCAAGGGGGCGCAGGTGGTGAGCGCTGCAGCTGGCGGGTCCAAGCCGCCAGGCCGGCGACGCACCTCCGTGTCCCCAACTCCACGGCGCGGCCGCAGCGGCGCGCGGTGGCGGCGGCGGCGAAATCATCGTGCGGGAACGCGTGGTACGCGAGAGCAGCGGCAACACCCAGTACCCCACTCTCACGCGGAGTGGGCCATGGTGATGCGGGTGCAGCTCCAAGCCGCCCACCTCTGGGACGTCATCGAGTTCGGCGCGGAGGAGGAAGGGGATGACCGGGCGGCGCTGGCTGCTCTTCTGCGAGCTGTGCCGCCGGAGCTGGTCCGAATGCTGGCGGTCAAGGACTGCGCCAAGACGGCCTGGGAGACCATCAAGACGATGCGTCTCGGCTCGGAGAGGATTCGGGAGGCCAAAGCGCAGACGCGTCGGCGCGAGTGGGAGGAACTCCGGTTCAAGTCCGGGGAAACAATCGAGGATTTCGCTCTCCGCCTCACCGCCATCGTCAACGACCTCGAGCTTCTGGGCGATCCCGTCGACGAGCACAAGGCGGTGCTCAAGTTCCTCCGTGTCGTGCCACGGAAGTACCGCATGGTGGCAATGGCCATCGAGCAGACGGTCGACCTACGCACGCTCACAATCGAGGACCTCACGGGCAGGTTCATCACCGTCGAGGAAGGCTACGATCTGGATGACCAGGTCACCGACGGCGTCGGAAAACTCCTACTCACAGCAGAGGAGTGGCCAGCCCGGCAGAACCAGTTCTCGGGCATCTCATCCTCGTCAGGCGGCGAAAAGAAGGGGAAGCCGCAAGGCAAACCCAAATCGACCGGCGGCGAGGGCAACAGGCCCTCCTCAGACAGTGGAGGCACCAGCGGCTCCGGCGAGCGCCGCAAGGGGAATTGCCGGTACTGCGGCAAGCCTGGCCACTGGGCCAAGGAGTGCCGCAAGGCACAGCGCGACCGCGAGAAGAAGGCGCAGCAGGAGACGGCGAATCTCGTCCGCCCTGGGGATGAACACCAAGAAGGGCTGCTGATGGCCGTCGTAAGCGAGGTCGTTGCGCCGCAGGCCGTCCACCTCAACGAGGAGAAGGTCATCCCTGTCCCCTCACCAGACGGTGTCTGGTTCTTCGACACTGGCGCCACCAGCCACATGACAGGAGAGCGCCACATGTTCGCATCTCTGGATGAAACTGTGCATGGCACGGTGAAATTCGGAGATGGCTCTCTCGTGGCGATCAAAGGGCGGGGAACAGTTGTCTTCCGCTGTCAGAGTGGCGAGCAGCGTGCAATGGCGGATGTCTTCTACATCCCAAGCCTGCGGAGCAACATTATCTCCGTAGGACAGCTGGACGAGGGTGGCTGCGACATCGGCATCAAGGACGGCACCATGACGATCCGCGACCCCATGCAGCGCATGCTCGCCCGTGTCAAGCGCACCAATAGCAGGCTCTACACCGGCGTTCTGACCATCGACACACCGGTCTGCCTGCTTGCTCAGGGTGACGACGCGGCCTGGAAGTGGCACGCGCGGATGGGCCATCTGCACTTCAGAGCCCTGCGCGCGATGTCCGTCAAGCAGCTGGCGCGAGGCATGCCGGTGGTTGATCGAGTTGAGCGCTACTGTGATGGGTGTGCACTAGGGAAGCAACACCGAGCCCCGTTCCCACAGGCTTCGCCACACCGTGCAGAGAAAGGGCTCGAGCTTGTTCACTCTGACCTATGTGGGCCGATCACGCCTGTGTCACCTGGCGGGAATCAATACTTTCTGCTCGTGGTTGATGACTACAGTCGATACATGTGGATCGAGCTCTTGAAGACCAAGGACGAGGCCTTTGTTCGATTCAAAAAGATCCAGATGTGTGCAGAGATGGAGGGAAGATGCAAGCTTCGCGCGTTCCGGTCAGACCGGGGCGGCGAGTTCAACTCCGGCGAATTCCGCAAGTACTACGAGGAGCTAGGAGTAAAGCATTTCACCACTGCACCATACTCCCCTCAGCAGAACGGTGTGGTGGAGCGAAGGAACCAGTCCGTCGTGGAGATGGCCAGGTGCTTGATCAAGGCCATGGGCATGCCGCTGTACTTCTGGGCTGAGGCGGTGAAGACCGCTGTCTACATCCTCAACCGCGCGCCGACAAGGAGCCTAGAGGGAGTGACGCCGTATGAAGCATGGCATGGCCGCAAGCCGAATGTGCAGCACATGCGCACATTTGGCTGCACGGCGCACGTCAAGAGGACTGGTCCAGGCATCACCAAGTTGTCGGATCGCTCAACTCCGATGATCTTTGTCGGATACGAGGAGGGTTCCAAAGCCTACCGCGTCTACAATCCTGCGACAAAGAAGGTTCAGGTAACACGTGACGTGATCTTTGAAGAGAACAGGGTGTGGAACTGGGGCACACCTGGCGTGGTGGACAGCAGGAACACGCAGGGCGAGGAGTTCATCAGGAGCAGCACGTTCACGGTGGTGTACACCACTGAGGACGGGCGACACGAGCTGGACAGTGGCGAGCACTCGTTGGCCACCCCTGCACCACCATCCGGGCCATCGAGGGCTCACGACCACGAGGCTCCACAGCCGGAGCAGATCACGCCCCCAACGGCACCGGCGCTGCGCTGGGCCACGCCGCCCACGCATGATGATGCATGCGACGTCGACTCCAGGCCACTGTGTTATCGCCGCCTCTCATGCGTCCTAGACGAGACTGAGGGTGAAGCAGTGCACGAGCAATTCGAGCGCTGCCTTCTCAGTGTAGAGGAGCCGCGCGACGTCAGCGAGGCGCTGGACGATGCTGCCTGGAGGGCGGCCATGGATGACGAGGTGTCATTGATCCGCGACAGCAACACCTGGGAGCAGTGCTCTCTCCCCGCAGGGCACAAGGCGATTGGACTCAAATGGGTGTACAAGGTTGTAACACCCTCAGAATCGGCCCGATGCAAGTTTTAGCGAAACCCGCCAAACCCGCATAGAAACGATTCAAAGGTGCCTACCAGGCACTTTCGTGCGGGTGGAAAACGAAGTAATAACATTACACAACAGTCCTTGATGGGACCCACAGAACAGATATATACAACAGCGACTCAAAGAGTCAAGAATACAGATATAATATACAAAGATCCAAATCACCTTGAAACTGATAGAGCGTCCGACTACGGACAAGATGCAAATTGAGCTAAGAGCCCTGAAGAATAACCAATGGCGTCCATAACCCTGCCCAGGCCAAGCCGGAAGGGTAACCCTGCTAACGGCGTCGATCTCAAACGTGCTTAAACAAAAGGGGTGCCGACAAAGGGCAAAGGAAAAAGAGGAGCGTCAGTACTGAGGCCAGTACACGGCGAGACTAGAATTCGGCGGTCCTCGCCTACATAGGTACGGTGGACTGAAGCGGCAGCGGCAGCATGCACTAAACAACCTATAGAGACTCAAAAACAACGGGCGGCTATTAGAGAGGGGTAAGAAAGACCTATCCGGATCCAACCTGAATCTTACACCAAACAAACCCATCCTGGTGTTTCCCCCTCGAGACCAAACGAGGAAGTCAACCGAGGAACTCACACAGTTGGCAGTTTTATTTATTCAGTTATCGTTGCAGCAATTACTAGTCAGTTATAGGTAATCATCCTGATAAAATAAGCAGTGGGCCGTTTTAGTTAACCATTCCGTTGTAGTTGCAACGCTTACTAGTCAGATACAATTAGCAGGAGATAACCCAAAACCCAGCAGTTGTTGGTACTTTTATTTAGCCATTCCGTCATAGTTGCAATATTTACTAGTCAGGTACAATGGTCGCAAGCGTCAACCCAAAACAGGCAATAGTTGGCAGTATTATTTAGCCATTCCATTATAGTGAAGCTGATTACTAGTCATTATAAAGTCAAATTTATAGCACTACTTTAGTTATAGTTGTCTATGATCGAGATACTGTGCTCCAAGTCGTCCATAACCGTGGACACGACTTTCAGAAAGTTTTACCCGGCCGGGGTGCACCAATAGCAACACACACACGATCAACCTCGGAAAAACCAAATCAAAACCCAACGAGGCTTTCACGACAAAGCAATCACAGGATCCAAAAATATTTCAGGGGGCCACCCCATTGAGTAGACCCGCAACGAAGCTAGCTGACTCCGAGACGGACTCAAGGTTTGCGACAATGGTTGTAAATGACTGGGAACCCAAAACTGGGATTGTCGATACCGCGAAAACATTCCGCTTACCTAAACAGTACAGTGTGCTCCTCGCACAATCGTAAATAAAGCAGTAAAGCATGGCATAGGTACAGGATCGTAAATAAAACCTCAAACTAGTTTGTGGCCCCAAGAAATAAGACTGAATCAAGCTCTGGCTAAGGGGGGCCCATAATTCCCCGTATGTGGATAGCGCGAATATTCAAGGAACAGGTATCAAGTACTCGGGGTCCTACGGGACACAAGTGGACGGTTAACAACCAAATAACATCTATTGCCCACCTGTGCCTCTGCTTACCTACTTCAATTTTAGTTGTTAAACAATAATTAAAGTGAACGAAAAGTAAATCCATGATCATCTCCAACATTAAACAGGCGGCAATTCTCCAACAACTGTGGTACTTGACGACACGCAACAGCACTTGAGAAAGCGACTACGACGCACAAGTCCAACTATCTACCAAACAACAGGTAATAGGATGTGTCCAAGGCAATATACGGCTGCAAGGGATTTCACGGGTACGGGAACTAGAGCATCGCAACACAGATAGCAATAGATCAACAGGAGGGAATAAATACTATAAAAGTAAGATAGGTAGAAAGGGGGAGATGCTCGCCTGAAAACATTGCCGAAGGGTTCATCCGAAGATCGGGGCGAAGCTCACATCAACTCAACGGCCTTATCCGCGAAGAAGCGAAACACTAGAATAAACACCGGATGCAATATTTAATACTACGGCAAAAGATCGGGCATGATGCATGTATGATGTATGACATGGCAAAGATGCGGTGCAATTGGGCAATATTAAGTGGAACCGGGGTCCCGACAATTAATTAAACGGTTCAAGTTATTTAGAACCCCCACAAATTAAATGTTGCCTTAACATGGCAAAAGATGGCACGGGTGCGCTACACAGGTTTAAATGAGGCCAATATTAGACTAGATTTGCCCGCATATGGGCCCCATATTTATTTTAGGTGAATCGGCATAAGGCCCCCAAACCACACAAGATGCATGCATGAACCATTCAATATGCAACAAGTTTATATTTCGTTTATAAAAAATAGGGCTCGAGAAAAGGGGTCACACATTAGGGTTCGACGATCTTGGTTCCGGGGGTTCGGGGTCGGTCTCAGGGTTCAGGGTTCAGCGAGGTCCAGATATAAGAGGGAGAACTTGTCGTGACGTGCCGGAGATCTGGGTTCCAAGCGGTCGATCTTGTCGTCGAGAAGATCTTGTCGGGTCCGTGAATCGGGTCGGTCTTGGCGTCCGGGATGAAGAACTTGGCGTTTCGCGTCGATGTCCGTACCGTCCGTGTTCTCGAGCATCGCATCTGAGAAGGAGTACTTGTCGCACATATGGTCTTCGGGTCCGGGTAGAAGAGCTAGTCGTCCGGGGATTCTCTGGGCCCGCGACCTGCGGTAGCTGGTCTTGGCGTTCGAGGGAAGTACTTGACGTGCCGATGGATCGGTCTTGAATCCGGGAAGGAGAACTCGACGTTCCGTGTTGAAGGCCTTGGCGGTTTTCGGTTCGGGAGGGAGAACGTGGCTTTCCGGGAAGGAGACCTTGGCGTGTCGAGGGTTCGGTCTCGGGGATCGGTCTTCGGGGTCCGGGGCGTTGGGGCTTGGGTTCGCGTCCGTGTGGCGAACTTGTCGTTCCGTGTAGGCGTCCTCGGAATACGCCAGGTTCATTCTTCTAAACATCGTTATCGAGACGATCTTGGCGTCCAAGTAGAAGACCTACGGCCATCGGATCCATGCTTCAAGGGTTCGCGGCGAGCTTGTCCGATGGCGATAGATCTTGGGGTTCGACTGATTGGTATTCGGATCTTCGGGATTGTGGGCCTCGAGCTGTTCTTGTCGCTAGACCATGATGGTTTGATGTTGTTGGAGGAAGATCTTGGCGAGTCCCTCGCGGCAGCAGCGCAAACGCACGAACACCGCCACCGGATGAAGGCAAAACAGCCGAGACGAAAACTGGTGTTCCAGGCTTGCCAGCAAACTGGCCATGTGCAGGTCTTGTTTCCTCTGAACATAAGCCCGAACGCCTTGGGGCATGAACAGAAGCCGAAGATCTTGTTAGTGGGGCCTCCAACAACGGGGACGGGAGACGAGCTGGACGGCGACGAGGTCGGTGAGGCGGCCCGCTGGTGGGAGCCCGCAGCGGCGACGGGGAGGTGGCGACGGCGCCTGCAGGCCACGGCGGTCGCGGGAGGAGGGCACCGGGCGGCCACGGGAGGAGACAGAGCCGCGGAGGGGAACGGCGGCGAGGCGGCCGCGGGCTCTGGCGGCGCACGGAGGGAGGCCTGCTGGGGAGGAAGGCGAGGTGGCGGGGCGACGGACGCGGGCCAGCGGCGAGCTCGAGGCCAGAGAGAGGGGAGGGTGGCGCGCTCGACGGCTCGAGCGGCCTGAGGGCGAGGTCGGGCCCGCGCGGCGGCGGCGGACGCTGACGGCGGAGGGCGCAGGGGGCCAGAGAGAGGAGAGGTCGTCGGGGAGGGGCGGAGGACGGTCCGGCGAGGGGGACTGGCGGTGGAGTAGGGCGGCACGAGGCGCGGCGACGGGCTCGGGGAGGCGGGGCGCGAGCGAAGGCGGGCTCGCCGGCGGGGCAACGACCGGCGAGGCGCGCTCGGCCGCGGACTAGAGGAGGAGGCGGGGCAGGCGTGGGTCGAGGAGAGAGGGGAGGGGCTGGGTGCGCCGCGGAGGAGGGGTCGCCGGCGAGGAAGGAGAGACGGGGAGGTGGTGGCCGGAGGACGCGCTGGAGGGAGGAGGGGGCGGTGGGGAGAGCCGGCAGAGGGGGAGAGGAGGAAGGAGACACGGTGGGGGAGGAGAGAGGGAGAGACAGGCGGGTCGGGGTGGGGCTTCGCGTGGGGGACGCGGGTCCAGGGATGGGGCCAGGTGGCTGGCATGTGGGGCCAGGGGGAAGTGGGTGCGGCTGGGGGAGGGTTGACCAGGGGAGGCAGGTGGGGAGAGAGTGGGGCTGGGCTAGGTGGCGGCGTGGGAGTGGGTGGGGGAAGGGAGAGGGTGAGGTGGCAGCCAGAGATTGGTGGGGGTGAGGTGGAGGAGGGGTGGGTAGAATAGGACTGGGTAGTTTTAGGATTTTGGGTGGACCGATTTGTTCTGGGGGTGGTCGTCCGGGTCGAATCGGCCCGTTCGACTGCCCCCCTAAAATAATTAAATATTTTATTATTTCAAACAGGGCTTTTGCAAACCGATAGCAGACAAAACAAAATAAATCCGGAGACCCGGGTTTTGTGTTTGAACAAAGACGGGGCGTTTTAGAAAACACAAAATAGGTTTTTCTGCAAATAGTTTTATGCGAGCAAATGCAAGATGATGGCGATGCTCAAATGCAATGTGGCATGATGACATGAGCATGCGGTCATGATGATGCAATGCACAAAAACAACGCGATTTTCTAGTAGTGGTTTTGCGGGATGCCACAATTCGACACCACTAACAATGGATCTCGCCCTCGAGATCCGCCTCATGGTACCGGAAAGAAGGTCGGTGATCTGCATCTTCTCGCTTTGTGTAGATCCTCGCGACACCACTAACAAGAGGTCGTTGTCCGTGATCGTCGAGGGAACACTCCGGAAACAAAAGGCCGAAGGTAGAGGTATCAACAAATAAAGCCACCTCTAGCTTCCGTGAACGGAGTAAAACGCTGGATCCGCTGACCCGATGTACAAGAGCGAATGATAAGAGTAGTCGGATGGTGATTAGTCCATCGCGCACCCAAACCATTACTCTGCACACGAATAGGCGGATTATGCAACCAACTCTCGGAAACAGACTGAAGATCTCGACAATCGAGGTTTGGAAACAAAGGAGTGATGCAGACTCTGCATCGGATCTGGCGTAGATGATGTCGTCGCGTCGGAAAGCACCGGAAGGCACGAGAAGAAACAAAGAGAAGTCCACCAGACGGAGGGTTCCTCGGATAGCATGAAGGCCAGATGTAGCAACACCGTTACCAAAGGAAGAAGCGAAACCCTGAAGGTACGACGGAAACCCAACCACGAGAAATCCTGGACTCGAAGAGAGAGAAGAAAGCGGATTCAAAACACGTAGAGGTAAGAGGAGAATAGCAGAGGGGTAAGGAGTAAAATCAGACCTAATCAGAACTAACCAACCGATTTTGCAAAAATAGTTTTGACACTCTACTCCGGCCTAGCTAGGTTATCCTACAGGCTGGACTTGTGGGGTATCGCAACTGCTGAGCTCTGATACCACTCTGTAACACCCTCAGAATCGGCCCTATGCAAGTTTTAGCGAAACCCGCCAAACCCGCATAGAAACGATTCAAAGGTGCCCACCAGGCACTTTCGTGCGGGTGGAAAACGAAGTAATAACATTACACAACAGTCCTCGATGGGACCCACAGAACAGATATATACAACAACGACTCAAAGAGTCAAGAATACAGATATAATATACAAAGATCCAAATCACCTTGAAAATGATAGAGCGTCCGACTACGGACAAGATGCAAATTGAGCTAACAGCCCTGAAGAATAACCAATGGCGTCCATAACCCTGCCCAGGCCAAGACGGAAGGGTAACCCTGCTAACGGCGTCGATCTCAAACCTGCTTAAACAAAAGGGGTGCCGACAAAGGGCAAAGGAAAAAGAGGAGCGTCAGTACTGAGGCCAGTACACGGCGAGACTAGAATTCGGCGGTCCTCGCCTACATAGGTACGGTGGACTGAAGCGGCAGCGGCAGCATGCACTAAACAACCTATAGAGACTCAAAAACAACGGGCGGCTATTAGAGAGGGGTAAGAAAGACCTATCCGGATCCAACCTGAATCTTACACCAAAAAAACCCATCCTGGTGTTTCCCCCTCGAGACCAAACGAGGAAGTCAACCGAGGAACTCACACAGTTGGCAGTTTTATTTATTCAGTTATCGTTGCAGCAATTACTAGTCAGGTATAAGTAATCATCCTGATAAAATAAGCAGTGGGCCGTTTTAGTTAACCATTCCGTTGTAGTTGCGACGCTTACTAGTCAGATACAATTAGCATGACATAACCCAAAAGCCAGCAGTTGTTGGTACTTTTATTTAGCCATTCCGTCATAGTTGCAATATTTACTAGTCAGGTACAATGGTCGCAAGCGTCAACCCAAAACAGGCAATAGTTGGCAGTATTATTTAGCCATTCCATTATAGTGAAGCTGATTACTAGTCATTATAAAGTCAAATTTATAGCACTACTTTAGTTATAGTTGTCTATGATCGAGATACTGTGCTCCAAGTCGTCCATAACCGCGGACACGGCTTTCAGAAAGTTTTACCCGGCCGGGGTGCACCAATAGCAACACACACACGATCAACCTCGGAAAAACCAAATCAAAACCCAACGAGGCTTTCACGACAAAGCAATCACAGGATCCAAAAATATTTCAGGGGGCCACCCCATTGAGTAGACCCGCAACGACGCTAGCTGACTCCGAGACGGACTCAAGGTTTGCGACAATGGCTGTAAACGACTGGGAACCCAAAACTGGGATTATCGATACCGCGAAAACATTCCGCTTACCTAAACAGTATAGTGTGCTCCTCGCATAATCGTAAATAAAGCAGTAAAGCATGGCATAGGTACAGGATCGTAAATAAAACCTCAAACTAGTTTGTGGCCCCAAGAAATAAGACTGAATCAAGCTCTGGCTAAGGGGGGCCCATAATTCCCCGTATGTGGATAGCGCGAATATTCAAGGAACAGGTATCAAGTACTCGGGGTCCTACGGGACACAAGTGGACGGTTAACAACCAAATAACATCTATTGCCCACCTGTGCCTCTGCTTACCTACTTCAATTTTAGTTGTTAAACAATAATTAAAGTGAACGAAAAGTAAAGCCATGATCATCTCCAACATTAAACAGGCGGCAATTCTCCAACAACTGTGGTACTTGACGACACGCAACAACACTTGAGCAAGCGACTACGACGCGCAAGTCCAACTATCTACCAAACAACAGGTAATAGGATGTGTCCAAGGCAATATACGGCTGCAAGGGATTTCACGGGTACGGGAACTAGAGCATCGCAACACAGATAGCAATAGATCAACAGGAGGGAATAAATACTATAAAAGTAAGATAGGTAGAAAGGGGGAGATGATCGCCTGAAAACATTGCCGAAGGGTTCATCCGAAGATCGGGGCGAAGCTCACATCAACTCAACGGCCTTATCCGCGAAGAAGCGAAACACTAGAATAAACACCGGATGCAATATTTAATACTACGGCAAAAGATCGGGCATGATGCATGTATGATGTATGACATGGCAAAGATGCGGTGCAATTGGGCAATATTAAGTGGAACCGGGGTCCCGACAATTAATTAAACGGTTCAAGTTATTTAGAACCCCCGCAAATTAAATGTTGCCTTAACATGGCAAAAGATGGCACCGGTGCGCTACACAGGTTTAAATGAGGTCAATATTAGACTAGATTTGCCCGCATATGGGCCCCATATTTATTTTAGGTGAATCGGCATAAGGCCCCCAAACCACACAAGATGCATGCATGAACCATTCAATATGCAACAAGTTTATATTTCGTTTATAAAAAATAGGGCTCGAGAAAAGGGGTCACACATTAGGGTTCGACGATCTTGGTTCCGGGGGTTCGGGGTCGGTCTCAGGGTTCAGGGTTCCGCGAGGTCCAGATATAAGAGGGAGAACTTGTCGTGACGTGCCGGAGATCTGGGTTCCAAGCGGTCGATCTTGTCGTCGAGAAGATCTTGTCGGGTCCGTGAATCGGGTCGGTCTTGGCGTCCGGGATGAAGAACTTGGCGTTTCGCGTCGATGTCCGTACCGTCCGTGTTCTCGAGCATCGCATCTGAGAAGGAGTACTTGTCGCACATATGGTCTTCGGGTCCGGGTAGAAGAGCTAGTCGTCCGCGGATTCTCTGTCCCGCGACCTGCGGTAGCTGGTCTTGGCGTTCGAGGGAAGTACTTGACGTGCCGATGGATCGGTCTTGAATCCGGGAAGGAGAACTCGACGTTCCGTGTTGAAGGCCTTGGCGGTTTTCGGTTCGGGAGGGAGAACGTGGCTTTCCGGGAAGGAGACCTTGGCGTGTCGAGGGTTCGGTCTCGGGGATCGGTCTTCGGGGTCCGGGGCGTTGGGGCTTGGGTTCGCGTCCGTGTGGCGAACTTGTCGTTCCGTGTAGGCGTCCTCGGAATACGCCAGGTTCATTCTTCTAAACATCGTTATCGAGACGATCTTGGCGTCCAAGTAGAAGACCTACGGCCATCGGATCCATGCTTCAAGGGTTCGCGGCGAGCTTGTCCGATGGCGATAGATCTTGGGGTTCGACTGATTGGTATTCGGATCTTCGGGATTGTGGGCCTCGAGCTGTTCTTGTCGCCAGACCATGATGGTTTGATGTTGTTGGAGGAAGATCTTGGCGAGTCCCTCGCGGCAGCAGCGCAAACGCACGAACACCGCCACCGGATGAAGGCAAAACAGCCGAGACGAAAACTGGTGTTCCAGGCTTGCCAGCAAACTGGCCATGTGCAGGTCTTGTTTCCTCTGAACATAAGCCCGAACGCCTTGGGGCATGAACAGAAGCCGAAGATCTTGTTTGTGGGGCCTCCAACAACGGGGACGGGAGAAGAGCTGGACGGCGACGAGGTCGGTGAGGCGGCCCGCTGGTGGGAGCCCGCAGCGGCGACGGGGAGGTGGCGACGGCGCCTGCGGGCCACGGCGGTCGCGGGAGGAGGGCACCGGGCGGCCACGGGAGGAGACAGAGCCGCGGAGGGGAACGGCGGCGAGGCGGCCGCGGGCTCTGGCGGCGCACGGAGGGAGGCCTGCTGGGGAGGAAGGCGAGGTGGCGGGGTGACGGACGCGGGCCGGCGGCGAGCTCGAGGCCAGAGAGAGGGGAGGGTGGCGCGCTCCACGGCTCGAGCGGCCTGAGGGCGAGGTCGGGCCCGCGCGGCGGCGGCGGACGCTGACGGCGGAGGGCGCAGGGGGCCGGAGAGAGGAGAGATCGTCGGGGAGGGGCGGAGGACGGTCCGACGAGGGGGACTGGCGGTGGAGCAGGGCGGCACGAGGCCCGGCGACGGGCTCGGGGAGGCGGGGCGCGAGCGGAGGCGGGCTCGCCAGCGGGGCGACGACCGGCGAGGCGCGATCGGCCGCGGACTAGAGGAGGAGGCGGGGCAGGCGCGGGTCGAGGAGAGAGGGGAGGGGCTGGGTGCGCCGCGGAGGAGGGGTCGCCGGCGAGGAAGGAGATACGGGGAGGTGGTGGCCGGAGGACGCGCTAGAGGGAGGAGGGGGCGGTGGGGAGAGCCGGCAGAGGGGAGAGGAGGAAGGAGACGCGGTGGGGAAGGAGAGAGGGAAAGACAGGCGGGTCGGGGTGGGGCGTCGCGTGGGGGATGCGGGTCCAGGGATGGGGCCAGGTGGCTGGCATGTGGGGCCAGGGGGAAGTGGGTGCGGCTGGGGGAGGGTTCACCAGGGGAGGCAGGTGGGGAGAGAGTGGCGCTGGGCTAGGTGGCGGCGTGGGAGTGGGTGGGGGAAGGGAGAGGGTGAGGTGGCAGCCAGAGATTGGTGGGGGTGAGGTGGAGGAGGGGTGGGTAGAATAGGACTGGGTAGTTTTAGGATTTTGGGTGGACCGATTTGTTCTGGGGGTGGTCGTCCGGGTCGAATCGGCCCGTTCGACTGCCCTCCTAAAATAATTAAATATTTTATTTATTTCAAACAGGGCTTTTGCAAACCGATAGCAGACAAAACAAAATAAATCCGGAGACCCGGATTTTGTGTTTGAACAAAGACGGGGCGTTTTAGAAAACACAAAATAGGTTTTTCTGCAAATAGTTTTATGCGAGCAAATGCAAGATGATGGCGATGCTCAAATGCAATGTGGCATGATGACATGAGCATGCGGTCATGATGATGCAATGCACAAAAACAACGCGATTTTCTAGTAGTGGTTTTGCGGGATGCCACAAAGGTCAAGCGCGGCCCCGACGGAAACGTTGTCAAGCACAAGGCACGCCTTGTCGCCAAAGGCTATGCCCAATGGCAGGGCGTGGACTTCGAAGAAGTATTCGCGCCGGTCGCTCGTATGGAGACGGTGCGACTGCTGCTCGCCCTCGCGGTGAACTCAGGGTGGCAAGTCCACCATATGGACGTGAAGTCCGCGTTCCACAACGGCGAACTTGCGGAGGAGGTCTACGTCACGCAGCCTCCAGGGTACATCGTCGCTGGCAAGGAGGAACAGGTGTTGAAGCTGAGAAAGGCCCTCTACGGGTTGCGAGCAAAACTCGACGACACCCTTGTCAAGCTCGGATTCACGCGTAGCCCCCTGGAGCACACCCTGTATCGGCGTGGTGACGCCGACTCGTTCCTACTGGTGGGGGTCTATGTGGACGACCTCATCATCACAGGCATGGAGGCTGCAGCGATCATGGAATTCAAAGAACAAATGCAGTCCCTCTTCAAGATGAGCGATCTCGGTCTCCTCACGTACTATCTGGGGATCGAGGTCTCTCAGACGGAGGGGGAGATCACCATCTGTCAGAGCAGCTATGCTGCCAAGATCGTGGAAACGGCAGGGATGGGCAGCTGCAACAGCTGTCAGACCCCAATGGAATGCCGTCTGAAATTGACGAAAGATGACGGCCAAGCTGCGGTAGATCCTACTCTGTACCGCAGTGTGATCGGAAGCCTGCGCTACCTGGTGAACACACGGCCAGATATAGCGCATGCCGTCGGCGTCGTCAGTCGATTCATGGAAAAGCCCAGCTCAACGCACTGGTCCGCTGTCAAACAGATTCTGAGGTACATCCGCGGAACTCTGAACTACGGGTGCCGGTACAGAGCTGGGAGAGGCGAGGCAGAGCTGCAAGGTTACAGCGACAGCGACCATGCAGGCGACATAGGATATCACAAGAGCACATCTAGGCAAGTCTTCTTCTTCGGGGGAAATGCAGTCACATGGACTTCGCAGAAGCAAAAGATTGTGGCGATCAGCTCGTGTGAGGCGGAATACGTCGCTGCAGCAGCTGCAACTTGTCAGGGACTCTGGCTGAGTCGTCTCCTTGGAGAAATGCAGGGGAGGAAAGCATTCAAATTCAGACTCCTGGTGGATAACAAGTCAGCCATTGCGTTGGCGAAGAACCCAGTGCATCACGATCGCAGCTAACACATCGATGTCAAGTTCCACTTCATTAGAGAGAGCATGGACGCTGGACAGGTGGATGTTGTTCACGTTGGCACCCAAGACCAGCTCGCGGACATCCTTACAAAGGCTCTGGGGTGTGTGCGCTTCGTCGAGCTGCGTCAGAAACTGGGAGTTGTGCAGATCACCTAAGGACAATGAGCTTAAGGGGGAGAATTGTTGGCCTAGCTAAGCTCACTGTCACGCTAGGTAGTTATGTTTCGTTTTTCTTTAATAATATTGTGTTGGATCGCCTGTGATCCATGCAATCTGTTAGTTAGAGGAGAGGTGCGCCTGTGCACGTTTTCTCCCTGTCGAAGCCCTCCTGATCATGCTGCTGTAGTGGATCCCGTCGTGGGATGGCGCGGCAATAGCGGATCACGCCAGCTGATCAGGAGGTAGTTAGTCCCTTTGTTTCAGCTCATATAAAGGAGGAAAAGTAACAGAAAATGCTGCGACGTTTAGCAGCACAAACAATCTGTCTCCAGTTATCTGCTATCTGACGAAACAAACAACTGTCGAGTTTTTCAGATTAGCAACGACACGCTCTACCCCATGGCATACACAGGTTTGATGAATTCACATTTATTTTCTCTTGTATTTTGTAAACTAGAACGTCAGGTTAATATGCGAGTAAAGCCATGCACTGTGCCATGCTGCCGAGGAAGGGAGGGTGCGCCTGTAGATTTCTACTCAATACTACTGAGGGCTATTAGCAGACAATATCTATACAATTATAAACATGTTATGACTGCCCTATTGACTTAAGTAGCACAACAAATACTTGAATGATGGAAAAATAGTTTCGGTGTTAACGAAGTAGTCTCCAATTTTTGGTTCAGTTACTTGCAATTGTTCGCTCTTTCACCAAGTCGCTTGCACATAGGGCATGAAGATATGCATTATCATAGCCTTAAGCTGGGTGAAATGTGGGTGTTTTCAATCCATTTCCCGCGCCTCCTGGTCGGGTTGCCCCGCTGCCGTGTGGGCCTGGACCGTGGTCTTCTGTGTCGACGTGAAACGCGCGTGCTGAACTCAAAAGTTAGAACACTACGTCGCTGCCGGCCTGCCGCCATCAACCCACTGGAATAAAAGTGTACGCGCACGTCCGCGACGCCGCTCCAGCCACACCACAAGAATTTCTTGCGGACTAGCGGACAGACCGCCATAATTTCCTAGACATTGATGGTGCCTCTTCCGAGTCCACGTAATCTGCATTTGTCCGTGGACTCTCTCTGCCTCCGGTCCTGCTCCAAAGCACATCTAGATGCGATGAGAAGGACACATCCGTTCTATGGCTTCATTGGTAAACACCAATGCCCAGAGCAACTTTGAGCTAGACCCGTGCTAAGTTTTATAGTTTCATGTGCAATTGTTAAAAACTATAATTTTTGTATGAGGTTTAGATCAACGATTTACCTTTATTTCCTACTATTTACTGATTATTAATGTTTAGAAGATGAAAACATGATTGTGCTAGATAATAGCCAAATTATTTGTTTGTGACTTACAATTGCTACACGGGCAGCGCATGACTGCTGCCACAAGCCCACAACCTACACGCGAAGGATTTAGGAGGATTCATCATCAGGCCTGCAGATGCCTGGATAGCCATCGACGCGAGCAGCGCATTGTCGAGGACTCATGAAAAGCCCTGACGCCAGTTAGTTTCCCTCGCGGCAGCATGGCCATCGACCATTGATGTCTCAGTTTGCACCCTCCATTGCGCTGGTTGTATCCTTTGTGGCAAGACCCATCAACCTAGCGTGCGAACGGATAGTCACCTGAGCCTGTGAATGGATACATTCACCACCACCTAAGATAGAGGGCGCCAAGCACTTAACCCGTGCAGGCAGTGTATCGCTGGCCCTCCAATATGTTTCCCATGAACGACTTCAACAACAGGTAATATTGTTCTACTGTCCAACCAAACTACACCCTTTTCATCAGGTCCTATCAGTCCCGTTTCTGTATCTCTTCCTTTTGCCATTAGGTAATACACTCACTATGTTTGATGAATTGTTTACTTACCGGTGCATCAATTCCAATTGAAGAATTTTCTTAAGTATTTTTAGCAACTTTTTGGTTGAATATGCTAATCCCATAAAGATAGAAATTAATACAGGTGTTTCTTATTATGCATTGGTGATATTTTATATCTTCTAAATACAACTTCCATAACCTTCAGAACCAATGATATATTTACATGGCACAGTTGAGTTTTCTACTCCTTTTGAGTGATAATTATCCTTATAATGAATATTAGCAATAACTTAGTTGCTAGATGTTGTTGTAAATTTCAGATACAACCACATAAGCAAGGAGCATGCAGTTCAGTAGCCATGACAACCTGCCGCCAATAGTAAGCTATAAGAAGCATGTTTATTTTCTCAAGACATTTATCAGCTTAGTTTCGTCTTTTTTATTCTTTCCATGAAATGTCCCATAATTTCTAATTTTACGTTCTAAACATAATATGCTGTGAAACCATTCTTTTTATGTCTTGCCGATAGCTATCTTGGTGTTATTTTTTTACTTTGCTGCCATCTGTATGTTAGCTATGCTTTGTTTGAATGTTATTTGTACCTGTTTGAATTTGTAAGTTATTTTCATGAAGTAATTATTGTACATGTAAAAGTAGGATAGAGAAGTGCAAAGGTGAAGATGGACTATAACGCCAGGCCTGTTGAGATGCCCTTAAGCCAGGTAGTACATTGAATAGGACAAATGATGACTCTTTCCTAAACCTACATCATGTTAGGAATTCTTATTTAGCCATGTGCGAAATAACTTGATGTTTTGAATTATGAAGTAGCATACTACAATGGAGTCTACAAAGTAGTATTATGAGGAGGCAATATCTCATGCATAAACACATTATTTTAGACAAAAATATTTTTTAGGTCCAGAGAAAGATTAACTGAAGTAGTATGTATTGTGTTCACTTGGACTATAGCATACTCAGAGTAATCCTATGTGCAACATTTTATCCTGAACTCGCTTATCGTCAGTTCACTTATGCTTTTCCTAGATAGGAGCTAACATCTATAATTTTAAAAAGAAATGACATACTGAAAACCATCATTCAGTACAGAAATTCTAGTATACTTGTATTATCTGTATAGTCTTAGGCCTGGTTGCCTACCCATCTGCTCAGCCCTTCCCGCACAAGGTATTACCGGTCGTTGGTTTTTCGTTTTGAGAGAATCTAGGGCCTTCGTTTTTACTGGTTGGTGAAATTTTATTTACCGTGGCATGAGTTCCGTATCTTGGTGCTGTGTCGCCAGGGCTGGAGAGAGACGTCGCGGACGGCATCTACGGTGGTGACGGCGGGAGCTGGTGGATCGGCGAATGCACCACGGGGGCCTTCCCGGGTGGACGACGCTGGATCCATGGGAAAGGGTTCGGTTGAGGAGATGATGAAGAATCTGAAACTTAATTCTGCGGAGGCAGATTGTTTAGTGGATGATGAGGAGGAGCCACTATGGCACGTTCGGTAATTAGAGGCACTTTTCTTAGAGGCATTTTTTTAAACTGCCTCTAATTGTAGCTATTTGTGGCACTTTAAATAATGGTGCCTCAAAATATAAGATTTTAGTGGCAGTTTTGAAAGTGCCATTAATAGTTTATCCTTTTGAGGCACTATTGATAGTGCCTCTAATGTTTTGAAAAACAGAGGCACAGTCTAGTGCCTTCATGCTAAACTATCAGTGGCACTTTGACATGTGCCTCAAAAAGACATATCTTTTAGAGGCATTTTCTGTGTTAATGCCACTAAAAATATATCAACTGAGGCACGATTAGAAGTGCCACAATTTATTACCGTTTAGAGGCACTAAATTATGCCTCTAATGAGTGACCAATTGTGGTACTATTCGCTGTGCCTCCAATGGATAGTTTTTTGAGGCATATATGATTATGCCTCTAATAGTTGACCATTCAGAGCATTTTAAATACCTTAAATGAATGATCATTTGAGTTGCTCTAATAGTATCGGCTAGAGTTGCTCTTAGCTACCTTATTTTTTTTCCTAAATTGCCATTGAGTGTCCAAAGTCTGGTTAAAAATACAAAATTTTTGATTCGCAAAAAAAAAATACAAAATTTCCAGTATAGTAATTTCATCCAAATTCTTTTTTTAAACATTCTTTTTTAAAACATAATTTCATCCAAATTCTTGTTTGGAGTGTGTTCAGTTTTCTCCTGCTCGAAAACTGCCAACGCTGGACGAGATCTTGTGTTGGAGTGTTCCTGTCCGTTGGATCCTGGACGGACGGACGCTGGATTTCAACGTGAGCTTGACTTGGTAGAGGGAAGTCGCTGAATCCCAATCCCGGAGGACTCACCCGCGCCCCTCGAAGCAGAACCCTACCTCACCATGGCGGAGCCCTCGCCGCCGCCGTCCAACTCCGGCCTCTGTATCCTCCTCACCAAGGACCGAGCGCCCACCTCCTCTCCTTCGACGCTCGCCGCCGTCTCCAGCCACGCCGACCGCGACCGCATCATCGTGAGCCCTCTTCCCACCACCCTCCCTCCCGTACACCAGGCCGGCGCGGCGCGCTAGGGGGACCAGCAGAGAGGATGCGCTGCAAATTCTACCTCCACTTCTCCGATGTCCGCCCCACCACCGCGCTCCTCGCCGAGACACTCTCCCTCTCCCCTCCCGCCACCTCGCGTGCCGCCGCCGACCTCTTCCTATTCCTCGTTCGCCGCTCTTTCCACCCCCCGGACGGCGCACTCACCCTCGTCGTCCGCCATCTCGCTGCCGCCGCGATTTCCCCGCCGTCCGCTCCCCCCTCCAGGAGTTTCCGTCCGCACTCAGACCCGCCACACTTGAGGCCTACCTCGTCCACCCCGGGAGAGCTAGGCGCGCCACTGACGCACTCAAGGTGTTCGACGAATTGCCTCAGCAACTTCGTCGTGGACAACGATACATGGTTCGTGGAGGCGCAGACCAGGGCCGCTTTCTACCCCAAATTCGAGAACGACAAGTCCGATCAAGAGGTGCGTGGTCGGCTCCCCTTTCATCTCCGTTTTGCTGCATATCAATTGAAGTTGCTTCGTGCTGAAACATTTCTTCTTGTCCTTATCCATGGCGAATGCAGCTGGTCTTCTTCCTTCCCGTGATGGTGCTGATGCAGTATGAGCTGGTCTTGCTATGCCCATCGCTGGTGGCAGCCTCTGCTGCTTGGTGCACGCTAAAGAGTAGTTCCATCTAGACTAAAGAAACACTCAAGTACCACACCGGCTTCAGCGAGCTACAACTACTGTAAGTTATGTTCACTCCTCGATGTTGGATCTATCTATATTTGCTTACCTGAATACCTACTTGTGGAAAATGCTTTTTTCAGTCTCCAAGGTATATACAGAAAGGAATTGTAGGAATATATTCACAAAGTTCACAAAAATACATATATACTATGGAGTGCTTCATCTTTAGACCACTTCCAGAGGTGTAGGAAGCTCCTTGCTGCTCTGCATTGTCATTGGCAATATACTTCTCTTTTCCCTGAAAATGCACATTCCAATTTGGAGTTCGTGGGTGGTAGTTATACATAAACTATGATGAATATTTGAGAGTACTCTGTTTCATTGCCGTTAAGAAGGGGGTATTTTATTTTCAACTCTTCATTATCCATTATTGTCTGATGTATATATTATTATATTATGCAATGGGAAAAACTATTGGCAGTGGTAACACTTACAGACTTATTATATTACTCAATAGTGCTTCATCATTATGTAAATATAATGCATGGTCAAATAGTACTGAATATCCATCTCAAATACAATCTGCTTGCTAAGTTTTTCCCGTGAGCACTTGTCCATGTCGAGTACTACTATTTGCTCTTATAGATAAATAGATATAGTTGAGTGGTGTTTCAAAAAGTTTAGAACTGAATATCGATCCATGTCGAGTACTACTATTTGCTCTTATAGATAATAGATATAGTTGAGTGGTGTTTCAAAAAGTTTAGAACTGAATATCCATATCTAAAATTGCAGTAGCACCTAATATCCATGTCTGAATATCCATGTCTAAGATACCGTCAGGACGATCTGCGTCTGTTTCACATGTACTTCGAGGAGGATGGAGGGCTCAATCCGGTGGCTATGCTGCAGCGGAAGTGGTACTGGTGCGGCGCACTCACCGCTTGGGTTCACCACCAACGATTCCGGCGTTGGCAGCCACTGATTTTTCTGGTCTCTGTCACAAATCAATACATATCATCAAGGAAAGAAGAAATTCAGGCATTGTACCGATAGGGGCACTGCAGTTCGGTGTTTGTAGGCACAGAGCTGTCCTAATGAAGGTACCTTGTTGTTCCATTATCTGAACTTGTTTTCCGTGTTTGCTGCTTGAGGCTTTGACATGCAACCTTGTCTATTGTGTCTTCTGAATTTATTACCCTGGCTACCAGGGTCCGTGTATCCGAAAAGACATGTCTTTCCAAAACTAGTTAGAGTTAGACAATTTATTATCATGATTTTTTTAGCTATACTATCCTATTTCTTGTGAGAGTA
The DNA here is from genome assembly GCA_916181665.1 of Avena sativa. Classification (NCBI taxonomy): domain Eukaryota; kingdom Viridiplantae; phylum Streptophyta; class Magnoliopsida; order Poales; family Poaceae; genus Avena; species Avena sativa. Next base: position 322,809,162 of record OV702281.1, on the reverse strand, counting down.
TTGGTCATGCTTTCAGCAAACCGTGAGCTAAATAATTTGGCAATGTGATCCTAAAGATGTAAATGTTTGTTGTTACTTTCTGTCCACTTCCTCTTTGTTGTAGAAGTCAGCCTCTATATGGTTCTCCTGGAGGGCTGTATGCTGAATCAAAATCTTCAGAAAGTTACTAAGATTTCTAACAGAAGATATAGTGCTTTGTTAGGGCCTGGAGCAACGTGCTCTGCCAGTTCTCTCTCTCTCTCTCTCTCTCTCTCTCTCTTTATTACTATGTCAAGTTGGCTGGTCTCTTATTTCTGAGAGTAGTCTGGTGATATAGCTTTCTGCTAGTTAATCTTTAGAAAAAATAATCTTTAGAAATTAGTGAAACATCTCCATTGTACTTGGATAATAGATTGAAATATGACTATGTAGAAAAATACCACTATCAAAATATGACTATGCAAAAAAATACCTCTACAGATTTATAGGCATCCAGAAAAGCGAGTTAATCTACCGGTTAGTAGATCATCTTAACTGGGACTGCAACTTGCTGCAATGGTACATGGCTAATGATATTGGCTCCTCTAATAAGCTTAGAATAGCACTCCTAAACCATACGTTTCTAAGAATATATATTTTTGTTTTATCCAACCAAGCACCAGAAAATTAAGATGTATATTTTTACATGAAGCTGTGTAAACTTATTTACTCCTTATGTTATTTCATACTCTTGAAAAAAGTTTAACGGACAATGGTAAATCCATATACATTCTCAGTTTTGTGGACACCAAGGACATGGCCAACAGGGATGGCACCCCCGACAATGTCAAGAAAGCTTTGCCCCCAATTTGGTCAGAGGTGATTAACATTAAAACTAAATGGTGCGTGAAGCAGCTGATTGTGATGTGCTTATCATTGATTCCACCACTTGTGGCTTTGCAGCAGGTATATCCATGGATGGCCAGCCCCCGGGCATGCTCTCCTTGCTTTCACTCTTGGTATGATTTAAGAAATGGGTATTTGTGTTTGCCTTTATAGGATTCCGAGCTAATCTAATCTGGGTTCACCGTAGCGCCGCTTGACTGATCGTGTCGTCCTTGATGCTCTGCTCATCAGCTCATGGATATGTTGTTGGTATCTGAATTCTGGAACCCACTCTCTTCCTGTCACACAACATGTTCCCAGTGCACCAGTGTGGAACTTTTCCTTCCCGTTTACAAACTAGTACATGTAGAGTGTTTCTGAACTAAACAAAGGGATTTTGTCTACATGGGAGTCGCTAATGCGTAGGCAAAAATTTGTCTGTAGATAGATATAGCACAAGTCAAGTAGCAGCAGGATAATGTGTAGCACTCAGTGCGGTTCTTTTCCTTTTGATAACATGGCTTTCCTACATGATGACAATTGTTTGATTTTCAGCTGCGTGATGGTAGGAACATATGAGTGCACTATGCAAACCGTGGTTGATCTGCTGCTGCTATCTACATGAGTAAGGTGCCTATTTGGTGGTTTTTCTATGTTGTTAAATTATGTGCATCTAGTAGTATATTTTTGTTAAGCTTGTAGATGAGAACATTTTGTGTGTTCATGCCCCTTTTTAGAATTCAACGTGTACAACGACGACGACGTCCCCTACTGCCTCGATACAGGTACAATTTCTTCCTGTGACCGGCCATCGAGCCGATGAACTGCCTAGGTTTAAGTTTAGGGTAAGGTTTTTTTACTTCCTGATCATCACAATTTGATGAGTAGGAGTTGTTGTCAGTTGCTAGGTTGGTTTAGTGTGTTCAGTATTGAGTGTAGGGCTCCTGCCATAAGTTTCTAGTTGGTGTTGCAAACTTGTTCTGAAACTGATACTTTGATTTCTGAATCCTGATATACTAATGCCATTATTCGGTAGAGAAGAAACCATGGGATAGTGATGAACTTGTTCGCCCTGATGCATGTTTTTTAAGCACGCATATTGGAACTAAGAAAGTGTGAGACTGGGCCATCATAAATTTTCTACTTTAGGTTCAGTTTCTTGTTCATTGAGCCAATCACTCAAGGTGAGGACAGGGACGGATCTAGGAATTTAACTTTGGGTGTTCAAATTCAAACCCAACACAGGACATAAAGGTGAAAATTTGAAAGTGGTCCATGTATTCACACCAATAAAAGTATAAATTGACTATTGTAGCATATGCTTTCTTATTTTCCTAGTCTGCTTTTAGGGCCCAGGTTCAGTTCACCTGGCTTTGCTTAATCTATTTTCCAACAATGGTTTGATGTAAAAAAAATACTCCTGTTTGGTTTGCTCATATGCAGATCAATAGCGATCTGTTCTTTATTAAATTAACTAGTAATTGGTAAACTTAGAAATTACTAAGGTGCAACCCATGTGCCTAGCTTTGTTCAGGCAAGACCCATTTTAGTATCTTATGATAGTGTTTGGACACCTCTTCTTTGAATTGTTTTCCTAATTCATTTTGTGCAAAGAACATCTTATTCTTAGTTCCTCAAGAAAGAAACCATCCAATGACATAAGAAGATAACATCCTCTTAGAAATATGTCCTGCGGTTTTCTGAATGCTTATATATCATCCTCTTTCAAAAATCTCGAGTCTTCAGAATACCAGTAAGTTCGTGTTTTGGACCATGCATCGTTGCATCTAGTTTGGCCTTGTTTATTCATCTTTACTTCCTGATTTTTTTCTAGGCTAGTGTAGGCGATAGAAACCAGATGCCCTTGTTGTGATATGTGACATGAATTATTTATTGAGTGTCTCCTGCATTTTTAACACACATCTTGGTCGTAAGCACAAACACCAACATATGCCCCCCCTCAACCCCTTGCTTTAGAATTTTGGGAACTTGATTTGCGTATCTTTATTATTATCTTAGAAATTTTATGCAGGTGGAATTAGGTTAGAAACCCGGTGAGAAACCCTGCTCCCTTTATATCTATATGTCCCTGTGTTTGTGCTAGCTTGTGCCTGTGCTAGCTGTTCATGTCTCTGTGGTAGACTAAATCGAGAAGCCTTTCCTTCTGTAATATTTCCTAGTTTAGTGAGATTGTAGGGATAATTCTGAATATGGGCTGAATTTAGATTTACTCTATGAATCCATTCAGAGTTTGTTGTTCCTCGTGGGTGCTTGATGATGAGTTCATTTCCAACATAGGAAAGTGATTCTCATCGCATGGTTTCAATATGCAAATGCACTATGCAAACCGTGGTTGATCGAATGATAGTTGTTTCTCCAAGATACCTACTTACTGTATATGCAATGTTTGATATCCACACATTCATATTGAATGATGTTCTCATCTTATCCTAATATTCTCTGTACACCTCATATAGTTGCTTCCCATGCCCTTCTTTTGCAGCCAGTGAATGGATTGACTTTTTTTTTAAAGAACCCTTTCATCCCAGCAGCTAGTGAATGGATTGACATCAGCCGTCGGCTCAAGACCTGTCAAGTGTGCCCTCTAGGTTTGTGGCACTGTCGACTCCCACAGTATCGTTGATACTTGATACTTGCTAGTATCTTTGTTACTTGATACTTCTTGATGTATTCTTCTGACGTTCCAATTTGCATTGCAGACAACAAGTGAGAGTTCCAGAAGTATGGTAACAAGCAAAGTGACTTCATCGTTTTTGTACTTCAATGCTAGTAGTGATAGATAGAGAGAATCCTTTTGTAATTGATCTCATTTAATTGTGATTCATTGGTGTCATAGTTGCTGGTTCATTTGATCATTGTGCCTTTGGGAATTTATTGTGATATTAATTGGTGTATTATTTGAATCCGAATTACTGTAGTAAGATGGTGTGTTTGCAGTTTGAGATATGTCACTGTAATAATAATTACTGCCATTTTAACCTGAATATTATTGTGAGATGTGCCTTAAAAAGTCAACCATGAGACACTATGCCTCAAATGGTTGGTTTTTAGAGGCACTAGTCATAGTGCCTCAAATGGTTGGTTTTTAGAGGCACTCGTCATAGTGCCTCAAATGGTTGGTTTTTAGAGGCACTAGTCATAGTGCCTCAAATGGTTGGGTTTTAGAGGCACTAGTGATAGTGCCTTAAAAAGTTGGGTTTTAGAGGCACTAGTGATAGTGTCTCGAATGGTTGGTTTTTAGAGGCACTAGTCATACTGCCTCAAATAGTTTGTTTTTAGAGGCACTAGTCATAGTGCCTCAAATGGTTGGGTTTTAGAGGCACTCTAATTTGTGCCTTAAGTTGGTTTTTGAGGCACTAGTCATAGTGCCTCAAATGACTAGGATTTAGAGGCACTAGTCATAGTGCCTCAAATGACTATGATTTAGAGGCACTTTTTAAAACTGCCTCAAATAACTTTTACCTACACGACCGTCCCCGGCATTTTTTTAGTGCCTTAAAAACTTAATTGTGGCACTAATTTGACTATTGGAGGCACTCTAGAGTGCCTCTGAATACTGTACGTGCCATAGTGAGGATCAGGGTAAACAATTGTGGGTTTTTCACATCAACACGATATCAAGTTCTCTCTGACCGGCTTGGGGCAACCCTAAGGGGATTTTCTTCCGCAACGGTGGACCGAATATGTTCATCGCCGAGCTGGGTTTGGAGAGAGATCCTGACAGGATCTGGGAGAGATCGCCTTGGACGGTATCAAAATTTGCTGTTGTTTTGGAGAATTTTGATTTCCGTAGTCGCCTTTCTGATCTGAAGTTTTAGAGTTTGCTGATTTGGGTTCGTATTTTGGACTTACCCTATAACAAGCTCAACGAGATCTGGGGAGAGAAGATTGCTCGTAAAGTGCGGAATTTTGTGAAGCTGGATTCTAATAAATATGGTTTGATTAGCGCTCAGTATCTTCGCTCTAGAGTCTTCATCAAAGTTAAGGAGCCTCTCATGCGTTGGATTGGCATGGAATCTAAACGTCTGAATGAAACTTCCTGGTATGCCACCCGTCCCTATGAGCGCCACCACCGCAGCACCGGGACACCGCCTTCCCCCGCGCTCGTCCCCCTCCCTCGCCTCCCCCATCCCCTTCATCACCACCGGCGACAATGCCAAGGAGAAGCTTGGGCAGCCGGCGGCGGTGGCGTCAATGCCGGGGATCAATGGTGTGTGGTGGATCATATTGAAGCTCCTTGGTCATGGGTGCGCACGAACGGCGGCAGGCCTCGACCCCTGGTCGCGGCTGTCCTTGGGCCAGAGGCGGTGAAGCTGGCGGACCCGATGGGGTCTGGCCAAATTTCATCTTCACCGGACTGGCGGCGACGCTGTGGAGGAGGACATGGCTTCGGCTCCTCAACACGAGGAGCCCTGAGGAGGCGACCCTGGGTTTGGCGGTGGTGGTCGTTTACTTCGCCGGAAGTGGTCGGCCGTGGATTGCGGCTAGAGGGATGGATCTCAGTCCGTCTTCTAGTCCCGCGGCGAGACAGGGAGTCATAGTCGCCGGTGAAAACCGAGTTGACTTCGGTCTTGGCGGACGATGGCAGCGTGTTTATGCCGTTACATTGATGAAGGCGTCGTCATGCGACTATTGTCGACCCACTCATGTTGCTCCGGGGGAAACCCTAGGATCAGGCTTCCGGATCAGGCGATGGCGGTACAGCGGTGTCGCGTTCTCTCTTAGGATCATCGCTTGTAGAGTAGCGCTGGATGGAAGAGGCAGGAGAGGTGGAGCGGCTAGCATGCGGGGAGGTGGTGCTACTTGGCACCACTGTGGTGTCGGTGACTGGTGTGGCGAGAGTATGCGCATTGATCTACATGTTGATGACATCTTGGCGGAAGATAGTGAAGACAGCGGCATCTAGAGCATGTGTGTGGGCATCGTTCCATGGATAGGCTGTGCGGTTCTAGGGCTTCTTTTGCCTGAGTTCGAGCCTCCGTGCCGGGGAACTCTAGCTTCTCTTGGCGAGTGACAATAGTGAGAGTGACGGTGGGGCAGGGTCAAAAGAGGCAGCTAGGTGTTTGCCAGATCTCGCTTGGGAGCTGACAATAGGGTTATAGTTTTGCTCAATGTTTTGTTTTGGCGGATCTGGTTTGTATGATCTTTGTAATGGACTTTGCCAAACACCATGGTTCTAATAATGAATAGTGGATGGGGCTTCGCTCCCCATTTCGAAAAAAAATCCATTATGAGTTTCTTCCATATTTTTGCTTCTCATGCGGTCTACTTGGTCATTATGACACGAGGTGTCCTACACCGTCTGAGAGAGATATGAATGGGAATTTTCCATGGGGGCCAAGGCTACGAGCACCAAATGATAAGAATAAGAAAAAGAAGGTTAGTTTTCTAGTGGCTGAAGGAGGTTACGGCAATTTTTCAGATTATTATGAGCAGGAATATGCAGAGAATGAGCACACTAAGAATGATCTTGGAGAAACTGCATCCTCTGATAAGCACCAACCAATTGGCCCATTTCATGTTGGTGGTAGGGGAAGAGGTGGTTTCCAAGGATCAAGAGGGGGTAAATCGGTTTAGGTTTACCGTCGGTTGAAGATGACCCTGGTGGTGGCAACCGGTGCAGATGCTAATGGTAATAGTGATAAAGATCTAGTGATGTTTGATCCTTCTGTTGGAACACCCCCTGCCGGCTGGCCGGTCCCGAGGCTGCTCTACACCCAAGGAAAAAGACTAGAGTTGAAGGCACACAAGATTACACAAGAAAATGACACAGGGAACAGGGAGAAACTTTATTGATCTTTCTCTCGGTAAAACTCACGTACAATGATTGCTCCTTTATTTATAGACTAAGGGGATAGGATAACCACATGGGCTAACCCTAACCTAGTAGAGGCCACACCAAATGGGCCTCTACCGGCCCAGTTTCCCAACACCTTCTATCTCTGGGAATAAATGTGATGAGGAAGAACAGAGAGAGAAGAAAGAGGGAACAACGGCGTTTGTGGGAACCGCCGAAGGTGCTGCCACTTGTGCTACGTCCTGCGCCACTACGGGCGCGACGTTCTGCACGGGCGCCGCTCCGGGCGCCAGTGGTGCCTCAACCTGGACTAGGTGCGCCTCGCGCGCATTCTTGTTGGCCTTGAACGCGTCCACGACGTGCTTAGGGGCCAAACACTGCCTGAAGAAGTGAGTCTTGGAGTCACAGCGGAAGCAGTCCTGGGGCCTTGCCTCCCCCTTGCCCGCCTAGCGTTGCTTGGCGGGTTTGGAGGAGTTCGGGCCCTTCTTGCCTCTCTTCTTGTGGATGGGCTTGCGCACCTTGTAGGCACCGGCATTATCCTCATGACTTGGGCCCCCCGAGAAGGGTTGCGCGGAGAAGTTCTTTTTCAGAACATTATCCTGCGCCTCGGCCACCTGGAGAGCATCAATAAGCGCTGCATATTCCGTGAATCCTTCCTGGCGAAAGTTTCGCGAGGACTAGATGTTTTCCGGATGGAATATGGAGAGAGTTTTGTCTATCTTCTGCTGAAATGTGATACTGGTCCCACATAGCTAAAGAATCGTACAAATCCGGTGCAACCTGGAGTTGTACTCTCCCACTGTCTTGAAGTCCGCAAACCTCAGACGAATCCAATCTGCCTCCGCCTATGGATGAATGGTGTACTTCAGCCTAGAGAACCGTTTGTTGAGGGCGGTCCAAAGGGCAGAAGCACTCCGTTCGGCCATGTACTCGTTCTTGAGAGTCTCACACATGTGATGGCGGAGGAAATGCAGGGCTTTGGCATTGTCCGCCGGGATGGTGGTGTTGGGGCCGTCGGGGTCCCCGCAATCAGTGCATCCTTGGTGCATCGGCCTTCGAGGACGATCTCAACGTCCGAGGCCCAAGTCAGGTAGTTAAGCCCATCCTGGGTCAACTCCGGGAACTCGCGGCTGACGATTCCGGTCATCTGCAATTTATGCAAAGTGTGTAAGATTACAGCAGGTAATCAGTTACATAAATGCGATAATCGATACAATAATTCAAATATGACGGCGTTCCAAAATTTAAAGTAAAAACGGTACAAGCTAACTATGAGGTACAAAGTATTAAAATCATGCGATAATTAATAACTGTAGTAAAACATAGTACAAAAGCTTGTGTAAAAAAAACGGGCCGAAAACAGGAAAAAAACGGGCCAACAGCGTGTGCACATGACGTCCACACCCCTTCTTTTTTTTTTGATTACCGCCTAGGCCGAAAAGGGCCCAACTGGGCCGGCCCACCCAGACTGTCCCAGCCCGCTAGCGGGGGGACAGAGCATGTGCTCCTGACTGGGCGGGGTGGCGGCGGCAGTAGGCCGCGCCGGCGACGACGGGCGGGAGGCGGGTCGAGGGAGGGGGCTGGCCGCGGCCAGCGGGCGCTGCAGCGGCGGCGGCACGCAGGGCGCAGCAGCCCGCGGGCAGCCGGCACGCGCAGCAGCGCGCGCGGGACAGCGCAGCAGCGTCGGCGCGGCCAGCGACGGCGAACACGCGCAGCAGCGCGCGGGACAGCAGCCTGCAGGGCCGCGCGCGGGAGGCCGGCGGCGCACATGGCGCGGCAGCGCACGGTGGCGAGCGCGCGGTGGCTGCACGCGGGGGCGCGTGGCTCGGCACGGGCATGCGGCGACGCGCGGCGGCTCGCAGCAGCACGCGGCGGCGTGGCGTAGCAGGGCCAGCAGAGCTGCGGAGGCTGAGCGCGGCGTAGCAGGGCCAGGAGGGCTGCGGCGGCCAGTGCGCGCAGGCGCAGGTGCAGCACGCAGCGAGGCCACGATGGCTTGGCGCGGCGGTGTGGCCGGCCAGCGAGGCGCGGCGCGGCGGACAGCGCGCACGCGCCACAAGCGGCGGCGCAGCGAGCGCGCGGCGTGCGGCCAGCGCGCACGCGAAGCAGGCGTCGGCGTGGCGGCATGCAGCGCAGAGCCGACAGCGGCGGCCAGCGCGGCGGCTCGGCGGCAGCGGCCAGCGGGGCGCGGGCAGCTGCGGCGGCGGACAGCGCGGCGCGGCGCGGCTAGCAGCCAGCTGGGCTGTTGCGGCCGTGCCCAACTCACTTGGTCATGGCATGTGCATGTACGGGAGCAAAAAAAAGTACATGAAAATCGTCATTGGTCGGCGACAGCAGGTCAGCTCGACTCCCGGGAAGGAAAATCCGTACCTTAGATGGGATCTGATCTATGAACTGAACGCAAATCTTGAAAGGAAATCGAGAGACGAATCCATTTTTGCAGTCAGATTCGGGTTACCTTCAACGAAAGCCTGTGTGATGCAGGCTCGACGGTGGCTTGACGGAGGCTCGACGGAGAGACGCGTGCTGATAACGTGTTGGAACACCCCCTGCCGGCTGGCCGGTCCCGAGGCTGCTCCACACCTGAGGAAGAATACTAGAGTCGAAGGCACACAAGATTACACAAGAAAATGACACAGGGAACAGGGAGAAACTTTATTGATCGTTCTCTCGGTAAAAATCATGTACAATGATTGCTCCTCTATTTATAGACTAAGGGGATAGGATACCCACATGGACTAACCCTAGCCTGGTAGAGGCCACACCGAATGGGCCTCTACCGGCCCAGTTTCCCAACACCTTCTATCTCTCGGAATAAATGTGATGAGGCAGAACAGAGAGAGAAGAAAGAGGGACTGACTCCTAACCCCAAGAAGACACACATTATTCATAACTGTTAGAATATGGTTAGTAACTGTTAGAATATATAACCATATTGTATTTGTATAGATATATGGTTGTATATGTGTAGTCTATGTATAATTGTCCGTGTATTGTACGGTACGGACTCTATCCTTGTAAGTCTATATAATGAGCAATACAAGGTACCACAATGTGTGGTTTCCCCTATCTTACATGGTATCAGACGCTAAACCGTAGACCTGCGCCGACCCTCCTCCTTCCGTCGCCGCCGAAGCCACCACCGCGCGCCGCCGCGGCCAGCGCCCTAGCGCACCATCCCCACCCGCGCACCCCTCCGATGGCTCTCTCTGATGGAGATCAGGTCTCCAAGGCCCTCCCTGCGGCCAAGGGGGCCGAGGACGCACCTGACGCCTAGAAGATCGCTTCCGCCGAGAAGAACGCCACGGCCGAGAAGGCCAAGCTCTCCCTCCTCTCCGCCGCCCACGCATTTGGCTCCGGGTTGAGCGCGGGGTCTTTCTCCCTGACCTCGCTGCACGCCCAGGCTGTCGGTCTATCCTCCATCAAGGGGCACGTCCCCGTCGAGCTCGCGCTTGACACCGGCGTCTATTGTCAGTGGCGCACCTTCTTCCACGCCGCGTGCCGCAAGTACGCCCTACTGGATCATCTCGACGCCGACGCCCCTGTCGCGCCGACCTCGGAGTTGTCTCTCCTCGACGCCACGGTCGTCTCATGGCTCTATGGATATGTCTCGCTCAGTATCCTTGATGCTGTCATGACACCTGTCGACGATCCCCTCGCCGTCGAGCTTTGGACCCGCATCAACGGCCTCTTCAACGATCACAAGATCAATCGCCAACTCCACCTCACGGCCGAGCTAGGCGATGTCAAGATGGGCGAGATGAGCATGACCGACTATCTTCAGAAGGTCAAGTCACTCTCCGATGGACTTGCAGATCTTGGTTCCCCTGTTGATGATGCTGAGATGGTGATCCACTGCCTCAACGGCCTCTCCGCGCAGTATGAGTCCGCTGCCGATCTGATCTCCCTCATGCCTGGGATTAGTTTCGCACAGTCACTACTAGGAAAACGGCTATAGGTAATCAGCACATCCGTGGCTCACATGGTTGAAGTGCCCCACGGCTAAAACAGGCGTGGCTCACCTGTGGGCAGTGCCCTACTAGTAACTAGAATAACCGTGGCGCACATGACTATAGTGCGCCACAGATGTGTGTGGGCCAGGGGCCTGTTGGCCGCACGCCAAACATCTGTAGCGCACTAGGGTCATGTGCGCCACTGTTGTTAGTCTCATCTGTGGCGCACATGGGGGGGGGTGCGCTACGCCTAAGAGCACGCCCCCCTCTGTTGTGAAACAGCCACAAAGTTCTGTGACGCACTCGGCCTAGTGCGCCACTGGGAGTAGGAACATCTGTGGCGCACACGGCCTAGTGCGCCATAGTTGTGTCTACTCCCTGTGGTGCACTAGGGCTGTGTGCGCCACGGATGTGTCGATTTTTTTAGGACAGCACTTTATGTGCACATGTGTGACCACACATCCACCACCCCACACTTCACTTTCCCCTTCTTCTTCCTCCTTAGATCTAGTCGGGATCTTCTCCTTCCCACCTCAATTTCTCCACCCATTCACCATTTTTAGCATGTAAAACTTGCTTTGGATGTTACATAAGTAATAGAGGAGGTCTCCGGTCTCTCATCTCCTTCTTCGGTCGACGCGAGTACCTCTCCTTTCCATCTTTTCTCGCGATCGGTCTCTCATCTCGGTAAGTTGTCCATGTAAGGATGTGTTCATGTGTATATGGATGATGTGCTCATATGTATGTAGATGATCGATGCTCATGATGTGTGTATGTGGAGAGGATGGTCATATGTGTGTGTATATGGAGAGTACCGATGATGCTCATGCATGTGTGTATGGAGAGGATAATGATATGTTCATGTGTGTATGGATCGGTCTCGATCTCTCTCTCTTGTGTTTGTATGTGAACAAGTTGCCATTTGTTTTGCCAAAATGTTGATTCATTTCCATTTTGGCAAGACTTTGGCATTTCGCAAAGGTCCTAATTTTAGGATAGGTCATGCCGAAATTTTCTATCGACCATTGCATGCATGCATTCATTATGTGGTTCTAATAGACTTCAAAATTGTACCGTGTACATCGTGCAGGCAAAAATGGTCCGCATAATGAGCGAAGGCATTGTGGCTAGATTTTTGAAATGTGCGACGGCCGACATGATACGAAATAACAAGACAGATATAAGATGTCCGTACAGAAGATGCAAACACAACTGGGTGATCGACCCAGATTCCGGAAATCTGTAGGCGCACCTGCTCTGCCATGGTTTCATGGATGGATACACTCGTTGGATAAGCGATGACGTAGATGATGGAGACGGTGAAGGTGGCAAACATGACGATGATCATCATCACGGCGAGAACGGGCGAGATGATGAAGAGTCTCCTGGAGATGGTGAAGGTGCGGAAGCATACCGGGATGATGATGATCTAGATGCCGGAGGAGCAGACGACGATGGAACAACGTCAGGCTGGGTGCGGGAACCTTATGTGCAAGAGCTGCTTCTCAAGCAGACGAGTAACGCCAGGGCTGCCGCTAGAGAGAAAGCCAAGCTTGCGCAACTTGAGAAAGACGTGGTTACTCCATTGTATGAAGGATGCAGGCCCGATGATACCCGGTTGAATGTAACGCTCAAGGCTATAGAGATGAAGGCAAAGCACAAATTGAGCAACGCAAGCTTCGACGATATGATGGCATTCTGGCACGATCGTCTCCCGGAGGGGAACACATGTCCAACTAGTATCGAGGATGCCAAGAAAATCGTCTGTCCTCTCGATCTACCGCACGTTAGATATCACGTATGCATCAACGATTGCATCATTTATCGGGGCGAGGACGCGGAGAAAACCACATGTCCGGTGTGCGGCGTGAGTCGATACAAGAAAGGGAAGAAAGCACCTCGAAAAGTGGTATGGTACTTTCCTATCACTCCTCGTCTGCAGCGCTATTTCGCGGACCCTAAGGAAGCGAAGCTCATGCGATGGCATGCGGAAAGGAAGAAGCCAGGAGATGATGATGACCCCGAAAAGGATGAGCTGCCGACGCACCCTTCAGATGCTAGCCAGTGGAAAGCATTGGACCTCGAATTCCCAGAATTCGGTGGAGATTCGAGGAACATCAGGCTTGGTGCGAGCACCGATGGACTCAATCCGTTCGGTAACCAGAGCAGCACGCACATCACTTGGCCCGTGTTTGTATGGATGTACAACCTCCCTCCATGGTTGTGCATGAAGAAGAAGTACATACAAATGAGTATGCTAATTCAAGGGCCGAAACAACCTGTACCCACATCAATCTGTATCTCGAGCTGTTGAAAGAGGAGCTAGCCACGTTATGGGAATATGGAGCCAATACTTACGACGCTGTCGCACAAGATTATTTCACTATGAGAGCCGCGTTGATCACTACAGTGCAAGACTATCCAGGTTGCGGGTATATCTCGGGGCAGGTTATCCAAGGATTCTGCGCATGCGTTAGGTGCATGGATAACACAAGCTATCTCCAACTAGAGAAAGATCCAGGGTCATCGAAAACCGTGTTCATGGCGCACCGCAGGTGGCTCGGCAAGAATGATCCATGGAGAAAACATGGAGACCTGTTCGATGGCAAATCAGAGACCCGAGGAATCCCAGAGCGTAGGAGCAGCGAAGAAGTGGAAGAGTTGCTGAAAAACTGGAAAGATTGTCCTAAGCCTGGAAAGAAGCGAAAGAGGCAGCAACAAGACAAGCCGCTGATGAAGGTATGGAAAACAAGGTCTGTTTTCTGGGAGTTGCCATACTGGAAGTTTCTCCGCACGCCTCATAGCCTCGACATCATGCATATCACGAAAAACATGTGCGAGAGTCTGGTCGCCACCATAATCAACATGCCAGATAGGACGAAAGATGGTCCGAAAGCAAGGCACGACCTGATATGCTTGGGTATCCGGAAGGAGCTTCACGGAGGACGCACTACTCCTGATGATCAGGAAGATGACGATGATCATGAGTCGGAGACGACACAAGGTCGTCGGAAGGGTAAAAAGTTCAAGAAGAACGAATATTACTGCCCTACTTCTTGCTTCACTCTAAGCCAGGATGAGATCAAACAGTTTTTCAAGTGCCTTCTAGGAGTCAATTTTCCTTACGGCTACGCGGGCAAGATAAGCAGATACCTAGACGAGGCGAAGCAGAGGTTCAGTGGCATGAAGTCTCACGACTGTGCCGTGCTAATGACGCAGGTACTTCCGGTCGCACTAAGAGGGATAAAGGACGAGCACGTCCGTGAAACGTTATTTGGCCTATGCAAGTTTTTCGACGTCATCTCTAGGAAGTCGATTGGCTTGAATCATCTCGGAAGGCCACAGGAGGAGATCGTGGTGATACTATGTGAGCTTGAGGTCTACTTCCCACCCGCATTCTTCGACATTATGGTGCATCTGCTGGTCCATGTCGTGGAGGACATCGTACAACTCGGGCCGATGTTCCTCCGCAACATGATGGCGTTCGAAAGGATGAACGGACACATCAAAGGATACGTTCGCAACAGGTCCCGTCCAGATGGAATCATAGCCAAGGGCTTTCTGGCCGAAGAGTGCATCTCTTTCTGCACGAATTATCTAGACATCGAGAACCCTGTCGGTCTTCCCGTCAACAGACACCTTGGCAAGCTCGACGGATCTGGTCACCGAGAGGGTCGTCGCATACTGCATGCAGACTTCGATTTTCGACGCGTAGACTTTGATCGAGCAAACCTCGTCGCGCTACAGCATTTAGAACTGGTCGATCCTTGGGTACAGAAGCACAAAAGGTTAATCGAGAAGAAGTACAGTGACCGGGGTATACAGAGGACGCAGGGAGAAATAATCAAAGAGCGCAACTCGGATTTCACGCGTTGGTTTAGGAAGACGCTCCTTGATAATCCCCCGCGCTCGCATTCTTCTGACACGGAAAAGATCATATTCACCTTGCCGCAGGGACCGATGCAAAACCTGGTGACCTATCAGGCGTATGATATCAACGGCTACACATTCTACACGGAGGAAATACACTCTCAACACACACTCTGCTCCTTTTCTGTTGTAAGCACAAATAAATCCAGTAAAAAATATGGTTTGAACAGAGAACTAGGGTCTTATCGAATTTTAAGGCTGCAAATTTGATATGACAGTTGGTTCTGACATGATGCCAAGTGAAGATTGTCAGCTTCGTGTACAAGCTTCATGTGTAGATAGTGTGTAACTATCTAACCTAGTACTTGTACACCTATGTACTTTGCTGTAGTATTACATTCAGATTGACAAGAGTAGAATCATCAGTAGAGTTGCTATACTAGCATGCTGTTACTTGAAGTCATCTTCGTCGTCTCCCCTAAAATCTCGAATAATTATTAAACTCATAATAAAGTATCTAGTTTAATGGCTGGTATCTAGTTTAGAAACTATAAAGTATCAACTTGGGTCAGTGATGCACAGTCTGAGACCTAGGCTGAAGTTTGAACAAGTGTTATTTTACTGCCCCTTTTCTTAAAGATCCTATGATGTGCAAACCATTTCTCTTGCATGATTACTGAGGATATTTCCCAACAACTATTGTATATACATGTATGTGATCAAGTGTTGGATCAAAAGATTGGAGGTTTACCTTGTGTTGCTGTTGCCTTGTGTTGTTGTTGCCTGCTACCCTAGTGTTTGCAGTTGCTGGTTATTCCTCCTTGACCTTGCCCTGGAACTCCTGGAACTATAGCTAGTACCAGTACCAGTGCTAGTGCTAGTGCTAGTGCTAGTGCTGACTAGTGCTAGTGCTAGTACCAGTACCTAGTGCTAGTGCTAGTACCAGTACCAGTACCTACAGAAGTTAAATTCAGACACAAACTTTGCTAGTGCTAGTGCTAGTACCAGTACCTACAGAAGTTAAATTCAGACACAAGAATGTGCTAGTGCTGACACAAGAATGTCCAGCATTTGCAGAAGTATTGATGTGATGTGATATACAGGAGCTACTTTATTATGTCGTGTATGCAGGTTCTTGTATGAAACGAGTCACGATTTTTGCCGGAATGTTGATTAACTTCCGTTTCGGTAGAAATCGGGCACTCCTAGTTTAAGAAAATTAGCAAAGGTCATGCCGGATTTTTCCGTACATTTAACCAATTATTTGTTTTTTATTAGTGCAAAGATGTGTGACAACGACGAGGCTGGATGTTCTAAGCGCATCAGCGCTGAAGGAGAACTCAGACCTCCGAATAAACAATTGACATTCTGGGAGGCGGCCCAGCGGCTAGAAGACGATGAAGAATACCATCCCCAGGAGAGCGAGGATGATGAGATGGAAGAGGCGGAGGAAGAAGCCGAAGGAACGGCGGACGATGAAACCACTGATGGCGGCGAGGGCACAGGGAGTGGTAGCAACCCTCCTAAGAAGAAGAAGAAGAAGAAGAAGCCGAAGGACCGGCGCCCGAACACGATCGGCATGGTCAGGGAGGAAATTACCGAAGTGAGCCCATCAGGGGTTCCTTTGGAGCCCGCCCTTGTCGTCAAAGGGTACGGTGGGCAAGTGGCGGCGATCACCCGGACAACCATCTCTATCAACACTGAGAATCTCCGGCATAAAGATAATGGCCACTTGCGCACACTCCTCTTCGAGAAGCTGCACGCCAGATACAAGTTCCCCGCTAAGTATCAGAACACAAATTATCATGGGAACGAAGTAAACAAATCCGCCCTCACAAAGATGAGCACCGCCCTGGCCAGCTGGAGAACCCGGATAAAGAAGAAGATCTATAAAGAAGGCAAAAGTCTCGAGGAGATCCAGAAGATTGACCCGCAGATCACCGAAGATCAGTTCCGGGAGTTCAAGGAGAGGTGTGAATCCGAAAGAGCCCTGGCCAATATTAATCAGGGAAAGGTGCTGCAGGCGATGAATATAGGCCATCACCATCTCAGATCTGGTGGATACAGAACCGCGGAGGCCAAATGGAATAAGGAGGACGAAGAGTATAGATCCAAGGGGATAGAAAACCCCTTTGCTAAATTCGAACCCGGGCAGGTTTGAAACTTCATCAGGGCCCGTTACCATGTGGACCCAAAAACCAAACAACTCACCGCGGATCCTGCGGTGAAGGAATTCGAGGAAATTGTGGTAAGTATAATCTAATTACCGCGGATCAACACGATTGCAATCTAATCGATGATCTAAATGATTCACTGTTACTTCTTCTGCAGGAGGAGGAAATTGTTGCTAGTCATGGATCCCAGGGTTCCTCATCCCAGGGGTCGACGGCGGCCACCCGGTGGGATAACCCTTTTAACAGGGCGATGAACCGGGCCAAGAAAATAGAGCCGGTTACGAAGAAGCCGTCATCGGTTGGCCGTCTGGCCGGCCTCGGGGGTAAGAATTGGGTGGATCATTTTGGTCCACCGCCGAGGACGCATGTGGCGCCGTCGGGAAGGAGCGAGGAGGAAAACCGAGAGGTTCAAGAACTTAAGGCACAAGTGGCGCGGATCCCGCAGATCGTCCAAGACAACCTGGCATTCACCCTCACGTCCTTCCTGCCTACCTTGGTGGAGTCAATAGCGAACTGGAGTCCGGGTGGTCGAGTAGGGCCATGCCCGATTCCAAGCATGGTCAGCAGCCACTCGAACAACGCGGCGCCGATGAATCAGGCGAACTACGTGTTCGTGACTCCGCCCGCTAGCACCGCGGTGCCGCAAGTGTTGGTGACTCCCCTTGCCATCACCGTGGCGCCGGAGTACATGTTGGTGCCCCCCTGCCATCGTCGCAGCGGCACCGGAGCTCCAAGCACCCGTCGGTAGGGAGAATACACCGGCGGCCAGCACCGCGCCATCAAGCAGCCCTTCCGTATCTTGCACGCCCGTCGCCGTATGCGGTGCGTCGACATTAGCCGATCTCGACGCCATCACGGTAAACAAATTGCTTTAATTACCGCCTTTCATGCCATCTATTACTCTTATGGCATCTCGCTCTGACGACGCCGTACATGTTTTCCGCAGACGGATGTTCCTTGCACTCTCTTATGCTACGTGAACAACGAGCTGAGGGATGTTGCCAAGGGTACCATCGTTCAACCCTTGCAGCGCACGTTCCACTCAAACCGATGCCAGATAGCGTGCACAGGGTTAAAATTAGTCGGGTGCTAAGGGGCTGCGATGACCTGGAACCTCCCATTCAACCCCCAGGAGCGGATGAAGAAGAGCCGTCTGTCCTCAGAAGTTGCTTCGACTTATTCTTGCTATGGCCAAAGAGCATGATCCGTTTGGGGACGGCGGGGGCCATCACGCCACAGACAACAGCACCGCCTGTCGTGCCAGCGACAAGCGGTGCCAAGGCCCCCTTACCGCCCTCGCCGTCACCTCCACACGGTGGGTCGGATGATCATGTTGATGATATGCACATGGCGCAGGATCCGGCCGAGGACGACGAAGACTGGAATGATCACTTCTTCAGCACTCAGTTTAGCAATGAAGAAGACCTAGCTGGTGGCCCCACAGAGAAAGCCACTATCACCAAGCGTCTGTTTGGTTCTCAGGAGATGCCTCCAGCTTGCGCCTTTACAGAGCCAGCTGATACAACCAACCGGCCCTTTATTCTAAGCCCTGACACACTACATAGGGCGGCCGGTGCTCAGATTGCGGTGCCTGCCCACTCTCCAAAAGGAAAAAAGGGCAGGAAAAGAAAATCTAGCAGCTCGAGCCAGCCGGTGGCGTCAACAACTGCGAATCCGATCAGGTTTCGGGACGGGCCACCAAGACCCGAGGGAATTATGTGGAGGATTCATGTGGCAGGTGAGCCCATGCTACCTAAGAATTTGCGGAAGCTCGCCAGTTCGGAACTGCAGAGTGTGCATGACGGCGTGCTGACGATAGAGAGACGCCTTCTATCGAAGAAAGATCCCTCGCACCCGGTATTCGTGGTTAAGGTGCCACCAGGCTTGGGCTTCGTCGATAATGCCCCTGCAGATCTGTTCTTCCTGCGGTTCGACGATATCTTCAATATGTTCCACCTATACCCGCTGCACTATACCATGGTCCGTCTGTTTTCTCTCAGCCTGGCCATGCAGATCATTAGAGAGAACACACCGGGCATCGCTATAGTGGACCCCTACTACATGCGTGACGGCTGCTTGGGTTCCCCTGCCGAACGACGTATCGTGGCCTCGTACCTAAAAAGAATCCTCGTGGTGAACAAGACAAAGGAATACATTCTCGTGCCTTACTTTCCCGAGTAAGTCGTTATTCACTCGCCACCGTCGATTGGCTTTATTAGATCATCATCATTCTTTTTCCAACACATTCCATTTGAATTTTTTGCGCAGAGATGAACACTGCACGCTCATCTCCTTATCGCCGAAGCATTCCCACGCCACGTATTTCGACTCGGGGAGTCTAGAAAAGAAGAAAAACTACGACAAGATCAAGGAAGTTCTGGATGATGCTCTCACTGGCTTTGCCTCGACGGAAGGCACCACCTTCGTGCGTACGAAGGTCAAGTTCGGCAGGCACGTCTTCAACCACGTAACGGAGTTCCCCTGCGTGAAGCAGCCGGAAAACAGTAAGAAGGAAGCCTACTACGCACTCCATCACATGAGGGCGTTCCTACTTGACCAGCAAAATTCTACGCTGCCAGATCATCTCAAATAGTGGGCCGAAGCAAAGGCCAAGATCAATGATTCGGATATTAGACAAGAGATGTATCGCATCCAGTAGCAGTTTGGGGCAATCATCTTTCGTGATGTCATGACTTCGGGGGGGATCTTCTACGGAGGAAATATCCCGAATAACCGTGACATAGAAGATCGCCTAGAGATGCAGGGTGACTATAGGAAGTTCATGACGAGACAGGGCGTCCTCCCGTTCCCTAAGCCGAGCCAGAAGGCTTGATGTTGGCCTAGTTGTAGTTACAAACTATAGATGACCTTTGTGTGTGTGTGTGGACGACAAGTGAACTTATTTTGCTTATTATTATATATCAATCAATGCTTGGTTTTTTTGCTTACTCTTTGGTCCTTTGCTCAATTTGGTCCTTCTTTTTTTCCTTACTCTTTTTTCGAGAATAATGCCGATGATTGAAATGTCGTGGCACACTATATATGTGAATGTGCTATGATGGGACTATGAGCCTTGTGATATGCACAAGTCCAGGTCTTGTGCATCCTGCTTGGCTCACCGTTCCATCGTAGCATATTTCTGTGTCGAACGACCTATGTATATATATGAGGCATTCTTTTCGAGTTATTTTTGTCTTTTTCGAGAATATGCCGATGATTGAAATGTCGTGGCACAATATATATGTGAATGTGCTATGACGGGATAGTTAGCCTTGTGATATGCACAAGTCCAGGAATTGTGCATCCTACTTGGCTAACCGTTCCGTCATAGCATATTCCTGTGTCCAACGACCTAGCTAGTTATATACGAGGCATTCTTTTCGAGCTACTTTGGTCTTTTTCGAGAATAATGCCGATGATTGAAATGTCGTGGCACACTATATATGTGAATGTGCTATGATGGGATTGTACGCCTTGTGCTATGTACAAGTCCAGGTGTTGTGCATCCTACTTGGCGTACGGTTCTGTCGTAGCATATTCCTGTGTCCAACGACCTATGTATATATATGAGGCATGCTTTTTGAGTTACTTTGGTCTTTTTCGAGAATAATGCCGATGATTGAAATGTCGTGGCACACTATATGTGAATGTGCTGCGATGGGATTGTTCGCCTTGTGCTATGCACAGGTCCAGGTGTTGTGCATCCTACTTGGCGAACAGTTCCATCGTAGCATATTCGTGTGTCGAAAAACCTAGTTATATATGAGACATGCTTTTTGAGTTACTTTGGTCTTTTTCGAGAATAATGCCGATGATTGAAATGTCGTGGCACACTATATGTGAATGTGCTGCGATGGGATTGTCCGCCTTGTGCTATGCATAGGTCCAGGTGTTGTGCATCCTACTTGGCGGACAGTTCCATCGTAGCATATTCCTGTGTCGAACAACCTAGTTATATATGAGGCATGCTTTTTGAGTTTGGTCTTTTTGATTTAGGAGTACTTTCTATAAGTGTATTTTCATATGCGACTTTAATTATATATGTTTTTTTCAATAATCGGTTAATTATTATTGTCAACTTATAGATGATGTGGTACGTCGTGTACAAGGGACGGGTTCCCGGAGTCTACGATGATTGGGAAGACTGCCGGAGACAGGTGCACCATTTCAGCGGCAATAGCTAGAAAGGGTACAACACTATGGCGGAGGCGGAAGCTAGATACACGCGCTATCTAGCGGGAGTTAGGACAAGGTACCGGATGAAGACCTACACCTTCGTCGCGGCGGTGATCATGCTTATCTTCTTTGGTTATTTATCCCGCGTTTGTGTCTAGCTAGCTAATTTAGATGTCTAGGCGAGCTTCCGAGCTCTAACTTGTTCGATCGACACATGTATTCGCATGTCACCAACTACTACTTTGTAACATGATCGAAACAATGTAACTTAGACTATGTATTCATGTATGAGACTTATCTATATGTATTTGTTTCAATCTTGTTTTTCATATTGAGTATTTATATATATAATTGTATATCTTGTATCTGTGTGTGTATATCTGCTGTAATATTGTATATAATCTGCATTGCATATAATCTGGCTCGAAAATTAAAAAAGAACAAAAAATACATCTGTGGTGCACATGGTCTACCTTCTGTGGCGCACTACACCTAAAGCGCACTATGGAAGTTTAGTGGCGCACTAGATAGTGCGCCACGGAAGATCCCAGGGGTAGCGCACCATCCCAAACTTCTGTGGCGCACTAGGAGGTGCGCTACGCCTATCTCTACACAACCGTGGCGCACTAGGCAGTGCGCCACGGCTGAGTGATAGCCGTAGCGCAAGGCTCGTGGCGCACTGCTAGTGCGCCACGGATGGGCATTTCGGGTGCGCCACTAACAGCCTGTTTCCTAGTAGTGAGTGCCGCTCGTTGCTCTCACTTCAGGATATGAAGCGGAAGAATCGCCGTGCCCTCCACACTGACACGACCCTCTTCGCCAACGCTGGCAACTCTGGCAAGAGCACCGGCAAGGGAAAGAACAAGAAGAAGAAGAACGCCACTGACGCCGCCAAGGACGCCTCGTCCCCACAGGCGCCCGCGCCCCCAGTTGCGCCGACCGCCGCCCCTCCTTCTTGGCCGTCCCCGCAGCATCCCTGGAATGGTGCCATCCAGATGTGGACATACGGCCAGGGTGCCGTGCTCGGCAGGCCAGGCAGCGCCGTCGCCTGCTGCGTCGTCGGTCGCCCCGCGCCGCCACCACCTCCACCCCGCCGTCAGCGGGACCCGCCTCCACCACTGTCTCACTCAATGTTTGCTCATGCTAAACGGGGAATTATGCAGCCCAAGACGATTTTTTATCTTCATGTTGAGGGATTATCTCCAATACCGAAGACTTATCGTGGTGCTCTCAAGGATCCGAATTGTCACTCTACCATGGTTGAAGAGTATGGCACTCTTCTCTCCAACAACACTTGGGACCTCGTTGATCCACCTCGCAATGCTAATATTGTTATAGGAAAGTGGATCTACCTTCACAAGATGAAGTCTGATGGTTCCTTAGAACGATACAAATCTCGTTGGGTGCTCCGAGGATTTACTCAACGCGAAGGTATTGATTTTGATGAAACCTTCAGCCCTGTCTTCAAGCCATCCACTATTCGCATAGTGCTCTCTCTTGCATTAACAAGTGACTGGCCTATTCATCAGCTTGATGTCAAGAATGCGTTCCTCAATGGCACTCTCATAGAAACTGTTTATGCTCATCAGCCTTCTGGGTTCACTGATCCGAATTATCCTGATAAGGTCTATCGTCTCAACAAATCACTTTATGGTTTAAAGCAGGCGCCTAGAGCATGGTTTCAGCGGTTTGCCTCATTCATTGCTTCGGTTGGTTTCATTGGCCCCAAGTCCAACAGTTCGTTGTTCTTCTATCGGCGTGGTGCTGACATGGCCTATCTCCTGCTCTATGTGGATGACATAATCCTGACAGCGTCTTCCTCAACATTGTTGCACAGTTTGATTGCCTCTCTTCGTAAAGAGTTTAGTATGACAGATATGGGCGATCTTCATTATTTTCTGGGCATCTCTGTGACACGCAACAAGGAAAGTATGTTCCTCTCACAGGAGAAGTATGCATTGGATCTTCTTGACAAAGCTGGTATGTTACAGTGCAAATCCATCTCTACTCCAGTTGATACTGCCTCCAAACTTTCAGCCAAGTCCAGTGATCTTGTTATAGACCCGACCGAGTACCGTAGTATTGCAGGTGGTCTTCAGTACCTTACATTTACTCGACCAGACATCTCTTATGCCGTGTAGCAGATTAGTCTCCATATGCATGATCCTCGGGCTAATCATTTGCTTCTCGTCAAGCATGTTCTTCGCTAAATCCGCGGCACCACCGACTATGGTCTCAACTTGTTTTGGCGTAGCTCCAACAAGTTGACGGCCTACTCTGACACTGATTGAGAAGGTTGCCCAGACACTAGATGGCCTACCTCAGGCTACTGTGTCTTCCTTGGCGCTAATCTGGTGTCATGGTCTGCTAAGCGGCAGCACACGGTCTCTCTCTCCAGCGCCGAGGCCGAGTACATGGCGGTTGCGAATGTGGTGGCTAAAACTTGTTGGTTACGACAGCTTCTTTAGGAGCTTCATAGACCGGTGACTGGTGCCACTGTGGTTTTCTGTGACAATGTGAGCTCGGTTTACATGAATCCTGTACATCATCAGCGCACCAAGCATGTGGAGATCGACTTGCATTTTTTATGAGATCGCGGCACCATCGGCGAGGTTCGGGTTCTACACGTTCCGAGTTCTTCCCAGTTTGCAGACATTTTTACCAAAGGACTACCGTCACCTCTCTTTTTGGATTTTCAGGAAGTCTTAACATTCGTCGACGCCCGTTTACGACTGAGGGAGGGCGTTAGAATATATAAACATATTGTATTTTTATAGATATATGGTTGTACATGTGTAGTCTATGTATAACTGTCCATGTATTGTACGGTACGGACTCTAGCCTTGTAAGTCTATATAATGAGCAATACAAGGCACCACAATGTGTTGTTTCCCCTATCTTACAATAACATGAGCTCATTGGCGCAGGATGGGTTCCAGCCGTGCCGAGGACAATGAATTGCGGAAGTTTGAACTGTCAGGGGCTTGGGAACTCTGAGGAAATTCAAGAGCTTCGCGGTTTCATGAAGCAACTAGATCCTGCTATGCTCTTTATGATGGAAACAAAAATTAGCAGCAAGAGAGTGGAGAAAATTGTTGCCGGCCTTGGTTTCTCGGGGTGTTTTGCAATTGACAGTGTTGATTTGAGTGGTGGAATTGGCTTGTTTTGGTCATCAGCGGTGAAGTTCGATATGAAAATCTTTGACTCGCATCATATTGATGGTTTGATTCAATGCAAAGATGGTACGGTTCCTACGTGGTGTTTCACTCGAATATATGGTGAACCACAGCGTGAACAACGACATTTGACATGGACTTTGTTGAGAAGTCTTCATTGGCTCCGAGATCTTCCTTGGTTATGTTGTGGTTGAAGTTTAGGGAGAAAACAATTATTATAGTTGATTGTGTTGTTCCAGAGTACAAATAGCTGAGCAGGTGAGAGCGTGCACACAAGGGCGCACGCAGGCGCATGACGTGGCTAGGAATAAGGAGAGATTCTAAAGACTAGGGACTGCTGGTACATGAGATAACGTGACAACACGCCCCCGCAGTCTGAACTGTGCTGGGGAGAACATTCAGACTGGAATGAAACTCCTGGAAGACGGTCGCGGGCAGTCCTTTCGTGAAGATATCGGCGTATCGTAGACTGGTCGAGACGTGAAGGACACGGGCCGCTCCGAGAATCACCTGCTCTTGGACAAAGTAGAGATCGATCTCCACGTGCTTCGTACGTTGATGCTGTACCGGGTTGGAAGAGAGGTACGCGGCCGATATGTTGTCGCAGTAGACGAGCGTGGCCCGCGTCGGGGGGTGGTGGAGTTCGACGAGAAGTTGACGTAGCCAACACGACTCGGCGACGCAGTTGGCGACCGCCCGATACTCGGCCTCCGCACTCGAACGCGAGACCGTGTTCTGGCGTTTTGAGGACCAGGAGACAAGGTTGCTACCGAGGAAGATACTGAAGCCGGAGGTGGATTTGCGCGTGTCGGGGCAGCCAGCCCAATCCATGTCGGAATAGCAACGAGGTCGTGAGGGGAGTGACGATGAATCTGGAGGCCGAAGTGGGTGGTACCGCGTACATAGCGCAGAATGCATTTGATGAGCTGGAAGTGGGTGTCAGTGGGGGCATGCATGAAGAGACACACCTGCTGGACAACGTAGGAGAGGTCGGGTCGCGTGAGTGTAAGATACTGGAGAGCACCCGCCAGGCTGCGGTATAGGGAGGGGTGATCGTATGGCTGGCCACTGTGGAGGGATAGTTTGGAGGTGGTGTCGATGGGGGTGGAAAGTGGTTGGCAATTGAGCATACCGGCACGATCTAGAATCTCAAGGGCGTACTGCTGATGGCTGAGAAAGAGACCACGATTAGAACGCTGAACGTTCACTCCGAGGAAGTGATGAATGTCGCCGAGGTCGGTCATCGAGAAATCACGGTTGAGGGACTGGATGGTGGTGTCGAGGAGGTGCTTGGTGTTGGCGGTGAGGATGATGTCGTCGACATATAGGAGGAGGTAGGCGAGCTGAGAGCCGTGGCGATAAATGAAGAGGGAAGTATCACATTGGGAGGTGGTGAAACTGAGCGAGTGGAGGAAGGTGGTGAAGCATACAAACCAGGTACGGGGAGCCTGCTTGAGGCCATAGAGGGATTTGTTGAGTCGACAAACATGGTTTGGGAGGGTGGATTCGACGTAGCCGGAAGGTTGCTGGCAATACACGGTTTCGGCCAGGGTACCGTACAGGAAAGCGTTCTTGACGTCCATCTGATGGATGGGCCAAGAGTGAGTAGTGGCGATGCTGAGAACGACCCGAATGGTGGCCGGTTTGACGATGGGGCTAAAGGTCTCCCCGTAGTCTACGCCGGCCTGCTGCATGAAGCCGCGTACCACCCACCGGGCCTTGTACCGCGCCAGTGTTCCGTCGGGGTTGAGCTTGTGATGGAAAATCCATTTCCCGGTGACCAAGTTGACACCTGTAGGACAAGGAACAAGAGACCAAGTGTCATTCCGAACAAGAGCATTATATTCATCAAGCATCACATCGTGCCAATGGGGATCTTTGAGTGCTACACGGTATGAAGAGGGCAGGGGGGATATTGGTGCAGAAATGTTCAGATTAAAATGAGTTTTTGGTTGGGCAAAACCAGTTTTGCCTCTGGTAATCATTCAGTGGGCGTTTTGGGGTGGATCTACCAGCACTGCATTGGGTGGGACAGGAGGCTGAGGTGGCGCGCTGTGGTTTGTGGCGGGAGTCGAGGCAGATTTGGTGGGCTCAGCTGGTGGGGGCAAAGCGCGTGGTGGCGTGGGGACCGAGGGGGATGCGGGGGGTACAGGAGCTGGCTATACGAACGCAGGCGGGGGCGCGTCAGGGTCGTCGGGGGTGGGGACCAGCGCAGGCGGAGTGGATGGTGGGTGGGTGGATGGGGTGTGTGGGGGGACGCGGTTTCTAGGAGAGACCGGGTGGCGGGGTGGTGGGATCCATGCGGCGGGCGGATCAGAGAGGATCGGGTGGTAGGTGGCAGGATCGGCTGTGGCTGGTGCCTGTGCGGCGGATGCTGCGTCAGAAGCATAGGGAAATTTATTTTCATTAAAAACAACATGTATGTACACGATGACTGTGCAAGTTTGCAAGTTAAAACACCTATACCCTTTGTGCTCGCGAGGATAGCCCAGGAAGATACAACGAGCGGAGCAGGGGGCGAGTTTGTGTGGCGAGGTGGAGACGATACTTGGGTAACATAAGAACCCGAACACACGAAGGTGGTCATAGGAGGGGTGATGTCAACACCCGGATTTTTAATCCCAGATGCCTGTTATGCCATACATCGCAATCCCAGGATTACCATTTTTGTGAGACATAACAGAATTGGATACCACAGTACATCATCCATTACAAACCATACATAAGGTCTTACACAAATAAGGATCTCATGATCCAATTCTTAATACAACTCAAGCAGCGGAATACGTAATAGTAAAGGTAGCATAGGCGAAGCTCCATCTTTGGGGTCACAGGCAATGCTGACGATGGGAGATGATCCTAGTTGTCGTAACCTTCCTAGGGTCCATCTTCCAGGTACTCCTCTTCATAGTCTGGCCATGGGAATAGCCAGGGACAAAGCCATGAGTACTCTTTAAGTACTCGCAAACTAATACTAACAAGTGAAGGGGTTTTTTGTAATAGGACACTAAGCTCTAGGGTTGTTTTGCAAAATGCCAGATTTAACTCTACTAAGTTTAGAAACAAAAAATGCTAGTTGAAGTTTCAACGAAGTACAACCTTATATCTTAGGATGGTATCAAGGTTTCTAGCTTAGGCCAAATTTTATGCTCTTTATGCAACCTTCAACTATGTCTTTCTAGAATCTACAAGTCACTTGAGTACTCTCTAGGGAAGTAGCTTTGATAAGGAAATAAAATAGAAAGCTAGAAAATAAAACTAGGATTGGGTTATCAAGTGGGTATGAGCACATATGCTTAAGGCATATAGTTGGCATGGTAACAAGTAAGGGTTTGTTTGCATCAGGGGAATATCTTGCAAGGGCTAGCTTGCACATTCACTAGTGGTATTAGGCTTGCATAGGTAAAGTATCTTGCAAGTGTTAGCTTGCATCAATATTGGTATAAGCTTGCCTTGTGCAGAGCAGTGGTTGAAGTTCTCCTCAGCTTCTTCTTCGTAGTATCCTCCTTCCTCCTCGTATCCTTGGTCGGTACTAGCGTCTATAAATAAATACGATGTACACAATCACCAAACAATACTTAACTAGTTGCAATCATCACACAAAAGGGTCCTATAGATGATCTAGCATCATCACTAACATTACAAGATTAAAGGTTGGTTTAATTCCTTTTATTTTTAGAAAAGTAATTTCTACTCATTGAAAAACTACTTAAGATTTATTATTCTCCAAACCAAACATGGGATCATGTTGACACATGTCATCACCACATATTTTAGTCCATGGGAAAGTGATTTAAAGTGGTGTCACAATTTAATAAGGTTTTACCCTTTTATTTTAATTAATTAAAGTGGCTAGAAATGCCTATGTGGCATTCTTTTATTACTTGGTCATTATTTCTGTAAGTAAACCTATATATTTTTATATATTCTGAAAGGTATGATTAAATGTGATTTTTGAGAGTTGGAATCAACTCAAAATCTATTATGGTTTTAATTTGAAAAATGTTTGAATGCAGAAAAGCTTCTACCTTGTTATTTTTGCCAAGGTTGATCTACAGATCCAAATGACTTGAATCCAACGGTCTTGGATTCAGCATTCCCAGACCTTTCTAACAAAATTGAATTTCATTCAATTTGGTGCACTGAATCGATCTGGGTTGATTTTTGAAACTGGGTACAGAAGTGTGTTTGAAATAAAATGTAAAAGGTTTAATTCAAATAACTGGGCTGCGCGGGAAGTGATACTGGGCCGGCCTGCTAAGCGCAGCGCTTCCGCGGGCTGTTTAAGTGGCTGTCCCCAGGCGTCAGTGAGACAGGGGGTGTAAAACGGTATGGGGCGATGTGGTGCGTTCGATCTAGTTCTAATCCAACGGCTGAGGGTCATCGTCGACGTTGGGCAACGCCGGCGAGACAGAAACCTAGCGCGGCCAGTGGGGGTCGTTGGGGGCTCACCGGGGTGTAGGCGAGGGTCGGCGAGGCGGGCGAACGACGAAGTCGACGACGGCGAACTCAGGGGTGGTCGTGGCAACTCCTGGGGTGGACGAAATCGATGGCGCCCTTCTTCTCCAGAGGCGGCCTGCTCCGGCGCGATTCCGGCGATGCGCTCTCGCCTTGCTCTGGGACTGAGGTGCGGTGGTTCTGGGTGAGAGAGGAGTGGAATGGTGTGAAGAATTCGAGCGGGGGTGGCCTCTATTTATAGTCGCGACGACGAGACCGAACGGGATGGGCAGGCGACGGTGGCGACATGGCTACGGGTGGCTAGAGGCATGTCCGGCGGTGGCGATCGCTTGGTGGTCTCCTGGCGATGCTCTACGGCTTTAATGCACGCGTAGGGGCGGTGCGGTTTGTTCTGGAACACGCGATGCTCTGCGCGGCAAAGGCGGCGTCTTTGACGGCGAGCGGTGGCTGTGCGGCATGGGGCGGCGAACGGTGATGTCTGGCGGTCTCCTGGGTCGGTGGCGATCATGTATGCACGCGGCGAGGGCGGCGCGTGGTCTGTGGGCGTGTGTCGAGGGTGGAACTTTGGCGCACGCTCGGCATGGTTGACAGAGGCACGGGCGTAGTGTTCCTGGGTGCTCTGGTCGATGTCTTCGAAGCAGGGCTGGTCGAGATGGGGCTGTGAGGCATGGGTGATCTCCCAGACAAGGTTGGCACGGCTAGTTTCTTTCCTAGCTTGCTGTCTACACTGGGGTGGCATGGTGTGCTTTGGATGTTCACCATTGATGGCATTGGCGAGCTCACAGTGGTGCTAGTGATTAGTTAAGTTTGTTAGATGATCTACTGAGGCTATTGTGAGCTAGAGAGGGAACCAGTTAGGCTCAAAACACTGCACACTATAGTGTTTTGATTTTGTTAGATCTGTGTCTGCCAAGTGTTTGATGAAATGGCCGCAAGAACTCAAGTTTTGAATTTTGAAAATATTTTTGGTGGGTGTGCTAGGTTGGTGCTGGTGAGTCCGCAGATGCTTGGGTTTTGAAAGTTGTGCTTGTTTGAGTGGTTTTTGAAAAAGTGGGATCTTCCCATATGAGAAAGATTCAATTTTGAAATGTCATTTAAACTATGCATTTGAAAGTTTTTGGATGATCACAAAGTGGGCATTGATACTTTGTTATGATTACAATCAAGGGGTGCAAAGATCCAGAAAAGTTTCTGTTAGGTTCTGAAAGTTTGAGACAGCCAAAGTAGGCATGGGAGTTAAATTGGTCAAAATGACCATTCCCTTATTTTATTTGTTTTGATTTACTTGTCTTTGGGAAAAGTGTGGGAAATGTTTAGATGATGTTTATTTCACCTAAGCATCCATTTACAAGCAAAGGAACACACAAACAAGGTGGTTCAAAAGAATTTCAAATGAAATGCATACACATATGCATGCTTTCATAATTTTAATTAGAAAAGTTTTTGTTAACCCTAATTTTGATGATTAAAGTTTGATGATCCAAGTTTAGTATTTTTGGGATGTTACAAACCTTCCCCCCTTAAACAAAATCTCGTCCCGAGATTTGAAAAAGGACGAAAAAGATTACCTAGGATTTGAAGAGATCGGGAAACTCCGTCCTGATGTGATCTTCGCGCTCCCAGGTAGCTTCCTCTTCTGTGTGGTTGCTCCACTGAATCTTGAGAAACTTGATGCTTCGGGTTCGGGTAGTTCTGAAAGATTCTTCCAAAATACGGAAGGGTACTTCGGGATAGGCCAGGTCATCATTGATCTCTATGGTCTGATGGTCGATGTTCTTGAACACTTCGGTCTTCTCTGGGACTTCGAGACACTTGCGAAGTAACGAGATATGGAACACATTGTGCACGGCTGACATCTCTTCGGGTAGTTCCAATTGATATGATACTTCTCCTCGACGGTTCAAAATCTTGATAGGTCCGATATATCTGGGGGCTAACTTTCCTTTGAGTTGGAAACGCTGCATTCCCTTCAATGGCGACACTTTCAGATAAACAAAATCTCCTATGTTGAAGGCGAGGTCTCGACGTCTCTTGCCGACGTAACTCTTCTGTCTGGATTAAGCAGTCTTGAGGTGCTCACGAATCTTGTGAACCTTCTCTTCTGCTTCTCGTAGGATGTCGGGTCCGAAAATCTGACTCTCTCCTACTTCCGACCAGTTCAAAGGGGTGCGACACTTTCTTCCGTACATAAATTCAAATGGGGCCATTTGCAAACTGGCTTGATAGCTATTGTTGTATGAAAATTCTGCAACCGGCAGACAGTCTTCCCACTTGGATCCATATTCTAACACACATGCTCTCAGCATATCTTGGAGTATTTGATTTAGTCGCTCCGTTTGTCCATCTGTCTGAGGGTGACACGCGGTACTGAAATCTAGGCGGGTTCCTAAACCTTCTTGAACTTTCTTCCAGAATCTCGAGGTAAACTGAGTTCCTCGATCCGATACGATGTTCTTGGGGACTTCATGCAAGCTAACTATTCTAGCGATGTACAACTCTGCTAGCTTCGAACTCTGATATGTGGTCTTGACGGGCAAGAAATGGACAATCTGTCCACTATGACCCAGATAGAGTCATTTCCCTACTAGAAGTAGGCAGTCCAGTGATAAATTCCATTCCAACTGAATCCCATTTCCATTCCGGAATCTGCAAGGGTTGCAACAATCCAGCGGGTCTTTGATGTCCTGCCTTGACTCGCTGACATATGTCACACTTGGCGATATAACTTCTGATTTCTCCCTTCATCTTATGCCACCAAAATTGCTCTTTCAAATCTTGATACATCTTAGTTCCTCCGGGATGGATAGAATAAAGAGTATCATGAGCTTCCTTGAGAATCACTTCTTTCAACTCAGAATCTGCTGGTACACAAAGGCGTCCTTTGTATCACAACACTCCTTCTTCGTCTTCGGTGAATCCGGGTACTTTGCCTGTACCGATACGACGCTTGATTCCGTCGATACTAACATTTCCCTTCTGTGCCTCTTTGATCTGACTGATCAAAGTGGGCTGAAGTTCTATGCTAGCCAAGAATCCTTCACTCACTAATTCCACTCGAAAATTTTCCATCTCTTTGTGCAGGCTTGGTTGCTCCTTCAAGATCATGGAGTTCAAGCGGCACGGCAATCTGCTAAGGGTATCTGCTACCACATTGGCTTTACCAGGGTGATAGTGAATGTCCAGGTCGTAATCCTTGATTAGCTCAATCCATCTCCTCTGTCTCATATTCAGCTCCTTCTGAGTGAATATATACTTCAGGCTCTTGTGCTCCGAATAAATCTCACAACGGTTTCCCATCAGGTAATGTCTCCATGTCTTCAGGGCTAGAACTACGGCTGCGAGTTCGAGGTCATGGGTTGGGTAATTTTGCTCATGTTGCTTCAATTGCCGAGATATATAAGATATAATCTTGCCTTCTTGCATTAGCACACATCCGAGACCGATCTTGGATGCATCGCAATACACATCGAAGGGCTTCGTAATATCCGGCATGATCAAGATTGGGGCTGAAATCAATCTCCTCTTGAGTTCTTGAAAACTCGCCTCACATTTGTCGGTCCATTCAAAATTCTTGTCCTTCTTCAGCAATTGGGTCATAGGTCTGGCGATACTCGAGAATCCTTCTACGAATTTGTGATAGTATCCCGCCAATCCGAGAAATGCACGAACTTGGGTTTGAGTGGTTGGGGCTTGCCAATCTTCGACATCTTTCACTTTGGCGGGGTCAACGGCAATTCCTCTGGCTGATACAATGTGACCGAGGAATCCTACCTCCTGTAACCAGAATTCACATTTGCTAAACTTGGCATACAACTGATGCTCTCTAAGGGTTCCAAGAATGGTCCTTAGGTGTAGCTCATGTTCTTCTTCCGATTTGGAATAAATTAGAATGTCATCGATGAAAACAACAACAAACTTATCCAGGAAGTCCATAAAAATCTTATTCATGAGGTTCATGAAATAAGCGGGGGCATTGGTTAGTCCAAAAGACATGACAATATAATCGTATAATCCATATCTGGTGGTAAAGGCAGTCTTTGGAATATCCTCTGCACGAATCTTGAGTTGATGATAACCAGTTCTAAGATCAATCTTAGAAAACACTTTGGCACCAGTCAACTGATCAAACAAATCTTCTATCTTGGGAAATGGGTACTTGTTCTTGATGGTGACATCATTCAACTTCCGATAATCCGTAGACAAACGGTTACCTCCATCCTTCTTGTCTACAAACAAGACAGGTGATCTCCATGGTGACGCACTTGGTTGAATCAATCCAATTTCCAGCATGGCATCCAGTTGCTTCTTCAGTTCTTCTAGCTCCGACGGGTTCATACTATAGGGTCTCTAGGCTATGGGTCCTGTTCCAGGGATTAGTTCGATGATAAACTCGATATCCCGATCTGGGGGCATACCGGGCAAAAAATCTGGAAATACATCGGGGTATTCAAAGACTATCTGGACTTGGTCAATAGTAGGTTGGGATATACTCTTGTTGCATTTGAATTGGCGAGGTAAGGTTTCGGATATATGCTCGACTGATACTCCAACGGTACTGGTCATGGTTATGGCTTTCTTGGCATAGTCAATCAATCCTTTATGTTTGGACATCCAGTCCATTCCTAGTACTACTTCCAAACCTTTAGTTCCGAGTACTATCAGATTAGCATAAAAATCTATGTCATGGATTCTGATAGGGACGGCTTTGCAAATTTGCCTAGCCTTGGTGGTTGATCCGGGAATTTGATCAATCATCACATGCTTCAATTTGGTTGGTTGAATTTTACTAGTGCATGCAAATTCTTTGGTGACAAATGAATGCGATGCACCAGAATCAAACAACACTCTTGCAAGTACTGAATTAACAGAAAACATACCCAGCACGACGTCTGGCGCTTCCTGGGCTTCTTCAGCATGCATGAGAAAAAGACGGCCATTGCGGTTGAGTGAATTCCCTGGGGCAAACCTTCTTCCGGGCTGAACACGACGCTGCTGCTGAGCTGGGGCATTGGTATTGGGGGCTGCAGCATTCTTCTTGTTTGGGCACTCGTTGGAGTAGTGACCCTTATTTCCACAGTCATAACAAGTCACTTACGACTTGTCCTTTGCTGCTACAGGCACAGCATTGCTTCTAGTCCTCGGGGCAGTGGTGGTGTTGGTGGCAGCATTGTTGTTGTTGAACTTGGGTGGGGCATGGTTGAAATTGCTAGAGTTGTCGGGGTTGTTGTGATTTCCTCCGGGTCTAGGGTTTCCACGGTTGGGATAGGTGGGACAGTTCATCGGGGGTCTGTTTGTTCTTGGGGCAAATCCGGGAGATGGGTTAGGGCGATACTTTGGGGTCTGATGGGTTCCTGGCTGATGCATCATGCGACGCTTGCGGTTCTCGTTGGCTTGGTTGATCTTTCCTTCCATCTGGATAGCAGAGTCTACAAGGGCTTCAATATCAGCATAGGGGATATTGACTAACACTGTCTGCATCTCATCATGCAGACCATTCAGGAATCTCTCTTTCTTCTTGGCTTCTGTGTCGATCTCATCCGGGGCATACCTCGCTAATGAAAAAAAATTGTCACGGTATTCTACTACAGTCATCCTTCCTTGCTTCAGCTCTCTGAACTCGTCTCTCATCCTCTTGATCAAACCCGGTGGCACATGGGTTCTGCTGAAATTGACCTTGAATTCCTCCCAGGTCATCATCTGGCCTCCGGTCATTGCGCGAACACTGTTCCACCATGCCCTGGCATCTTTGGCTAGATAGTGGGTGGCGAACAGTACTTTCTCGTTGGCTTCCACTCCGGCTACTTCTAAGTTATTTTCCATGGTTTGCAACCAATCATCGGCGTCTAGGGGCTCTTCTGACTTAGTGAAAACAGGTGGGTTGGTATTCTGGAAATTCGTGAGCTTAGATCCATGGTTGTCCTGATTTCCGTGGCCTTGGTTGTTGTGGGAAAGCTGAGCTATCTGTTGCAGGGTGGCTAGGTTGGCTTGACGTTCCGCTCTTTCAGCTTCACGGTCAGAAGTCAACATTTGCAGGATCTGCAACATCGGGTCCAGGGATGAACCACTTCCTCCGCGTGGCATCTGAAGATTTAGATAGATCATGAGAAAAGAGGGAAATTTCTAAGGTTTCAGGGACTTTGAAAAGTTTTTAAAGTTTGACTCAGATTTTTCTAGCAACTTGATTTTCATTCATTCACTCATAGCACACGATACAACACACACCACAACAAAGAAAAAACAGATGGTTTTAAGAACCATTCTGAAAACTACGATATAGTGGGACCGAATACTACTCACTACGCTAGTGCTGAAGTGGTACTACTCCTCGGAATCGGTGGCTTCGTCATCTTCATCATCATCAATGAAGGCGAAATCATCCTCATCGGTGAAGAAATCCATATCCTGATCCTCCAGAAAATCATCATCATTGCTGAGATAGGAGTAGGGGTCTCCACGAAGGTCCTCTCAGGCCTTCTCCCTTTCCTCCAACTACATGTCTCTCTCGTGGATGGTCTCCTCCAAAGATGAGATGCGGTGGCAAAGACGGGAAATGATGCGCTCCTTCTTGTCTAGCTGACAGCGGCGAGACTTGCGATCCTTTGCTAGCATGGCGATGGTTTGATCCTTCGTCTTGATGATGGCAGACTTGTGGTTGGAGTAGTCACGACAATTATCCAACTCCTTCTGACGATCGTACATCATGAAGCTAAGGTGGTCCAGTTGAGTCTTCAGCTCGGGGTTGTATGGTGCTTCCAGTGGTTGTCCATTTGCATCACGCCTCGGGCAAAACTCAAAGCGAGTTCCCTTGATCTGATTGATTCTCTGCCCACACAGACGGGCAAGACTTTCCTGCATGGCCCTGGCAAGTCCATCGAGCCAGTTGTTCTCTCTCAAGGTAAACTTAATTCCCTCAGTAGTGGGAGGTTCAATATTTCCTCGGAGACTTGCAACAATTAGCCACTGCAGATCTTCTCCTCCTTGATCATTGTGTAGGGGTTCGTAGCATGGAAAACAAAAATTTTCTATCGCATACAAACAAACAAGCCAAGATCTATCTACTAGATTGTAGCAACGAGTCGATGGAATAACTTACCCTCGAAGATTCCAAAGTGTTTAACGAGAGCGGATTCTCGTGGGTGATGTAGTCGTACTCTTCCCGATCTCAAGATCGTGTAGACGATCCTTCCGGCGCTGCGTTCCGGCAGCGCTCCCGCAGTCGGTCACACGTTCGGTACTCGACGAAGACCTTCCTCTCCCTTGTTCCAGCAGGCAGCGGAGGTTGTAGCACTCTCCTCGCGATTCCGGCAGCACAACGGCGTGGTACCGGAAGTAGAGGGGAGATCCCGTAGGGCTTCGCCTTAAGCCGGAGCGAGTATGGTGGATTATGAGAGAGGTCTATTAGTGGTCTAGAGATTAGACACACCAATTAGAAGGCTCTAAACCGCAGGCTAAAGCAATTAGAAGCTCTAAACCAAACGGCTCTAAACCTGAGATTAGAGGTGGAAACTTGTGTGTCTCAAGGAGGAGCCCTGCCCCTCCTTTTATGGGTGGAGGGGCCTTGGCGCGCCAGGGGAGGGAGGGAGTCCCTCCCCAACTCGGCCTAGGGCTGGGCGCCGGCCTGGAGGAGTGGGACTCCTCCTCCAAGTTGGTTCCAAATCCTCTTGCTTGTTTCCCACAGTTTCCTGTTTGCCACAGTTTCCTGTTTTAGCCGTTTGACTTTCAAACTGGCAATTTGACTTTCATGTTTTTGGAACAGCAAGAACACTTAGTACATGATGCAATCATTCAATGACACACTCATGTACCCTCCCCCCCCGGAGTGCCGGACAATCCGGAACCTTCTAGAACATTCCCGATGAAAACACCGGAATCATTCCCGAACTCCGAAACGGGACTTTCCTTATATGAATCTTATTCTCCGGACCATTCCGGATCACCTCGTGATATCCCGGATCCCATCCGAGACTCCGAACAACATTCGGTCTCTTTCTCATAATACCATAACTACTCAAAAACAACGTCGAATCCTTAAGTGTGTCTCCCTATGGTTCGTGAACTATGCGGACATGATCGAGACACTTCTCCGAACAATAACCAATAGAGGAATCTGGAAATTCATATGGCTCCCACATATTTCTACGATTACTTTGCGATCGAATGAACCACTTACATACGATACCAATTTCCCTTTGTCTCACGATATGTTACTTATCCGAGGTTATGATCGTCGGTATCTCTGCATACCTAGTTCAACCTCGTTACTGATAAGTACTCTTTTCTCGTTCCCGTGATATGTGATCCCTTGTGAGCCAGTCACATGCTTGCAAGCTAATTGGATGACATTTCACCGAGAGGGCCCAGAGAATATCTATCCGTCTTATGGATGGACAAATCCCACTCTTGATCCATGTGTCTCAACCAATACTTTCCGAACACTCAATGCCATCTTTATAGCCACCCAGTTACGGTGTGGTGTTTGATGTCATCAAAGCATCTATCCGGTAAAGGCGATATGCATGATCTCATGGTCGAAGGAATTAGGTTACTATGTATCAGAAAGCATATAGCAATTGAACTATTGAAATGACTTGATCTTTATGCTACGCTTATCTATAGGAGTATGTCCACCATATCATTCTCCTAACGATATGATCTTGTTGTTGATAACATCTCAATGTTCATGATAGGGAAACCACAATCATTTATCAACCAACAAGCTAGTGAAGTATAGAGGCTATACTAGGGACTTCAAATTAAGTTTACAAATCACACAAGTATTAATGTTTCCCTGTTAATACTATTATAGCATGAATGTAAACATTTATCATAAACACAAAGATATAATAATAACTACATTTATTATTGCCTCTAGGGCATATCTCCAACAGTCTCCCACTTGCACTAG
Source organism: Avena sativa (assembly GCA_916181665.1). NCBI lineage: Eukaryota > Viridiplantae > Streptophyta > Magnoliopsida > Poales > Poaceae > Avena > Avena sativa. The sequence goes on along the minus strand of OV702281.1, from coordinate 322,771,792 downwards.
AGTCATCTAATCTAGATTACATGGTAATATACCGAACACCCATGACAGTTTGGTGTTGGTCATGTTTTGCCCTCGGGAGAGGTTTAGTCAACGGATCCGCCACATTCAGATCTGTGTGTACTTTGCAAATCTTTATATCCCCATCCTGGATATGTTCTCGAATAGCGTGAAAACGTAGCTTGATATGCTTCAGCTGCTTGTGTGACCTTGGTTCTTGCGCATTGGCTATGGCTCCCATGTTATCACAGTAGATAGACATTGGGTCCAGCGCACTAGGAACCACACCCAGCTCTGTAATGAACTCTTTCATCCATATCGCTTCTTGTGAAGCCTCCGAAGCAGCCATGTATTCCGATTCAGTTGAAGATCTCGCCACAACGCTTTGCTTTGCACTCCTCCAGCTAACTGCTGCACCATTCAAAATAAATACGTATCCAGATTGTGATTTAGAATCATCCGGATCGGTGTTCCAACTAGCATCAGTGTAACCATTAACAACGAGCTGTTCATCACCTCCATAAGAAAGAACCATATCCTTAGTTCTTCTCAAGTACTTAAGGATGTTTTTGACCGCTGTCCAATGATCCACTCCTGGATCACTTTGATATCTGCTAGTTAAACTAACAGCATATGCAATGTCGGGTCTAGTACATAGCATGGCATACATTAGAGATCCTATGGCTGATGCATAGGGAGTCTTACTCATCCTTTCTCTATCTTCTGCCGATGTCGGACTTTGAGTTTTACTCAAGGTCATATTGGGCAACATGGGCAAGAACCCTTTCTTGCTTTCTTCCATTCCAAACCTCTTTAGAACTTTGTCCAAATATGTACTCTGTGACAATGATATTTGGCGTTTCGATCTATCTCTATAAATCTTTATGCCTAATATGTAAGCTGCTTCGCCAAGATCCTTCATTGAAAAACTATTATTCAAATATTCTTTGACACTACTAAGAAGGTCTACATCATTCCCAATCAACAATATGTCATCCACATATAGTATTAAGAATGCTACAGAGCTCCCACTCACTTTCTTGTAAATACAAGCTTCTCCATAAGTTTGTATAAAACCAAAACTTTTGATTACCTTATCAAAACGTTGATTCCAACTTCGGGATGCTTGCTTCAATCCATAGATGGACCGTTGAAGTTTGCATACCTTGTTAGCATCTTTAGGATCGACAAAACCTTTGGGTTGCATCATATACAACTCTTCATCAATATCTCCATTGAGGAATGCTGTTTTGACATCCATCTGCCATATCTCATAATCATAATATGCAACGATTGCTAACATAATCCTCACAGACTTTAGCTTCGCTACTGGTGAGAAAGTCTCATCGTAGTCAACTCCTTGAATTTGTCGAAACCCTTTTGCGACAAGTCGAGCTTTATAGACAGTAACATTACCATCAGCATCTGTTTTCTTCTTGAAAATCCATTTGTTCTCGACAGCCTTCCGGCCATCCGGTAAGTCCACCAAAGTCCACACTTGGTTTTCGTACATGGATCCAATCTCGGATTTCATGGCTTCTTGCCATTTATTGGAATCTGGGCTCATCATCGCTTCCTCATATGTCTCGGGGTCATCGGTGTTGTCCACCAACATGACACTCATAACGGAATCATACCAATCTGGAGTGGTACGAGTTCTCGTTGATCTCCGAGGCTCTGTAGCAACTTCAACCGAAGTTTCATGATCACCATCATTAGCTCCCTCTCTTATTGGTGCAGGCACCACAGGAACTTCTTCCGGTGCTGCGCTACTCGCAACTTCGAGAGAAGGTTCAACAACCTCGTCGAGTTCTACTTTCCTTCCAGTCACTTCTTTCGAGAGAAATTCCTTCTCTAGAAAGGATCCATTCTTGGCAACGAAGATTTTGCCTTCGGATCTATGATAGAAGGTATACCCAATAGTTTCCTTCGGGTATCCTATGAAGACACATTTTTCCACTTTGGGTTCAAGCTTGTCCGGCTGTAACTTCTTTACATAGGCTTCGCATCCCCAAACTTTAAGGAACGACAATTTAGGTTTCTTCCCAAACCATAATTCATACGGTGTCGTTTCAACGGATTTAGATGGTGCCCTATTTAAAGTGAATGCGGCTGTTTCTAATGCATAACCCCAAAATGATAGCGGTAAATCTGTAAGTGACATCATAGAACGAACCATATCTAAGAGAGTTCGATTACGACGTTCGGACACACCATTACGCTGTGGTGTTCCCGGCGGTGTCAATTGTGAAAGTATTCCGCACTTCTTTAAATGCTCGCCAAACTCGTAACTTAGATATTCACCTCCACGATCAGAACGTAGAAATTTAATCTTCTTGTTACGTTGATTCTCTACCTCACTTTGAAACTCCTTAAACTTCTCGAAAGTTTCGGACTTATGTTTCATGAAATAGATATACCCATATCTACTCAAATCATCCGTGAAGGTAAGAACATAACGATAACCACCGCGCGATGCTACACTCATTGGACCACACACATCGGTATGTATAATTTCCAATAAGTCCGTAGCTCGCTCCATCATACCAGAAAATGGAGTCTTAGTCATTTTTCCCATCAGACATGCTTCGCATCTTTCAAGTGATTCAAAATCAAGTGATTCAAGAAGTCCATTGGAATGGAGTTTCTTCATACGCTTCACTCCAATGTGACCAAGACGACAGTGCCACATATAGGTCGAATTATCGCTTGATTTCAAACGTTTAGCCTCAATGTTGTTGATATGTGTATTTCCACTATCGAGATTCAATAAGAATAGACCATCTATCAAAGGTGCATGTGCGTAAAACATATTACTCATATAAATCGAACAACCATTATTCTCTGACTTAAACAAGTAACCGTCTCGCAATAAACAAGATCCTGATATAATGTTCATGCTCAACGCAGGCACTAAATAACAATTATTTAAGTATAAAACTAATCCCGATGGTAGATGAAGAGGTAGCGTGCCGACCGCGATCACATTAACCTTTGATCCGTTTCCCACGCGCATCGTCACCTCATTCTTCGCTAGCTTCCGTTTATTCTGCAGCACCTGTTTCGAGTTACAAATATGAGCAACCGAACCAGTATCAAATACCCAGGCACTACTACGAATACTAGTGAGATACACATCAATAACATGTATATCAGATATACCTTTCTTCTTGATGTTGCCGTTCTTCAAATCCGCCAAGTACTTTGGGCAATTCCGCTTCTAGTGACCTTCTCCCTTGCAGTAAAAGCACTCAGTATCAGGCTTAGGTCCAGCCTTGGTCTTCTTCGCCGGCGTGGTAACTTTATTACCACCCTTCTTGAAGTGTCCCTTTTGCTTAGACTTGCCTTTCTTGAATTTGGTGGTCTTATTGACCAACAACACTTGGTGCTCTTTCTTAATCTCCACTTCTGCAGATTTCAACATGGCAAAGAGTTCTGGCAACGTCTTGTTCATGTTCTGCATGTTGTAGTTCATCACAAAGTTCTTGTAACTTGGTGGTAGTGATTGGAGGACACGGTAAATCCCCAAAGCATTAGGAATCACAATACCCAAGCTTTGAAGTTTGTTTGCGTGCCCAGACATCTTAAGCACATGCTCACTGACGGAGCTGCCTTCTTCCATCTTGCAGTTAAAGAACTTTTCAGAAGCCTCATAACTTTCAATTGCCGCATGAGTCTCAAAAATCAATTTGAGATCCTCGACAATATCATATGGGTCTGAATCCTCAAACCTTTTCTGAAGCTCCGATTCCAAACCATACAAGATAGCACACTGAACTATGGAGTACTGATTCTTCCGAGCGAGGTAAACATTCTTTACTTCATCGGGAGCATCAGCTGCAGGTGGGTCACCCAGCGGTGCATCCAGCACATAGGTCAAATTACCAGCTGTGAGGACAATCCTCAAATTGCGGAACCAATCCGCGAAGTTGCTTCCATTGTTTTTCAACTTTTCTTTCTCTAGGAACGCATTAAAATTGATGGTAGGGGCTGCCATTGATCTACAACATATTTGCAATAGTTTAGACTAAGTTTATGACAAATTGAGTTCAAATTAATAAAGAAATTAAACTAGGTGAACTCCCACTCAAAACAATATCCCTCACATTGTTTTAGTGATCACACGAACCAAGTCCACTATATCAACACCGATCATCACGAGAGTTGATATAGTTTAAATGGCGAACAATCGTCATGTTCATCATATCTACTATATGATTCATGCTTTACCTTTCGGTGATCCGTGTTCCTGAGACCATGTCTGTACATGCTAGGCTCGTCAAGATCAAACCTTAGCTACCGCATAAGCAAATCTGGCTTGCTTACGTTGTATACACTTGCGGAATCTAACACACCCGATCATCACGTGGTGCTTCGAAACAACAAGCATTAGCAACGGTGCATACTAAGGGTGAACACTTTCGAACTTGAAATTCATGTGCATGAGGGATCATCTTATAATGCTACCGTCGTCTACTAAGCAATACAAGATGCATAAAGGATTAACATCACATGCAATTCATAATATGTGATATGATATGGCCTTTCTTCTTTGTGCTTCTGATCTCCATCTTCAAGCACGAACATGATCTCCATCATCACCAGCATTGCATCAAGGTCAATGACGCTTCTCCATGGTTGTCGTCCACCAGCTTCAACTATTACAACTACTTTGAATAGACACGCGGGTCTTAACATAAATTGAAGACAACCATATGGCTCCTGCCGGTTGCCAACTTACAATAAGGAACATTGCATACATCAAATATAATCACAATCATGGCCATATCACATCACTGCACACCCCTGCAAAACAAAGTTAGACGCCTCTACTTTCTTGGCATATTTTACGTGGTTTGGGGCTTTCAATAAGTGTCGTTCTAACTTACGAACAAGAACCACAACATTGATACTATCATTGTTGATCACCCGTTGTAAATTGGATCTTAACTATGCTAGGAGAAACAGGCACCCGCAAAGCCACTTATGCAATACAAGTTGCATGTCAAGCGTGGAGCAAGTCTCATGAACGATGTCATGTAAGGTTAGCCCGGGCCGCTTCATCCCAACATACCGCAAGATGCAAAGTACACAAGAAGCAATCGACAATAAAAGCATCAACGCCCACAATGACCATTGTGTTCTACTCGTGCAACAGATCTACATATAGACACGGCTCTGATACCACTGTAGGGGTTCGTAGCATGGAAAACAAAAATTTTCTATCACATACAAACAAACAAGCCAAGATCTATCTACTAGATTGTAGCAACGAGTCGATGGAATAACTTACCCTCGAAGATTCCAAAGTGTTTAACGAGAGCGGATTCTCGTGGGTGATGTAGTCGTACTCTTCCCGATCTCAAGATCGTGTAGACGATCCTTCCGGCGCTGCGTTCCGGCAGCGCTCCCGCAGTCGGTCACACGTTCGGTACTCGACGAAGACCTTCCTCTCCCTTGTTCCAGCAGGCAGCGGAGGTTGTAGCACTCTCCTCGCGATTCCGGCAGCACAACGGCGTGGTACCGGAAGTAGAGGGGAGATCCCGCAGGGCTTCGCCTTAAGCCGGAGCGAGTATGGTGGATTATGAGAGAGGGATATTAGTGGTCTAGAGATTAGACACACCAATTAGAAGGCTCTAAACCGCAGGCTAAAGCAATTAGAAGCTCTAAACCAAACGGCTCTAAACCTGAGATTAGAGGTGGAAACTTGTGTGTCTCAAGGAGGAGCCCTGCCCCTCCTTTTATGGGTGGAGGGGCCTTGGCGCGCCAGGGGAGGGAGGGAGTCCCTCCCCAACTCGGCCTAGGTCTGGGCGCCGGCCTGGAGGAGTGGGACTCCTCCTCCAAGTTGGTTCCAACTCCTCTTGCTTGTTTCCCACAGTTTTCTGTTTCCCACAGTTTCCTGTTTTAGCCGTTTGACTTTCAAACTGGAAATTTGACTTTCATGTTTTTGGAACAGCAAGAACACTTAGTACATTATGCAATCATTCAATGACACACTCATGTACCCTCCCCCCCCCGGAGTGCCGGACAATCCGGAACCTTCTAGAACATTCCCGATGAAAACACCGGAATCATTCCCGAACTCCGAAACGGGACTTTCCTTATATGAATCTTATTCTCCGGACCATTCCGGATCACCTCGTGATATCCCGGATCCCATCCGAGACTCCGAACAACATTCGGTCTCTTTCTCATAATACCATAACTACTCAAAAACAACGTCGAATCCTTAAGTGTGTCTCCCTATGGTTCGTGAACTATGCGGACATGATCGAGACACTTCTCCGAACAATAACCAATAGAGGAATCTGGAAATTCATATGGCTCCCACATATTTCTACGATTACTTTGCGATCGAATGAACCACTTACATACGATACCAATTTCCCTTTGTCTCACGATATGTTACTTATCCGAGGTTATGATCGTCGGTATCTCTGCATACCTAGTTCAACCTCGTTACTGATAAGTACTCTTTTCTCGTTCCCGTGATATGTGATCCCTTGTGAGCCAGTCACATGCTTGCAAGCTAATTGGATGACATTTCACCGAGAGGGCCCAGAGAATATCTATCCGTCTTATGGATGGACAAATCCCACTCTTGATCCATGTGTCTCAACCAATACTTTCCGAACACTCAATGCCATCTTTATAGCCACCCAGTTACGGTGTGGTGTTTGATGTCATCAAAGCATCTATCCGGTAAAGGCGATATGCATGATCTCATGGTCGAAGGAATTAGGTTACTATGTATCAGAAAGCATATAGCAATTGAACTATTGAAATGACTTGATCTTTATGCTACGCTTATCTATAGGAGTATGTCCACCATATCATTCTCCTAACGATATGATCTTGTTGTTGATAACATATCAATGTTCATGATAGGGAAACCACAATCATTTATCAACCAACAAGCTAGTGAAGTATAGAGGCTATACTAGGGACTTCAAATTAAGTTTACAAATCACACAAGTATTAATGTTTCCCTGTTAATACTATTATAGCATGAATGTAAACATTTATCATAAACACAAAGATATAATAATAACTACATTTATTATTGCCTCTAGGGCATATCTCCAACACATTGAGCTGAGCTCCGAAGAACTCGGGGAGCGGACGCTCCAGAAGTTCCGAAAGCTGGTCCAAATCCCTCTCAAAGATAAGGTCTCCTCCATTCCCCAACTGATAAAACTTGCTGTACTTCACGTCCATCTATAGGAATATAGGATGAGTAAGTTAGTAGAGTGATCAAGTGTGTCAAATTTTTATGTATTTTGCAAGAGTTTTTGAGGAACATGAATTTTCATGAACGAGTCAAAGGGATAAGAATGAGAATAAGTTTTTGTAAATATTTGCTTCCTTTGGTTTTGAAACTAAGTTTTTGATTCAACGTCCGGTCTAACTAGGGTCTCCTATGCTCAGGATGGCTCTCATACCAACTTGTCAACACCCGGATTTTTAATCCCAGATGCCTGTTATGCCATATATCGAAATCCCATGATTACCATTTTTGCGAGACATAACATAATTGGATACTACAGTACATCATCCATTACAAACCATACATAAGGTCTTACACAAATAAGGATCTCATGATCCAGTTCTTAATACAACTCAAGCAGCAGAATACGTAATAATAAAGGTAGCGTAGGTGAAGCTCCATCTTCGGGGTCACAGGCAATGCTGACGATGGGAGATGATCCTCGTTGTCGTAACCTTCCTGGGGTCCATCTTCCAGGTACTCCTCTTCATAGTCTGGCCATGGTAATAGCCAGTGACAAAGCCTTGAGTACTCTTTAAGTACTCGCAAACTAATACTAACAAGTGAAGGTGGTTTTTTTAATAGGACACTAAGCTCTAGGGTTGTTTTGCAAAAAGCCATATTTAACTCTACTAAGTTTAGAAACAACGAATGCTAGTTGAATTTTTATAACACCTAAGTGGGAACTTGCATTTCGTAGCACAACCCTGCTGTGGTCAAGTCAAATTCTCAATTCATTTCACAAGTCATTTTGAAAATATCTGACGGGGGAACAGTATGGCCACTCCAACTGTCCATAACCGCGCACGCGGCTATTCGAATAGTTTGACACTCTGCAGAGATTGTACACTTTCACCACAACATTCGATACATCCATCAGGAACAAATCCTGAATTCACCATACTCGGTATGCGGATAATCAATCCTAACCTTTCAATTACATGCCCTAGTATAAGCACCTCTCCTGTGAGTTTGGCCTCCCAACCATGACCAACTGTCATCTTGGGTACTGCACAGGTGGACAATCTTCACAAGGTAGCCTCAGCTCAAACCTTGGCCGCGAGGGAACTAATACTAAGGTATATAAGTTTCCAGTCAAGACCTACCCAATCTTCGGGTATTGTGGTTGTACGATAAAATTGGAATGGTATCGCATCCAGAAAACCATCAGTTTTATAAAGGGCTAAGGCTCATGCCTCCACATTTTCATCACCAAAATCATTCGGTGTTCAGAAACACATGTCAAAACATCTCAGTAGAATGATCCATCATTCTAAGGTTTTCATAACCATTTTCACCAAGTATTCCCATCTACAGTTGGTCAAGTTTTATGCTTAGCACTAGCATCTACAAGTGGGGGTAAGTACTAATGAGGGGTAGTAAGCTAGTGGAGTTTCAACGAAGTACAACCTTATATCTTAGGATGGTATCAAGGTTTCTAGCTTAGGCCAAATTTTATGCTCTTTATGCAACCTTCAACTATATCTTTCTAGAATCTACAAGTCACTTGAGTACTCTCTAAGGAAGTAGCTTTGATAAGGATTGGGTTATCAAGTGGGTATGATCACATATGCTTAAGGCATATAGTTGGCATGGTAACAAGTAAGGGTTTGTTTGCATCAGGGGAATATCTTGCAAGGGTTAGCTTGCACATTCACTAGTGGTATTAGGCTTGCATAGGTAAAGTATCTTGCAAGTGTTATCTTGCATCAATATCAGTATAAGCTTGCCTTGTGTAGAGCAGTGGTTGAAGTTCTCCTCGGCTTCTTCTTCGTAGTATCCTCCTTCCTCCTCGTATCCTTGGTCGGTACTAGCGTCTATAAATAAATACGATGTACACAATCACCAAACAATACTTAACTACTTGCAATCATCACACAAAAGGGTCCTACAGATGATCTAGCATCATCACTACATTACAAGATTAAAGGTTGGTTTAATTCCTTTTATTTTTAGAAAAGTAATTTCTACTCATTGAAAAACTACTTAAGATTTAATATTCTCCAAACCAAACATGGGATCATGTTGACACATGTCATCACGACATATTTTAGTCCATGGAAAAGTGATTTAAAGTGGTGTCACAATTTAATAAGGTTTTACCCTTTTATTTTAATTAATTAAAGTGGCTAGAAATGCCTATGTGGCATTCTTTTATTACTTGGTCATTATTTCTGTAAGTAAACCTATATATTTTTATATATTCTGAAAGGTATGATTAAATGTTATTTTTGAGAGTTGGAATCAACTCAAAAGATATTATGGTTTTAATTTGAAAAATGTTTGAATGCAGAAAAGCTTATGCCTTGTTATTTTTGCCAAGGTTGATCTACAGATCCAAATGACTTGAATCCAACGGGATTGGATTCAGCATTCCCAGAACTTTCTAGCAAAATTGATTTCATTCAATTTGGTGCACTGAATCAATCTGGGTTGATTTTTGAAACTGGATACAGAAGTGTGTTTAAAATAAAATGGAAAAGGTTTAATTCAAATAACTGGGCTGCGCGGGAAGTGATACTGGGCCAGGCTGCTAAGCGCAGCGCTTCCGTGGGCTGTTTAAGTGGCTGTCCCCACGCGTCAGTGAGACAGGGGGGTGCGAAACGGTATGGGACGATGTTGTGCGTTTGATCTGGTTCTAATCCAACGACTGAGGGTCATCGTCGACGTTGGGCAATGCAGGCGAGACAGAAACCTAGCGCGGCCAGTGGGGGCCGTTGGGGGCTAACCGGGGTGCAGGCGAGGGTCGGCGAGGCGGGCGAACGACGAAGTCAACGACGGAGAACTCAGGGGTGGTCGTGGCAGCTCCTGAGGTGGACGAAATCGACGGCGCCCTTCTTCTCCAGAGGTGGCCTGCTCCGGCGCGATTCCGGCGATGCGCTGCTCGCCTTGCTCTGGGACTGAGGTGGGGTGGTTCTAGGTGAGAGAGGAGTGGAATGGTGTGAAGAATTCGAGCGGGGGTGGCCTCTATTTATAGTCGCAACGACGAGACCAAACGGGATGGGCAGGCGACGTTGGCGACATGGCTACGGGCGGCTAGAGGCATGGCCGGCGGTGGAGATCGCTTGGTGGTCTCCTGGCGATTCTCTACGGCTTTAATGCGCGCATAGGGGCGGTGCGGTTTGGTCTGGAACGCGCGATGCTCTGCGCGGCAAAGGCGGCGTCTTCGACGGCGAGCGGTGGCTGTGCGGCATGGGGCGGCGAACGGTGATGTCTGGCGGTCTCCTGGGTCGGTGGCGATCATGTATGCACGTGGCGAGGGCGGCGCGCGGTCTGTGGGCGTGTGTCGAGGGTGGCGCTCTGGCGCACGCTCGGCATGGTTGACAGAGGCACGGGCGCGGAGTTCCTGGGTGCTCTGGTCGATGTCTTCGAGGCAGGGCTGGTCGAGAGGGGGCGGTGAGGCATGGGTGATCTCCCAGACAAGGTTGGCACGGCTAGTTTCTTTCCTATCTTGCTGTCTACACTGGATTGGTGTGGTGTGCTTCGGCTGTTCACCATTGATGGCATTGGCGAGCTCACAGTGGTGCTAGTGATTAGTTAAGTTCGTTAGATGATCTATTGAGGCTATTGTGAGCTAGAGAGGGAACCAGTTAGGCTCAAAACACTGCACACTATAGTGTTTTGATTTTGTTAGATTTGTGTCTGCCAAGTGTTTGATGAAATGGCCGCAAGAACTCAAGTTTTGAATTTTGAAAAGATTTTTGGTGGGTGTGCTAGGTTGGTGATGGTGAGTCTGCAGATGCTTGGGTTTTGAAAGTTGACCTTGTTTGAGTGGTTTTTGAAAAAGTGGGATCTTCCCATATGAGAAAGATTCAATTTTGAAATGTAATTTAAACTATGCATTTGAAAGTTTCTGGATGATCACAAAGTGGGCCTTGATACTTTGTTATGAGTACAATCAAGGGGTACAAAGATCCATAAAAGTTTCTGTTAGGTTCTGAAAGTTTGAGACAGCCAAAGTCGGCATGGGAGTAAAATTGGTCAAAATGACCATTCCCTTATTTTATTTGTTTTGGTTTACTTGTCTTTGGGAAAAGTGTGGGAAATGTTTAGATGATGTTTATTTCACCTAAGCATCCATTTACAAGCAAAGGAACACACAAACAAGGTGGTTCAAAAGAATTTCTAATGAAATGCATACACATATGCATGCTTTCATAATTTTAATTAGAAAAGGTTTTGTTAACCCTAATTTTGATGATTAGAGTTTGATGATCCAAGTTTAGTATTTTTGGGATGTTATAGTTGAGCGCCAAAGAGGGTGAAGTAGGAAGTGGCATTGGCGTTGGCTCGTGTAGGGCGGATGTTCAGAAGGTGATTGGCAGCATGGAGTGCTTCGGTCCAGAACTGAGGAGGTAATGTGGCTTGAAAGAGGAGGGTACGGGTGATGTCATTGTGGGTTTGAATAAGACGCTCCGCACGACCGTTTTGGGGTGATGTGTAGGGACAGGACAGGCGAAACGTAACACCATTTTGGGAAAAGAAGGTGCGGAGGGAGGTAGTGAGAAACTCACCACCATTGTCACATTGGAGGAAGCGGATGGTGCGGCTGAATTGGGTTTTGAAAAAATAGAAGAAGTTTAGAAGGGTGTCACACGTGTCGGATTTGTTTCGGAGCGGGAAAACCCATGAGAAGTGAGAATAATCATCAAGGACAACTAAGTAGACTTTATAGCCGGAGCAACTTATTACAGGGGATGTCCACAAGTCACAATGCACTAAATCAAATGGAGCCCGCGCTCGAGTATGGGAAAGTGTAAATGGTATGTGTTTGTTTCCCTAGTTGACAAGCATCACAGAAGGAAATTTTTGAAATAACATTTTTAGGTGCGGATAGGAAATCTAGTGGAAGGTATGATAGCGCAGTGTTGTTCGGGTTGCCGAGTCGGCGGTGCCAAAGGTCACCGGAGATGGTGAAGGCCGCGGAAGGTGGTGGTGGTGGGTCGCCGTAGAAGGGGTAGAGATCACCGTGGCTGTTGGAGCGCATGAGCTGGGTCTTGGTGTTGAAGTCCTTCATAGAAAAGTCAAATGGATCAAACACAACGGAACACCAATTATCACGGACGAATTTGCGAGTACCGATGAGATTTTGGACAACATTAGGACAAACGAGAACATTGTTAAGATAGAATGGACGAGAAGTGAGGTGAGTGGAACCGGTAGCAACTACAGGAAGATGAGTACCATTGCCGACAATTAAATGCTGAGAATTATGCTTGAGAGGGGAATGAGACGTGGTCAATGTACCTGAGCTGCTGGTGACATGCGAGGACGCCCTGGAATCCATGATCCAAGTCCCGTTATGTGCTGAGAAACCAGAGCCATAGCTCGGCGCTTGTTGCAGCATGGCGTTCTGATCCCAGCTGCGTGGTTGCATGTAGACGGGTTGCTGCGGTGCAGTCGCGTACGCGGGCTGCTGGTAGGCAACGGGGTAGACGGGATGCTGCTGTGGACGCGCGACGAAGTACGTATGCTGCTGCTGTGGAGGCGCGACGTGGTAGGCAGGAGTCGGGGCAGCGGGGGCGTCAGGTGGGGCGGGCATGACAGGGTAGACATGCTGGACCGCGCCGAGGCGAGGACCCAGGACACCCGCTGAATTGGGCGGGATCCACGGCGCACGGGGGGGGGGGGGGGAGGGCGTACTCATCGGCGCAAAATAGCCGAGCCAGGGCTGCTGCGGCGCGGAGCTGGAGGACCCGGTCGCCCAGGAACCGTGGCCACGCTCGGCGTCGTGCTTGGACGTGCCGTGCCCGCCGCCTTGCTGGGAAGGATCACGCCCACCTCCTGAAGATGCGAGGCCGCGTCCGCCGCCGTACTGTAACCCGGGGATGGGGTTTTTGCCCCGGTAATTGGGACTGACACCGGCTGGACGGGGAGCGTTGCCACCGGCTGGTGACGGGCCACCGCAAGCGACCCCGTGGACGGCGAGCACCTGATCCCTGGCCTGGACCTGCTGCCTGTCGGCGGTGATCTCGGCGCGTTGGAGATGCGAGATAGCGTCCGAGAAGGTGATCAGGGGCTTGGTGGTTTTGAGGATCTCAGCCTGGAGAGTGAATTTGCCGCCGAGCCCGTCGAAGAACTGGAAGGTGAGGTCTTCGTCGCCGAGAGGGCGCCCGATGGCCGCCAGGTCATCGGCGATGCGCTGCAGTTTGCTGGCGTAGTCGGCAACGGACAGGTCGCCACGCGGATGTTCGCGGAAGGCGGTGCTGAGGAAGTGGTAGCGCGAGGCGTCGTGGTCGAGGAAGAACCTGGTGAGTCGCGCCCAGGTGGAAGCAGCGCGGCCGTCGGCGCCTTGGACCAGCCGGAAGAGATCGTCGGAGAGGGTGGCCATAAACCACAGCGAGAGGTGGATGTCGACGGCGAGCCAGTCATCATCGGGATTCAGCGGCGCCGCGCCTGCGGTGATGTGGTCCATGGCTTTGTACATCGTGAGGATCCAGATCATGATCTATCTCCACTTGGAGAAATTTTCGCCGGCAGTGTTGACGGTGAACTTGATGTGGTTCTGGATGTGGATGCTGAGAATGGGATGGGCAGCAGGAGCTGGGGATGAGAGCATCAGAGGTAGGGGTGGGGATGGAGGGGGCATGGGATTTGGGGTTGTGGGATTTGGTTTTGGATTTGGTTTTGGATATGGGGTTGGGGTTGGGTGATGGGATGTGAAGGGGCAGCAGAGGGAGGGAGGTTGGGGTAATTCTCGGCGTAGTTTCCGAACAGGGGATCGGTGATCGCCGGAGTGGGAGGCGCACGCGGCACAGCCGAACGCTGGTGGAGAGGGGTTTGGGGGTCGGAGTCAAGGGGGTTGATGGTGGGCATTGGAAGGTTGGAGGAGACAGGGAGGGTGTCGGAGGAAGAAGAAGGAGCCATGAGAGGGAGCCTAGAGCTCTGATACCATGAAGTTTAGGGAGAAAGCAATTGTTATAGTTGATTGTGTTGTTCCAGAGTACAAATAACTGAGCAGGTGAGAGCGTGCACACGCAGGGGCGCACGCAGGCGCATGACGTGGCTAGGAATAAGGAGAGATCCTAAAGACTAGGGACTGCTGGTACATGAGATAACGTGACAACAGTTCAACAGTGGTGATTTTAACGAAACCATGTATAGCACAAAACATTTTCAGCGAGCATGATCGGGAGGAATGGAAAATGAGAGCTTTTAGGGAGGCTATCGAGGACTGTGATCTCCAAGACCATGGCTTCTCGGGCCTACCTTTTACATGGGATAACAAACAAGATGGTGTAGCCAATGTAAAAGCACGTCTTGATAGAGCCCTGGGTAATGAGTCTTTTAGAAAATTATTCCAAGTGGTTAGAGTTAAACATTCTCTTGTGGTGGAGTCAGATCATTGTATGGTCGTCACTGAGCTGGTTAAACATATGTAGTTTTGGCAGGCAGGGCGACATGGTTTTCATTATGAGAACGTGAGGCAAACTGATGCCGACTATGACAAAGTGGTCCACGATCTTTGGAACAAGGTAGAAAGGGAGATAGGCCTAGAAGGTTTTGCTAGAACTTTGAGATCTATGCAATCTGGTCTAGAGTCCTAGGGTACCGCTACTTTCAGAAACTTCAAGAAGAAATTGTCAAATCTCCGGAAGGAACTTGAAAGAGAGCGGGGTAAATCAGTGGGTCGTGGCCCATCTAGTCTTGAGAAAATATTAATGGAGAGAATAGAGGAGGTTTTGTACCAAGAGGAGATATGGATTAAGCAGAAATCCAGAGTGGACTGGTTCAAACTAGGGGACCGTAATTTAGCTTACTTCCATGCATGTGCAGCACAAAGGAAACGTATCAATGCAATCACCTCTTTGTAGCATAAGAATGGTTCTATTTGTGAAGATGAGAATGATGTAAAGGAAGAAATTTAGAGTTTTTACACTGAGTTATATTCATCGGAAGGTGCACCGAATTTTGGTGATCTTCTGAATCTAGTCCAGCCAAAAGTTAGTGTGGAAGATTAGAATATGCTCGAAGGAGGGTTTACAAATGAAGATATTAAAATTTCTCTATTTCAATGCATCTGTCCAAATCCCATGGAGTAGATGATTTCACGGCTGGCTTTTATCAAAGGCATTGGGATCTCATAGGCCCGGACCTTTGGGAAGCAGTGCGTGGTTTTCTGAATGGAGGGGATATTCCTTTATCTCTTAATTACACAGACCTCACTTTGATTCCCAAGGTCAGAAATCCCTAGTCCATTAAACAATACATGCCGATCTCTTTGTGTAATGTGCTATACAAAATAGGTACTAAAATAGTCGCTAACAGAATGAGACCAATTCTTGAAGAGACAATAAGCCCGGAGCAGAGTGAGTTTGTTCTAGGTTGATTGATTATAGATAATTCTCTAGTAGCATTTGAGTGCATCCACTCAATGAAGAGGAAAAAGAAAGGCAAGAAAGGTAAGTGTTCTATAAAATAGACATAATGAAAGAATATGACTAGGTCAAATGGACTTTTTTGGAAGCTATTGTCAGGAATATGCAACACGTATTCCTCTGGGGGGCCAAAGGCCACAATATATAGTATAGGTACAGGGCAAATATGCAGGAAGCCCCCTAACATATGGGGGAAATACAATATACAGATATATACATCTAACACCCCCCCCCCTCAAACTCATGGTGGATCCACAACACTGAGTTTAGAGAGTAAGAAATCATGCTGCGCTCTGGTCTGTGCCTTCGTGAAGAAATCCGCCAACTGTAAATCTGAAGGCACATACTGAAACCGCAACAACCTGAGCCTGCACCTGAGCACGTGTATAGAAAGCATCAACACCAATATGCTTGGTAAGCTCATGCTTGACCGGATCACGTGCAACACTAATAGCACCTGTACTGTCAGACAAAACCAGACTGGGTGTGGTAATAGAGACCCCAAAATCCGCAAGTAACCATCGTAACCAGGTCACCTCAGCAGTCAACAAGGCCATAGCACGCAACTCAGCCTCAACACTCGAATGGAAAACCGCTGTCTGTTTCTTCGTCTTCCAAGCAATGAGCGATCCACCAAGGAACACACAGTAAGCAGAAAGTGAACGACGATCCGCAGGATCACTCGGCCATGTAGCGTCCGAATAGCACTGGAGCTGGAGGGAGTGGGAACGAGAAAAGAAAAGGCGACGCGTGATCGTACCACGAAGATAACGAAGAACACGGAGAAGATGACTGTAGTGAACAGTGGTAGGAGCAGAAACAAACTGACTCAGAATATGAACGGGATAAGTGATGTCAGGACGAGTGACAACAAGATAGACAAGGCTCCCAACAAGATGTCGATAACGCGTCGGATCAGAAAGAGGATCACCATCAGTAAGTTGAAGCTTAACATTAAGCTCCATAGGGGTCTCAACAGTGCGCTCATCCCCAAGAGCAGCACGGGAAAGAAGATCCTGAATATAAACCTCCTCACTCAACTCACCGTTGAGAAAGGCGTTCTGAACATCAAGCTGGGACACAGACCAGTGACGAACAGAAGCAACAGCAAGAAGAGTACGCACAGTGGTGATATGAGCCACAGTAGCAAAGGTCTCATCATAGTCACGACCATGCTCCTGCTGAAAACCACGAGCCACAAGACGCGCTTTATAGCGCTCAAGAGATCCATCAGAGCGGGTCTTAATCTTATAGACCCGCTTACACGTGATAGGACGAACACCGGGAGGGGGAGAAACAAGATCCCAGGTGCTAGTGCGCTCAAGCGCAGCAATCTCCTCAGCCCTGGCCAGCTGCCATTCAGGATGATGCTCAGCATCCCGATAAGAAGTCGGCTCACAGGCAACATAAATACCATACTGACTAGGAGAGTAACGAGTGGGGGCACGACGCTGGCGAACAGGACGAGTAGAGGGAAGCTCGTCAGACGAAGACGACTCAGGAGACGATGATGAAGAAGAAGGAATAGCAGAAGAAGACTCGGGAGAACGAGGAGAACTAGACGGAACAGAGGAGGATGGTGTAGAAGAAGAGACATCAGGAGGAGGAGATCCTGAAGAAGACACAATAGGAGGAGAAGGAGGAGACAGAGGAGGTGTGTCAGGAAAGAGAAGAAACGATATATCCTCCACCGGGTAGGTACCAGCGGTGGGACGAGGATAGAAAGGACACGTCTCATCAAAAGTAACATCACGAGAGATACGCATTCGTCGACCAACGGGGTCCCAACAGCGATAGCCCTTATGCTCATCACTGTATCCAAGAAAAACACACTCAACAGACTGAGCGGTCAGTTTGGTGCGTTCGCGAGGAGCAAGGAGAACATAGCAATGACAACCAAACAAGCGTCGATATCAGCATAGGGGATATTGACTAACACCGTCTGCATCTCATCATGCAGACCATTCAGGAATCTCTCTTTCTTCTTGGCTTCTGTGTCGATCTCATCCAGGGCATACCTCGCTAATGATAAAAATTTGTCACGGTATTCTACTACAGTCATCCTTCCTTGCTTCAGCTCTCTGAACTCGTCTCTCATCCTCTTTATCAAACCCGTTGGCACATGGGTTCTGCTGAAATTGACCTTGAATTCCTCCCAGGTCATCATTTGGCCTCCGGTCATTGCGCGAACACTGTTCCACCATGCCCTGGCATCTCCGGCTAGATAGTGGGTGGCGAATAGTACTTTCTCGTTGGCTTCCACTCCGGCGACTTCTAAGTTATTTTCCATGGTTTTCAACCAATCATCGGCGTCTAGGGGCTCTTCTGACTTAGTGAAAACAGGTGGGTTGGTATTCTGTAAATTCTTGAGCTTAGATCCATGGTTGTCCTGATTTCCGTGGCCTTGGTTGTTGTGGGAAAGCTAAGCTATCTGTTGCAGGGTGGCTAGACTGGCTTGACGTTCCGCTCTTTCAGCTTCACGGTCAGAAGTCAACATTTGCAGGATCTGCAACATCGGGTCCGGGGATGAACCACTTCCTCCGCGTGGCATCTAAAGATTTAGATAGATCATGAGAAAAGAGGGAAATTTCTAAGGTTTCGGGGACTTTGAAAAGTTTTTAAAGTTTGACTCAGATTTTTCTAGCAACTTGATTTTCATTCATTCACTCATAGCACACGATACAACACACACCACAACAAAGAAAACAGATGGTTTTAAGAACCATTCTGAAAACTATGATACAGTGGGACCGAATACTACTCAATACGCTAGTGCTCAAGTGGTACTACTCCTCGGAATCGGTGGCTTCGTCATCTTCATCATCATCAATGAAGGCGAAATCATCCTCATCGGTGAAGAAATCCATATCCGGATCCTCCAGAAAATCATCATCATTGCTGAGATAGGAGTATGGGTCTCCACGAAGGTCCTCTCCGGCATTCTCCCTTTCCTCCAACTGCATGTCTCTCTCGTGGATGGTCTCCTCCAAAGATGAGATGCGGTGGCGAAGACGGGAAATGATGCGCTCCTTCTTGTCTAGCTGACAGCGGCGAGACTTGCGATCCTTTGCTAGCATGGCGATGGTTTGATCCTTCGTCTTGATGATGGCAGACTTGTGGTTGGAGTAGTCACGGCAATTATCCAACTCCTGCTGATGATCGTACATCATGAAGCTAAGGTGGTCCAGTTGAGTCTTCAGCTCGGGATGGTATGGTGCTTCCAGTGGTTGTCCATTTGCATCACGCCTCGGGCAAAACTCAAAGCGAGTTCCCTTGATCTGATTGATTCTCTGCCCACATTGACGGGCAAGACTTTCCTGCATGGCCCTGGCAAGTCCATCGAGCCAGTTGTTCTCTCTCAAGGTAAACTGAATTCCCTCAGTAGTGGGAGGTTCAATCTTTCCTCGGAGACTTGCAACAATTAGCCACTACAGATCTTATCCTCCTTGATCATTGAGCTGAGCTCCGAAGAACTCGGGGTGCGGACGCTCCAGAAGTTCCGAAAGCTGGTCCAAATCCCTCTCAAAGATAAGGTCTCCTCCATTCCCCAACTGATAAAACTTGCTGTACTTCACGTCCATCTATAAGAATATAGGATGAGTAAATTAGTAGAGTGATCAAGTGTGTCAAATTTTTATGTATTTTGCAAGAGTTTTTGAGGAACATGAATTTTCATGAAAGAGTCAAAGGGATAAGAATGAGAATAAGTTTTTGTAAATATTTGCTTCCTTTGGTTTTGAAACTAAGTTTTTGATTCAACGTCCGGTCTAACTAGGGTCTCCTATGCTCAGGATGGCTCTCATACCAACTTGTCAACACCCGGATTTTTAATCCCAGATGCCTGTTATGCCATATATCGCAATCCCAGGATTACCATTTTTGCGAGACATAACAGAATTGAATACCACAGTACATCATCAATTACAAACCATACATAAGGTCTTACACAAATAAGGATCTCATGATCCAGTTCTTAATACAACTCAAGCAGCGGAATACGTAATAATAAAGGTAGCGTAGGCGAAGCTCCATCTTCGGGGTCACAGGCAATGCTGACGATGGGAGATGATCCTAGTTGTCGTGACCTTCCTGGGGTCCATCTTCCAGGTACTCCTCTTCATAGTCTGGCCATGGGAATAGCCAGTGACAAAGCCTTGATTACTCTTTAAGTACTCACAAACTAATACTAACAAGTGAAGGTGGTTTTTGTAATAGGACACTAAGCTCTAGGGTTGTTTTGCAAAAAGCCAGATTTAACTCTACTAAGTTTAGAAACAACGAATGCTAGTTGAAGTTTTATAACACCTAAGTGGGAACTTGCATTTCGTAGCACAACCCTGTTGTGGTCAAGTCAAATTCTCAATTCATTTCACAAGTCATTTTGAAATTCTGATGGGGGAACAGTATGGCCACTCCAACTGTCCATAACCGCGGATGCGGCTATTCGAATAGTTTGACACTCTGCAGAGATTGTAAACTTTCACCACAACATTCGATACATCCGTCAGGAACAAATCCTGAATTCACCATACTCAGTATGCGGATAATCAATCCTAACCTTTCAATTACACGCCCTAGTATAAGCACCTCTCCTGTGAGTTTGGCCTCCCAACCATGACCAACTGTCATCTTGGGTACTGCACAGGTGGACAATCTTCACAAGGTAGCCTCAGCTCAGACCTTGGCCGCGAGGGAACTAATACTAAGGTATATAAGTTTCCAGTCAAGACCTACCCAATCTTCGGGTATTGTGGTTGTACGATAAAATTGGAATGGTATCGCATCCAGAAAACCATCAGTTTTATAAAGGGCTAAGGCTCATGCCTCCACGTTTTCATCACCAAAATCATTCGGTGTTCAGAAACACATGTCAAAACATCTCAGTAGAATGATCCATCATTCTAAGGTTTTCATAACCATTTTCACCAAGTATTCCCATCTAGAGTTGGTCAAGTTTTATGCTTAGCACTAGCATCTACAAGTGGGGGTAAGTACTAATGAGGGGTGGTAAGCTAGTGGAGTTTCAACGAAGTATAACCTTATATCTTAGGATGGTATCAAGGTTTCTAGCTTAGGCCAAATTTTATGCTCTTTATGCAACCTTCAACTATATCTTTCTAGAATCTACAAGTCACTTGAGTACTCTCTAAGGAAGTAGCTTTGATAAGGATTGGGTTATCAAGTGGGTATGATCACATATGCTTAAGGCATATAGTTGGCATGGTAACAAGTAAGGGTTTGTTTGCATCAGGGGAATATCTTGCAAGGGTTAGCTTGCACATTCACTAGTGGTATTAGGCTTGCATAGGTAAAGTATCTTGCAAGTGTTATCTTGCATCAATATCAGTATAAGCTTGCCTTGTGTAGAGCAGTGGTTGAAGTTCTCCTCGGCTTCTTCTTCGTAGTATCCTCCTTCCTCATCGTATCCTTGGTCGGTACTAGCGTCTATAAATAAATACGATGTACACAATCACCAAACAATACTTAACTACTTGCAATCATCACACAAAAGGGTCCTATAGATGATCTAGCATCATCACTAACATTACAAGATTAAAGGTTGGTTTAATTCCTTTTATTTTTAGAAAAGTAATTTCTACTCATTGAAAAACTACTTAAGATTTAATATTCTCCAAACCAAACATGGGATCATGTTGACACATGTCATCACGACATATTTTAGTCCATGGGAAAGTGATTTAAAGTGGTGTCACAATTTAATAAGATTTTACCCTTTTATTTTAATTAATTAAAGTGGCTAGAAATGCCTATGTGGCATTCTTTTATTACTTGGTCATTATTTCTGTAAGTAAACCTATATATTTTTATATATTCTGAAAGGTATGATTAAATGTTATTTTTGAGAGTTGGAATCAACTCAAAAGATATTATGGTTTTAATTTGAAAAATGTTTGAATGCAGAAAAGCTTATGCCTTGTTATTTTTGCCAAGGTTGATCTACAGATCCAAATGACTTGAATCCAACGGGCTTGGATTCAGCATTACCAGACCTTTCTAGCAAAATTGGTTTCATTCAATTTGGTGCACTGAATCAATCTGGGTTGATTTTTGAAACTGGATACAGCAGTGTGTTTGAAATAAAATGGAAAAGGTTTAATTCAAATAACTGGGCTGCGCGGGAAGTGATACTGGGCCAGCCTGCTAAGCGCAGCGCTTCCGTGGGCTGTTTAAGTGGCTGTCCCCACGCGTCAGTGAGACAGGGGGGTGCGAAACGGTATGGGACGATGTGGTGCGTTCGATCTGGTTCTAATCCAACGACTGAGGGTCATCGTCGACGTTGGGCAATGCCGGCGAGACAGAAACCTAGCGCGGCCAGTGGGGGTCGTTGGGGGCTAACCGGGGTGCAGGCGAGGGTCGGCGAGGCGGGCGAACGACGAAGTCGACGACGGAGAACTCAGGGGTGGTCGTGGCAGCTCCTGAGGTGGACGAAATCGACGGCGCCCTTCTTCTCCAGAGGCGGCCTGCTCCGGCACGATTCCGGCGATGCGCTGCTCGCCTTGCTCTGAGACTGAGGTGGGGTGGTTCTGGGTGAGAGAGGAGTGGAATGGTGTGAAGAATTCGAGCGGGGGTGGCCTCTATTTATAGTCGCAACAACGAGACCGAACGGGATGGGCAGGCGACGTTGGCGACATGGCTACGGGCGGCTAGAGGCATGGCCGGCGGTGGAGATCGCTTGGTGGTCTCCTGGCGATGCTCTACGGCTTTAATGCGCGCGTAGGGGCGGTGCGGTTTGGTCTGGAACGTGCGATGCTCTGCGCGGCAAAGGCGGCGTCTTCGACGGCGAGCGGTGGCTCTGCGGCATGGGGCGGCGAACGGTGATGTCTGGCGGTCTCCTGGGTCGGTGGCGATCATGTATGCACGCGGCAAGGGCGGCGCGCGGTCTGTGGGGCGTGTGTCGAGGGTGGCGCTCTGGCGCACGCTCGGCATGGTTGACAGAGGCACGGGCGCGGCGTTCCTGGGTTCTCTGGTCGATGTCTTCGAGGCAGGGCTGGTCGAGAGGGGGCGGTGAGGCATGGGTGATCTCCCAGACAAGGTTGGCATGGCTAGTTTCTTTCCTATCTTGCTGTCTACACTGGATTGGTGTGGTGTGCTTCGGCTGTTCACCATTGATGGCATTGGTGAGCTCATAGTGGTGCTAGTGATTAGTTAAGTTCGTTAGATGATCTACTGAGGCTATTGTGAGCTAGAGAGGGAACTAGTTAGGCTCAAAACACTGCACACTATAGTGTTTTGATTTTGTTAGATTTGTGTCTGCCAAGTGTTTGATGAAATGGCCGCAAGAACTCAAGTTTTGAATTTTGAAAAGATTTTTGGTGGGTGTGCTAGGTTGGTGATGGTGAGTCTGTAGATGCTTGGGTTTTGAAAGTTGAGCTTGTTTGAGTGGTTTTTGAAAAAGTGGGATCTTCCCATATGAGAAAGATTCAATTTTGAAATGTCATTTAAACTATGCATTTGAAAGTTTCTGGATGATCACAAAGTGGGCCTTGATACTTTGTTATGAGTAAAATCAAAGGGGTACAAAGATCCAGAAAAGTTTCTGTTAGGTTCTGAAAGTTTGAGACAGCCAAAGTAGGCATGGGAGTTAAATTGGTCAAAATGACCATTCCCTTATTTTATTTGTTTTGATTTACTTGTCTTTGGGAAAAGTGTGGGAAATGTTTAGATGATGTTTATTTCACCTAAGCATCCATTTACAAGAAAAGGAACACACAAACAAGGTGGTTCAAAAGAATTTCAAATGAAATGCATACACATATGCATGCTTTCATAATTTTAATTAGAAAAGTTTTTGTTAGCCCTAATTTTGATGATTAGAGTTTGATGATCCAAGTTTAGTATTTTTGGGATGTTACAGGTGAGCGCCAAAGAGGGTGAATTAGGCAGTGGCATTGGCGTTGGCTCGTGTAGGGCGGATGTTCCGAAGGTGATTGGCAGCATGGAGTGCTTCAGCCCATAACTGAGGAGGTAATGTGGCTTGAAAGAGGAGGGTACGGGTGATGTCATTGTGGGTTTGAATAAGACGCTCCGCACGACCGTTTTGGGGTGACGTGTAGGGACAGGACAGGCGAAACGTAACACCATTTTGGGAAAAGAAGGTGCGGAGGGAGGTAGTGAGAAACTCACCACCATTGTCACATTGGAGGCAGCGGATGGTGCGGCTGAATTGGGTTTTGAAAAAATAGAAGAAGTTTAGAAGGGTGTCACACGTGTCGGATTTGTTTCGGAACGGGAAAACCCATGAGAAGTGAGAATAATCATCAAGGACAACTAAGTAGACTTTATAGCCGGAGCAACTTATTACAGGGGATGTCCACAAGTCACAATGCACTAAATCAAATGGAGCCCGCGCTACGTGTTTGTTTCCCTAGTTGACAAGCATCACAGAAGGAAATTTTCTAAATAACATTTTTAGGTGCGGATAGGAAATCTAGTGGAAGGTATGATAGCGCAGTGTTGTTCGGGTGGCCGAGTCGGCGGTGCCAAAGGTCACCGGAGATGGTGAAGGCCGCGGAAGGTGGTGGTGGTGGGTCGCCGTAGAAGGGGTAGAGATCACCGTGGTTGTTGGAGCGCATGAGCTGGGTCTTGGTGTTGAATTCATTCACAGAAAAGTCAAATGGATCAAACTCAACGGAACACCACGAATTTGCGAGTACCGATGAGATTTTGGACAACATTAGGACAAACGAGAACATTGTTAAGATAGAATGGACGAGAAGTGAGGTGAGTGGAACCGGTAGCAACTACGGGAAGATGAGTACCATTGCCGACAATTAAATGCTGAGAATTATGCTTGAGAGGGGAATGAGACGTGGTCAATGTACCTGAGCTGCTGGTGACATGCGAGGACGCCCTAGAATCCATGATCCAAGTCCCGTTATGTGCCGAGAAAGCAGAGCCATAGCTCGGCGCTTGTTGCAGCATGGCGTTCTGATCCCAGCTGCGTGATTGCATGTAGACGGGTTGCTGCGGTGCAGTCGCGTACGAGGGCTGCTGGTGGGCAACGGGGTAGACGGGCTGCTGTTGTGGAGGCGCGACGAAGTACGTATGCTGCTGCTGTGGAGGCACGACGTGGTAGGCAGGAGTCGGGGCAGCGGGGGCGTCAGGTGGGGCGGGCATGACAGGGTAGACATGCTGGACCGCGCCGAGGCGAGGACCCAGGACACCCGCTGAATTGGGCGGGATCCACGGTGCACGGGGGGGGGGGGGGGGGGGAGGGCATACTCATCGGCGCAAAATAGCCGAGCCAGGGCTGCTGCGGCGCGGAGCTAGAGGACCCGGTCGCCCAGGAACCGTGGCCACGCTCGGCGTCATGCTTGGACGTGCCGTCCCCGCCGCCTTGCTGGGAAGGATCACGCCCACCTCCTGAAGATGCGAAGCCGCGTCCGCCGCCGTACTGGAACCCGGGGATGGGGTTTTTGCCCCGGTAATTGGGACTGACGCCGGCTGGACGGGGAGCGTTGCCACCGGCTGGTGACTGGCCACCGCAAGCGACCCCATGGACGGCGAGCGCCTGATCCCCGGCCTGGACCTGCTGCCTGTCGGCGGTGATCTCGGCGCGTTGGAGATGCGAGACAGCGTCCGAGAAGGTGATCAGGGGCTTGGTGGTTTTGAGGATCTCAGCCTAGAGAGTGAATTTGCCGCCGAGCCCGTCGAAGAACTGGAAGGTGAGGTCTTCGTCGCCGAGAGGGCGCCCGATGGCCGCCAGGTCATCGGCGATGCGCTGCAGTTTGCTGGCGTAGTCGGCAACGGATAGGTCGCCACGTGGATGTTCACGGCAGGCGGTGCTGAGGAAGTGGTAGCGCGAGGCGTCGTGGTTGAGGAAGAACCTGGTGAGTCGCGCCCAGGTGGAAGCAGCGCGGCCGTCGGCGCCTTGGACCAGCCGGAAGAGATCGTCGGAGAGGGTGGCCATAAACCACAGCGAGAGGTGGATGTCGACGGCGAGCCAGTCATCATCGGGATTCAGCGGCGCCGCGCCTGCGGTGATGTGGTCCATGGCTTTGTACATCGTGAGGAGCCAGATCATGATCTATCTCCACTTGGAGAAATTTTCGCCGACAGTGTTGACGGTGAACTTGATGTGGTTCTGGATGTGGATGCTGAGAATGGGATGGGCAGCGGGAGCTGGGGATGAGAGCATCAGAGGTAGGGGTGGGTATGGAGGGGGCATGGGATTTGGGTTTGTGGGATTTGGTTTTGGATTTGGTTTTGGATATGGGGTTGGGGTTGGGTGATCGGATGTGAAGGGGCAACAGAGGGAGGGAGGTTGGGGTAATTCTCGGCGTAGTTTCCGAACAGGGGATCGGTGATCGCCGGAGTGGGAGGCGCACGCGGCACGGCCGAACGCTGGTGGAGAGGGGTTTGGGGGTCGGAGTCAAGGGGGTTGATGGTGGGCATTGGAAGGTTGGAGGAGACACGGAGGGTGTCGGAGGAAGAAGAAGGAGCCATGAGAGGGAGCCTAGAGCTCTGATACCATGAAGTTTAGGGAGAAAGCAATTGTTATAGTTGATTGTGTTGTTCCAGAGTACAAATAGCTGAGCAGGTGAGAGCGTGCACACGCAGGGGCGCACGCAGGCGCATGACGTGGCTAGGAATAAGGAGAGATCCTAAAGACTAGGGACTGCTGGTACATGAGATAACGTGACAACAGTTCAACAGTGGTGATTTTAACGAAACCATGTATAGCACAAAACATTTTCAGCGAGCATGATCGGGAGGAATGGAAAATGAGAGCTTTTAGGGAGGCTATCGAGGACCGTGATCTCCAAGACCATGGCTTCTCGGGCCTACCTTTTACATGGGATAACAAACAAGATGGTGTAGCCAATGTAAAAGCACGTCTTGATAGAGCCCTGGGTAATGAGTCTTTTAGAAAATTATTCCAAGTGGTTAGAGTTAAACATTCTCTTGTGGTGGAGTCAGATCATTGTATGGTCGTCACTGAGCTGGTTAAACATATGTAGTTTTGGCAGGCAGGGCGACATGGTTTTCATTATGAGAACGTGAGGCAAACTGATGCCGACTATGACAAAGTGGTCCACGATCTTTGGAACAAGGTAGAAAGGGAGATAGGCCTAGAAGGTTTTGCTAGAACTTTGAGATCTATGCAATCTGGTCTAGAGTCCTAGGGTACCGCTACTTTCAGAAACTTCAAGAAGAAATTGTCAAATCTCCGGAAGGAACTTGAAAGAGAGCGGGGTAAATCAGTGGGTCGTGGCCCATCTAGTCTTGAGAAAATATTAATGGAGAGAATAGAGGAGGTTTTGTACCAAGAGGAGATATGGATTAAGCAGAAATCCAGAGTGGACTGGTTCAAACTAGGGGACCGTAATTTAGCTTACTTCCATGCATGTGCAGCACAAAGGAAACGTATCAATGCAATCACCTCTTTGTAGCATAAGAATGGTTCTATTTGTGAAGATGAGAATGATGTAAAGGAAGAAATTTAGAGTTTTTACACTGAGTTATATTCATCGGAAGGTGCACCGAATTTTGGTGATCTTCTGAATCTAGTCCAGCAAAAAGTTAGTGTGGAAGATTTGAATATGCTCGAAGGAGGGTTTACAAATGAAGAAATTGTGTGAAAAAAGCTAATTCGCTACCGCTCTTCTCTCTCAGCTCTCCTTTCTCTCCCCCTTGCTACACACAGAAGTAAAACCGGGCCGGCCCCGACTCCTCTCCGTCGGCGCTGCCGGCTGGAGGTGGAGAAGGGGGGGGCGGAGTAGTTAGGCTAGCTAGGTTAGATGGCTGTATGCCAGTAGTGGGCTCTTTGCCCGGTAGTTGGAGGAGGCGAGCAGCAGATCTTGGAGCCCAGATCTTGTTTGCTTTAGGGATTCTTCTTCCTGTGTTGTTGCTCCGATGGCCGGAGCTGGCGCTGGAGGGGGAAAGGCAGCGTCTCCTTGAATAAAGCTGTGGCTCTTGGCCACTTTGTGGTGCTCAGGTGGAGTGTTTCTCCGTTCTTGCTGGCCGGCCGTGGTGGCGAGGAGCTAGAACGGTGCGACGACGTCTTCCACTATGGGGTACCGACGCCTCTGGCCGGCCGTGGCGGCGAGGAGAGGCGGAGGTGCTGCTTGGTGGCCTTTGCATCACTGGTGGTGGGGGTGGTTCGTGTGGAGCAGTGGAGGAGGCAAGGCCGGGTTGTCCCTCTTCTTCCATGCTATCGAGGTGATGGTTGGTCGTCCTTGGCTTGGGCCTCTTCTTCCTGCTCCGGGGATCGTTGAAGAGCGGGCTTATCCTAGCTCTTCTCAAGCTGCAAATCTTGGAGTTCCCAAGCTTCGCGAGAGCCGAAGCTATCTGCGGCAAAGAGAACCGCTTTGTGTTCGGGAGAGTCCGAGCTTCTTCTTCCCTCAGAGGAAGATCTTCCGCTCCTGCCACGATGCCGGACCAAGTGGTTCGTCCCCGGCGCCGGTGTCCTCACTGTGGCGGAGCAAGTCATTGGAGAATTTTTCTAATGGCGGTGATGATCCAGGAGGACCTGATTGCTTTTTACAGATCTTTTCTAGGGTTTCTTCTGATAATGTTCAATCCTTATCCCAAATTCCCCAGTTCTGTTGGGCTTTGATGTAATTTGTAACCACCGCTTGGTCAATATATGCAGCTTCTAGGGTCTTCGGACCATATTCCTCGTTCAAAAAAAAACAAATGAAGAAATTAAATTTTCTCTATTTCAATGCATCTGTCCAAATCCCATGGAGTAGATGATTTCACGGCTGGCTTTTATCAAAGGCATTGGGATCTCATAGGCCCGGACCTTTGGGAAGCAGTGCGTGGTTTTCTGAATGGAGGGGATATTCCTTTATCTCTTAATTACACAGACCTCACTTTGATTCCCAAGGTCAGAAATCCCTAGTCCATTAAACAGTACATGCCGATCTCTTTGTGTAATGTGCTATACAAAATAGGTACTAAAATAGTCGCTAACAGAATGAGACCAATGCTTGAAGAGACAATAAGCCCAGAGCAGAGTGAGTTTGTTCTAGGTTGATTGATTACAGATAATTCTCTAGTAGCATTTGAGTGCATCCACTCAATGAAGAGGAAAAAGAAAGGCAAGAAAGGTAAGTGTTCTATAAAATAGACATAATGAAAGAATATGACTAGGTCAAATGGACTTTTTTGGAAGCTATTGTCAGGAATATGCAACACGTATTCCTCTGGGGCCAAAGGCCACAATATATAGTACAGGTACAGGGCAAATATGCAGGAAGCCCCCTAACATATGGGGGAAATACAATATACAGATATATACATCTAACACCCCCCCCTTAAACTCATGGTGGATCCACAACCACTAGTGCAGAGCCCCCCCTTTAACTCCGGTTGGGAGGGCCCTCTAACAGCGGTTCCCCAACCGCTGTTGAGGGTTCGGTGTTAGAGGGGGGGCCCCTTTAACACCGGTTCTTATACGAACCGGTGTTAAAGGGTGGCGCACGTGGGGCTGCCGCAGGCCTCAGGCCGCCCCTCCTTTAACACCGGTTCGTATCTGGAACCGGTGTTAAAGGTTCTTCTGTTCTGCCGCGGCAGGAAAACGGCCTAAATCTCTGCCGCGGCAGACTTCTGCCTCTGCCCCGTTCTGGGCGTATTTCTGCGGGAGGGGGGGGGGAGCGAGAGGAAATCGATCGAGAGCAGTATACTTATAAATCGTCATCGGTACATACGAGTACATGAATAATTAAGCAACTATTATTATACACAAACATCGTCATCGGCACATACATCGTCATCGGCACATACATTGTCATCGTTCATTTTGGTGGATATCTAAAGAGGTCTCCGCCAGGCGTGACGACCTCATCAAGTATGAACCCCGCCAATTCCTCTTGAATGGCTCGTATGCGTTCAAATGGTAGGAGTTGGTCCCGCATCCGTGCGATCTGAATATATATGAAGAATGGGCCGTCAATATATATATAAGAATAAAACTCAACACAATTGATGGTAATAAAATAATGTTGTGGACTTTGTTTACTTACTCTAAGTTGTTCTAGTGCGGCTTGGCCTGTCGCACATATCGTGTTGCGAATGAATTCGCAAACATAGTACCCACATAAGTTATTGCCGTGTCCCTGATGCGCGCACTTTACGAGAATAGAGAGTTCAATCAAAATAATAATCAATAAAGCATGATATAATGGAATTGGAAGCTAGCTAGTATTACTTACATTTTGGTCTACAAATTTTAGTTCTTCTGACCATTCACCCACGGCCCTGCCCGTGAACATTTTCCAAACCCTGTCCGACAAAGAAAATGGATAAAGGAGTAATTAATTACTTATTGTCACGAAAGTTGCCGATCTAGTGCGATAATATGATTGAAATTACCTCTGGAGCATCTCTCTAAAGTCTTCCCATAGCTCTTTTTCTTTTCGTAACGAGTCCATGACAAGGACTTTTCCTGAGTCGGGTTGAATGACTAGCAGAATAAAGTGGAACCTACGCACGCATAACTCATCATCAGTTACACTTAACATCGAGTAAGCCGAAACAGAATGTGTACGAGAGAGAGGGTAACAGTACTCACGAGAAGTTGTAAGGCAATAGTATTTCCCTTTTGGTTTGTTGTCTCAGTAAAGACTTTAGCAAGTAATCTTCTGTTTGCCCGGGTTTGTCTCTTACCACTTCTTCATGAACTCTATTTGGGTCAACGAACCCAATGTCAAAAGGGCCTCCTTTCATGCATTCCATAACCTTTTTCCTGCATAATAGTATATACATATATGGTGAGCATATATATATACATGAAATTAATGAAGTGAATGAGATGAGATAAAAATTACAGAAATAGTACTTACACACAATAAAGGCTGATGGCAGATTTGTCGAGTTCCTTCTGATTGAATAGAAAATGCAAGTCTTGAATGTTGAAGTCGATCGCGTCGTCTCCGCACAAGAAAATCTGATCTCTTATATGCGCCGTGATCCATTCTTCTTTTCTCGTCTTGCAGAAATGAAGGTACCACTTGTGCAATTTTCGCATCTTTGTTGGTAGATTCTTGAGCTCCTCTTTCTTGACTAGATTCTTCCCATACTTCCATGGCTGTATGGGGTTGACATCGCATTTGGGCAAGTTGTCTCCCATGACGTTCAAGTATGCAATGTAAGTCATCCCCATCTCATTGGCCTTTCTTTGTAGCTCTGCCTCGTAATCATCTACGGGAGGAGCGTCCCGTTTGTCAAACATTTGGAGCGGGGCGCATGATTGGTTTTCCTGCTCTCCGAGCATGGGAACTGTTTTCTGGGGTGCCTCACGACTGCTACTTTCAGTCTCCCTACGGCGCCTTGCATCCGCCTTCAAAATCTGGCGCTCGTAGTCCGGCACAAGTGGGGTTTCAGGTTTCAAAAGATTTTTGTAAAACTTCTCCACCACCGCCGGATCTATTTTCTCCTTTGGCTCGGCCCGTCTAGGTGCAAAGAATTTCTTGACCTGTTCTCCCGATATCCTATTGGTCTCCTCGTCGCTGCGATTCCACGGTAAAACCGGCAATGGCTTGGCGGAAGGCTGCGGGACGTAGTTTTTTGAACTCTTTGGCATACGGTTTCCTGCGGATTTCTTTGTGGCAGTGCTACTGATGCTCCTCGTGGCAGTGCTCTTCCGCTTACGCTGAGAAGATGGCTGAAGCACCGGAGATGGCTGACGGGCCGGAGATGGCTGCTGCGCAGGAGATGGCTGACGGGCCGGAGATGGCTGCCGCGCAGGAGATGGCTGACGGGCCGGAGATGGCTGCCGCGCAGGAGATGGCTGACGGGCCGGAGATGGCTGCCGCGCAGGAGATAGCTGAAGCGGCTCAGACTGCTGACGCTGCGGAGACGCCGGGGGTGCCAGTGACCTCCAATTTGGAAGCACAATGTGTTCCTTCTTCCAAAGAATGGTTGTTTTCACTGCAAATTTGAGTTGAGTTTCCCCTTCACCTGTAGCATGGTCAAACTGTGCTTCCTCATATTCCTTCACAACCTCATCCACCCTGACAATAGCATAGCCATATGGAATCGGTCGGCAGTGGTAAGTTCCACCAGCTACAGGAGGTAAGGCATAGCCGACAGCCACCTTAATGGATAAGCCCATTAATCTCACATGCAGCTTAGCGTGTTCGCTCTCTGTGATCTCATCAACGGGGTATCGAGGACCCATCATTTCAAGCGTGGGCTGCACGTTCTCCGTGGAAGCCACACTGCTTTTCCGCGCAGAGTATGGGCCGCGGGCAGCTTCCAATGCAGGCTCTTCATGCCGCTGAGATGGGCCGGTAGCTTGATGGCTCTGTTGTGCATTCACTTGCGTCTGCAGCGCCGCAAGTGCATGTTCTATCTGTGTCATCCGCTCTGTACGCTCTTTTTCCTTTCTGCCGCGCCATCTGTAAGAGTCGCTCCAGTCGGCAAACCCATCCTTCCACGTCATACCCCCTGTGCCTCGTGCATGTCCAGGGTGTTCTTTTTTACCGATGGCGCGTGTGAGCTGGTCATTCTCTCTGTCGGGATGGAAGGTCCTGGCGGATGTTTCCTCGTATGCCGTGATGAGTTCAGTGAAGGGTTTGGCAAGGATGGTTGGGAAGATACACAATCCTGTTTCTGGGTCCAACCTTGCCCCGATTCCGTAGAACCAAGTCTTTGCACGTAGGTCCCACCCATCTGTCTGGGGTGTGATCCCTCTCTCGCGCAGGGCCCTCTCAGCTTCCTCCCACTTAGGCCTCTGAGATATGTAGCCACCTGACCCCGTCCTCTGTTGATATTCCTTCTTCAGGGCATTAAGCGTATTGGTTTCTGACCTCTTTTTAGCTATAGCACTTTTTTTATATGTCTCAAATTCGGGCCAGTGAGGTCTTATCTTCGCATAATATGCATCTTCGAAATCTGGAGTCTCGCGAGCTTTGACAAATTTTTTCAATTTTGTCTTCCAGTTGCGGAAAGCCTCAGCCATCTTCTTTAGAGTCCACTCTTTGACCTTTTTCTTTATAACCGGGTTGTTTTCATCCTCCTCTGGCGGAAGGGTGAAATTTACAAACAACGAATTCCAAAGCGTTTCTTTGGATCTGTCATCGACAAAGGTACCGTCGCCCTTCTTTGGCTTATTCCAATATTCAATTATGATTGGGATTTGGTCCCTAACAAGAACTCCAGCCTGACGTATAAATTTGTCTGCGGCCTTCTTGGGCTCCATCGGCCTTCCATCAACACGGACTGCTTCGATCGTGAACTTTGCACGATCTTTCAACCGCTGGCTCGCGCCTCGCTTGCTCTTTTTCGTAGAAGAAGATGGTTGCTGGCTGGTCGATCCAAAGGGCTAAAAGAAGAAAGAAGCGTTAATTAATACATGTAGAAGAAGATTGTTGGTGGAATTCAGCTGAGGCTTAATCAATGCATATACCTCGCCGGACTTTGTAACCATTAAATTGCGTTCACCGGAGTCTTCATCTTCTCCATGACTAGTACTTGAGTTGTCGTCGTCATGTCCCTCCAAGTTCAGATATTGTGAGGTGTCCTCATCAATAATGTTCTCCATTATTTCTTCTTCTTCAAGGTTTCTACTAAGTGGATCCATAATTTCTAAAACAATAATATTATCTAGAGTAAGAGTGTAAACATTCAAGTGGACTTGGATTCATACACAAATATACATATTATTCATACCAAAATACACAAATAAATACACAAATGAGTCAGAGGTCCAATTTGTATACAAGTTTTAATCTATGCATGTAGTACAATTTATCGAGCAAACAAGTTTTAATCAGGATGAGTCAGCAATCACACACGTGGCAGACACGTGGCGCTCACCGGTGGGGTGACGTTGGTCTCGTCGGGCGGCGGTGCTCGTCGGACGGATGCGGCGGTCTCGTCGGGCGGCGGTGCTAGCGGCGGGCTCGTCGGGCGGCGGGCGGCGTCGGCGTTGAGGCGTGGCCTACGAGCTCCGAAGCGGCGGCGGCGAGATGCTCCTGCACGGGGAAGAGAGCGAGATGGTCAGGGCTCCTCGAAATAGGCTTGCGCCCCGCTATATTAATATAGCAATCACAAGATACAACGACAATGTTGGAGGAACAGAAAAGGGGAAGGTGAAATAAGTTATGGGTCCCAAATTGTCTAAAGGAATCAGCGTGGAGCGCCTGCAATCGGCCGTCCCGATCCGTTCTTCCTCGTCACCGACGCCGTTCGCCATCGCCATTACCTCCGTTCCCAAGCTCCCCCGTCCTTGTCGATGTCACTCACGCGTCAAGGGTGAGCTCACGGTCCTCTAGGACCTCTCCAATCCTCCCATCTCTCTCTGGTTCGAGCTCGCGCCGAGAGCCACCCCGCCAGCTCCCTATAGTTGCCCCGTGCCGGCGAGCCCGCGGCCTCCCTCCGCTCTGGCCGTCCGCCTCGCCTCTGCTTCTGTCTACCTCTCCCGTCGCCACTCGATGAGCTCGCTGGGCCGAGCGCCGCGCCCTTGCCTCGCCCTCCGGCCGCTCGTCTTCAGCGCCCCAACCTCCGCCGCCGGGGACCTCCCCACACCTCCTTCTGCGACGCCTGGCCGCCACCGGGGCCGACGGCGCCGCCTCCGCACTTCCCCGACGCCAAGCCCGAGCCCGACCACGGCCTCGCCACGCCAACCTTGCGCCCTCGCCAACTGCGAGTCCACGGCTCCGGCCGTGCCGTGCGCCCCCGTCGGTCTTGCCCTCCAGCGCCACCGCCCGGCTCGCCCTCTGCGAGGTCGACCCGACACCGCCTACGGTCGCCGCTGCGCCCGCGTCGTCTGTCCTCCGTCGGCCTCCTCCCTGGTACCCGTCGCAGCGACCTTCGGCCACCGTCGTGTGGAGACATAGAGGGAGGGGAAGGATGCGGGGAAGAGAGGGTCGGGGGCGGCGTACCTCGAGCTCCGAAGCGGCGGCGGCGAGACGGCGGGTCGGGGGCGGCGGACCTCGAGCTCCGAAGCGGCGGCGGCGAGACGGCGGGTCGGGGGCGGCGAGACGGAGGACCTCGATCGATCTGGGAAGAAAGGAAGGGGAAGGGGAAGGTGAAATAAATACACACCCCCCCTATAACACCGGTTCGTGGCTGGAACCGGTGTTAAAGGGGGGGGGGCGTTTCCCGCGCGCATTTATTACCCCCCCCTTTAACACCGGTTCGTGGCTGGAACCGGTGTTAAAGGGGGGGGGGTGGGTGCGCGCGGGAAACGAAATAAATGCCCCCCCCCTTTAACACCGGTTCCTGTCTGGAACCGGTGTTAAAGGGGGGGGCATTTATTTCATGCATTAAAGGGGCTTTTTTAATTCAAAAAATATGATATGAATTTAGAAAATTCATATCTTTTTCATTTCAACTCAGAAAAATATGAATAATATATCATAATTTTCAGAAAAATAATATCTATCCATTCATGTAAATCATTTTATATTTACTTTACATGAAATTTTTTAAAATAATTAAAACACTTATTTCATGCATTAAAGGGGCTTTTTTAATTCAAAAAATATGATATGAATTTAGAAAATTCATATCTTTTTCATTTCAACTCAGAAAAATATGAATAATATATCATAATTTTCAGAAAAATAATATCTATCCATTCATGTAAATGATTTTATATTTACTTTACATGAAATTTTTTAAAATAATTAAAACACTTATTTCATGCATTAAAGGGGCTTTTTTAATTCAAAAAATATGATATGAATTTAGAAAATTCATATCTTTTTCATTTCAACTCAGAAAAATATGAATAATATGTCTGGAACACCAATCGCCTTAAGGTCAGGAATAAAATCAACACAGAACTCAATGACCTCCTCTGTTACATAGCCCTTGGAGATGCTTCCTTCTGGCCTAGCACGGTTATGAACATATTTCTTTAAGACTCCCATGTACCTCTCAAAGGGGAACATATTGTGTAGAAATACAGGACCGAGAATGGCAATCTCTTCTACTAGGTGAACCAGGAGATGCGTCATAATATTGAAGAAGGATGGTGGGAACACCAACTCAAAGCTGACAAGACATTGGGCCACATCTGTTTGTAACCCTGGTAGGCTTTCTGGATCGATTACCTTCTGAGATATTGCATTGAGGAATGCACATAGCTTCACAATGGGTACTCGAACATTTTCAGGTAGAAGCCCCCTCAATGCAATCGGAAGCAATTGTGTCATAATCACGTGGCAGTCATGAGACTTCAGGTTTTGGAATTTTTTCTCTGCCATATTTATTATTCCCTTTATATTCGACGAGAAGCCAGACGGGACCTTGATACTGCTCAGACATTCAAAAAAGATTTCCTTCTCTGCTTTGGTAAGAGCGTAGCTGGCAGGAGTTAAGTGGCATCGTTTACCCTTCTCGTTCTCAGGATGCATAGGCTCTTCAGGGGCCTTCAGACGTTGCTGGTCCTGTCGTGCTTCCGGTGTATCTTTTGTCTTCCCATACACTCCTAGAAAGCCTAGCAGGTTCACGCAAACATTCTTCGTCATGTGCATCATGTCGATTGAAGAGCGGACCTGTAAGACTTTCCAATAGGGTAGGTCCCAAAATATAGATTGCTTCTTCCACATGGGCGCGTGTCCGGCATCGTCATTCGGAACAGATAGACTGCCAGGACCTTTTCCAAAGATTACTTCTAGGTCCTTGACCATACCAAATACCTCCTCACCGGTACGGAGGACATGCTTCCTCCGGGGTTCTGCCAGACGTTTGAAATGCTTGCCTTTCTTTCTTACTGGATGCAGGTTCGGAAGAAATCGGCGATACCCTAGGTACACAACCTTCTTACATTTATCCAAATATACACTTTCAGTATCATCTAAACAGTGTGTGCATGCATTGTATCCCTTGTTTGTCTGCCCTGAAATGTTACTAAGAGCAGGCCAATCATTGATGGTTACGAAAAGCAATGCTCGTAGGTCAAATGGCTCCCCTTTGTGCTCATCCCACATACGTACACCTGGTTTGGCCCACAGCTGTAAAAGTTCTTCAACTAATGGCCTTAGGTACAGATCAATGTCGTTGCTGGGTTGCCTCGGGCCTTGGATGAGCACTGGCATCATAATGAACTTCCTCTTCATACACAACCAAGGAGGAAGGTTATAGATACATAGGGTCACAGGCCAGGTGCTGTGACTGCAGCTCTGCTCACCAAAAGGATTCATGCCGTCTGTACTTAGACCAAACCTTAAGTTCCTTGCGTCACGTGCAAAGTCCGGGTACTCTCGCTCGACTTTTCTCCACTGTGACCCATCAGCGGGGTGTCTCAACATCGCGTCTTTCTTACGGTCTTCCATGTGCCATCGCAACAACTTGGCATGCTCTTTATTTCTGAAGAGACGTTTTAACCGTGGTATTATAGGAGCATACCACATAACCTTGGCGGGAACCTTCTTCCTAGGGGCCTCGCCCTCAACATCGCCAGGATCGTCTCGTCTGATCTTATACCGCAGTGCAGTGCATACTAGGCATGCATCCAAATTCTCGTACTTCTCACCGCGGTAGAGGATGCAGTCATTAATGCAGGCATGTATCTTCTGCACGTCTAATCCTAGAGGGTAGACAACCTTCTTTGCTTGGTATGTACTGTCAGGGAACTCATTATTTCTTGGAAGAAGATTCTTCATTTTTACCAACAACTTTGAAAATGTGCTGTCAGTCACACCATTCTCTGCCTTCCATTGCAGCAAATCCAGTGTGGCACCTAGCTTTTTGTGGCCATCTTCGCAAGTTGGATACAACAATGTTTTGTGATCCTTTAACATCTGCTCCAGCTTCTCCTTCTCCTTTTCAGTTTCACATTCTTCCTTTGCATCAGTAATGGCCCGACCAAGATCGTCATCAGCGGGCCCATCTGCTCCCTCTTGATCTTCATTATCTACCTCCGTTGCATTATCATCATATTCAGGATACATATTATGATAGTTTTCATCATCCTCTTCTTCTTCGTTGTCTTCCATCACAACCCCTTTTTCTCCGTGCTTGGTCCAACAATTATAGCTGGGCATGAAACCCGATCGAAGCAGGTGGGCGTGAATGGTTCTGGTATTTGAGTAGTCTTTCTTGTTCTGACAGTGAACACACGGACAACACATAAAACCATTGTGACCACGGTTTGCATTAGCCACAACGATGAAATTTTGGAGGCCCGTAATGTACTCGGAAGTGCGGCGGTCACCGTACATCCATTGCCGATTCATCTGCATTAATATGTAGTATATATCAAAAAATAATAGGGAGATGACCATTTATATATATAGTACATCAATGACACATGAAACTATAGTTGCCGACCTCGACCGAGACGGAAAGGGCAACAAGAAAGCTTATTTTGAGCTCTCGGGCATTTCACCGAACACCTCTAGTGCATATGAAAAAAACACAAACTAGCACTCTTCACACCCTCTTGCTAGGCTCCAAAATGTGAAAGAATGGAAGAGTGGGGTGTGTGTGGGCTGGGGTGGTGTCTTATATAGCCCCCCCCCTTTAACACCGGTTCGTGCCACGAACCGGTGTTAAAGGGGGGGGTGCGCGGGCCACTGGTGCAGGGACCTTTAACACCGGTTCGTGCCACGAACCGGTGTTAAAGGGGGGCTCCTTTAATGCCGCAGAGGCCACGCTGGTACGGCCCCCCCTTTAACACCAGTTCGTAGAAGAACCGGTGTTAAAGCCCATTTTCGGGATCAACAAAAGCCCTCGTTTCCACTAGTGAACACTGAGTTTAGAGAGTAAGAAATCATGCTGCGCTCTGGTCTGTGCCTTCGTGAAGAAATCCACCAAATGTAAATCTGAAGGCACATGATGAAGCGCAACAACCTGAGCCTGCACCTGAGCACGTGTATAGAAAGCATCAACACCAATATGCTTGGTAAGCTCATGGTTGACCGGATCACGTGCAACACTAATAGCACCTGTACTGTCAGACAAAACCAGACTGGGTGTGGTAATAGAGACCCCAAAATCCGCAAGTAACCATCGTAACCAGGTCACCTCAGCAGTCAACAAGGACATAGCACGCAACTCAGCCTCAACACTCGAACGGAAAACCGCCGTATGTTTCTTCGTCTTCCAAGCAATGAGCGATCCACCAAGGAACACACAGTAAGCAGAAAGTGAACGACGATCCGAAGGATCACTCGCCCACGTAGCGTCTGAATAGCACTAGAGCTGGAGGGAGCGAGAATGAGGAAAGAAAAGGCGACGCGTGATCGTACCACGAAGATAACGAAGAACACGGAGAAGATGACTGTAGTGAACAGTGGTAGGAGCAGAAACAAACTGACTCAGAATATGAACGGGATAAGTGATGTCAGGACGAGTGACAACAAGATAGACAAGGCTCCCAACAAGATGTCGATAACGCGTCGGATCAGAAAGAGGATCACCATCAGTAAGTTGAAGCTTAACATTAAGCTCCATAGGGGTCTCAACAGTGCGCTCATCCCCAAGAGCAGCACGGGAAAGAAGATCCTGAATATAAACCTCCTCACTCAACTCACCATTGAGAAAGGCGTTCTGAACATCAAGCTGGGACACAGACCAGTGACGAACAGAAGCAACAGCAAGAAGAGTACGCACAGTGGTC
Organism: Avena sativa; assembly: GCA_916181665.1. Taxonomy (NCBI): domain Eukaryota; kingdom Viridiplantae; phylum Streptophyta; class Magnoliopsida; order Poales; family Poaceae; genus Avena; species Avena sativa. The sequence goes on along the minus strand of OV702281.1, from coordinate 322,732,608 downwards.
ATATGAGCCACAGTAGCAAAGGTCTCATCATAGTCACGACCATGCTCCTGCTGAAAACCACGAGCCACAAGACGCGCTTTATAGCGCTCAAGAGATCCATCAGAGCGGGTCTTAATCTTATAGACCCACTTACATGTGATAGGACGAACACCGGGAGGGGAAGAAACAAGATCCCAGGTGCCAGTGCGCTCAAGCGCAGCAATCTCCTCAGCCATGGTCAGCTGCCATTCAGGATGATGCTCAGCATCCCGATAAGAAGTCGGCTCACAGGCAACAGAAAGACCATACTGAATAGGAGAGTAACGAGTGGGGGCACGACGCTGGCGAACAGGACGAGTAGAGGGAAGCTCGTCAGAGGAAGACGACTCAGGAGACGACGATGAAGAAGAGGGAATAGCAGAAGAAGACTCGGGAGAACGAGGAGAACTAGACGGAACAGAGGAGGATGGTGTAGAAGAAGAGACATCAGGAGGAGGAGATCCTGAAGAAGACACAATAGGAGGACAAGGAGGAGACATAGGAGGTGTGTCAGGAAAGAGAACAAACGATATATCCTCCACCGGGTAGGTACCAGCGGTGGGACGAGGATAGAAAGGACGCATCTCATCAAAAGTAACATCACGAGAGATACGCATCCGACGACCAACGGGGTCCCAACAGCGATAGCCCTTATGCTCATCACTGTATCCAAGAAAAAAACACTCAACAGACTGAGCGGTCAGTTTGGTGCGTTCGCGAGGAGCAAGGAGAACATAGCAAACACAACCAAACAAGCGAAGCATGGAATAGTCTGGAGACTGTCCAGATAGGCGCTCAATAGGGATGCCACCCTGCAGAGCGGCAGAAGGCTGAATATTGATGAGGTAAGCCGACGTAGCGACAGCCTCAGCCCAGAAAGGCGGCGGAAGAGAAGAAGCAATCATCATGGCATGAGTGGTCTCAAGAAGATGGCGATGCTTACGCTCAGCAACACCATTTTGAGCATGCGCCAGGACAGGAGAACTGAGCAAGAGTGCCCTGCTCAGCAAGAACACCTCGCAACATCTGGGAGATATACTCACCAGCGGAATCAGCACGAAACACACGGATGGGGGTAGAATATTGAGTATAAACCATAGTCGCAAAACGCTGATATATGGAGAGCACTTCACTACGAGAGCGCATAAAATACAACCAAGTGTACCGAGACAAATCATCGATGAATAAAATATAGTAGCGATGGCCCCCTTTCGAAGCGAAAGGAGCCGGACCCCAAACATCTGAATGAACTAAATCAAAAGGTCGCTGAGATACAGACGCGCTAGTAGGGTAGGGAAGCTGAATCTGTTTACCCAATCTACAGCCCTGACAATGTAAAGACCCATCTCCTGAGACAGACCCCAGAAGACCACGATGAACTAATGACGAAAGGCGAGAGTCACAAAGGTGACCAAGACGATGATGCCACTGCTGAAAGGAGCTGGTAGCAGAGGCGACGACCGGAGAAGAACTGGAAGATGAAGTGGCAGCGGAAGGAACACGAAGCCAGTCTAACTCCCAAAGTCCTGAAGAGTCACGGCTGCGAGGGCCAGCTCCAACCAGGGCCTGCGTGCAACGGTCCTGGACAACACAAGAATCAGCATCAAGAATGACGCGACAACCAGAGTCAGTAAGCTGGCTAGCAGAGAACAGATTCATCTTAAGAAGAGGGACATGAGAAATATCAGGAACAAAAAAGGAAGAAGTAGAGAGGGTGCCCCGACTAGAAACAAGGAGAGAGGTACCATCAGCTGTGAAAACACGGACAGGAGAAGGGAGAGAACGAAGAGCAGACAGAAAAGAAGACTCAGAGGTCATATGAAAAGAAGCTCCAGAATCCAGATACCATGGGGACGTACCTGACTGTGTAGAAGGTGGTGGTCGCACAGGGCTGGAAGAATCAGTCACAGAACCAGCAGTGCCTGTCGAAGAAGAGCCGGTAGCAGCAAGCAGACCACGAAGACTCCTGATAATGTCCTGATCGGAGAGAGCAACTGCTGAAGATCCAGAAGGAGCCGACGGCCCACGAGCCTGGTGCTGCTGACGTAAACTGGGATCCCGTGTATAACAGGTGGCCCAAGTATGGCCATCCTTGTTACAGTAAGAGCATTGAAGAAGAGAACCACGGCGACCCTGACCACGAGACTGCTGGTGCTGACTCTGGACCTGAAACTGCGGGTGCTGACTCTGACCCTGAAACTGCGGGTGCTGACTCTGACCCTGACCTGGAGGAGTGGGTAGTATTTGCGGCGGCACAGAGGACCGCGGCTGAGTCGAGGGAGCAGACGTCATAGGAGGACCACGGGTAGCAAGCATAGATGGAACCGCAAGAAGACCAGCACCACGGAGACGGTTCTCCTCAGCCCGAAGCTCAGACAACACCTCAGAGAGCGGAACACGACCACGAGCATTCAGCTGAGCACGCCGGGGCTCAAACTCCTGGCGGAGCCGAGACAGAAACTCATAGATGCGGTGAAACTCCAAATCTGAGTGCACAATCTGGCAACACGAGCATGTGCCACAAACAGCAATACGAAGAGAGTCAAGCTGACGCCAGATAGCAGCACTCTGAGTATAGAACTCATCAATAGTAGAATCACCCTGCTGGAGAGTATGCTCCTGGCGAACCACAGACAGGTAAAGAGCATCCCCAGACGGTTGATAGCGCTGACGAAGATGAGCCCACTGAGCTGCAACAGTAGGGAGACTCATGAACTCAGCAGCATACTGGGGTAGAAGACTGGAGGTGAGCACAGCAGCAGCACGAGCATCCTCATCAACCCACTGAGTGTAAGCAGTCAGAGCGTGTCGATAGGCATCGAGACCAGAAGAGTACTGCTTGAACTTCAGGTCATAAGCTGCAACAGCACTGTCATCAGCACACTGAGCAGCATCCTTGGCCTCCTGAGAGGCATCAGTACCAAGAACAATCGGCGTCGGTGGAATAGGAGCCACAGGAGCAGGGGGCACGGCGGACAGGAGACCTCGCCAGTGAGCACACCCCAAAGACGGAATGTGAACGCGCATAAAGGCAGCGAAATCAGGGTAATTCGCGCCATCAAAGACCACCGGGCAGCGAGGAATCGCAACATAACCCGATGAAGAAGACATCTCTCTCTCTTTTTTTTTGGAACCAGATCTAGATCTGGATCTAATTGATCCTGACCAAGCAGACAAAAACCGGCTGGCAGTAGGCTAGGCAGGATGTGGCGGGTCTGGAGGGAGCTGGCGTCAGGAGCACGCGTCAGGAGGAGGTCAAGGGAGCAGCAACAGACTGCAGAGCTGCAGAGCGTCCCGCTCACGCGTCATCGGGCGCACTCGGCGGGAGACACGCCAAGGGGAGCACTCCACGGGACCCCGCCAATCTGGAGCAGCAGCACGCGGGACTCCGCCGGTCTGGAGCAGCAGGCGGCCGGCACGCGCAGGGAGAGCACGCGGCAGGCACGCGTCAGGAACGCGTCGCGTTGGTGGGCGTCGGTCGACGGGAGGCGGCAGGGTCCAGGCGGGATGCAGCTTTCCTGCAGGGCGTCGACGGGATTCAGCAGATCCCGTCCGTGGGGAACCGACAGCGGTGTCGGGGTGGAGCAGATCGAGGCGGGCGTGGGCGGGCGTGGAGTCACAGGCGTGAAGACGGGGCCAGACGGGGTGGAGCAGATCAATTTGATCTGATCTGAAAAGAAGACGGCAAGAGACAGCGGCAACCGGCGGCGGCGAGGTCGGAAGAACGACGACGAAAGGGACGGTGGCGGCGATGACGATGTTGCAAGAAATGAATTTTTTTGTCTAACCTAGCTCTGATACCATGTCAGGAATATGCAACATGTATTCCTCTGGGGGCCAAAGGCCACAATATATAGTACAGGTATAGGACAAATATGCAGGAAGCCCCCTAACATATGGGGGAAATACAATATACAGATATATACATCTAACAGCTATGATGTTGAAGCTGGGTTTTGCTATGAGATTGGTTCATTATGAGATGCGTTTCTACTGTCAGATTTTTAGTTAAGGTGAATGGAGGATTACTAGAGCCTTTTTCACCGTCTCGTGAAATTATACAGGGAGACCATATCTCCTCTTATCTCTTCATATTTTGTGGGGAGGGATTTACTTCTCTACTACACCATTTTAATTTTAGTTTTGTAGATACATGAGTGAGAGTTTTCCATAGATCGCCTTGGATCTCTTACTTGGTGTTTGCGGATGATAGTCTAATCTTTATAAACGCCAATGGTGCGAGTGCTCGAAGACAGAATGATATCCTGCAAGTTTAAGATGGAGCAACAGGCCAGAGAGTTAATAAGGAAAAGAGTTCTATATTCTTTACCCCATGTACCCCTGATTCTCACAAGAATGAAGTTAAATCTGTATTGAATATCCAGGTGGAGGCTTTTAATGAGAAATACTTAGGTCTGCCTACAGCAGTGGGAAGATTAACTAGTTAAGCTTTTGAATATATTGAAGATAGTTCAAGAAGTAAGATTAATGGTTATGCTGAGAAGGGGCTGGCTTATCCGGGTAAGGAGACTCTTATCAAATTGGTGATTCAAGCCAAGTCAACTTATAGCATGAGTTGTTTCTTATTATCCAAAGGTACTTGCAAAAGACTGAATTCTCTTAGTGCCAAATTTTGGTGGGCTAGTAATTTGGATAAAATATCTATGCATTGGATTGCATGGGATAAATTGGCTATACCAAAATGCCATGGTGGCATGGGTTTTAGGGATATGCATTTTTCAAGGTTGCTCTTCTTGGGAAACAAGCTGGAGGTTATTGATGAATCCAAATTATTTGTGTTGCCAAGTTCTACTAAGAAGATATTGCAATAATCAGAATTTTATGGAGTCAAATGGGCCAAGAGCAGCGTCAAGGACCTGGCGGGCTATTTGGCCGGGAAGAGAGGCTTTGAATTCTGGTCACATTAAAAGAGTGGGGTCGGGTCAGTCCTCAATCTGGGAGGACAAATGGATACCGACTACGCACTCAATGCGGCCCATTGGCCAGATGAAAGAGACTAATCTAACCACTGTCGATGAACTGATCATGGCAGAGCGTTAGTGGAATGTGACATGTGTTGAAAATATTTTTTTGGCACCCGATGCACAAGAAATTTTGAAGATTCCATTGAGTAGTGTTGATGGAGAAGATTGGATGGCTTGGTCAAAGGAAAAGAGTGGCATTTACTCAGTTAGGTCTACATATAGAACCATTGTTATGAATAATCAGTCAGATGAACCAGTAGAAGGAAATGGTGTTTCTACTTCTGACAATAATTCTGAAGTTTGGAAGCGAGTTTGGAAGTTGCGTGTAATCCGAGAGTGCATGTATTCTGGTGGAGAGTTCTTCGTGGAATTTTTCCCAATTCTGGAACTCTATCACGGCGGCATGTCAAAGATAATAGCACTTGTGGAATTTTCAAGCAGAGGCTGAAACATTGTTGCATGCACTTAGTGAGTGTAGCCATGCACAACTGTTTTGGATGGCGGCAAAAGAGATTTTTCTAGTGAAATTACCAAGATTACACCCCTCATGATGGACTAAAGACATATTGTGTGATCATAAGTTTACAGAGAGGGAGCGCACAATCATCATTATAGTGATGTATTTGATCTAGACCTCGAGAAATAACGTGACCCATCGAGAGTCAAGTTATAATCCTGCCAAGACAATGGAGTGGGTTATTGAGTCATTGCAATCCTTGGAGCTTTCTAAGGAACATATTTGGAGGAAGTTAACAAGGCCGAAGTGCAAACGGATGTCCCCTCCTGATGGTTTTATCAAACTAAACTCTAATGGTGCTCTTAGCATGGATAAGGGGGTGGCGGCTACTAGCAAGAGATGGTGGATCTTTCCGAGGTGCAGCATCTAAAATCTATAGGGATATTCAGGACCCTCTGATTATTGAAGCTCTGGCCCTTCGTGATGTTGTAACTTTTGTGGTTGGAAAGGGTTTTGTTAATGTGATCTTTGAAGTGGATTGTGAGGTTTAATTCCATCATTGGTCTACAGTTCTAGACGATATTAGTGAGTTTAGATCAAGTTTGTCTTCTCTTTCGATTGTTTTTGCTCGGCGCGAGGCTAACCAGGTAGCACATTATTGTGCAAAATATGCCTCCATTCATGAGCTGTCTGTTACCTGGGATGCTGAGCCACCAGCGTTCTTATTTCACAGCCTTGGAGCTGATTATACCCCTGATATTTCTGATTAATAAAGTGTGTTTTATTTTAAAAAAAGAAATCTTATTAGCCCTCTCACGTACAAGATCGAGTGGTTCAGGAGACCTGCTCTCCTGTTTTCCGGTGCACGCGGATGCTTGGAATGAAGTAGTCTATGGTGGTGGTATAAGCAAAGAGGTGGAAAAACCCTAGATTGGTTTCGGCGTGTTCTATGGTGGAGGCCGCACAAACACTTATATAGATCATATCGAAAAAACCAATATCCCAAGCGATCTGAATCGACTAACTGTTGACACGCCTGTCGAAACTGCAAAAGTTTTCGTGAGGAGCAAAAAGATAAGCTCACTTCATTGCGCAAACTGCGGCGTCATGTCGCGTAATGGAAGGCAAGCGGGCGAGCAACATCAGAAGAGGAGCTCGCGTGTAACACTTATCTTCTCATTCACTTGCCAAGTGGTGACACACTCCACCTTATAGGGTGGTGAAACTCTCCACCAACTTTTCATATGAGACTAAAATTTAGTTCACACTCCTCTTGCCACATACATGTGAGCTGCCACAAACTTGGATTGTTTCACATATGGGCATTGAGATTTAGAAAAAATATGAAATCACACATGGGCAAAATTATTTAGCCCATTATTTCTACCAATCCTCCACCAGATCTCAAATGCGCATTTAAATATTTGCCATTTCTTTCTACTTGTTTATATTCCAGTGTTCTAGCAAAGACTGTTAAGTTAAACTTTCTCCTAGAGTCTTGAGCTACGTCTATCAGCAACTTGAACAATGGATAAACGTTAAATTGCAAGTTTGGTGTGAATATATTTCACTCAAAATCATAAACCAGTACCTGGATGACTATAGCCTACCCCACGGGTGGAGCATATGCTTTGTACTCTGTGATCTCTTCATGAGTTTATTAGAGATCATCCAAGTCTCATAGACTACAACGTTTAACAGTCCAGGTCATATAATTATGTTTTTTCAAGACTGTCTTTCAAGAATGCCCATAGGACATTATATTTGCTAGTTATAGCCAACAAAAAAATATTAAGGCATGTTGCCAGCCAACCTTGTAGATTTTGATAGTTATGCATTTTAAATAGAGAGGGTTACAAAACACTCTCCTCGGTTAAACCACTAGCTTGTTCTTTCCAGATCCTAATCCACACGATCTCCGATCACAACGATTGGGTTACCACTATGGTGTAACATCTATGGGTCTCAACCCCATATCCCTCGATGCACTTTCTATCACATTTCATGATAGCCTCTTTGTAAAGGGATCTGCTAGGTTTTTGTCTGTTTGAATATATGTAACGGTTATTACTCTAAAGTTTCTCAATTTTCTGGCAGATTTCAAACGTCTTTTCAGGTGTCTTCATGACTTCACATTATCCTTAGAATTCTTCACTTTGAAAATAATAGTTTAGTTGACATAATCCAAAAAGATTGTTGCCACATGTTTTTCAACCACATGAAAGTCCATCAAGATATCACGCAGCCACTTTGACTCAACAATGGTTTTGCCAAAAGCAGTAAGTTATGCTTCCATGGTTAATCTCGTCAATATGGTTTTTCTATGAGACCTCCATGACACTACGCCACCTCCAAGGGTAAACACATACCCGCTTGTGGAGTAGAGTTCATCAATATCAGATATCCAGTTTGAATCACTATATCCTTCAAGCACAGCTGGGTCCCTAATAGTGAATTCGATAGCTCATTGTGCCAGATAGATAGTGCATGACTCTCTGAAGTGCATGCCAATGATCAATACTCTGGTTAAACAAGAATCTACTCAACTTTCTCACAACAAAAGAGATATAGGGTCTGGTAGATCTTGCTAAGTACATGAGAGAACCAATAATTCGAGAGTATCTCAATTAATATTTTTTGGTTCTTTCTTATTTTTTTCGTAATGTCAGACTAGGATCATATGATGTTGGAGAATTATTTCTATCAATAAAGCCAAATCGGATCAAGACCTTCTCAACACAATGAGATTTCGTTAAGGTAATCCCATTCTCATTCGTAAAAGCTTGATGTTTAGAATCACATCACCTTCTTCCAGACCTTTGATATAAAATTTATTTGACAGGAAACACTTGACTTCATTAATCACTTTCTTATTTGTACCAAATGATAACTTCATCCATGTACAAACATATGTAACAGTATTTCTCTGCCATGGCGATAGTATACACACATATTAGCCTCATTAATGACAAAGCCAACGGAAAGTAAAGTTCTGTCAAACTTCTCATGTCATTGCTTAGGTGCTTGTTTTAGGTCATACAAAGATTTTAACAACTTGCACACCATTGTCTCTTCACCCTTTAACACAAACCCATCTGTTTGATCCATATAGATATCCTCTTTCAACTCTCTATTGAGGAAAGATGTCTTCATGTCCATTTGATGAACAAGAAGACCATAAGATGCAGCCATTGAAAGTTGTAATCGAATGGTGGTTAGTATAGCAATAGTTGTAGGGATTCATAGCATGGAAAACAAAAAATTTCTATCGCATACAAACAAATAAGCCAAGATCTATCTACTATATTGTAGCAACGAGTCGATGGAATAACTCACCCTCGAAGATTCCAAAGTATTTAACGAGAGCGGATTCTCGTGGGTGATGTAGTCGTACTCTTCCCGATCTCAAGATCGCGTAGACGATCCTTCCGGCGCTGCGTTCCGGCAGCGCTCCCGCAGTCGGTCACACGTTTGGTACTCGACGAAGACCTTCCTCTCCCTTGTTCCTGCAGGCAGCGGAGGTTGTAGCACTCTCCTCGCGATTCCGGCAGCACAACGGCGTGGTACCGGAAGTAGAGGGGAGATCTCGCAGGGCTTCGCCTTAAGCCGGAGCGAGTATGGTGGAGTATGAGAGAGTCCCTCGACGATCTAGGGTTTAGACACACCGAGGAGGAAGCTTGGCCGGCGGCTAGGGTTGCTAGGCGGCGGCGGCGGCTTGACCTAGGGCGGCGGCGGCGGCAGCAGGTGGCGGCGCTGGCGGCTTAGGGTTTGGAGGCGGGGATCTTGTGTGTCTAGGAGGGGAGCCCTGCCCCTCCTTATATAGGTGGAGGGGCCGGCCGGCCAAGGGGAGGGGAGTCCCTCCCCAACTCGGCTTGGAGGTGGGCCGGCGGTGGAGGAGGGACTCCTCCCCAACTCGGTTTCCTCCTCTTTCTCCACTTCCCAAAAATAGCCGTTTGACTTTCAAACTTGGCGTTTGACTTTTCAAACTAGGATTTGATTAAACCCTCTATTTTGTTCAGCGATGACACCGAGTACATGATGCAATCATACCAACTTGATAGAACACATTCATGTACCCTTCCCCTCCGGAATGCCGGACATTCCGGAACCTTCTAGAACATTCCCGATGAAAACACCGGAACCATTCTCCAACTCCGAAACGGGACTTTCCTTATATGAATCTTATTCTCCGAACCATTCCGGATGTCCTCGTGATATCCCGAATCCCATTCGAGACTCCGAACAACATTCGGTCTCTTTCTCATCATTCCAAAACTACTCAAACAACGTCGAATCCTTAAGTGTGTCTAACTACGGTTCGTGAATTATGCGGACATGATTGAGACACTTCTCCGAACAATAACCAATAGAGGAATCTGGAAATTCATATGGCTCCCACATATTTCTACGATTACTTTGCGATCGAATGAACCACTTACATACGATACCAATTTCCCTTTGTCTCACGATAGTTTACTTATCCGAGGTTATGATCGTCGGTATCTCTGCATACCTAGTTCAACCTCGTTACCGATAAGTACTCTTTTCTCGTTCCCGTGATATGTGATCCCTTGTGAGCCAGTCACATGCTTGCAAGCTAATTGGATGACATTTCACCGAGAGGGCCCGGAGTATATCTATCCGTCATATGGATGGACAAATCCCACTCTTGATCCATGTGTTTCTACCAATACTTTCCGAACACTCAATGCCACCTTTATAGCCACCCAGTTACGGTGTGGTGTTTGATGTCATCAAAGCATCCATCCGGTAAAGGTGATATGCATGATCTCATGGTCGAAGGAATTAGGTTACTATGTATCAGAAAGCATATAGCAATTGAACTATTAAAATGACTTGATCTTTATGCTATGCTTATCTATAGGAGTATGTCCACCATATCATTCTCCTAATGATATGATCTTGTTGTTAATAACATCTCAATGTTCATGATAGGGAAACCACAATCATTTATTAACCAACAAGCTAGTGATGTATAGAGGATTTACTAGGGACTTCAATTTAAGTTTACAAATCACACAAGTATTAATGTTTCCTTGTTAATACCATTATAGCATGAATATAAACATTTATCATAAACACAAAGATATAATAATAACTATATTTATTATTGCCTCTAGGGCATATCTCCAACAGTCTCCCACTTGCACTAGAGTCATCTAATCTAGATTACATGGTAATATACCGAACACCCATGGCAGTTTTGGTGCTGGTCATGTTTTTCCCTCGGGAGAGGTTTAGTCAACGGATCCGCCACATTCAGATCTGTGTGTACTTTGCAAATATTTATATCCCCATCTTGGATATGTTCTCGAATAGCGTGAAAACGTAGCTTGATATGCTTCAGCTTCTTGTGTGACCTTGGTTCTTGCACATTGGCTATGGCGCCCATGTTATCACAGTAGATAGACATTGGGTCCAGCGCACTAGGAACCACACCCAGCTCTGTAATGAACTCTTTCATCCATATCGCTTCTTGTGAAGCCTCCGAAGCAGCCATGTATTCCGATTCAGTTTAAGATCTCGCCACAACGCTTTGCTTTTCACTCCTCCAGCTAACTGCTGCACCATTCAAAATAAATACGTATCTAGATTGTGATTTAGAATCATCCGGATCGGTGTTCCAACTAGCATCGGTGTAACCATTAACAACGATCTGTTCATCACCCCCATAAGAAAGAACCATATCCTTAGTTCTTCTCAAGTACTTAAGGATGTTTTTGACCGCTGTCCAATGATCCACTCCTGGATCACTTTGATATCTGCTAGTTAAACTAACAGCATATGCAATGTCGGGTCTAGTACATAGCATGGCATACATTAGAGATCCTATGGCTGAGGCATAAGGAGTCTTACTCATCCTTTCTCTATCTTCTGCAGATGTCGGACTTTGAGTTTTACTCAAGGTCGTATTGGGCAACATGGGCAAGAACCCTTTCTTGCTATCTTCCATTCCAAATCTCTTTAGAACTTTGTCCAAATATGTACTTTGTGACAATGATATTTGGCGTCTTGATCTATCTCTATAAATCTTTATGCCTAATATGTAAGCTGCTTCGCCAAGATCTTTCATTGAAAAACTATTATTCAAATATTCCTTGACAATATTAAGAAGGTCTACATCATTCCCAATCAACAATATGTCATCTACATATAGTATTAAGAATGCTACAGAGCTCCCACTCACTTTCTTGTAAATACAAGATTCTCCATAAGTTTGTATAAAACCAAAACTTTTGATCACCTTATCAAAATGTTGATTCCAACTTCGGGATGCTTGCTTCAATCCATAGATGGACCGTTGAAGTTTGCATACCTTGTTAGCATCTTTAGGATCGACAAAACCTTTGGGTTGCATCATATACAACTCTTCATCAATGTCTCCATTGAGGAATGCTGTTTTGACATCCATCTGCCATATCTCATAATCATAATATGCAGCGATTGCTAACATAATCCTCACAGACTTTAGCTTCGCTACTGGTGAGAAAGTCTCATCGTAGTCAACTTCTTGAATTTGTCGAAACCCTTTTGCGACAAGTCGAGCTTTATAGACAGTAACATTACCATCAGCATCTGTTTTCTTCTTGAAGATCCATTTGTTCTCGACAGCCTTCAGGCCATCCGGTAAGTCCACCAAAGTCCATACTTGGTTTTCGTACATGGATCCAATCTCGGATTTCATGGCTTCTTGCCATTTATTGGAATCTGGGCTCATCATCGCTTCCTCATATGTCTTAGGGTCATCGGTGTTGTCCACCAACATGACACTCATAACGGGATCATACCAATCTGAAGTGGTACGAGTTCTCGTTGACCTGCGAGGCTCTGTAGCAACTTCAACCGAAGTTTCATGATCATCATCATTAGCTTCCTCTCTTATTGTTGCAGGCACCACAGGAACTTCTTCCGGTGCTGCGCTACTCGCAATTTCGAAAGAAGGTTCGACAACCTCGTCGAGTTCTACTTTCCTTCCAGTCACTTATTTCGAGAGAAATTCCTTCTCTAGAAAGGATCCATTCTTGGCAACGAAGATTTTGCCTTCAGATCTATGATAGAAGGTATACCCAATAGTTTCCTTCGGGTATCCTATGAAGATGCATTTTTCCGCTTTGGGTTCAAGCTTGTCCGGTTGTAACTTCTTTACATAGGCTTCGCATCCCCAAATTTTAAGAAACGACAATCTAGGTTTCTTCCCAAACCATAATTCATATGGTGTCGTTTCAACGGATTTAGATGGTGCCCTATTAAAGTGAATGCGGCTGTTTCTAATGCATAACCCCAAAATGATAGCGGTAAATCTGTAAGTGACATCATAGAACGAACCATATCTAAGAGAGTTCGATTACGACGTTCGGACACACCATTACGCTGTGTTGTTCCCGGCGGTGTCAATTGTGAAAGTATTCCGCATTTCTTTAAGTGCTCGCCAAACTCGTAACTTAGATATTCACCTCCACGATCAGAACGTAGAAATTTAATCTTCTTGTTACGTTGATTCTCTACCTCACTTTGAAATTCCTTAAACTTCTCGAAAGTTTCGGACTTATGTTTCATGAAATAGATATACCCATATCTACTCAAGTCATCCGTGAAGTAAGAACATAACGATAACCACCGCGCGATGCTACACTCATTGGACCACACACATCGGTATGTATGATTTCCAATAAGTCCGTAGCTCGCTCCATCATAACAGAAAATGGAGTCTTAGTCATTTTACCCATCAGACATGCTTCGCATCTTTCAAGTGATTCAAGAAGTCCATCGGAATGGAGTTTCTTCATACGCTTCACTCCAATGTGACCAAGACGACAGTGCCACATATAGGTCGAGTTATCGCTCGATTTCAAATGTTTAGCCTCAATGTTATTAATATGTGTATTTCCACTATCGAGATTCAATAAGAATAGACCATCTATCAAAGGTGCATGTGCATAAAACATATTACTCATATAAATCGAACAACCATTATTCTCGGACTTAAACAAGTAACCGTCTCGCAATAAACAAGATCCCGATATAATGTTCATGCTTAACGCAGGCACCAAATAACAGTTATTTAAGTATAAAACTAATCCCGATGGTAGATGAAGGGGTAGCGTGCCGACCGCGATCACATCAACCTTTGATCCGTTTCCCACGCGCATCGTCACCTCGTTCTTCGCTAGCTTCCGTTTATTCTGCAGCACCTGTTTCGAGTTACAAATATGAGCAACTGAACCAGTATCAAATACCCAGGCACTACTACGAGTACTAGTGAGATACACATCAATAACATGTATATCAGATATAACTTTCTTCTTGATGTTGCCGTTCTTCAAATCCGCCAAGTACTTTGGGCAATTCCGCTTCCAGTGACCTTCTCCCTTGCAGTAAAAGCACTCAGTATCAGGCTTAGGTCCAGCCTTGGTCTTCTTCGTTGGCGTGGTAACTTTCTTACCACCCTTCTTGAAGTGTCCCTTCTGCTTAGACTTGCCTTTCTTGAATTTGGTGGTATTATTGACCAACAACACTTGGTGATCTTTCTTGATCTCCACTTCTGCAGATTTCAACATGGCAAAGAGTTCTGGCAACGTCTTGTTCATGTTTTGCATGTTGTAGTTCATCACAAAGTTCTTGTAACTTGGTGGTAGTGATTGGAGGACGCGGTAAATCCCCAAAGCATTAGGAATCACTATACCCAAGCTTTGAAGTTTGTTTGCGTGCCCAGACATCTTAAGCACATGCTCACTGACGGAGCTGCCCTCTTCCATCTTGCAGTTAAAGAACTTTTCAGAAGCCTCATAACTTTCAATTGCCGCATGAGTCTCAAAGATCAATTTGAGATCCTCTACAATATCATATGGGTCTGAATTCTCAAACCTTTTCTGAAGCTCCGATTCTAAACCATACAAGATAGCACACTGAACTGTGGAGTACTGAGTCTTCCGAGTGAGGTAAACATTCTTTACTTCATCGGCAGCATCAGCTGCAGGTGGGTCACCCAGCGGTGCATCCAACACATAGGTCAAATTACCAGCTGTGAGGACAATCCTCAGGTTGCTTCCATTGTTTTTCAACTTTTCTTTCTCTAGGAATGCATTAAAATTGATGGTAGGGGCTGCCATTGATCTACAACATATTTGCAATAGTTTAGACTAAGTTTATGGCAAATTGAGTTCAAATTAATAATAAAATTAATCTAGGTGAACTCCCACTCAAAACAATATCCCTCACATTGTTTTAGTGATCACACGAACCAAATCCACCACATCAACACCGATCATCACGAGAGTTGATATAGTTTCAATGGCGAACAATCGACATGTTCATCATATCTACTATATGATTCATGCTTTACCTTTCGGTGATGCGTGTTCCGAGACCATGTCTGTACATTCTAGGCTCGTCAAGATCAAACCTTAGTTTCCGCATGAGCAAATCTGGCTTGCTCACGTTGTATACACTTGCGGAATCTAACACACCCGATCATCACGTGGTGCTTCGAAACAACAAGCTTTAGCAACGGTGCTAACTAAGGGTGAACACTTTATGACTTGAAATTCATGTGCATAAGGGATCATCTTATAATGATACCGTCGTCTACTAAGCAATACAAGATGCATAAAGGATTAGCATCACATGCAATTCATAATATGTGATATGAAATTCATGTGCTTCCGATCTCCATGTTCTAGCACGAACATGATCTCCATCATCACCGGCATTGCATCAAGGTCAATGACGCTTCTCCATGGTTGTCGTCCACCGGCTTCAACTATTACAACTACTTTGAATAGACACGCGGGTCTTAACATAAATTAAAGACAACCATATGGCTCCTGCCGATTGCCAACTTACAATAAGGAACATTGCATACATCAAATATAATCACAATCATGGCCATATCACATCACTGCACACCCCTGCAAAACAAAGTTAGACGCCTCTACTTTCTTTGCATATTTTACGTGGTTTGGGGCTTTCAATAAGTGTCGTTATAACTTACGAACAAGAACCACAACATTGATACTAGCATTGTTAATCACCCGTTGTAAATTGAATCTTAACTATGCTAGGAGAAACAGGCACCCTCAAAGCCACTTATGCAATACAAGTTGCATGTCAAGCGTGGAGCAAGTCTCATGAACGATGTCATGTAAGGTTAGCCCAGGCCGCTTCATCCCAACATCCCGCAAGATGCAAAGTACACAAGAAGCAATCGACAATAAAAGCATCAACACCCACAATGACCATTGTGTTCTACTCGTGCAACAGATCTACATATAGAACCTGGCTCTGATACCACTGTAGGGATTCGTAGCATGGAAAACAAAAATTTTCTATCGCATACAAACAAACAAGCCAAGATCTATCTACTAGATTGTAGCAACGAGTCGATGGAATAACTCACCCTCGAAGATTCCAAAGTGTTTAACGAGAGCGGATTCTCGTGGGTGATGTAGTCGTACTCTTCCCGATCTCAAGATCGCGTAGACGATCCTTCCGGCGCTGCGTTCCGGCAGCTGTCCCGCAGTCGGTCACACGTTCGGTACTCGACGAAGACCTTCCTCTCCCTTGTTCCTGCAGGCAGCGGAGGTTGTAGCACTCTCCTCGCGATTCCGGTAGCACAACGGCGTGGTACCGGAAGTAGAGGGGAGATCTCGCAGGGCTTCGCCTTAAGCCGGAGCGAGTATGGTGGAGTATGAGAGAGTCCCTCGACGATCTAGGGTTTGGACACGCCGAGGAGGAAGCTTGGCCGGCGGCTAGGGTTGCTAGGCGGCGACGGCGGCTTGACCTAGGGCGGCGGCGGCAGCAGGTGGCGGCGCCGGCGGCTTAGGGTTTGGAGGCGGGGATCTTGTGTGTCTAGGAGGGGAGCCCTTCCCCTCCTTATATAGGTGGAGGGGTCGGCCGGCCAAGGGGAGGGGAGTCCCTCCCCAAATCGTCTTGGAGTTGGGCCGGCGGTGGAGGAGGGACTCCTCCCCAACTCGGTTTCCTCCTCTTTCTCCACTTCCCAAAAATAGCCGTTTGACTTTCAAACTTGGCGTTTGACTTTTCAAACTAGGATTTGATTAAACCCTCTATTTTGTTCAGCGATGACACCGAGTACATGATGCAATCATACCAACTTGATATAACACATTCATGTACCCTTCCCCTCCGGAGTGCCGGACATTCCGGAACCTTCTAGAACATTCCCGATGAAAACACCAGAACCATTCTCCAACTCCGAAACGGGACTTTCCTTATATGAATCTTATTCTCCGGACCATTCCGGATCTCCTCCTGATATCCCGAATCCCATTCGAGACTCCGAACAACATTCGGTCTATTTCTCATCATTCCAAAACTAATCAAACAACGTCGAATCCTTAAGTGTGTCTCCCTACGGTTCGTGAATTATGCGGACATGATCGAGACACTTCTCCGAACAATAACCAATAGAGGAATCTGTAAATTCATATGGCTCCCACATATTTCTACGATTACTTTGCGATCGAATGAACCACTTACATACGATACCAATTTCCCTTTGTCTCACGATAGTTTACTTATCCGAGGTTATGATCGTCGGTATCTCTGCATACCTAGTTCAACCTCGTTACCGATAAGTACTCTTTTCTCGTTCCCGTGATATGTGATCCCTTGTGAGCCAGTCACATGCTTGCAAGCTAATTGGATGACATTTCACCGAGAGGGCCCGGAGTATATCTATCCGTCATATGGATGGACAAATCCCACTCTTGATCCATGTGTTTCAACCAATACTTTCCGAACACTCAATGCCACGTTTATAGCCACCCAGTTACGGTGTGGTGTTTGATGTCATCAAAGCATCCATCCGGTAAAGGTGATATGCATGATCTCATGGTCGAAGGAATTAGGTTACTATATATCAGAAAGCATATAGCAATTGAACTATTAAAATGACTTGATCTTTACGCTACGCTTATCTATAGGAGTATGTCCACCATATCATTCTCCTAATGATATGATCTTGTTGTTAATAACATCTCAATGTTCATGATAGGGAAACCACAATCATTTATTAACCAACAAGCTAGTGATGTATAGAGGCTTTACTAGGGACTTCAATTTAAGTTTACAAATCACACAAGTATTAATGTTTCCTTGTTAATACCATTATAGCATGAATATAAACATTTATCATAAACACAAAGATATAATAATAACTATATTTATTATTGCCTCTAGGGCATATCTCCAACAATAGTTGAATAGGTGTCAAAGTAATCTTTTCCTTTTTTGGGTGTAGCCCTTTGCTACAAGTCGTGCCTTGTACTTCGCAATAGTACCATCAAGCCTTAGCTTCTTTTTAAGCACCCACTTGCATCTCACGGGTATACAATCATAGAGTCATTCTAATAACACTACTAGGAAAAGGGCTATAGGTAATCCACACATCTGTGGCTCACGTGGTTGAAGTGCCCCACGGGTAAAACAGGCGTGGCTCACCTGTGGGCAGTGCCCTACTAGTAACTAGAACAACCGTGGAGCACGTGGTGATAGTGCACCACAGATATGTGTGGGACAGGGTCCTGCTGGCCGCATGCCACATACCCGTAGAGCACATGGGGTATGTGCAAACGGTTGTTAGGGTTAGCCGTGGCGCACATGATGGGCGTGCGCTACACCTAAGCGAAGGCCCCTATGCTCTGTAAATGGGCAGACACATCCGTGGCGCACTAGGGCCATGTGCGCCACGGTTGAGATTAGTTCCTGTGGCGCACTAGGGCCATGTGCGCCGCGGATGTGTGACCATTTTTTGGCAGCTCCACTTTGCACATGTGACTACCCACTACCACACCCACACTTCGCTTTCCCCTCCTTCCTCCTTAGATCTAGTCAGAATCCTCCTCTTTCCCACCTCAATTTCTCCACTCATTCACCATTTTTAGCATGTAGAACTTACCTTGGATGCTACATACATAATAGAGGAAGCTCTCCTTCCGGACACGCCCTCCTCTCGGTCGATCTCACGCGCACCTCTCCTTTCCATCTTCTCGATCGTTCTCTCATCGTGGTAAGTTGTCCATGTAAGGATGTGTTCATGTGTATATGGATGATATGCTCATATGTATGTAGAGGATCGATGCTCATGATGTGTGTGTATATGGAGAGGATCGATGCTCATGATGTGTGTGTATATGGAGAGGATCGATGCTCATGCATGTGTGTATGGAGAGGATGATATGTTCATGTGTATGGATCGGTCTCTCTCTCTTGTGTTTGTGTGTGAATGAGTTGCTATTTGTTTTGCCAAAATGTTGATTCATTTCCATTTTGGCAAGACTTTGGCATTTTACAAAGGTCCTTATTTTAGGATAGGTCATGCCGAAATTTTCTATCGACCATTGCATGCATGCATTGATTATGTGGTTCTAATAAACTTCTAATTGTACTGTGTACACCACGCAGGAAAAAATGGTCCGCATAATGAGCGAAGGCATTTTGACTAGATTTTTGAATTGCGCGACGGCTGACATGATACAAAATAACAAGACGGAGATAAGATGTCCGTGTAGAAGATGCAAACTCAACTGGTTGATCAACCAGATTCCGGGCATCTATAGGCGCACCTACTCCGCCATGGTTTCATGGATGGATACACTCGTTGGATAAGCGATGACGAATACGATGGAGACGGTGAAGGTGGGCAACATGACGATGATCATCACGGCGAGGACAGGCGAGACGATGAAGAGTCTCCTGGAGATGGTGAAGGTGCGGAAGTGGACCGGGATGATGATGATCTAGATTCCGGAGGAGCAGACGATGATGGAACAATGTCAGGATGAGTGCGGGAACCTTATGTGCAAGAGCTGCTTCTCAAGCAGACGAGTAACACCAGGGCTGCAGCTAGAGAGAAAGCCAAGATTGCACAACTTGAGAAAGACGTGGTTACTCCATTGTATGAAGGATGCAGGCCCGATGATACCAAGTTGAATGTAACGCTGAAGGCTATGGAGATGAAGGCAAAACACAAATTGAGCGATGCAAGCTTCGACGATATGATGGCATTCTGGTATGATCGTCTCCCGTAGGGGAACACGTGTCCAACTAGTATCGAGGACGCCAAGAAAATCGTTTGTCCTCTCAATCTACCGCAGGTTAGATACCACTTTTGCATCAACGATTGCATCATTTATCAGGGCGAGGACACGGGGAAAACCACATGTCCGGTGTGTGGCATGAGTCGATACAAGAAAGGGAAGAAAGCACCTCGAAAAGTGGTATGGTACTTTCCTATGACTCCTCGTCTACAGGCTATTTAGCGGACCCTAAGGAAGCGAAGCTCATGCGATGGCATGCGGAAAGGATGAAACCAGGAGATGACGATGACCCCGAAAAGGACGAGCTGCTGACGCACCCTTCAGATGCTAGCCAGTGGAAAGCATTGGACCTTGAATTCCCAGATTTCGGTGGAGATTCGTGGAACATCAGGATTGGTGCGAGAACCGATGGACTCAATCCGTTCGGTAGCCAGAGCAGCACGCACAGCACTTGGCCCGTGTTTGTATGGATGTACAACCTCCCTCGATGGTTGTGCTTGAAGAAGAAGTACATACAAATGAGTATGCTAATTCAAGGACCAAAACAACCTGGTACCGACATCAATCTGTATCTTGGGCTGTTGAAAGAGGAGCTAGCCATGTTATGGGAATATGGAGCCCATACTTACGACGTCGTCGCACAAGATTATTTCACTATGAGAGCCACGTTGGTCACTACGGTGCAAGACTATCCATGTTGCGGGTATATCTCGGGGCAGGTTATCCAAGGATTCTCCGCATGCGTTACGTGCATGGATAACACAAGCTATCTCCAACTAGAGAAAGATCCAGGGTCTGCAAAACCTATGTTCATGGCGCACCAGAGGTGGCTCGGCAATAATGATCCATGGAGAAAACGTGGAGATATGTTCGATGGCAAATCCAAGACCCGAGGAATCCCAGAGCGGAGGAGCAGCGAAGAAGTGGAAGAATTGCTGAAAAACTGGAAAGATTGTCTTAAGCGTGGAAAGAAGCGAAACAAGCAGCAAGACAAGCCGCTGCTGAAGGTATGGAAAACAAGGTCTGTTTTCTGGGAGTTGCCATACTGGAAATTTCTCCGCATGCCTCACAGCCTTGACATCATGCATATCACGAAAAACGTGTGCGAGAGTCTGGTCGCCACCATAATCAACATGCCAGATAGGACAAAAGATGGTCTGAAAGCAAGGCACGACCTGATATTCATGGGCATCCGGAAGGAGCTTCACGGAGGACGCACTACTCCTGATGATCAGGAAGATGATGATGATCATGAGTCGGAGGCAACACAAGGTCAGCGGAAGGGTAAAAAGTTCAAGAAGGACAAATATTACTGCCCTCCTTCTTGCTTCAC
This sequence comes from Avena sativa, assembly GCA_916181665.1. Lineage (NCBI taxonomy): Eukaryota > Viridiplantae > Streptophyta > Magnoliopsida > Poales > Poaceae > Avena > Avena sativa. Next base: position 322,711,737 of record OV702281.1, on the reverse strand, counting down.
TCTAAGCCAGGATGAGATCAAACAGTTTTTCAAGTGCCTTCTAGGAGTCAAATTTCACAGCTACGCGGGCAAGATAAGTAGATACCTAGACGAGGCGAAGCAGAGGTTCAGTGGCATGAAGTCTCACGACTATGCCATACTAATGATGCATGTACTTTCGGTTGCACTAAGAGGGATAATGGACGAGCACGTCCGTGAAACGTTGTTTGGCCTCTGCAAGTTTTTTGACATCATCTCTAGAAAGTTGATTAGCGTGAATCGGCTCGGGAGTCTACAGGAGGAGATCGTGGTGATACTATGCGAGCTTGAGGTCTACTTCCCGCCTGCATTCTTCGACATTATGGTGCATCTTCTAGTCCATGTCGTGGAGGACATCGTCCAACTCGGGCCGATGTTCCTCCGTAGCATGATGGCGTTCGAAAGGATGAACGGACACATCAAAGGATACGTTCGCAACAGGTCCCGTCCAGATGGAAGCAAAGCCAAGGGATTTCTGGCCGAAGAGTGCATCTCTTTCGGCATGAATTATGTAGACATCGAGAACCCTATCGGTCTTCCCGTCAATAGGCACCTTGGCAAGCTCGACGGATCTGTTCACCGAGAGGGTCGTCGCGTACTGCATGCAGACTTAGATTGTCGATGCGCAGACATCGAGCAAACCTTGTCGCGCTACAACATTTAGAACTGGTAGATCTTTGGGTACAGAAGCACAAAAGGTTAATCGAGAATAAGTACAGTGACCGGGGCATACAAAGGATGCAGGGAGAAATAATCAAAGAGCACAACTCAGATTTCACGCGTTGGTTTAGGCAGACGCTCCTTGATAATCCTTCACGATCGCATTCTTCTGACACAGAAAAGATCATATTCACCTTGTCGCAGGGACCCATGCAAAACCTGGTGATCTATCAGGCGTATGATATCAACGGCTACATATTCTACATGGAGGAAAAGGACAAGTGTGATTATCAGAACTCAGGCGTAATGTCGGAATTCTACACTGATGACAACATGAAGGAAAGATTCTATGGAAGGATCGAGGAGATCTAGGAGCTCGACTATTGTGGATAAAAGGTGCTGATGTTCCATGTCAGATGGGCAAAGAGCGTCAAAAGAGAAGACTAGTATTTCACAACCATGGTTATACCCGAAGCGGCCAAATCCAAGGCCGCTGGTGCGAACGTGGCCGCGAAAAATGAACCGTGGGTACTGACTAGCAAAGTAGACCAATGTTTTTTCATTACCGACCCGACAAGGCCTAGCCGTGTTGTCGTGAGGAGAGGAAAAAGAAACATCATTGGAATGGATGGAGTCGCCAACGAGCAAGACTTCGACCAGTACGGAGATCCAAAGATTGAAGATGACGACGACTACGATGCAGCAACATACATCACAAGAATAAAAAGGACAACCCTACCCAAAAAAGGTATCCCGTTCGAAAGAAGAAACATTAAAGTGTCGAGGCTAAATTATTCAACCGCAACAAAGAAGGGAAAAAAGATTGTAAAACGCTAGCTCAAAAAATATTGTAAAACGCGTGGTCAAAAAAGATTGTAATATTCATGGACAAATATTTGTACCACTTTTATAACATATATCATCACTTTTGGGCATTTTTGGAACATTTAAAAGTATTTATAAAATAAAAACAAAACTTTTATGGCATATAATACCATTTTGGGCATTTTTAGAACATTAAAAAGTATTTTTAAAATAAAAACAAAAATGGTGCGCACCAGGATTTGAACATGGGTGCTCATAGGTTGAGATAGAGCAGTGGGCGGAACCAGTGGGATAGGCTAGTGTTAGTGTCAACAAAAGGGATGGTCGCCCTTTTATTTGACTGATCAATGCAGTTAGGCGTAGAACACCCTTAGCTATTGCGCTACGGGTAACTGCTAAGGGTGTGCTATGCCTAACTGCACTGACCAGTCAACTGCGCGTGACTCCTTGCTCCTCTCTTTGTCCCTTACAGATCGAACCAACCTTGCAGGCCCGATCCGCCCCTCTGCCACTCGCCTCGATCTGCCACCTGTGACCACACTTGCGCCTGCCTGCTGCCACACCCTGCACCCACACACGCGTCCGAGGAGGAGGAGGAGGCCGTGTAGGAGTACGCCCACGCTTGCGCCGCTCGATCCTTGGAGGAGGAGGAGGCCGTCGTCGCTTGAGGAGGAGGAGGCCGCCTCATCTTGAGGAGGAGGAGGCTATGGAGGAGCATGCTGTCGTCCGCCCGCCGTCATCGTCCTCGTCTCATAGGTGAGTGTTTCCCCTCCCCTCTCTCCCTCCCTCTCTGCCCTCTCTCTGCATCCATTCCGGTTAGGGTTCAGAGTAGCAAGCTTCGGCTGTCACAGTCACATTGGCTAATAGCTGTCAGAGTAGCAAGCTTAGGGTTCAGAGTAGCAAGGTTCAGAGTAGCAAGCTCCAGGTTAGGGTCTTGATTTTATTCTGTGTAGCAAGCTTCAGGTTAGGTTCAGGTTAGGTTCAGAGTAGATGAATATGCAGTAGTAGAACAAAGATATGTGCAGTAGATGATTATATCAGTAGAAATGTGCAGTAGATGAATATAGCAGTAGATGAATATAGAAATGAGTCCTGATTTTTACCAGAGTGTTGATTAACTTCCGTTTTGGCAGAAACCGGACACTCCTAGTTTAAAAAATTATCAAAGGTGATGCCGGATTTTTCCGTGCACTTTATTACTAACCAATTATTTGCTTTTTATTAGTGCATACATGTGTGACAACGATGAGGCTGGTTGTTCTAAGCGCATCAGCGTTGAAGGAGAAGTCAGACCTCCGATAAAACAATTGACATTCTAGGAGGCGGCCCAGCGGCTATAAGACGATGAAGAATACCATCCTTCGGAGAGCAAGGATGATGAGATGGAAGACACGGAGGAAGAATCCGAAGGAACGGCGGATGATGAAACCACTGATGGCGGCGAGGGCACAGGGAGTGTTAGAAATCCTCCTAAGAAGAAGAAGAAGATGAACAAACGGCGCCCGAACACGGTCGGCACTGTCAGAGTGGAAATTACCGAAGTGAGCCCAAGAGGGGTTCCTTTGGCGCCCGACCTTGTCGTCACAGGGTACGGTGGCAAGTGGCGGCGATCACTCGGACAACCATCTCGATCAACACCGAGAATCTCCGGCATAAAGATAATGTCCACTTGCGCACACTCCTCTTCGAGAAGCTGCACGCAATATACAAGTTCCCCACTGAGTATCGGAACACAAATTTCATGGGAATGAAGTAAACAAATCCTCCATCACAAATATGAGCACCGCCCTGGCCAGCTAGAGAACCCGGATAAAGAAGAAGATCTATAAATAAGGCAAAAGTCTCGAGGAGATCCAGAAGATTGACCCGCAGATCACCAAAGATCAGTACCGGGAGTTCAAGGAGATGTGCGAATCGAAAAGATCCCAGTCCTCGAGTAATTGGGGAAAGGTGCTGCAGGCGATGAATATAGGTCACAACCATCTCAGATCTGGTGGATACAGAACCACGGAGGCCAAATGGGATAAGGAGGACGAAGAGTATAGAGCTAAGGGGATAGCTAACCCCTTTGTGAAATTCGAAAAGGGGCAGCTTCGAAACTTCATCAGGGCCCATTACCATGTGGACCCAAAAACCAAACAACTCACCGCGGATCCTGCGGTGAAGGAATTCGAGGAAATTGTGGTACGTAATTTAATTACTATGGATCAACTCAATTGCATTCTAATCGGTGAAGTCGAGTTTCTAAATTGTTCACTGTTACTTCTTCTATAGGAGGAGGAAATTATTGCTAGTCATGGATCCTAGGGTTCCTCATCCCAGGGGTCGATGGCGGCCACCCGGTGGGAAAACCCTTTTAACAGGGTGATGAACCAGGCCAAGAAAATCACGCCGGTTACAAAGAAGCCTTCGTCGGCTAGTCGTCGTCGGCTAGCCGTCTGGCCTGCCTCGGGGGTAAGAATTGGGTGGATCATTTTGGTCCACCGTCGAGGAAGCGTGTGGCGCTGTCGGGAAGGAGCGAGGAGGAAAACCGCGAGGTTCAAGAACTTAAGGAACAAGTGGCGCGGATCCCGCAGATCGTCCAAGACAACCTGGCAATCACCCTCACGTCCATCCTGCCTACCTTGGTGGAGTCAATAGCGAACTGGAGTGTGGGTGGTCGACAAGGGTCGTGCCTGATTCCAAGCATGTTCAGCAGCCACTCGAACAACGCAGTGCCGACGAATCAGGCAAAGTATGTGTTCGTGACTCCGCCCGCTAGCACCATGGCGTCGAAAGAGTTGGTGACTCCCCCTGCCATAACCACGGCATCGGACATGTTGGTGACTCCCTCTGCCATCATCGCGGCGGCATTGGAGCTCCAAGCACCCGGTAGGGAGAATACACCGGCGGCCGGCACCGCGCCATCAAGCAGCCCCTCCGTCTCTTGCACGCCCGTTGTCGCATCTGGTGCCTCGACATTAGCCGATCTCGACGCCATCACGGTAAACAAATTGCTTTACCGCCTTTCACGCCATCTATTACTCTTATGGCTGTTGGAGATATGCCCTAGAGGCAATAATAAATGTAGTTATTATTATATCTTTGTGTTTATGATAAATGTTTACATTCATGCTATAATAGTATTAACAAGGAAACATTAATACTTGTGTGATTTGTAAACTAAATTAGAGTCCCTAGTAAAGCCTCTTCATAATACTAGCTTGTTGGTTAATAAATGATTGTGGTTTCCCTATCATGAACATTGAGATGTTATTAACAACAAGATCATATCATTAGGAGAATGATATGATGGACATACTCCTATAGATAAGCGTAGCATAATGATCAAGTCATTTTAATAGTTCAATTGCTATATGCTTTCTGATACATAGTAACCTAATTCCTTCGACCATGAGATCATGCATATCACCATCACCGGAAGGATGCTTTGATGACATCAAACACCACAACGTAACTGGGTGGTTATAAAGGTGGCATTGACTGTTCGGAAAGTATGGGTTGAGACACATGGATCAAGAGTGGGATTTGTCCATCCATATGACGGATAGATATACTCTGGGCCCTCTCGGTGGAATGTCATACAATTGGCTTGCAAGCATGTGACTGGCTCACAAGGGATCACATATCACGGGAACGAGAAAAGAGTGCTTATCAGTAACGAGGTTGAACTAGGTATGCAGAGATACCGACGATCAAAACCTCGGATAAGTAAACTATCATGAGACAAAGGGAAATTGGTATCGTATGTAAGTGGTTCATTCGATCGCAAAGTAATCGTAGAAATATGTGGGAACCATATGAATTCCCAGATTCCTCTATTGGTTATTGTTCGGAGAAGTGTCTCGATCATGTCCGCATAATTCATGAACCGTAGGGAGACACACTTAAGGATTCGATGTTGTTGAGTAGTTATGGAATGATGAGTACGAGACCGAACGTTGTTCGGAGTTTCGGATGGGATCCGGGATATCACGAGGAGATCCGGAATGGTCCGGAGAATAAGATTCATATAAGGAAAGTCCTGTTTCGGGGTTGGAGAATGGTTCCGGTGTTTTCATCGGGAATGTTCTAGAAGGTTCCGGAAGGTCCGGCACTCCGGAGGGGATGGGTACATGAATGTGTCATAACAATTTGGAATGATTGCATCATGTACTAGGTGTCATCGCTGAGAAAAATAAAGGGATAAATCAAATCCTAGTTTGAAAAGTCAAACGCCAATTTGAAAAAGTCAAACGGCAAGTTTGCTTGGTGGTGGGAGAGTAGGAAACCTACTTGGGGAGGAGTTCCTCTCCCTCCACCCGCCGTCCTTGGAAGCCGAGTTGGGGAGGGACTCCCCTCCCCTTGGCCGGCGCCCTCCACCTATATAAGAAGGGGCAGGGCTGCCCCTCCAAGACTACACCTTGCCTAACCAAAACCCTAGCCCTAAGCCGTCGGCGCCACCACCTCCTGCTGCTGTCGCCGCTGCCTAGGGCAAACCCTAGCCGCCGACTTGGGCTTACCCAAGCCCTAGCCGTTGGCCTAGCCCTCTCTCCTTGGTGTGTCTAAACCATAGATCACCGAGGCCTCTCTCATAGTCCACCATACTCGCTCTGGCTTAAGGCGAAGCCCTGTGAGATCTCCCCTCTACTTCCGGTACCATGCCGTCGTGCTGCCGGAATTGCGAGGAGAGTGCTACAAGAAGGTCTTCTTCGAGTTCTGAACGTGTGACCGACTGCGGGAGAGCTGCCGGAACGCAGCGCCGGAAGGATCGTCTATGCGATCTTGAGATCGGTAAGAGTACGACTACATCACCCACGAGAATTCGCTCTCGTTAAACACTTTGGGATCATCGAGGGTGAGTTATTCCATCGACTTGTTGCTACAATCTAGTAGATAGATCTTGTCTTGTTTGTTTGTATGTGGTAGAAAATTTTTGTTTTCCATGCTACGAACCCCTACAGTGGTATCAGAGCCGTGTCTATATGTAGATCTGTTGCACGAGTAGAACACAATGGTCATTGTGGGCGGTGGTGCTTTTATTATCAATTGCTTCTTGTGTACTTTGCATCTTGCGGTATGATGGGATGAAGCGGCCCGGGCTAACCTTATATGACATCGTTCATGAGACTTGCTCCACGCTCAACATGCAACTTGTATTGCATAAGTGGCTTTGTGGGTGTCTGTCTCTCCCATTATAGTATAGATCCAATTTACAACGGGCACTTGATAGTTCAAACATCAACATTGTGGTTCTTGTTCGTAAGTTAGATCGACACTTATTGAAAGCCCCAAACCACGTAAAATATGCAAAGAAATTAGAGGCGTCTAACTTTGTTTTGTAGGGGTGTGCTGTGATGTGATATGGTCATGATTGTGATTATATTTGATGTATGCAATGTTCCTTATTGTAAGTTGGCAACTGGAAGGAGCCATATGGTTGTCTTTAATTTATGCTAAGACCCACGTGTCTATTCAAAGTAGTTGTAATAGTTGAAGCTGGTGGACGACAATCATGGAGCAGCGTCATTGACCTTGATGCAATGCCGGTGATGATGGAGATCATGTTAGTGCTTGAAGATGGAGATCAGAAGCACAAAGAAGAAAAGCCATATCATATCACATATTATGAATTGCATGTGATTTTAATCCTTTATGCATCTTGTATTGTTTAGTTAACGACGGTAGCATTATAAGATGATCCCTCATGCACATGAATTTCAAGTTCTAAAGTGTTCATCCTTAGTAAGCATCGTTGCTAAAGCTTGTTGTTTCGAAGCACCACGTGATGATCGGGTGTGTTAGATTCTGCAAGTGTATACAACGTGAGCAAGCCAGATTTGCTCATGCGGAAGCTAAGGTTTGATCTTGTTGAGCCTAGCATGTACAGACATGGCCTCGGAACACGGATCACCAAAAGGTAAAGCATGAATCATATAGTAGATATGATGAACATGTCGATTGTTCGCCATTGAAGCTACATCAACTCTCGTGATGATCGGTTTTGATGTGGTGGATTTGGTTCATGTGATCACTAAAACAATGTGAGGGATATTGTTTTGAGTGGGAGTTCACCTAGATTAATTTAACTATTAATTAGAACTCAATTTGTCATAAACTTAGTATAAACTATTGCAAATATGTTGTAGATCAATGGCGGCCCCTACCATCAATTTTAATGCGTTCCTAGATAAAGAAAAGTTGAAAAACAATAGAAGCAACTTCGCGGATTGGTTCCGCAATTTGAGGATTGTCCTCAATGCTGGTAATTTGACCTATGTGCTGGATGCACCGCTAGGTGACCCGCCTGCAGCTGATGCTACCGATGAAGTAAAGAATGTTTACCTCGCTCGGAAGAATCAGTACTCCACAGTTCAGTGTGCTATCTTGTATGGTTTAGAATCGGAGCTTCAGAAAAGGTTTGAGAATTCAGACCCACATGATATTGTCCGTGAACTCAAACTGATATTTGAGACTCACGTGGCAGTTGAGAGCTATGAGGCTTCTGAAAAGTTCTTTAACTGCAAGATGGAAGAGGTCAGCTCCATCAGTGAGCATGTGCTTAAGATGTCTGGGCACGCAAACAAACTCCAAAGCTTGGGTATAGTGATTCCTAATGCTTTGGGGATTTACCGTGTCCTCCAATCACTACCACCAAGTTACAAGAACTTTGTGATGAACTACAATATGCAAGGCATGAACAAGCAGTTGCCAGAACTCTTCTCATTGTTAAAATCTGCAGAAGTGGAGATCAAGAAAGAGCACCAAGTGTTGATGGTCAATAAGACCACCAAATTCAAGAAAGGCAAGTCTAAGCAAAAGGGACACTTCAAGAAGGGTGGTAAGAAAGTTACCACACCGACGAAGAAGACCAAGGCTAGACCTAAGACTGATATTGAGTGCTTTTACTACAAGGGAGAAGGTCCCTGGAAGCGGAATTGCCCAAAGTACTTGGCGGATTTGAAGAACGGCAACATCAAGAAGAAAGGTATATTCGATATACATGTTATTGATGTGTATCTCACTAGTACTCGTAGTAGTGCCTGGGTATTTGATACTGGTTCGGTTGCTCATATTTGTAACTCGAAACAGGTGCTGCAGAATAAACGGAAGCTAGCGAAGAACGAGGTGACGATGCGCGTAGGAAATGGATCAAAGGTTGATGTGATCGCGGTCGGCACGCTACCCCTTCATCTACCATCGAGATTAGTTTTATACTTAAATAATTTTTATTTGGTGCTTGCGTTAAGCATGAACATTATATCGGGATCTTGTTTATGGCGAGACGGTTACTTGTTTAAGTCCGAGAATAATGGTTGTTCGATTTATATGAGTAATATGTTTTATGCACATGCACCTTTGATAGATGGTCTATTCTTATTGAATCTCGATAGTGGAAATACACATATTAATAACATTGAAGCTAAACGTTTGAAATCGAGCGATAACTCGACCTATATGTGGCACTGTCGTCTTGGTCACATTGGAGTGAAGCGTATGAAGAAACTCCATTCCAATGGACTTCTTGAATCACTTGATTTCGAATAACTTGAAAGATGCGAAGCATGTCTGATGGATAAAATGACTAAGACTCCATTTTCTGGTATGATGGAGCGAGCTACAGACTTATTGGAAATCATACATACCGATGTGTGTGGTCCAATGAGTGTAGCATCGCGCGGTGGTTATCGTTATGTTCTTACCTTCACAGATGACTTGAGTAGATATGGGTATATCTATTTCATGAAACATAAGTCCGAAACTTTTGAGAAGTTTAAGGAATTTCAAAGTGAGGTGGAGAATCAACGTAACAAGAAGATTAAATTTCTACGTTCTGATCGTGGAGGTGAATATCTAAGTTACGAGTTTGGCGAGCATTTGAAGAAATGCGGAATACTTTCACAATTGACACCGCCGGGAACACCACAGCGTAATGGTGTGTCCAAATGTCGTAATCGAACTCTCTTAGATATGGTTCGTTCTATGATGTCACTTACAGATTTACCGCTATCATTTTGGGGTTATGCATTAGAAACAGCCGCATTCACTTTAAATAGGGCACCATATAAATCCGTTGAAACGACACCGTATGAATTATGGTTTGGGAAGAAAACTAAATTGTCGTTTCTTAAAGTTTGGGGTTGCGAAGCCTATGTAAAGAAGTTACAACCGGACAAGCTTGAACCCAAAGCGGAAAAATGCGTCTTCATACCCGAATGAAACTATTGGGTATACCTTCTATCATAGATCCGAAGGCAAAATCTTCGTTGCCAAGAATGGATCCTTTCTAGAGAAGGAATTTCTCTCGAAAGAAGTGACTGGAAGGAAAGTAGAACTCGACGAGGTTGTCGAACCTTCTCTCGAACTTGCGAGTAGCGCAGCACCGGAAGAATTTCCTGTGGTGCCTGCACCAATAAGAGAGGAAGCTAATGATGATGATCATGAAACTTCAGTTGTAGTTGCTACAGAACCTCGCAGGTCAACGATAACTCGTACCACTCCTGATTGGTATGATCCTGTTATGAGTGTCATGTTGGTGGACAACACCGATGACCCGGCGACATATGAGGAAGCGATGATGAGCCTAGATTCCAATAAATGGCAAGATGCCATGAAATCCGAGATTGGATCCATGTACGAAAACCAAGTATGGACTTTGGTGGACTTACCGGATGGCCGGAAGGCTGTCGAGAACAAATGGATTGTCAGGAAGAAAATAGATGCTGATGGTAATGTTACTGTCTATAAAGCTCGACTTGTCGCAAAAGGGTTTCGACAAATTCAAGGAGTTGACTACGATGAGACTTTCTCACCAATAGCAAAGCTAAAGTCTGTGAGGATTTTGTTAGCAATCGCTGCATATTATGATTATGAGATATGGCAGATGTATGCCAAAACAGCGTTCCTCAATGGAGACATTGATGAAGAGTTGTATATGATGCAACCCAAAGGTTTTGTCGATCCTAAAGATGCTAACAAGGTATGCAAACTTCAACGGTCCATATATGTATTGAAGCAAGCATCCCGAAGTTGGAATCAACGTTTTGATAAGTTAATCAAAAGTTTTGGTTTTATACAAACTTATGGAGAAGCTTGTATTTACAAGAAAGTGAGTGGGAGCTCTGTAGCATTCTTAATACTATATGTAGATGACATATTGTTGATTGGGAATGATGTAGACCTTCTTAATAGTGTCAAGGAATATTTGAATAATAGTTTTTCAATGAAAGATCTTGGCGAAGCAGCTTACATATTAGGCATAAAGATTTATAGAGATAGATTGAGACGCCTAATATCATTGTCACAAAGTACATATTTGGACAAAGTTCTAAAGAGGTTTGGAATGGAAGATAGCAAGAAAGGTTTCTTTCCCATGTTGCCCAATACGACCTTGAGTAAAACTCAAAGTCCAGCAACAGAAGAAGATAGAGAAAGGATGAGTAAAATTCCCTATGCCTCAGCCATATGATCTCTAATGTATGACATGCTATGTACTAGACCCGACATTGCATATGTTGTTAGTTTAACTAGCAGATATCAATGTGATCCAGGAGTGGATCATTGGACAGCGGTCAAAAACATCCTTAAGTACTTGAGAAGAACTAAGGATATGGTTCTTTCTTATGGGGGTGATGAACAGCTCGTTGTTAATGGTTACACTGATGCTAGTTGGAACACCGATCCGGATGATTCTAAATCTCAATCTGGATACGTATTTACTTTGAATGGTGCAGCAGTTAGCTGGAGGAGTGCAAAATAAAGCGTTGTGGCGAGATCTTCAACTGAATCGGAATACATAGCTGCTTCGGAGGCTTCACAAGAAGCGATATGGATGAAGGAGTTCATTACAGAGCTCGGTGTGGTTCCAAGTGCGCTGGACCCAATGTCTATCTACTGTGATAACATGGGCGCCATAGCCAATGCGCAAGAACCAAGGTCACACAAGAAGCTGAAGCACATCAAGCTACGTTTTCACGCTATTCGAGAACATGTCCAAGATGGTGACATAAAGATTTGCAAAGTACACACAGATCTGAATGCGGAGGATCCGTTGACTAAACCTCTCCCGAGGGCAAAACATGACCAACACCAAACTACCATGAGTGTTCGGTATATTACCATGTAATCTAGATCAGTTGACTCTAGTGCAAGTGGGAGACTGTTGGAGATATGCCCTAGAGGCAATAATAAATGTAGTTATTATTATATCTTTGTGTTTAGGATAAATGTTTACATTCATGCTATAATAGTATTAACAAGGAAACATTAATACTTGTGTGATTTGTAAACTAAATTAGAGTCCCTAGTAAAGCCTCTTTATAATACTAGCTTGTTGGTAAATAAATGATTGTGGTTTCCCTATCATGAACATTGAGATGTTATTAACAACAAGATCATATCATTAGGAGAATGATATGATGGACATACTCCTATAGATAAGCGTAGCATAAAGATCAAGTCATTTTAATAGTTCAATTGCTATATGCTTTCGGATACATAGTAACCTAATACCTTCGACCATGAGATCATGCATATCACCATCAACAGAAGGATGCTTTGATGACATCAAACACCACACTGTAACTGGGTGGTTATAAAGGTGGCATTAAGTGTTCGGAAAGTATGGGTTGAGACACATGGATCAAGAGTGGGATTTGTCCATCCATATGACGGATAGATATACTCTGGGCCCTCTCGGGGGAATGTCATCCAATTGGCTTGCAAGCATGTGACTGGCTCACAAGGGATCACATATCACGGGAACGAGAAAAGAGTGCTTATCAGTAACGAGGTTGAACTAGGTATGCAGAGATACCGACGATCAAAACCTCGGATAAGTAAACTATCGTGAGACAAAGGGAATTTGGTATCGTATGTAAGTGGTTCATTCGATCGCAAAGTAATCGTAGAAATATGTGGGAACCATATGAATTTCCAGATTCCTCTATTGGTTATTGTTCGGAGAAGTGTCTCGATCATGTCCGCATAATTCACGAACCGTAGGGAGACACACTTAAGGATTTGATGTTGTTGATTAGTTATGGAATGATGGGTAAGAGACCGAATGTTGTTCGGAGTCTCGGATGGGATCCGGGATATCACGAGGAGATCCGGAATGGTCCAGAGAATAAGATTCATATAAGGAAAGTCCTGTTTCGGGGTTGGAGAATGGTTCCGGTGTTTTCATTGGGAATGTTCTAGAAGGTTCCGGAAGGTCCGGAACTCCGGAGGGGAAGGGTACATGAATGTGTCATAACAAGTTGGAATGGTTGCATCATGTACTAGGTTTCATCGCTGAGCAAAATAAAGGGATAAATCAAATCCTAGTTTGAAAAGTCAAACGCCAATTTGAAAAAGTCAAACGGCAAGTTTGCTTGGTGGAGGGAGAGTAGGAAACCTACTTGGGGAGGAGTTCCTCTCCCTCCACCCGCCGACCTTGGAAGCCGAGTTGGGGAGGGACTCCCCTCCCCTTGGCCGGCGCCTCCACCTATATAAGGAGGGGCAGGGCTGCCCCTCCAAGACTACACCTTGCCTCACCAAAACCCTAGCCCTAAGCCGCTGGCGCCACCACCTCCTGCTGCTGCCGCCGCCTGCTAGGGCAAACCCTAGCCACCGACTTGGGCTTCCCCAAGCCCTAGCCGTTAGCCTAGCCCTCTCTCCTTGGTGTTTCTAAACCCTAGGTCACCGAGGCCTCTCTCTCATAGTCCACCATACTCGCTCCGGCTTAAGGAGAAGCCCTGCGAGATCTCCCCTCTACTTCCGGTACCACGCCGTCGTGCTGCCGGAATCGCGAGGAGAGTGCTACAACCTCCGTTGCCTACTGGAACAAGGGAGAGGAAGGTCTTCGTCGAGTACCGAACGTGTGACCGACTGCGGGAGCGCTGCCGGAACGCAGCGCCGAAAGGATCGTCTACGCGATCTTGAGATCGGCAAGAGTACGACTACATCACGCACGAGAATCCGCTCTCGTTAAACACTTTGGAATCTTCGAGGGTGAGTTATTCCATCGACTCGTTGCTACAATCTAGTAGATAGATCTTGGCTTGTTTGTTTGTATGCGGTAGAAAACTTTTGTTTTCCATGCTACGAACCCCTACAATGGGATATCTCTGACTCTGTTCATGTTTTCCATAGATGGATGTTCCTTGCACTCTCTTATGCTACGAGAACAATGAGCCGAGGGATGTTGCCAAGGGTTAAAATTAGTCGGGTGCTAAGGGGCTGCGACGACCTGGAACCTCCCATTCAACCCCGAGGAGCAGATGAAGAAGAGTCGGCTATCCTCAGAAGTTGCTTCGGCTTATTCTTGCAATGGCCAAAGAGCATGATTCGTTTGGGGACGGCGGGGGTCATCACGCCACAGATAATAGCACCGCCTGTTGTGCCAGTGACAAGCGGTGGCAAGGCCCCCTTACCGCCCTCGCCGTCACCTCCACGCGGTGGGTCGGATGATCATGTTGATGATATGCACATGGCGCAGGATCCGGCCGAGGACCACGAAGACTTCGGTGATCAGTTCTTCAACACTCAGTTTAGCAACGAAGACCCAGATGGTGGCTCCATAGAGAAACCCACTATCACCAAGCATCTGTTTGGTTCTCGGGAGACGCCTCCAGCTTGCGCCTTCACCGAGCCAGCTGATACAACCAACCAGCCCTTTATTCTAAGCCCTGACACACTACATAGTGCGGCCGATGCTCAGATTGCGGTGCCTGCCCGCTCTCCAAAAGAAAAAAAAAGGCCAGGAAAAGAAAATCTAGCAGCTCAAGCCAGCCGGTGGCGTCAACTGCGAATCTGATCAGGTTTCGGGATGGGCCACCAAGACCCGAGGGTATTATGTGGAGGATTGATGTGGCGGGTGAGCCCATGCTACCTAAGAATTTGAGGAGGCTCGCCAGTTCGGAACTGAAGAGTGTGCATGATGGTGTGCTGACAGTAGAGAGACGCCTTCTAGCGGAGAAAGATCCATCGCACCCGAGATTCGTGGTTAAGGTCCCACCAGGCTTGGGCTTTGTCAACAATGCCCCCGCGGATCTGTTCTTCCTATGGTTTGATGACGTCTTCAATATGTTCCACCTGTACCCGCTGCACTATACCATGGTTCGCCTGTTTTCTCTCAGCGTGGCCATGCAGATCATTAGAGAGAACACACCGGGCATCGCTATAGTGGACCCCTACTACATGTGTGACGGCTGCTTGGAAGCGCCATTGAACGATGTTTCGTGGCCTCATACCTAAAAAAGAATCTTCATGGCGAACAAGACAAATGAATACATTCTCGTGCCTTACTTTCCCGAGTAAGTCATTAGTCACTTGCCACCATCGATTGGCTTTATTAGATTATCATCATTATTTTTCCAACACATTCCATTTGAATTTTTTTGTGCAGAGATGAACATTGCACGCTCATCTCCTTATCGCCGAAGCATTCACACGCCACGTATTTTGACTCGGGGAGTCTAGAAAATAAGAAAAACTACAACAAGATCAAGGAAGTTCTGGATCATGCTCTCACTGGATATGCCTCGATGGAAGGCACCACCTTCGTGCGTAAGAAGGTCAAGTTCGGCAGGCACGTCTTCAACAACGTAATGGAGTTCCCCCTCCTCCCCCCGCGTGAAGCAGCCGGAAGGCAGTAAGAAGGAAGCCAACTATGCACTCCATCACATGAGGGCGTTCCTACTAGACCAGCAGAATTCTACGCTGCCAGATCATCTCAAACAGTGGGCCAAAGCCAAGGCCAAGATCATTGATTCAGATATTAGACAAGAGATGTATCGCATCAAGCAGAAGTTTGGGGCAATCATCTTTCGCGATGTTATGACTTCGGGGGGATCTTCTATGGAGGACATCTCCCGAATAACCGTGACATAGAAGATAGCCTAGAGATACAGGGTGACTATAGGAAGTTCTTGACGAGACAAGGCGTCCTCCCGTTCCCTGAGCTGAGCCGGAAGGCTTGATGTTGGCCTAGTTGTAGTTCCAAACTATAGATGACCTTTGTGTGTGTGGACAAGTGTACATGCTACTACTTACCTTATTAGGTTTATGAATCATCGCTTACTTTTTTTGCTTTTTATTATTATATATGAATCAATGCTTGGTTTTTATGCTTACTCTTTGTTCCTTTGCTCACTTTGGTCCTTACTTTATTAGTCTTTTTTCGAGAATGCCGATGATTTAAATGTCGTGGCACACACTATATATGTGTGTGTGTGTGTGTGTGTGTGTGTGTGTGTGTGTGTGAATGTGCTACGACGGGATAGTGAGCCTTGTGCTATGCACAAGTCGCATATGAAGATACACTTATATTCATGTGTCCAACGACCTAGTTATATATATGAGGCATTCTTTTTAGTTACTTTGGTATTTTTCAAGAATAATGCCAATGATTGAAATGTCGTGGCACATTATATATGTGAATGTGCTGTGACGGGATTGTAAGCCTTGTGTTATGCACAAGTCCAGATGTTGTGCAACATACTTGTCTTACAGTTCCGTCCTAGCATATTCCTGTGTCCAACGACCTAGTTATATATGAGGCATTATTTTTGAGTTACTTTGGTATTTTTTGAGAATGCCGATGATTGAAATGTCATGGCACACTATATATGTGAATGTGCTACAACGGGATAGTGAGCCTTGTGATATGCACAAGTCTAGGTCTTGTGCATCCTACTTGGTTGACTGTTCCGTCATAGCATATTCATGTGTCCAACGACCTATGTATATATATGAGGCATTCATTTTGAGTTACTTTGGTCTTTTTCGAGAATAATGCCGATGGTTAAAATGTAGTGGCACACTATATATGTGAATGTGCTGTGACGGGATTGTAAGCCTTGTGTTGTGCACAAGTCCAGATGTTGTGCATCCTACTTGGCTTACAGTTCCATCATAGCATATTCATGTGTCCAACGACCTAGTTATATATGAGGCATGCTTTTTGAGTTACTTTGGTATTTTTGAGTTGGGAGTACTTTCTATAAGTGTATCTTCATATGCGACTTTAATTATACATGTTTTTTCAATCACCGATTAATTATTATTGCCAACTTGTATATGACGTGGTACGTCGTGTACAAGGGACGGGTTCCCGGATTCTATGATGATTGGGAAGATTGCCGGAGACAGGTGCACTGTTTCAGCGGCAATAGCTACAAAGGGTACAACACTATGGCCAAGGCGGAAGCTAGATACATGCGCTATATAGTGGGAGTTAGGACGAGGAACCGAATGAAGACCTACACCTTCGTCGCCACTACTAGGAAACTAGCTATAGATAGACATACCTTCTGTGGCATATGGCTATTGGAGATGCGCCACAAAAGTTTGGTCGGACCCACACCACCCCTTGGTCCATGAAACTTATGTGGCGCATCTTACTATATGCGACACAGAAGTTTTATGGTCTGTGGCGCACATTGACAGATGTGCCACAGAATCATCAGGTGGGACCCACAGCAGGCGGTCTCTGACAGTGCTCTGACCAAACTTCTGTGGCGCATATCACGATATGCGCCACAGAACAATTATGTGGGCCCCACTGTCTAGACACCTATGACGAAGCTTCTGTGGCGCATATGTGCATATGTGCCACAGAAGAACAAACTTTTGTGGCGCATGTGTGCAATATGCACCACAGAATGGTGCGTGCTACTCAGATTATATTGAGTGTTTCTAGTACACATTTTCATCTTGTGCTTTTTCCAACTAAACAAGTACCAGTGGAATAGGTAGAATATTCGACAATCTACTAGATAGACATGTGGCATACATCGTTGCAAATGCACATACGCATAGCCTTCAACAGCAAAACAACAATGGCATAGATCATTGCAAATACACAAACTACAACATTGCAAATCCCTTCACAGAGATGGTGGGGGCGATGGCGGTGGAAGATGCCAAACCTCCCTGTTCACGCGCGCCTGTAGCCTGTGGACGTGGTCCTCCATGGACACGTTGGGGTCGAGCACCGGCCGCCACCCGATTGGTTCCGCCATGCGCGCCCTCTCCTTCGGGGACGCGAGCACGGCATACAAACTCATGGCCTTGTTGTAGAGGGCCTCGTGCCGCAGTCTGGCCTCCTCCTCGATTAGTTTGACATCTGAATCCCGTGGCAGCTGACTCCGAGCACTGCCCCTCGACCTCTCCCCTCCACTGCGAGTAGGCTGCAGGGAACGCGAGCGGGCTGTGCTCTCCAGCGAGTCTTCCGACGAGTTGTGGGAAGAAGACATCAGGGGAAGGTATGTTCTTTGGACAGGGAGTGTGGTATATATATATAGAGGGGTGTCATTAAAGCAGCTATCTGCCACCTTTATTTCGTGCAGATCTGCACTTAGTGTTCTATGTCGCATATAGGTGATATGCGCCACAGAACACTGAGTCCAGGGGCCTACAGTCTGGCCACTGCACACTATGGCCAAGGTTCTGTGGTGCATATAGGTGATATGCACCACAGAACACTAAGTCCCGGGGCCCACAGTCTGGCCGCACTACACCCTATGGCCAAGGTTCTGTGGCGCATATGGGAGATATGCGCCACAAAAGATTGAACTTTTGTGGCGCATATTGCCTGTATGCGCCACAGAACCCTGCGACCAGATCTGCGCAAAAAGGTGGCAGCTTTCCCCTCTATGTACCACCATCCATTTCACATCCTTCTTTCCCCTCCTCCCAGCTCGTCTTCCTCCTCTCTCCCACCCCATTGTGTCCATAATTTTCTACATTTTGTTGTATTTAAACCTACTATTGTTGATAGATTGGTTAGGGAAAGTCTTTCTCCAACTAGTAGATCTAAAAAACACTTACTTTTCTCCTCCACATCTCTATTTTTGTACCATTATCTCTCTATAGATCTATTGGTCCACACTCTCTCACATCGCGCTCTCGACTCGATATTCTATCCGGTGAGTAATTGGCCATGAATATGCATGTTTTGTAGGTGTAAAGCTTGTCATGCGGGCGGTGTGTACATGTGATGCATGCATGGCGCGAAGATGATGATTGTGCATGAAGCTTGTGTGGTGCATGAATGCTTGCATGGGAAGAACTTTCTTGTTTTTGCTTGTCTGCCCCGGTGTGGTGCATGGATGTTTGCCAAAATGTTGATTCATTTCCATTTCAGAAATTTTTTGCACCACCCATATGTCCTACTTTTAGGAAAGGTCATGACGAATGTTTCCGGCGACCATGCATGTGTGTTTGTGTGTGCATAAGGTGTGGTTTCTTATTAACCTACTCTTTGTCTTTTGCTCTATACGGGCATACCGCGCAGGCTACCATGGTCATCAGCATGAGCGAAGGTCGAGTTACTAGGTATAAGAAAGACGCGAAGGCGGACATGATTCGGAACAACAAGACCTAGATAAGATGTCCATGTCAAACATGCAAACTCCAGCGCTGGATCGACCCTGATTCTGGACAATTGGAGGATCACCTGCTCAGGCACGGTTTCATGCGCAACGATTTCGATGAGGAGCTGGCAATAAATGGTGGTGGTCATCATGAAGACTTGGGCGGGCGAGAAGACGAAGAGTCTCCCGACGGGCATGGTCATGATGACGAAGAATATACCGGCGGGTATGATCATCATGACGAAGAAGGAGATGTCGACGGGCATTACCATCATGAAGAAGGAGAAGAAGCAAACACCTAGACGTTGATAACTTCAGTGTTAAGGGACCCTCATGTTTAGGAACTGCTTCTCAAGGAGACGAGCAACACCAAAGCTGCAACCAGAGAGAAAGCCAAGCTGGTGCAAATGGAGTTAGATGGGATGACTCCATTGTATCCTGGGTGTCGGCCCGAGGATACACACCTGAGTGTAACGCCCAAGGCTCTAGATATGAAGGCGGAACACAAATGGACCGAAGTGAGCTTCAATGCTAACATGGAATTCTGGCACGATCCTCTTCCTAACGGGAACACATTGCCAACAATTATAGAGGAGGCCAAGAAAATCGTGTGCCCTCTCGACCTACCGCACGTTAAATACCATGCATGCATCAATGTTTGCGCACTTTATCGTAACGAGAACGCGGAGAGAACCACATGTCCGGTGTGCGGCCATGGACGGTACAAGAGAAGGAACAAGAAAGTTCCTCGAAAAGTGGTATGGTACTTTCCTATCACTCCCCGTCTATAGAGATATTTTGTAGATCCTAAGGAAGCAAAGCTAATGCAATGACACGTGGAAAGGGAGAAACCCGAAGATGATCCAGAGAAGGGCAAGATCCTAACACACCCTTCAGACGCTAGCCAGTGGAATGCATTGGACATCGAGTTCGAAGAGTTCGGGGGTGATGCAAGGAACGTCAGGCTGGATATGAGCACCGATGTACTCAATCCTTTTGGCAACCAGAGTAGCACGCATAGCACCTGGCCCATATTTGTATGGCCGTATAACAGCCCCCGTGGTTCTGCACAAAGCAAAGGTACGTACACATGAGCATTCTTATTTAGGGGCTGAAACAGCCAGGTGTCGATATGCATCTTTATCTTGGGCTGTTGAAAGAGGAGTTAGCCACGTTGTGGGAGACGCCAGCCCATACGTGGGATGCCTACACAAGAATATTTCCCTCTAAGAGCCGCGTTGCTTATGAAGGTGCAGGAATATCCTGGTTATGCATATGTATCGGCCCAGGGTGACAACATGACGTGGATGACGAAGGATGGCTATCTACCATTCCGGAAGCCGAGCGTTAGCAGTTCTCAAAAATGATTGATGTGTGCGCCTAGAATTATCATAGATGTCTCTGTGTAGTGTTGTATCACAAACTATATACTACCATGGTCGTATGTTGTAAACTTCACTATTGTGGTCGTTGTCATCGAAGTTCTATGATTGTGATCAATGTGCTATCTTCTATGTTTACTGATCTTTTGCTTTAGTTTATGTGAACATATATGCATGTGAACCAATTTTGTTCTTTATGTTTGCATGATTTACTAATATGACTTATCTATAGAGATGATGAAGTGGTACGTGGTGTACAAGGGTTGGGTTCCAGGAGTCTACGATGAGTGGGAGGACTGTCAGAAACAGGTGAACAAGTTTAGCGGCAACAGCTACAAAGGATACACGACTAGAGAGGAGGCGGTAGCCAAGTGGAGGAACCACCTATGGAAGGAGAACCGGATGAAGATATTGCTAGTGCTCTTGCTCTTGCTCACCGTCATCACAGTTGTATTCTGTTTGATTCTAGTGTAGGCGGTGAACACTTCATTTGTAATGTGATGAGATGGTGAACTTTGTACCAAACACTTGTATAAATATTCGCCACCTTTGACTTGTATTGTAATATGATGACCACTTGTCTATCTCGATCGGGCTCTATGGCACTATATTCGTGTTTGTATTATATTTGTTTTTATATACTAAGTCAAAAATACTGTTTCTGTATAATACCTATATAATATTGTATAATACCTGTATAATACTGTATATTTGGACAAGTATGGTTTTTTTAATACCTGATATTCAAACCAGTGGCGCATCCTTTTTACCTTCAGTGGCGCATTTTACAGAATGCGCCACTGAAAAGAGTCCCATGGCGCATCCGACAGAATGCGCCACAAAAGTATCATGACTTTTGTGGCGCATTTCAAAATGCGCCACAGAAGGTTTCATCAGTGGCAACGTAACAATGGTGTTCCTGATATGCACCACAGAAGCCCAATATCGATGCGCCACTAGTGATTGATTTCCTAGTAGTGCGCGGTGATGCTTATCGTCTTTGGTTGTGTATCCCGCGCTTGTTTCTAGCTAGTTTAGATGTCTAGGTGAGCTTCCGAGCTCTAACTTGTTCGAGACACATGTATTCGCATGTCACCAAATACTTTGTAACCTGATCCAAACAATGTAACTTATACTATGTATTCATGTATGGGACTTATCTATATGTATTTGTTTTAATCTTGCTTTGCAAATTGTGTATTCATATATATAACCGTATATCTTATATCTATGTGTGTATTGTTGAATAAAAGAGCAATTTACCAAGCGAATTACCCATAATAAACATTATATAAAACATGATTAGAATAATAGGAAATATACTAATCATGTGAAATAGCGAATACATATTAAGGCATATAACCAAACAGACTGCAAGGCGTAAAACTTTAGATGCGATCAAAACAAGGTTGAGAAAGAAAATATACACGGCAGTAGCAGTAGAGAAACCGCAGGTGTTGGAACTGTCGTTAGCCATGTCGTCGAGGAAGAGGGTGCTGATGTCGGGGAAGAAGTCCTCGTCGGGGAAGATGTTGCCACAGTCGCTATCCGTGAGGGAGTCCGTGATGAAGCCAGTAGTAACACCGATAGCGCTCCCTAAAAACCTTATCGCCCTTCTCCCATACAGGACTCGAAGCAGCGGGGTCTCGGAGGCCTACTGTCCCGGATCGCGGTGCACGCCGCAAGACGGGGTGGGGAAGATCTAAGTAGCGCAGTGCTCTGGAACTGGAGGTGCAAAGGATGTGTGGCAGTGTTTTTGAGAGGAGGCGCGACCTCTCTCTCTTATATAGGCACATAGAGGGGAAGGCAGACAGGCTGCGCAGGAGATGAAACGAACAGACAGAAGTTGAAGCGAACAGGCAGCAGCCCACCGAACATCCTCCACTCAGTTTGTATTTATTTGTCTCGTATTAAAAGTCCACTCGAGCAAAATGTTTCAACTTCTGTACAACTGTTCATATACCATTCATGCGTGGCAAAATGAAGCTCGGCTCGGCGAGATTCCTGCAACCCGCGGCGCGCGCGTCGTGACAAGGCGAGGCGTGGGGTGGCGAGGCGAGCGAGGAGGAGGAGGAGCATGTGTGTATGTGTCTTCTCTTCTCAAGGTCGTACAAGTGGTGGAAGATCTCACCTTATAAGTTGGTCCAACTTTCACTCAACTAGCAATGTGGGACTAAACATTTGTCCCAGCTCTTGCCTTGCATGAATGGGCCAAATGGGCCTCTAGAATTTCAGGAATTTATTGGCATATAATAAATGGGCTAGGCCTATTTAGGCAAAAATTCCAACAATCCCCCACTAGATCCCAGAGGCCCATGAAGTTTGCCTTTGGTTCCAAAACATTGTTTATATACCGATACTGTAGTGGATACTGTTAAGTTGAACTTCCACCTAGAGCTTTATGTTATACTAGGATGCAACTTGTACAGTGGACTATGCCTTGCACTGCAAGTTTGCTGCAAACCTAGCTTCACAAAAAGTCTTGACCGATACTAGGCTACCGTGGGACTTCCTCGCTGGTGGAGCTTATACGTCATACTCTATGACCTTTCATGAGTTTATTAGAGAGCACCCTACTCTCATAGACTGCGACGTTTTAACAGTCAGACTCATATAGGTGTGTTCTTCAAAAGATGTTCTACAGGACAACATCTTTGCTTAGGAAAGCCAGTTAGAACACATTAAGATAATAAATCAACCTGCCGTGCAGTATAGGAAAGTATTGCATCTTTATGGAGTGGTGTTTATTAAAGTAGGGATACTTTCCTATCAGCTAACCAACAGCTTGTCTCCCAATTCTAATTCACGGGATCTCCGATCACATAGAGTGGTTTACCACTGTGGAAAGCTCAATTTGTGGGTCTCATACCCATCTCCTTCGATGCATTTTCTATCACATTGCGTGATAGACCCTTTGTGAAGGGATCTACCAAGTTTTTAGATGTTTGGATATAATCCAATGAAATAACTCCGGAGTTTCTCATTTTCCTGACAGATTTCAGTCTCCTCTTCACATGTCTTGATGACTTCATATTATCCTTAGAACTATTTACCTTGAAAATCACAGTTTGATTATCGCAGTTCATAAGGATTGCGGGTATTGGTTTTTCAACCACAGGTAAGTTCATCATGAGTTCACGAAGCCAATCTGCTTCAACAGTGGTTGTGTCTAATGCTGTGAGTTCTACTTCCATAGTTGACCTCGTTAAGATGGTCTGCTTGCAAGACTTCCAAGAAACAGCGCCACCAGCAAGTGTGAATACATATCCACTCGTGGCCTTTATCTCTTCAGCATCAGATATCCAATTTGTTTCACTATAACCCTCTAGTACCCTCGGATACCCGGTATAGTGTATGCCATAGCTTGCAGTGCCTTTTAGATAGCGCATAACTCTCTCAAGAGCATGCTAGTGATCATCTCCTGGATTTGAAACAAATCGACTGAGTTTTCTTACAGCAAAGGCGATGTCAGGCCTCGTGGCACTAGCTAAATACATAAGTGAGCCAATAATTTGAGAGTATCTCAGTTGGTCTCTAGCATTTCCTCGATTCTTTCGAAGCAACACACTAGGATCATAATGTGTAGGAGAAAACTTGAAGTCGCTATACCCGAAACAACTCAAGATCTTTTCCACATAGTGGGACTGAAGCAATGTAATCCCACCATCATCATCTCTCAATAGCTTGATGTTCAGGATGACATCAGCTACTCCTAGATCCTTCATCTCAAAGGAACGAGATAAGAAATCTTTGACCTCCATAATTGCATTAAGGTTGGTTCCGAAAATCAGTATGTCATCAACATACAAACAAAGTATGACTCCCTCACCCCCACCATGGAGATGGTACACACATTTATCAGCTTCATTTACAACAAAGCCTACAGTAGTTAAAGTTCTTTCGAACTTCTCATGCCACTACTTAGGGGCTTGTTTTAGACCATATAAATACTTCAACAACTTGCACACCTTTCCTTCTTGACCATTTACCACAAAGCCATCTGGCTGATCAATGTAAATTTCCTCATCCAACTCTCCATTAAGGAAAGCTATCTTAACGTCCATTTGATGAACAAGAAGACCATGAGAGGCAGCCAATGAGAGTAATACTCGAATGGTGGTCAATCTGGCAACAGGTGAGTGTCTTCACCTTCCTTTTGAGTATATCCCTTGGCCACAAGTCGTTCCTTGTACTTCTCAGTAGTACCATCAGGTCTAAGCTTTTTATTAAACACCCACTTGCACCCTACAGGTTTGCACCCATAAGGGCGATCAGTGATCTCCCATGTTCCATTAGCTAAGATGGAATTCATCTCACTATGGACGGCTTCCTTCCAGTAGTCAGCATCAGGAGATGCATATGCCTATCCACAAGGTACACAATGAAATCATCACCAAAGGACTTTGCAGTCCTCTCTCTTGCTCCTTTTAGGAATTTCATTATCATCCTCCTTAGGACTTTTAGAGTGTTCAATTGGAATGGTAGGTTCAGAGAATGTAGCAAATTACTGATTAGATGAACTGGGTATCTCCGGTTTTGATGAGTTAGGTTTATCTTTCATTGGAAAGATATCCTCAAAGAAATTCGCATCAGTCAACTCCATGATTGTACCGACATGAATGTCAGGCACTTGGGGATTGGTACATTAACCTTTGCCAAACAACCCCAAGTACGTAAGTAAGAGAGTTTTATTCTTTTCTTCTCCCATTCTTCGAATGGAGTAATTTCTTTATTCTTTGTGGGAACTCGGTTTAGGACATGACACACAGTCAATAGTGCCTCCCCCCACCATTCCTTAGAAAGACCCGATGTGTCTAACATGGCGTTAACCAAATCTGTTAGAGTACGGTTCTTTCTTTCGGCTACTCCATTTGACTGGGGTGAGTAGGGAGGCGTCCTCTCATGAATTATTCCATGTTTCGCACAAAAGGAATCAAACTCGTTGGAAAAATACTCTCCACCATGATCATACCTAAGCCTCTTAATCTTTCGATCAAGTTGATTTTCTGCCTCAGCTTTATAGATTTTGAAGAAACTCAAAGCCTCATCTTTTGATTTTAGAAGATACACATGACAATATCTCATAGAGTCATCGTTCAAAGTCATGAAATATTTCTTTCCACCTTTTGTCAACACACCATTCATCTCACAAAGATCAGAATGTATGAGCTATAGTGGTGTTAAATTTCTCACTTCTGCAGTCGTATGTGACTTGCGAGGTTGTTTAGCTTGCACGTAGACTTGGCACTTAGATCCCTTAATAGTTGGAAAATCAGGGATTAAATTCATTTTGTCTAGTAGTGTCATACAACCAAAATTAATATGACAAAGACGAGAGTGCCAGACATTTGATTCAAAATTCGTGTAAATATGATTAACAACTTTCTTACAAATGTCTGATAGAGATAAGCGGAACAAGCCTCCGCACTCATAGCCTTTACCAACAAAGGTTCCATACTTTGAAATTACAAATTTATTGGACTCAAATACAATCTTGTAGCCATCTCGACACAGAAGAGATCCGCTAACAATATTTTTATTTATTGAGGGAACATGATGCATGTTCTTCAGGCGCACGGTCTTTCCCTAAGTGAACTTCAGATCGACCATACCAACACCATGAACAGAAGCATGCGAACCGTTCCCCATCAGCACGATTTGAGTCCCTCGGACCTGATATGAATAAAACATGGAAATATCAGAACATACATGTACATTAGCGCCCGTGTCAATCCACCAATCAGGAGAATGACATAATGAAAGAACAGTAGGTAATATACTGCGGTGACCCAGCATACCACTGCATGATGTAGTACACTATAGTCGTTGACATAACACCGATGAAACACCATTCACTAGTATTACATCCCTCAGAGTGGTACAACAGAAACACAGCGGGTCCAATACATGGCTAAAGGTTACAACTCACTCTATACACAAGATCCAGAGAACACTCTAGGTTAAGAGAGAGAAAGAACTTCTTATAAGAAGAATCAAAGATAAATAATGCAAAACTATTATACTATTAAGACTAGTATTTTAACTAAGGGGTTGGCATTGCTGCTATTGCAATGCACTACAGAAATAGGTTCTTTGGCTAGAGAGTATATTCCTATCTAATCAGTAACTTCATCTTCACTTGAGTTGATGTATATGTTGACTTCCTTGTCTTTGTTGAAGAGCTTTAGCTTTGAATGATGATTCCTGGAGTATAACTTGATGTATATGTTGTTTGTACTGGCTTCAAAATCTAACAAGGGTTAAGAAGATACGTTGAGTACGAGCGTACTCAGCAAGTACACTAGAAAAGGAGTGTTTGATGCACTATATCTACAACCACATACCATAGGTCATAGGCAATGTAGGTTTTCATAAACATTTCTTGAAAGGTTGTTTTTATTCTGAAAATCTATGTCCATCAGCCTTCACGGGTCTACCATAACTTTCATGGAGTTCCTTTCCCGCCGCGTTCGCAGCTCCTTCCAGGAACAGGGAGTAACAAGTTACAGTTCTTACACTCTGCAGAGGTGCGTTACTTTACCCATGAGAGACCTATGCCTTGTTGCACAACAAAGTCATGACCTTCTCCATACTTCCTTGGTATGGGGCCCAGTCTAAGATCCAAGCCAATCACTGCCCTCTCCATGACCTCATATGTCTGCACGATCCTTCGGGGCTGGCTCACCTCCGTTAAGCCCCCTTTCGGGCAGGCTAAAACCCTAATGAGTTCCCGAAGACTCTATGACCTGGTGTTGCCCTAGCAAGTGCCATATTAAATGGTCCATCCACTAAATACCATCCATAGATAATCTAGACACCAAAAGTGTGGGGCGTAAGGGTGCCCACCCATATGTTGGATCCGCACAAGGAATCACAACGTCACGTTAAGGTCGTCTTGCCTCCATAGGAGAGGAAAAGGATACAGCTGACTTCTCCGTCCCATTCCAAATCTCATGGTTAACGCATGATATACGATGCAAGAATCACTGGCGACATTGGTTGTTAAGTCCTAGATAATATGTTCCTTTACCACCGGAACTTTCATAGTAGGTTATTACCTCATGGTAAATAACCTATAATCATATTATTATGAAAATAGTGTTTTCTGAACTTTTTCAAATGCAGGTGATGACAACACTGGATTTGTAAAATACTTTATAGAAAATAACCAAAGGACATGTGCAAGTGTGAACTTGCCTTTTGTGATTGCAAGATTATGCACTCATGGTCTTCAAGACAATATAAGATCCAATATCTGAAATCAGCATCATTGGTCCGGTAAGGACTAATGTTTAAAGAAGCAGGATGCTTTTATGCATAAGTAATGTAATGCATTTTACAAACGCGAATCCCGGGGATAACGTTGTTCTAGGGTTTGGATACTGGAAATGATGTCTTTGGAATGTGTTGTACTTTTATTTAAGTTTCAAACTTGTGCTTCTTGTTATGGCTTGTGAGTGTGTGAAACAACCTGTAATTATAATAACATAAAATAGTGAGATACACACCAACTTGAATGTTACTCAAGATTTCTTACATTATAATTGTTTATCTTTAAATTTTTTATTTACAAGTAATGGCCTTAATAAGGAACTTAAGTGTTTACAATCCTCATTACACAAGTAAAGGTTGAAACAATGTGATTGTGATTAATTGTCATCTGTTAATTATAATGAGAATTCCTTGAATTTAATTTGTTAAGAGTTGGAGATTTATAAGATTTTTTGATTGAAGTGGCAAAATGAATAACTTTTGAAGAAAAGATTCCTTTTCAAAGGTCTATACAATCTTTGTGGTTAATCAAACATGGTTGAGGTTGCTTGTGTTTGCTTTAATAGTTTGGACTAAAGTTAACTATAAAACATATAACAAAGTCTTTAGTCTTATATTGAAACTCTTGTGGACTAAAGTTAACTTTAAAAACATGGATGGTTTGAAAGTGTAATGCTTATGATATTTGTACCTTGTGTACCTTATAATGTTTCCTTAAAGTTACTTAAGAATGGTTATTCTCCTATTTAAGTAGTGGTCTCTTAATTTTATAATGGAACAAGATTATTTATTTCCTTATAAAGGTATGATTATAGTTTGTGGTTAGTAAATAGTACTAGTGACTACTCATGAATTATCTTTGGATTCAGGCCATTATAAGGTTGTGAGTGGAACAATGGTAAAAGGTTATATTTGATTAAAATATCATTCTTGAAGATATTATAATTGTTAACGATCTTTTTAGAAAATAAACTACACATATGGTTGAAGGATAATTCAATAAAATTGTATTTATAATGGTTTGAACCTTTATAACTTCATATTATTAATATTTAAGACTAATACTATTTATTAGACTCAATTGACTAATTTTTGAAATATTAGCAATTTTTATTTACCCTTGTCTTAATTATTAATTAAGGAAATAGGTTTAAATTTAAGTTGTTAAAGTGTTTTAAATTTTTATTTGCCTCAAAAGTGGAATGTGATATTTTTAACATGTAAGTATTACTTTTGAGATCAATTTGGTATATTACATTTATTTTTATGATTTATAAATAATAAGATATGATTTTTATAAGATTTATTACTTTATAAATATTTAATAAATAATAAATATTTAGTTAAGTAAAATAATAATATAGGATTATAATTTTAAATTATATTTCTTATTTTTCTAAGATTTTTGGTATTTTACTTATATTTTAATATTTACCATTATTAAAATATGAATTATCAAAGTTTCATTACTTATAAAATCTTTATTAAATAATAATTATTTAAATAACTATTACAATAATGTTTGATAATAGTCTTAGTTGATAGATTTTATTTTTCTAAACATTTTCATATATTACACATATTTTTCTGAATTATAAAACAAAAGTTATTGATTTAACAAGATTTAATCATTTTATTTCATTTCTAGAATATTGATATTTGAATCCATATTGTTTTATCAATTTACTAAATAGGGAATATTTTTTTGTACCGAGGCTAAACCTACCCAAGGTCACTAACTGGTGGGCCAGTGGCCACATCACATACTCCATTTTAGTAAATCCATTTGTTACCAAGCCTATTTCTACTCACATTCATTGACAGATGGGCCCTAGGCCATGCTAATTGCCACATAAGACAAGGACTAGTTCAAACCATGCTAAGGTGGCAGAATGAGTCCAGCATGATGTCATGCTGACATCAGCTCGGCCTCCACCACTAGAGAATGGTCGCCGGCGGCGAACCACTGTGCTCCGGTGAACAAGGTCGATGCTGTTGGATAGAGGGAACCAAGGCGAACCCATTGGTGGTAACGCCGCTACTTAGTGGTCACAGGAAATACGCCGGCGATGAGCTTCTAAGGCGGCCAATGGCGACGCTCAACGAAACGAGGTCTACAGCGAGAATCAGCAAGCGAAATTAGGGTATAGAGATGCGCAAGCTTACCCTTATGTTGGTAGAGTGATCGGTGAAGACGATGGTGCTCCAGTACCGACTAATTTGCATGAACTCTGATGATCACCGGCAGAAGGGAACGATGAAATTTCCCCAACTCCAAACGCCCCTTGCTTCATGGCTACTACTCACGCGACGAGGATGGCGAGGCGCTTCTCCATGACTACCCCATGACCTCAGGGGTGGTTTCTACCGGTGACAAGGACGGGCTTTGGTGGGTTAGGGTTTCGGATCTTTGATAAGTAGAGAGGATAAGGAAGAGTGAGGATGCGCGAGAGAGAGGTTGAGGACGAGGGCTTCGCGGTGGCGTTCTTATCCTCCCAGCAGACGATGGCGAGCATATCAATGCCGGCGAGCGACGACGCTCGCGCCACGCAGCTGCTTCGTTGGCAGCGCGAGGTGGACGACGACAATAGATCAGAAAAAACGGTATTTGGGCCTAGGTGCCTATTGGGCCATGACGAAGTGAGAAGAAAAGGCTGGCTGCGGCTAGTGAGCGAGGGATAGAGGGGTGAGGAACTGGGCCTTGGGCTGGCACTGCTTGTTTCCTCTTTTCCTTTTCCTTTTCTTATTTTCTGTTTTATTTTTATATTTGTATTTTAAGCAATTGTTTTGAATTTTATTTATGGAAATTCTTTGCTGAATACAAGCATCAACAATAAGATTATTTATAATCAATTTGTGAGCTATTATTATATAAGGTTATATTTTTTTATTTTCTTTATATGAACCCCCTTTTAATATTTTGTAGAAGCCTTTGTTATTAATCATCTTTCTATAATAAACCATGGCTTAATTATAGGATATTTCCTTGTTTGTTTATAAAACTTAATTCTGGTGAGCTCATAGTTTGGATGGAAATTTTTATATAATGATCCTATATAATTATTTGTGATATGAGATACAAAGGAATTAATAGGGTTAATATTACTCTCACAAATTTAGGAAATAGCAATTTATATATTCTATTATAATTTATTTAGGAGTTAAGGTTTTGAATTGCAATTGTTTACCCTAGGGTTTAGGGTTCTTAATATACCTATTTTCTTTTGTTGATAATAGTTTATGTCTAACCATATCGTCTTCTTGTTTGTGATCTTTAATGGTATCACCTTTTAAAACAGAAAGTTATTAACTGGAATGTTTTATGGAAAGGATTTGATAATGATAACTCCTAAACGCATATGGTTATGATAATTGGAAATGATAGAGATGTGCTTAAGTGATTTGTTATAGAAAATATTCCTATAAAAATTGTGGAAATAAAATGATTTATCCAACAGATGAAATGGATATTAAGCTTGTTCATAAATTTAGGGTTTAATGTTTACCAAGAATTACTATCTTCCATAATTCATAATTCTAGACTTCTAATTAAGGAATTTCTTTCCTAGATATTCTACTCCTTCCTACCAAGCATCATGGTTAACATGATGAGCTTTACTTCACAAAAATATTCTTAACCACCTTTTATCCTTCTAAACCCATTTACAAATACAATGATCCTGCCACTAAAGCTTTCATAATCTTCACCTATCCAGACTTCGTTATATCAACTACTCTACTGCTGATAACCTCCAATCCAACAAGTAGCTACTTCTAACTCCATTCCTATTCTTCTATAATCATCCACCACTAATATTACTTCAGTAGATGTATTTATAAATACTTCTACTTCCTTCTTTAAAGGATTTTAGGTGAATGCTATGATAAGAACAAGAGTTAATAGCTCAAGTATTGATAGGCATATCAGTAGATGTATTTATAAATACATCTAGCATTACCATAAGCCTTTCCCTACCTCGTTCTTTAAAGGATTTTAGGTGAATGCTATGATAAGAACAAGAGTTAATAGCTCAAGTATTGATAGTTTAAGAATTGGTGAATCAATGGTTGATTACTCAACATTGATGAACCATAGATATTAGAATAAGGTTCAATAGAGATGATAAAGATTCTTATGGAAAGAAAGGTATGTGGTAAATGATCTTAACTGGATTTTGTTGCTACTTAATCACACTCAAGGTTAAGGTTAGATATTACCATGATACTCATAGTAAGAATAGACAAGAATAAGATAGGTCAGAATTAGTTATTACATTCTTATTACGTGAGTTG
Source organism: Avena sativa (assembly GCA_916181665.1). NCBI lineage: Eukaryota > Viridiplantae > Streptophyta > Magnoliopsida > Poales > Poaceae > Avena > Avena sativa. The sequence continues at coordinate 322,679,948 of OV702281.1, read as the reverse complement.
TAGTCTTAACTTGATATTCATGAGTTCTTGTGATGAATATTAGGATATTATCCCTTAAGGATCAGATATTAATCATTTAAGCAATGCATTATGATTTACATTTTATTATATTTGATCTATCTTTAGATCAAATCATGTTTACCCTGATAAGGTTTTAGCAAAGGCCATATTGAAACTTATCGCAGTCAACTTGATCTACTTAAATTCCATCAAGTTGAGAGAAGCTTCAATCACATTACTAAGTTTTGTTCAAAAGCGCAAAAAATATTCGGATTTTCTATGCATGAATGCAATGCACATATCTGGGTTTAGCTTATTTCTAAGCTCTAATGCTGGGATGTTACAGACTCTCCCCTTAAAATAAACTTCGTCCTCAAAGTTCGCAAACTCTCACGTTTCGGAGTAAGGAATTGACTTGTAGTGGTTACTGCATTCCTCCCCTCCATGGTAACTTCAAATGGGAATAATTGTAGTATTCCATATCCAGATAGTTTTATTGTATTCTCATTATACTTGGAATCTCCAATTTTTAGTCTCAATCCTTCAAAGTTTCTTTTACAATCCTCCTTGAGAGATATGTACTTATTCTAACTCCTTAATTTTGGGGTCTCTTCTTTAGTTCCATATCCATATTAGGTGTCCTAATCCAACTCTTTCACTTTGAACTTTCTTACTATGTTATATAAAGTCTAGGAAGTCTCACTAAAACATGTTTTAAATTTATATTTGCCCAAAGTTGTGGTCAAAAGACTATATTTTTGTTCTTGTCGTAGTATGGTTTATACTGGTAGTCCTTCCAAAAATTGGATTTGAATTTATTTTAGTTCATACCTATTGGAATTTATTTTTCCTCTACACTTGTCCAATTGGATGTGCTTTATTCTCTCTTATGAATCACTTAAGAGGTGTTTCCTCTAGAATTAACCTATTAAAATTAATCTATTTTACTCTAGGATTCAGATAACAGTACTGCTGTTTACTGTTCTACTCTTCCCCTTAGGGTTTCCTAATAGTCTCTAAACTACATATATAGTAACCATTGGTTTTATAGTTAGAATGTTGATCTTTTCTCAGCTTATATTCTACCTAGTTAGAGTCTCATGAAAGATTGTACGGTGTATCCATACAATTATGGATCTCCGAAGCAAATCTTTTAGCATTGTTAGTCTTAATTAATATTTGGATATTTTCGCTTTGATAAGCTGACTTCGCGAAATGTTTCGGAAGACGATAACTTTAAATTTTATACTTATCTATGTCTTACTTAACTTAGGCCAAATTTTATGCTCTTTATGCAACTTTTAAAATGATTTGATTAACTATTTTAACCGATACCTGCTGCGGCAAGTTACCGACTGTGGACTATCCTAAGGTGTATGTACTACCCTACGATTTCCGACATATTTCTAGCATTCACTCAAACTTATTCGAGTTTGGATACCACCTATTTCTAGGGAACTTATTTTCACTACTTCTTGTTGTTTTATTCTACATGTAAACCTCCTTGGTATACGGAATTCGTCACTCCCTTACACGGATTCCCATTCCTATCTAGATCTATAACATCAATTAATAACTGGGTGTTACATCATGCATTTGCACACCTAATTAAACTTTATGTACAGATCTAGCCAATCAAGAAGATTCAAGAAAATCCAAAAGTCGATAAACAACAAAACATATACCATGTATTATACAGAGGTTTTAAATAATTTACAAATGTACTAAATGTTCCAACGGTTTGCCCCTCACATACATTACTCAACTATCTTAGAAGATTTTCCTGATCTTGTGAATATATCCTCACTTATTTCGGCAAACCCTTCAAACTACAATACGCATTACCCTCTATGTACATTATTCAAGCACTCATCCCTTGGGATGTTATTCCTTTCTTACTTTCATCTTCCTCTAGTGCTTCCTGGAGTTCCGTCCATGATGAAGTGAAGTCCTACGACTGCCTTCTGGAGCGTAAGAGAATCCAGGAGGTGTGTATTCTTGATTAGAAGTACCGAGACTGAGATTAGTCATTGAAAAATGACTAGAGTTGGCGTAATCTTCTACAGGATATTCTTGGTTTTCCGGCAATGTTTCCACAAAGTAAGTTGGCCCCTTAGCCTTTTCTTGGATCCATTCATACATATTGGTATAGTATCTATCGGAATATTCTTCTAAGTCGATTGGATTGGTATCACCCCCATATGGTCCATAAGGCTCTCTATGGTTATAGTTGGTCTCTTCTCCGATACCTGTATCACAAGGTATAGGGTTTCCTATGGTTCCACCTTGAGATTCTACTCCCCATTCATACTGTTTTTGCTCAGGGTTATTTGGAATAACTCCTGCCCATTCCTTTTGTTCAGAGTTGTACTTGGTCCATAGATCTTTAGGTGGCTGGGGTTCATTTTGGTAGTAGGCATAATTTTCTGAGTGTGGATCATCAAACTTAGTTTCCTCATACACTTCTCCTGAGGGTATGTATTTGGGATGCCTAGCTTCTTTATCTAACTTATTCCTACATGCCATTGCTTTATCAGGATCAGTAAAATCCTCAATGACCGTATCCAATTCCTGAACTAAGACTTGGTGAGTATTATGATAAGTGTTTAGCAAAGACCAATAACGATCCATATACTCTACTGCTAGAGTAGGTTCAGTTTGGACTAGAGTAGAGTGATCTAACTCATGCTTTGGGTTTGAGGTTTCATGGGGTATAATGGTGTGGGTACTACCTTCTAGAGCTTGGGATTTCTGTTCGCGGATCATGGTTATGGCTGCTGCTACGGCAATCTGATATGCAGATGCCATGCACCTTGCCTCTCCTGATGGAATTTCTCCTTTAAGTCCTAACTTCTTGGGTAACATGATCATGGCACGGTATTTAGCTAATACCTGCCCATCATAGTAACACATTATGCACGGCTGACATCTCCTCTGGAAGTTCCAGTTGATATGATACTTCTCCTCGACGATTCAAAATCTTGAAGGGTCCAATATATCTGGGGGCTAACTTTCCTTTGAGTTGGAAACGTTGCATTCCCTTCAAAGGTGATAGTTTGAGATACACAAAATCTCCGATGTTGAAGGCTAGGTCTCGACGTCTCTTGTCGGCATAACTCTTCTGTCTGGATTGGGCGGTCTTGACGTGCTCACGGATCTTGTGAACTTTCTCTTCGGCTTCTCGTAGGATGTCGAGTCCAAAAATCTGACTCTCTCCTACTTCCAACCAATTCAAAAGGGTACGACACTTTCTTCCATTCATGAATTCAAATGGGGCCATTTGCAAGCTGGCTTGGTAACTATTGTTGTATGAAAATCCTGCGAAAGGCAGACAGTCTTCCCATTCAGATCCATATTCTAACACCCAAGCTCTTAACATATCTTCGAGTATCTGGTTTACTCGCTCCGTTTGTCCATCAGTCTGAGGGTGATAAGTTGTGCTGAAATCTAGTCGGGTTCCTAATCCTTCTTGGACTTTCTTCCAAAATCTCGAGGTAAAATGAGTTCCTCGATCTGAAACAATGTTCTTGGGGACTCCATGCAAACTGACTATTCTATCAATGTACAACTCTGCTAGCTTCGAACTTTCATAGGTGGTCTTAACTGGAAAGAAATGGGCGACTTTGGACAGTCTATCCACTATGACCCAGATAGAGTCATTTCTCCTACTATATGTAGGCAAACCGGTGATAAAATCCATTCCGACTGAATCCCATTTCCATTTTGGAATCTGCAATGGTTGCAACAATCCTGCGGGTCTCTGATGTCCCGCCTTGACTCTCTGACAGATATCGCACTTGGCTATTTAGCTTCCGATTTCTCTCTTCATCTTATGCCACCAAAATTTCTCCTTGAAATCCTGATACATCTTTGTTCCCCTGGGGTGGATAGAATAAAGAGTATCATGGGCTTCTTTCATAATAGCTTGCTTCAACTCTAAATCTGCTGGCACACAGATACGTCCTTTGTATCGCAAAACTCCTTCATCCTCGGTGAATCCGGGTACCTTCCCTATACCGATACGACATTTGATTCCGTGGATACTAGCATTTCCTTTATGCGCCTCCTTGATCTGACTGATCAAAGTGGGTTGAAGTTCTATGCTAGCCAAAAATACTTCACTTACGAGCTCCATTCTGAAATCTTCCAACTCCTTGTGCAAACTCGGTTGCTCCTTCAAAATCATAGAGTTCAAGCGACACAGAAATCTGCTAAGGGCATCTACTACCACATTGGCTTTACCAGGGTGATAGTGAATGTCAAGATCATAGTCCTTGATTAACTCTATCCATCTCCTTTGCCTCATATTCAGCTCCTTCTGGGTGAAAATATACTTCAGGCTCTTGTGATCCGAATAAATTTCACAACGGTTTCCCATGAGGTAATGCCGCCATGTCTTCAAGGCTAAACTACGGCTTCTAGTTCGAGGTCATGGGTAGGGAAATTTTCCTCATGTTGCTTCTGTTGTCGGGATAGATATGATATTACTTTGCCTTCTTGCATTAGCACACATCCGAGACCGATCTTGGATGCGTCACAAAACACATCAAAAGGCTTCGTGATATCCGGCATGATCAAGATTGGGGCTGAGAACAATCTCTTCTTAAGTTCTTGAAAACTTGCTTCACATTTGTCCGTACATTCAAACTTCTTATCTTTCTTCAACAATTGGGTCATTGGTCTTTTGATGCTCGAGAATCCTTCTACGAACTTGTGGTAATATCCCGCTAATCCGAGAAATGCATGAAATTGGGTTTGAGTGGTTGGGGCTTGCCATTCTTCCACATCCTTAACCTTGGCAGGGTCAACAGCAATTCCTCCTGCCGACACGATAATCCGAGTAATCCTACTTCCTGTAACCAAAATTCACATTTGCTAAACTTGGCATACAACTGATGCTCCCTAAGGGTTCCAAGGATGGTCATCAGGTGTAGCTCATGTTCTTCTTCTGATTTGGAATAGATCAAAATGTCATCGATGAATACAATTACAAACTTATCCAGGAAGTCCATAAAAATCTTATTCATGAGTTTCATGAAATAGGCGGGGGCATTGGTTAATCCAAAAGACATGACAGTGTACTCATACAGTCCATATCTGATGGTAAAGGAAGTCTTTGGAATATCCTCTACGCGAGTCTTGAGTTGATGATAACCAATTCTAAGATCAATCTTAGAAAATACTTTGGCACCGGTCAACTAGTCAAACAAATCTTCTATCTTTGCCAGTGGATACTTATTCTTAGTGGTGACATCATTTAGCTTCCGATAATCCGTGCACAAATGGTTACCTCCATCTTTCTTATCCACAAACAAAACAGGTGATCTCCATGGTGACGCACTTGGTTGAATCAGTCCTATCTCCAGCATAGCATCCAGTTGCTTCTTTAGCTCCACTAATTCAGACGGGTTCATACTATAAGGTCTCTGGGCTATGGGTCTGGTTCCAGGGATTAGTTCAATGATAAACTCGATATCCCGATCTGGGGGCATACCGGGCAATACACCTGGAAATATGTCGGGGTATTCACAGACTACTCTGACTTGGTCAATGGTTGGTTGGGCTAGACTCTTGTTGCACTTGAATTGACGGGGCAGGGTTTCAGATACATGCTCTACTGATACTCCAGTGGTACTAGTCATGGTTATGGCTTTCTTGGCACATTCGATTAATCCTTTATGTTTCGACATCCAATCCATTCCTAGTACTACTTCCAAACTTTTGGTTCTGAGTACTATTAGATTAGCATAAAAATCTATGCCATGGATTCTAATAGGTACGGCCTTGCAAATTTGTCTAGCTTTGGTGGTTGAACCAGGTATTTGAACTATCATAACATGCTTCAATTTTGTTGGTTGAATCTTACTAGTGCATGCAAATTCTTCTGTAACAAACGAGTGCGATGCTCCAGAATCAAACAACACTCTTGCAAGTACTGAGTTAACAGAAAACATACCCAGCACGACATCTGGCGTTTCTTGGGCTTCTTCAGCATTCATGTGAAGCAGACGGCCGTTGCGGTTGAGCGAGTTCCCTGGGGAAAATCTTCTTCCAGGCTAAACACGACGCTGCTACTGAGCTGGGGCATTCACATTGGGGGCTGCTGCAAGCTTCTTGGGGCACTCATTGGAGTAGTGACCCTTGGTTCCGCACTCATAACAAGTCACCTGAGACTTGTCCTTTCCTGCAACAGGAACGGCATTGCTTCCAGCCCTTGGGGCAGTATTGGGGTTGGTGGGGTTGTTGACTTTGGGCGGTGCACGGTTGAAATTGCTGGAGTTGCTGGGGTTGTTATTGTGGTTTCCTCTGGGCCTTGGGTTTCCTCCTCCACGGTTGGGATAGGTTGGACGGGTCATCAGGGGTCTATTGTTTCTTGGGGCATATCCTATAGACGGGTTGGGGCGATACTTTGGGGTATGGTGGGTTCCTGGTTGATGCATCATTCGACGCTTGCGGTTCTCATTCTCTTGGTTGATCTTGCCTTCCATCTGAATTGCAGAATTCACTAAGGCTTCAATGTCAGCAAATGGGATATTGACTAACACCGTCTACATCTCATCATGCAGACCGTTCAGGAATATCTCCTTCTTGGGCTCAGTGCTAATCTCATCAGGGGCATACCTAGACATAGATAGGAATATTTCACGGTACTCTACCACAGTAATTCTTCCCTGCTTCAGCTCCTTGAATTCATCTCTCATCCACAGAATCAAACCTAGTGGCACAAGGGTTCGGCTAAACTTGAGTTTGAATTCATCCCAAGCCATCATCTGTCCTCCATTCATGGCGCGAACGCTATTCCACCAAGCTCTTGCATCTCCTGCCAGATAGTGGGTGGCAAACAGTACTTTCTCATTGGCCTCCACTCCTGCGACTTCTAAGTTGTTCTCCATGGTCTGCAGCCAGTCATCGGCATCTAAGGGCTCTTCAGACTTACTAAAGATGGGTGGATTGGTGTTCTGAAAGTTCTTGAGCTTGGATCCATGGTTGTCGTGGTTTCCATGGCCTTGATTGTTGTTGGCCATCTGAGCTATGTGTTGGAGGGTGGCTAAGTTGGCTTGACGCTTGGCTCTTTCAACTTCGTGATCCGAAAGCAACATTTGCAAGATTTGCAGCATTGGGTCCGGGGATGAACTACTTCCTCCGCGAGGCATCTAAAGATTGAGATAGATCATGAGATAAGGTGGAAATTTCTAAGGTTCAGGGATTTATTATTGAAAAGTTTTTAAACTTTAAGTTTGACTCAGGTTTTTGGCCAACTAGCAACTTGCTTTTCATTCATTCAGTCATATCACACAATATAAACACACACCAGAACAAGGAAACATATGGTTTTAAGAACCATTCTGTGAAACTACGATACAATGGGGCCGAATATAACTTCACTAACGCTAGTGCTCAAGTGCTACTACTCCTCGGAATCGGTGGCTTCATCATCATCATCATCATCATCATAAGGCGGAGTCATCGTCATCAGTGAGGAAGTCCATGCCTTGGTCCTCCAGGAAGTCATCATCATCACTGATGTAGGAGTAAGGGTCTCCATGGATATCTTCCCCTCCATTCTCCCTCTCCTCAAGCTGCATGTCCCGCTAATGGATGGTGTCCTCCAAGTCTGTCACCTTGTGACGAACGCGAGCAATAATGCGATCCTTCTTGTCAAGCTGACGGCGACGTGACTAGCGATCCTTCACAAGCATGGCGATGGTCTGGTCCTTCTTGACTGTGATGGCATAGTTGTGGTTGGCGTAGGCGGGGGCATTGTCCAACTCCTTCTGCCTATCATACATCATGAAGCTGAGATGGTCCACTTGATTCTTCAGCTCCGGGTGACGTGGTACCTCCAATGGCTGTCCCATAGCATCACGCCTTGGGTAATACTCAAAGAGCGTGCCCTTGATCTGATTGATGCTTTGCCCACATAGACGGGCAAGAGCTTCCTGCATGGCCCTAGCAAGTCCATCTAGACAGTTGTTCTCTCTTAAGGTGAACTGCATCCCCTCTAGGGTGAGGGCTTCAATCTTCCCTCTAAGACTTGTAACAATCATCCATTGCAATTCTCCTCCTTGATGATCGTTGAGCTGGGCTCCGAAGAACTCGGGGTGCGGGCGCTCCAGAAGTTCCAAGAGTTGGTCCAAAACACGCTCAAAGATGAGATCTCCTCCATTGCCCAACCAATAGAACTTGCTATACTTCATGTCCATCTATAAGAATGTAAGATGAGTAAGTTAGTAGAGTGATCAAGTGTGTCAAATTTTATGTAAGTTTGCAAGAATTTTTGAGGGACATGAATTTTCATGAAAGAATCTAAGTGATATGAATGAGAATAGGTTTTCATAAATACTTACTTCTTTTGTTTTGAAACTAAGTTTTTGATTCAAGCGTCCCTTCTAACTAGGGTCTCCTATGGTCAGGATGGCTCTAATACCAACTTGTCAACACCCGGATTCTTAATCCCAGATGCCTGTTATGCCATACGTCACAATCCCAGGATTACCATTTTTGTGATACATAACAGATTGGTACGATAGTTCATCATCCATTACAAACCATAATAAAGGTCTTACAAATAAAGGATCTCATGATCCAGTCTTAATACAATCAACGCAGCGGAATAATATAATAACGGTAGCATGGGCGAAGCTCCATCTTCAGGGTGACAGGAAATGCTGACGATGGGAGATGATCCCTATTGTCCATCATCTTGGTAGTCCTCCTCATAGTCTGGCCATAGGAATAGATGGGGACAAAGCCATGAGTACTCTTTAAGTACTATCAAACTATCACTAACAATTAAAGTGGTTCAAGTAGGAATACTAAGATCTAGGTTGTTTTGCAAAAAAACAGGTTTATCTCTAGCTTAGTTCAGAAGTAAGGAAAACTAGTTTAATGTTTTATAACACCTGAGTGGAACTTAGCTTTCACTTTCACAACCCTGTTGTGGTCAAGTCAAAGTCTTGATTCATTTCACAAGTCATTTTGAAAACATCTGACGACGGAACAGTATGGCCACTCCAACTGTCCATAACCGCGGACGCGGCTATTCGAATAGGTTGACACTCTGTAGAGGTGGTACACTTCCACCACAACATTAGATACATCCGTCAGGAACAATCCTGATTCATCATACTCAGTATGCGGATAATCAATCCTAACCTTTCAATTACACACCCTAGTATAGGCACCTCCCCTATGAGTTTGGCCTTCCAACCATGACCATCTGTCATCTTGGGAACTGCAGAGGTGGACAATCCTAACGAGGTAGCCTCAGCTCAAACCTCTTCCTCAAGGGAACCCATACTAAGATATATAAACTTCCAATCAAGATCTATCCAAATTCGGGTATTGTGGTTATACGTTAACATTGGAATGGTATCACATCCGAACACAACCATCAGTTTTATAAAAGGGCTAAGGCTCATGCCTCAACATTTTCATCATCAAGTCCTTTGGTGTTCATAACACATGTCAAAACATTTCATTAGAATGACTCAGCATTCTAAGGTTTTCGTAACCATTTTCACCAAGTATTCTCATCTAAAGTGATCAAGTTTTATGCTTAGCACTAGCCACTACATTTGGGGGTAATCTCTAATGAGGAGTGATAATCAGGTGTGACTTATCTAAATCTAGTCTCATGCCTCAGTGTGACATCTAGTTCTATCTAACTTAGGCCAAGCTTTACGCTATTTATGCTACCTCTAACATCTTTCCAAAATTCACAAGTCACTAAGTAAACATAAATAAAGATATTTGATAAAGAAAATAAAATAATCAACCTTGCAAGTAAAACTAGGATTTGGTATAATCAAGTGTTATAATCACATATGACTAAGGCATCTAGTTTTCATAGTTATCATGCAAGTGTTAGCTTGCTAGGTTCTAGCTTGCATTAGATAGCTTGCCTTGAACAGTGCAGTGGTTGAAGTTCTCCTCTACTTCCTCTTCGTAGTAGTCTCCTTCCTCTTCGTATCCTTGGTCGGTACTAGCGTCTATAAATAAATACGAGGTACACAATCAGTAAACAATACTTAACTACTTCTATTTGGCACACCAAAGTTCACACTAGATGATCTAGCATCATCACAATCATCACAAGAATTAAAGTCCTAGTCTTAATTATTTTATTTTAGAAAAGTAATTTCTACTCATTGAAAACGACTTAGGATTTAATATTCTCCAATTAAAATATGGGATCATGTTGACACATGTCATCACCACATATTTCAATACTTGGGAAAGCGATTTAAAGTGGTGTCACAATTTAATAATGTTTAACCTTGTTATATTTAATTAATTAAAGTGACTAGAAATGCCTATGGGGAATTCTTTTATTACTTTTCCATTATTACTGCAAGTAAACCTAGATATTTTCATATATTCCGAAAGGTATTACCAAATGTGATTTTTGAGAGTTGGAATCAACTCAAAAGCATTTATGGTTGAATTTTGAAAAATGTTTGAATGCATAAAAGTCTCTGCCTTGTTACTTTACCATAGGTGATCTATAAGTTCAAATGGTTTGAATCCAATGGGCTTGGATTAAGAATTTCCATAACTTTCTAACAAAATTAGTTTCATCAAATTTGGTTCAGTGAAACTCTCTGAATTCATTTTTGAATCAACAGATAGAACTAGGGTTGAAACTAAAATGAAAAATCTAAGTTTAAACTAACTGGGTTGCGCGGGAGAGTTACTGGGCCTGCCCACTGCGCATAGTGCGCGCGGGCTGGTTTAAGTGGTGTCCCCACTCGTCAGCGAGACAGGGGGTGCCGAAGGGGTATGGGCTAACTACGACCATAGGATTAGATGCAGGATCAACGGCTCACGACCATCATCCTCATCTGAACAGGACACGGTAGGGACGAACCCTGGGTTCTGGGGCGGCTCACCGAGGCTCAGGCGATGGTCGGTGACGGGGGCGAATGAGGTTGTCGATGACGGCGGTTCTCCTAGTACTAGCAGCGTCTCCTGGGGTGGCCGCAATCGACGGCGCCCTTCTCCTCTTGCAGCGGCAGACTCCGGCCAAATTTTTGGCAACCTGGTGCTCGCCTTGCTCCGGGAAGAAGTGGGAAGAATCAGTGAGAGGTGGGGAGTGAGATGGTATGGAGAAATTGTGCGGGGAGGCCTCCTTTTATAGGCGAGCAAGAGAGGCCGAGTGGCATGGGCAGAGCTCGTCGGGGTCAGCGTTACAACGACCTACTGGCATGGTGCGGGGGCTAGGATGGTGTGTGGTCTCCTGGCGGTGCTCAACGGCTTGATGGCGCGGCAAGGGGCAGTGCAGTTTGGTCGGCTGCTCTACGCGGTACCGACGGCAAACTTCAGGGCGTGCGGCAGCTACGGGGGACGATCGAGGAAATGGGTATGTCTGGTGGTCTCCTGGGACGGTGGTGATCGTGTATACGGGCGGCGAGAGCGAGGAGCGGTCAGGTTGAGTGGGAACAGTGCGTGAACTGCGGTGCACATCAGTGTGGGCATGGTGTTTCCGGCGGTTCCTCTCTCTGTCTTCAAGCTAGGGCTGGTCTAGAGGGGGCAGTGAGGCACGGGCGGCATGGTAGACAAGGTTGGCGAGGCTGGATACGCTTTTTGCTTGCTGTCGATGGTGGAGGTGGCAAGTGTGCTCGGCCATGGTGGCAATTGATGGCATGGTCGTGTAAACAGTGGGCTAGAGTTGCATAGACAAGGTTGATGACATACTGGGAGTGTGGTGGAGGCTAGAGAGGGAACAAGTTTGACAAGAACACTGCTCAAAATAGTGTTTGTTGTTTTATTTGATTTGTGATGAAATGGCTGCAAGAGATTTATATTTGAATTCTTGGATGAATTTTGGTGGGTGAATTGGTCACACACTAGGTAGTCTCTGGTGGCTTGGGTTTGTCAAGGTGAACTAGTTGGTTGGGTTTTGAGAAATGGTGATCTTACCATATGAACTAGATTCAATTTTGAATTGTCCTTGGCATAGATTTGTAATTTGTTTCTGTGGGTTTGAAAGGTGGGCTTGGGTTCACCTTTACTTGGTATAGCAACGGGTGAAAATAATTGGATTTGTTTCTATTAGAAATCTTGCACTAGAAACACTCAAAGTGGTCTAGTGAGCAAGATTGGAAAAAATGACCATTTGCTTATATAGTTTGTTTTTGAATTTCTCTTTATTTGATTCTGCTTGGAAATGATTTAGATGATGTTGTTTTCATATTTAAACCAATCCTTGCCATTCATAACAATCAAACAAGTCCATACAAGCATTCATGCATTCATTACATACACTCATACATTCATATTGATTTAATTAACAAAAGTTTTTGTTAACCCTAATTTTGGGTGATTAGAACTTGATAACCTTGATTAATATTTTTGGGGTGTTACACCTCTCAACTATTTTTTTCCTGGTGGGAGAGGTGGTGTTGTGCTAATTTTTTCTTGTTCATATGCACTAGAGGTGTTCGGTGAAATGCGCATTAGAGCGATGCAACTTTAGGTCACACAAGACATACATGATATGAGGTGCCCGAGCCACACTTAAGTTTTCTTATCTTTGTTTCCAAGTGTAATAAAAGGTTAGCAACTATTTCTCGTTTAGACCGCGCGGTACTAATTTTAGCATCATGATTGCGTTTGATATATATTTGTATGATACAGATGAGCCATCCATGGATGTACGGTGACCGATGCTCTGCCGCTTTTAGAGAAGGCGTGCGTTCTTTTCATCTTGTGGACGAGGAGAACGTGTTGTCCATGTGTTGACTATAGGAATGAGAAGGCTCACACTTCTGCAAGAGTCATTCAAAGACACCTGCTTCGGTCTGGTTTTATGTCCAGCTATAATGTTTGGACCAAATAAGAGGGGTTGCGATGGAAGACCGGGATGAAGAAGAGAACTATGATGACAACTACCGGTCTATGTTCCCTGAATACGCTGATACCACAATGGAAGACAATTAAGAGGAAGAATAAGAAGGTGAAGAACGGGAACCATATGAGCCTGTTGATGATCTTGGTCGGGTCATTTGTGATGCAAAGCGAGTCTGCAACACAGAAAAGGAGAGGTTGCAGTTCGAGCAGATGTTACAGGACCACAAAAAATTGTTTTACCCAACTTGTGAAGATGGGTAGCACACTGGAATTGCTGAAGTGGAAGGCAGAGACCGGTGTGACTGACTCGGGATTTGAGAAGTTGATGGTACTCATGAAGAAGTTGCTTCCAAGAAATAACGAATTGCTCGCTAGTACGTACAATGCAAAGAAGCTCGTATGCCCTCTAGGATTAGATGTGCAGAAGATACATGCGTGCCCTAATGACTGCATCCTCTACCGTGGTGAGAAGTACGAGAATTTGGATAAATGCCCAATATGCACCACATTGCGGTATAAGATCAGAAAAGATGACCCTGGTGATGTTGATGGCGAGCCACCCAGGAAGAGGGTTCCTGCCAAGGTGATGTGGTATGCTCCTATAATACCACGGTTGAAACGTTTGTTCAGAAACAAATAGCATGCCAAGTTGTTGTGATGGCATATGGAAGAACGTAAAAAAGAAGGGATGTTGAGGCACCCCGCTAATGGTCGGCAGTGGAGAAAAATCGAGAGAAACTTCCCAGAATTTGCTGGTGACGCAAGGAACTTATGGTTTGGTCTAAGTACATATGGCATGAATCCTTTTGGGGAGCAGAGCTGCAGTCACAGCACCTGGCCCATGACACTATGTATCTACAACTTCCTCCTTGGTTGTGCATGAAGCGGAAAGTTCATTATGATGCCAGTGCTCATCCAAGTCCCGAAGCAACCCGGCAACGATATTGATGTGTACCTAAGGCCATTAGTTGATAAACTTTTACAGTTGTGGGCGGAACTAGGTTTACGTGTGTGGGATGCGCACAAATAGGAGCCATTCGACCTACGAGCATTGTTGTCCGTAACCATCAATGATTGACCTGCTCTTAGTAACATCTTAGGATAGACGAACAAGAGATACAATGCATGCACACGCTGTTTAGATGAGACTGAAAGTATATATCTGGATAAATCTAGGAAGAATGTGTACCCGTACAATTGTCATTTTCTTACGCCTAGACATCCCTTAAGGAAAAAAGGCAAGCATTTCGATGGCGAGGCAGATCACCGGAAGAAGCTTGACCCCCGTAATGGTGCTGATGTATTTGGTATGGTCAAGAATTTAAATGTAATATTTGGAAAGGGTCCTGGAGGACAACCTATTCCGAAAGACGCCGACGGACACGCACCCATGTGGAAGAATAAATCTATATTTTGGGAGCCACCCTATTGGGAAGTCCATGAGGTCCGCTCTGCAATCGACATGATGCACCTGGCGAAGAATCTTTGTGTGGATATTCTAGGCTTCTTGGGATTGTATGGGAAGTCAAAAGATACATCGGAATCACGGGAGGACCAGCAACGTCATAAAGGACGAGACGGCAAGCATCCAGGGAAGTTTCAAGGTTCTACCAGCTACGCTCAACCAAGGAAGATAAGGAAATCTTTTTTGAAGTCCTTTTCAGTATCAAGGTCCCGTCTGGCTTCTCGTCTAACATAAAGGGAATAGTAAATATGAAAGAGAAAAAAATTCCAAAACCTAAAGTCCCATGACTAACATGTTCTTATGACGCAATTGCTTCCGGTAGCATTGAGGGGGATTCTACCGGAAAATGTTTGACTAGCCATTGTGAAGGTATGTGCATTGCTCAATGCAATTTCTCAGAAGGTAATCGATCCAGAAAGTATATCAGGGTTACAGATTGATGTGGTCCAATGTTTGGTCAGCTTCGAGTTGTTGTACTCTCCATCTTTCTTCAATATTATGATGCACCTCCTAGTTCACCTAGTCGAAGAGATTAGAATTCTCGGTCCGGTGTTTCTACACAATATGTTCCCCTTCGAGAGGTTCATGGGAGCCTTAAAGAAATATGTTCATAACCGTGCTAGGCTAGAAGGAAGCATCTCCAAGGGCTATGGAACAGAGGAGGTCATTGAGTTTTGTGTTGACTTTCTTCCTGGCCTTAAGCCGATTGGTGTTCCTGAATCTCGGTATGAGGGGAGGATGACTAGAAAAGGCACACTAGGAAGGAAAGCAATGGTATGTATGTACGGGGATTCTTTCAGTAAATCACACTACACGGTTCTACACAATTCCACCTTGGTGGCTCCGTATATCGAGGAACACAAGAATATTGTATGGTCCAACAACCCGGGGAAGCATGACTCCTGGATTAAAGTGGAACACGAAGACACTTTCGGCAGTTGGTTGCAGACACATCTCATGAATAACAACACTGTTGGAGATCAGCTGTACTTGTTTGCATGGTTACCATATTCGAGTATATGTACTTTCCAAGGGTACGAGGTAAATGGTAATACATTTTACATGATCGCCCAAGATAAAAAGAGCACCAACCAAAATAGTGGTGTCCTCTTTGATGCAACAGATGACAATGGGCAGAAGGACACATATTATGGGTACATAGAGGAGATATGGGAACTTGAGTATGGACCTACTTTTAAGGTCCCTTTGTTTCGGAGCAAATGGGTCAAGATGATAGGAGGCGGGGTACATGTAGACGAAAAGTATGGCATGACAACAGTGGATCTCAACAATCTTCCGTACATCGATGAACCATTTTTCCTAGCCAACAATGTGGCTCAGGTTTTCTATGTGAAGGACATGTCTACAAAACCAAGAAAGAGAAATCAGCAAAAGAATACATCGTCCGATGAGCAAAAGCTCCACATAGTTCTTTCAGGGAAAAGAAACTTTGTGGGAGTGGATGACAAGACATATATGTCTGAAGATTATAATAAGTTTCATGAAATCCCACCCTTCAAAGTAAAAACTGACCCAAGCCTCCTGTTCAATGATGAAGATTCTCCATGGCTATGGCGCAGAAGAAAACCACAACACTAGATAGGGATGTTGGTGATCTATGTAATATATTAAACCTTTTATGTAATCATATTGTGAGTCAAACATTTTACCCAGATTTACATGCATGCAACATTGGTCATGTTGAAACTAATACATCTTGCTCAAGCAAACTGGACGATGACTCCCGGTGCCTAAGCCGCGGGAGGTGAAAACCCAAAGAGACGGAACCATCACACGAGCATAGCTCGGGTGAGATCCCTGAAGAATCTGCCAGGTATTGTCAACCCTGGTGTCCAACGCAGCCATATAGAGACGGCCGTGCTCGTCCTCCTCCCTAACACGATGTCGTACCACCTCCTTGGTGGCCGGATCCCTCTGCACCCTTCCTGGACCAAGCGACCTCCACCAAAGGAGCTCTAGGTCGAAGACGACACCCAGATTCCTCACCAAGCTACGTGTCCCAGAAGGTAGCACCATCTAGTGCCATCCCGGTGGAGCCCAGTACTCCATCATTGCCACTGAGTCGACTACGAGGATGCGGGATGGGCATCCGAAAGTAGGCGGCGAGGAATGTGTGTATGTGTGGGTGGCCATGACGGTCGCCCTATAAATAGAGGGAAAGGGCGGACAGGCTGGATCGAGCAGCCTATAAATAGAGGGAAAGGCCTATAAATAGAGGGAAAGGTCTATAAATAGAGGGAAATGCCTATAAATAGAGGTAAAGGCCTATAAATAGAGGGAAAGGCCTATAAATAGAGGGAAAGGCCTAGAAATAGAGGGTTCATGTTTAGTACCGATTGGAGAAACCAATCGCGACTGAAGGGATTGTGGCAGGGTGGGCCAGGCAGCACTAATGATAGGGGTGAGTGTCGACATTATGTCGTGCGTCTTGTACCTTGTCCCAGATACCTTTAGTCCCGGTTGGAGACACCAACCGGGACAAAACACGCGTGAGCACTAATAATAGTGGTGAGTGTCGACATTATGTCGTGTGTGTTGACACTATGCCGAGCTGCTTGTACTATAAATAGGCATCCTTGTGCGTCCAGTCCTCCAGCCAGTTTGAGGCATCTCCAAGATGGTTTTCAAGAGCAGGGACACCACTACGACCAGTTTCAGGGAGATGTCGTCGGAGCCCAGTCCTCCGGCATCTCCAAGAAACTGGTCATAGAGGCACTCCCTAATATGTGAAATTAGTTAGCTCCCAGGCGTATTGATCTAGTTAGAGAAGTTACAAGATGAAAGATGGTGTGCGAGAGCAGGGACACCACTACGGAGAGCTTGAGGGATATGTCGCCGGAGCCCAGTCCTCCAACATGTCCTTTAAGTTGGTCATAGAAGCACTCCCTAATATGTGACCACGAGCGTTTGGAGATCAGATCTTAATAGTAAGTACAAATCAGGACATCTTCATAGTTCGGGAAAGTCGTTCTATGAATCGGGACTAAAGGACCCCCTTTAGTCCCGGTCCAGCCACAAAACAGGACTAACACACTCAAGATGGTTTGCGGACAACACTATGCAGTCCCGGTCCAGCCACAAACCGGGACTAACAATCAATACATTTATTAATATTAAAAAACCGAGACTACAGAATCGGGACTAAAGACCCCGTTTAGTCATGCTCATATATATCCCTATAGTACCCAGCTTTAGGTTCATCTTCATCTTTGTCATCGTCGTCATCATCATGGTCGTTGCTAGGCGCACACGGCTGGATCCTCAGCCCAGCCATGGCATATTGTGAGGGCACCTGCCACTCCGGCCTCGGATTCACGACGCGTGGGAGAGGGGGCTCCCGGATGATGACGACGCTACATCCGCGACCTTCACCACCTCCACCCTTCTTATAGCTCTATGGCGGCTGTGGGTACCGCAGGCGAGGATGGTCTCCCCCTGTGATGTAGCACATCACGCCGATGATAATCCGGTTCGCCCAACATAGGCGGCGGCCAACTTCTTTGTGGTTCACCGATGGACGGCCATCACCCTCGTACCTGGCGAGCTCCCTTTCCTTCCTGTTAGCAAAGAAGGAATTCCAGGTGTCATAGTTGTCAGGATCCCACTGGGGATCCATCCGCTGTTCTGGCGTGAGCTCGTGGTAGAAGTGGTTCGTGATGTCCGCCTGGCGTGCGGAACCTTGAGGGAAAGGAGGGACAGGAACCCCTCCAGCGCTCAGCATCCATCCGACGGGCGGCCGGAAGCCCGGCGGGTAAGGGTAGCTGGAGGAGCACAGCGCCTCGGTCTCCTCGAGGGTCAGAATGGCCTAGTAGGCGTTGTCCATTTTTGTGATAGAGCAAGGTGTTGATGTGTGCATAACCATGGCGCGGTCGTCCTATATATAGATGGGAAGGGCGGGAAAACATGGCAGGAAGCGCTGGGAAATGGCGGGAAATATCTTTAGTCCCGATTAGTGGCTACAACTGGGACTAAAAGCTCGGTTTAGAGGAAAGGGCAGGAAAACTTGGCGGGAAGCGGTGGGAAATATCTTTAGTCTCTGTTAGTGGATACAACTGGGACTAAAGCTTATTCAAAAAATGGATTTGGATTACTTATTCAAATTTGAGCACTTTTCATCTTGAAAGTTTAGTGAGATTCAACAATATGCAAAATATAATTAATGCATTTAAAAATTGATAATGGCAAAATGGTTATTATTGGACTAGTTAAAATAATTATTTTTCTAAAATAGAACATGGATTTGGATTGCTTATTCAAATTTAAGTACTTTCCATTTTGAAAGTTTAGTGATATTCAAAAATATGCAAAAAAAAAATAGTTAATGCATTTTTAAATTGATAATGAAAAAATGGTTAATAATTTGACTATTTAAAATAATTATTTTATAAAACATAAAATGGATTTGGATTACTTATTCAAATTCAAGCACTTTTCATGTTGAAAGTTTTCTCAAATTCATAAGTATGCAAAAAAATGTGTAATTTAAATATTTTGAATGATATATTCAAAAATTTGAAAAAAAGCACAGCGCGCGCTAATTTTGGCCTAGCGCTCACAAATTTGGGCCTTTAGACCCGACGAGCAGCACTGCCCCGCGCCTCCCTCCGCACCGGCCTGCCTCCACCGCCGCACCCACGCCCACGCCTGCGCCACCGCCGAGCCCGCCGCGCCCGTGCCCCCGGCCTCCACCGGCGCCGCATCTCCGCGCCCCGATCTCCTCCATCGGCGCACCTCCGGCTACCACCTGCCACCAGGGCCACCGCCTACCGCTAGTACGATTTAGGATTTTCTTAGTGTAGCTAGGATTATTGCAGGATTTTGTTAGTGTTTAGGATATTGTTAGTGTTTAAGATTTTGTTAGTGATTTCGTTAGTGTAGGATGATTATTATTAGTGTAGGATTTTGATAGTGTAGGATGATTATTATTAGTGTAGGATTTTGTTAGCGTTTAGGATGATTATTATTAGTGTAGGATTTTGTTAGTGTTTAGGATGATTATTATTAGTGTAGGATTTTGTTAGTGTAGGATGATTAGTGTAGGATTTTGTTAGTGTTTAGGATGATTATTATTAGTGTAGGATTTTGTTAGTGTAGGATATTGTTAGTGTCTAGGATTATTATTAGTGTAGGATGATTATGACATAGTGTAGGATTTTTTTATATAGTGTAGGATTATTTTTATATATAGTGTAGGATTATTATTAGTGTATTAGTGTAGGATTTTTTTAGTATAAGATTTTATTATATAGTGTAGGATTATGATATAGTGTAGGATTTTTTATATAGTGTAGGATTATTTTTTATATAGTTTAGGATTATTATTTTTAGGGTATGAGATATATTATAATATTATAAGTTTTTTATTGTAATATAATAGTGTAATATAGTATTTTTATTGTAATATTGTAAGACCCTCTTTGTAACCAGAGTTAGGGTTAGGGTTAGGGTGTTGGTGCTCGGTGGTAAGCGGAGTTGCGGTTAGGGTGGTGGTTCTCGCGGGAAGCCGTAGTTGCCCGCCTCTCTCGCAGCCACCATCACCGGCACCGGCCACCGCCACCGCACCTCCGGGTTTAGGGTTTATTTGTTATGTTCAAATAAATATTGTGTGCATTTTGCAGGAACTATGGATCCACCTAGTCCAATCCATAGAGACCTAGATTCAGAACACTTTGTCAAGGATATGATTCACGATGCCGATCATCCATCCGGTGAGGGATCTCCCTCGAGGTATTTGAACTCATCCGGTGAGGGAGAGGAGATCAACCAACGAGAGGTAGAAGCCCATGGACACGTAACACAAACTGAAGAGGTATATATGTATATGATGTCCGATGATCACTAGATGTACCTAGTTGTATATATATTATATTGACGAATGTTTCTTCTCTTAGGCCTCTACATCGAGCAAAAAAACAAGCGCGGCCCAGCCAAAAAGTTGGATGCCCGTACTGTTTTTGAAATTACAGAGGTCTCAGGACAAGGCGAACCATTGGAACCGAAAAAAGCAAAACAAGCATTTGTACAACAATGCGGAGTTGTTGCTAGAGATCGTGTCCTGATCACTATTCGAGAGTGGAATAAGTCCAAAGAGGCGGAATGGGGTGATCTGTATATCAATGATAGGTACAAAGAGCAACTTTTTAATGACCGCATGACACATTTCAGGCTGCCACAATGTGAGACTGATGACGAGACGGCTGAAATAAGAAAGAAAGTCAAGTAGTTTGCTCTTAAGAAGAAAGACGAACTATTCAAGAACTGGAAGAAATCATTATGGCTACAGTATCAGAAGGACAAGAAAACTCCAATATTCGAAGGCTATCTAGAGAAGCAGCAGCATTACTAGGATGCATTTGTGGAGTATAGGAAGTCGGGAGTTGCTATAGAAAAGTCTGAAAAAACAAGATAAATGCTGCGAAGAAGAAATATCACCATAACATGGGGCCAGGGGGCTATGCGGCTGCCAAGCCTAAGTAGGATGCAAAAGAGAAAGAGCTTAATGATAAAGGGATCATTTCAAAACCAATTCGCGAAGAATGGGATTTGAGGGCAAGAAATTTGTTCCTTGGGCATGGAGTACGTATGACGAACTTACGTGGGACCTTGTTTGCAGTGACGGGATAAAGGTACCCAGGAGTGCATGGCTAAAAGTGGTGCAAGGTATTAAAGATGGGATAAAAACAATTTTATCCCGATAGATAGAACGACTTGCTGACCTTGGTCCTCGGGAATCGCGAACACGGAGGACGAGTCCGAGGCCTTGACTCTAGTTTCACTTGGGAGACTGGGTTTCCTAAGGACCAAGGGACTTATAGAAGCCGAGCAAGAGCAAAGCAGCGATGGGAGGAGGAGGAGGGATACAAGTTCAACCAGCTTCTAGCAAGACTTGACAAGCAGCAACAGCAGATCGACGAACTTAGAGGAGTAGCGCGCTTGCAAGATCCTCCACTTTACCGCCAACCCATCTCAGCGGAGAAGCAGTGTGGCCGAATCGGAGGTCCCGTCTAACAATGCACTCTATACAGATGGCAGTCTCGGCTACCCCATGGATGGAATTAAGGAGCTGATATCTTGTGAGCTCCATCATAAGTTGAAGAACATATATGTGAAGGTGGCAGTCGGATCTTCTTTACCTTGTCTGCCTGACGCACATTGGCATGGCCATGAGATTCCACCTAGCTATGCTAAAGTCAGGGTGGATCAAATCGTAAAGTAGTGGGAGTCAATGGAGCTTGACATCCCTGGAACTGAAGGTGAGAGCACACTCGGAGAAGTACTGGGTGGTATCATTCTATGGGACAAGAACAACATACGGTTTCCAGGCTCGGCCCCAAGGCCAACACCGCCTCCAAGTCGTCGCAGGTCTCCTTCACCTCCTTCACCTCCAAGAAGCCCACCCATGATGACTACGACCACCACATCCCGAGTCCATCTCGATCTCCGCCGCAAGTTCAGTAGTCTTCGCCGCCTGCTAAGGACAATAAGCGGAAGCGTGCTCCGTCTGTGAGTACTAAAAGACGCGACAGTCCAATATGGAAAATGTCGCCCCTCCCAACAGTGCCTCATAAGGATCTTCCTATCAGACTTACGATCGTACTAATGCGGAAACTGCAATTATAGCAAAGGCCGAAGTGGCCGCGCATTTTGAGAAGAAGAAACCCGAGCCCGCTCTAGTATACACCGAGAAGCAAAAGGCATATGCAATTGATTTTCTGAACACAAAATCACAATACGAGTTGCACGATAATCCTGATGACTATCTACGCACACTTCAGAAAGAAGTGGCGAAGAGCAAATAAAGTGCAGGCGGTAAAAAATCAGCAAGCACAAGTGCAAGCGGGAGAAAAACAGCAATCAGTAAAAAATCAGACGTTCCCCTTCTCGGATAACAGGCCAAATAAACGATCGTACACCTCAAGGTGTTTTTAGAAAACGCACAACAACCACTAGATATGTCAGTAGCTGCGCAGTTGGCAGCCAACATGGAAATTAGTATTGATGAACTGTTAGGCCCCCAACTCGACCTTCTACCCAAGGATGATGTAGCTCGTCGATATGTCGCATGTGAGGATTTGGTCAGCAAAGAAAAGTTGAAAGAACTTCCAACACAACTGCGGAATCTCCATGAGTGGTACTTGACAGCTGCAAAGCAAGGGAGAATATTTATCACAGCGAAAGTCCCACATGAGTACTACTTCAGACCGGGCGACGAGGTCCATGTTGAGTTTCCAGAACTGTTCCAGTTATACAATCTCGACGCCCTCGACAAATCTATCCTCAGCTGCTATTGTCTGTAAGTTTTTGAATTCATTGTCTACATATTTAGTTTAGTGCATGTAATTATCCTCATTATATCCTTCTGTACTCTATTATTATGCAGAATGAAGATCAAGGAATATAAAATAAGAAGAATCTATAGTGTTAGGTTCATTGACCCACATAGAGTACATATAAATATGCTAACAAAAAAGCCCGAGGAGACGGAGGAAAACATTTTAAGGTTTTTAAAGGAGCAAAATTTCTGTGACCACATACTGTTTCCTTACAATTTCGAGTAAGGATCTTACTCTGTTGTACACATTCACTTTTGATTACTCGATGCCAAGTGTAACTGATGAGTTACTGATGTATATATATAAAAGTTTGCAGCTTTCACTAGATTCTGCTAGACATTCAACTTGATAAGGGAAGAGTTGAAGTCATGGACCCATCAAAGAAAAAGTTGGAAGTGTTCTGTAGCATGCAGGACATGCTTCAGAAGTAATTTTCTCGCTATATCGGTCTCTTTTGTTGATTTCCTAAGATATTAGGTAATGAATAACACATTCATTCATTTCCTTTGCCAGGCAGGATTTGGATCCGGTTCAAGCGTGAGGTTACATGTTCCTTTATTCAGAAGTTGACGTTTAAGGAGGTCTCGGTAAGTTGCACGTGATATGTCCGCGCATCTCTTTACTTCTAATTTCAATACAATAATGATGCTAGATTATTATTTTGATTGATTTATATTCTCGTAAAGTGCGCGAGGCAGCCCAGGGGTCGAATTTATGTGGATTCTACGTTTGCGAGTTCATTCGCACGTTTACCACCGAGCACAAAGATTATAGAGTCGACGTAAGCAATACATTCATACCATCATTTTATTACCGTCACTTTTTGTTATCATGATTGATATTCATATTGATCTCTTTTTCTTATATAGTTCGAGAGAATGCGGGATAACCTCCTACCACATCACCGTGTACTAGCAATTGTAGAGGAGTTGGTGGGTTATTTTCAAAGAGATGGTACACGATGGCAGAAAATTTAGTATTAATAGGCGCTAATTATGTCCATGTAATTGAATAGACGGGTTCTAGTCCCGGTAATTGTGATCTCCATGTAACTATGGAAATTGTATATATTTGTATGCTCAATATCTTAATACAAGTTAACTTATATATATGCACGAACGTGTATGATATGTGGTGGCATAGAAATATTTAAAAACTATTTTAAAATTAAAAATAAATAAATAAAACA
The DNA here is from genome assembly GCA_916181665.1 of Avena sativa. NCBI lineage: Eukaryota > Viridiplantae > Streptophyta > Magnoliopsida > Poales > Poaceae > Avena > Avena sativa. Next base: position 322,656,088 of record OV702281.1, on the reverse strand, counting down.
ATACAAAATAAATTCTCTGCCGTGACAGAGAAAGGGCGAAAAATGCTGTCGCGGCAGAGAAACACTAGTCCAAGATAATGCTCTGCCACGGACCCACTAGTTCCAGTCCTTATCACCAACCGATACTAGTGAGGGTACACCCCGAGCGCGCCATTGCAGCCACGTGGCCATCCACTAGTCCCAGCTAGTAACTAGGCCGGGACTAGTGGGTAGGCCTCTAGTCCCGCTTGGTTAGTCCCGGTGCCAAAACCGGGACTAGAGACCCTTACGGCCCGATACTAGAGGCCCTGCTTCCACTAGCACTAGTAGAAAACAGGACACTAGTCCTGGTTTGTAAGAGGCTTTAGTTCTGGATTGCAATCGGGGACTAACGTGTCGGGACTAAAGGTTAGGACTTTAGTCCCGGTTCTGTTACAAAACGGGACTAGAATGTCTCCACGTGGCCCCGTTGCGCGCGCTAGGATGGAGGATCTTTAGTCACAGTTCGTAACACGAACCGGGACTAACGTTCTTCTGCTGCGGCAGCGTTTTGCACCAAACTGCTGCCGCGGCAGGAGGTGGGATTTTAGGGTTTTATTTTTTTTGTGTTTGATTATTTTTTTATTTTGTGTTTTCATATACCTATTATTCTACGCTACTACATGATGTATACATTAATGCATATATAATATAATTTCTCTCACGATTACATAAAGACATATAAATATATACACAACCGAGACTAGACCTCGTCTAATTGATTTACACGAAAATTATTACAACGGATACTGTCTTTTTGTGTCTATCCATGATTATACGAAGGTCTATCCATGGTGTACTCTCCTTTTGTGTTCATGATGTGCCTGAGCAAAAATCCCGACAACTCCTCTTGAATTTCTAGTAGGCGTTCATGTGGTAGGAGCTTATCCCGCATCGCATCCAACTATATATAAAGAAGTAGATCATTATGAATGAAACTCAACAAAAACTATGGTATAGAATAAATTGCGAATATATCGTTTACGTTCTCGAAGAAAGTCTGTGCCCTGCTCTATACACCCAAGAATGAACTCGCATACGTAATATCCACATAAATTAGTCCCCTGTGGCTGCGTCGCAAACTTTTCAATCGAAAATATAATTCAATCAAACAATAATCAAGAATGATAATTGTATGAATGATAATTGTAATATCCATATAAATGAGTCCCCTAGCTCTCGTACTACTTACCGGGACCATACGAAAAGTGAGCTCCTCACGCCATTCACCCCGAACCTCCTCCATGAACCTTTTCCAAACCCTGTCCAGCAAAAAATAAATGAATGAGGTATTAATTAGTTTACATCTCAGAGAATGAACGAAAGAGACATATATAGTGCGATAATGATTGAAATTACTTTTGGAGGCAATCAATTATGTTGCGGTAGTCTTCCATCGGCTTCTTCAACGAGTCCGAGATTTCCACTTTTGCACGGTCAACGTCAATGTTTAGAAGAATCCAGTGGTAGCTGCGCACGTTTATATATACTTAACATCTAGTAAACAAAAAATGAATATATACAAGACAGTAAGACTCTTACGCATAGTTGTAAGGAAATAGTATTTGTGTCTTATAATGTTGCTCCATTAAAAACATTAGCAAGTTATCCTTCGTTTCCTCGAGGTTATTCATTAGCGTATGTCCATTAACTCTGTTTGGGTCAACGAACCCAATGTTGTAGACTGACTTTCTTCTATATTCTTGAATCCTCATTCTGCATATATAATAGCATACAGAAGGAGATATAGTTAGGATAACGACAGGAAATGAATTGAACAAGATGAGTTAGTGACTTAATTACTTATAGACAATAGCAGCTGAGGAGGGACTTGTTGAGGGCGTCTAGGTTGAATAACTAAAATAGTTCACAAAGTTCAATAGAGATCTCGTCTGGACGGAAGTACTCCTCTCCAACTTTACATACGAGAAATTGTCGCCCTTCCTTTGTGACTTTCAAGTACCAGATATGCAACAGTCGCATATGTGTTGGTAGATCATCGAATACCTCATCGCTGACCAGAGGCTCCCCATAGACAAATTTCCGTGCTATTGGTCCCTTGGCGACATTATCTCCACCGGCTAGAAGTTCTTCGAGGGGAACGTTACACTCCTTGGCTAATTTAATAGCTAATTCCATATCTATTCCACCTTGTGTGGGCTGGGGTAACACCTTGAGCGGGGCGATGGATTGTTTTGCCTGTTTGCCGAGCTGGGCAACTTCTTTTGATTTTCTCCCGCTTGCAGTACTACTTGATGACTTCTGTTTTAGTGTCTTCGTAAGACAACGTGTATAGTCATCTTTTCTATTTAACACATGTTGGGGTGGTTGCTCAAGGAATGACTTGAAGTGCTTCTTGACTTTTGGATCAACTTGCACCTGTGGCTCGGGTTGTTTTGGTGCAAAATGGGCCTTCACTTCGGCCCGGGAGATCACCGCGCTTTCCTCATTAGTCCGGTGATAAGCTAACTTGGGAGGAGACGGCGGTACTCTTGGGAGGGGATCTTGTTGTTTTCGGTGTCGGGTCTCCCTCCACGTAGCGGTGTTATTCTTTCGCTTTCTTCCCTTTGATTCAGTGGGCGGAGGCGATGGAGCCGGAGATGGAGATGAAGTCGCCCTGCGATCCCTCTCAGGAAGGGGTGGACTATTGTTTCTCGGTGGAGACGGTGGAGACGGTGGACTCGGAGGTGATGGTGGCCTCTGAGGTGATGGATTGCTTCTCGGAGGTGATGGATTGCTTCTCGAAGGAGAAGATTGCCTTGGCACCCAGCCTGGAAACACGATGTGCTGTTTTTTCCAAAGAATGATCCCACCCTCCACTTCTCCCAGTGTTTTCTCCCTTTCGCCTGTAGGGATGTCAAGCTCAAGTGATCGACATGTCGGTTCAACTTCATCCACACCGACATGAGCATAGCCAGCTGGAATCTGACTTCCATGGTAGGTTGCTTCCGGTCGACAAGGTAAAGCAAAGCTGAGTGCCACCTTCATAGAAATGTTCTTCACTATGACATGTAGCTCACAAGTTGTCCTTGCCTCGACTTCATCCACGGGGTAGCGAACCATCATTGCACCAGCCGTATCATCTATCACCGGTGCATTATTCTCCATCAGCATTAAATTATTAGCTTGTACCTCTGTGGAACCCACGCTGCTTCTCCGCTGAGATGGGCCCACCGGACTGTCTAATGCAGGATCTTGCTGTCGGGCCAGTACTCTAAGTACATTAATCTGCTCCTGCTGCAGCTTGAACATGGCTTGAAATTCCTCGTTCCTTTTTTCAACCGCCTCCAACTGCGCTGCCTCCTCCGCCTTCTACTAGTTTGTTTTTCTGGATCGGCTTCTATAAGTGTCGATGTCATCGGGAAACCCTGTCTTCCATGGAACAGATGGTCCAAAGCCTCGTGTTCGTCTGACTTTTTCAGGATTCCCGAGGGCATATGTCAGCTCATTGTTCTCTCTGTCGGGAATGAACTTTCCATCTTTTCTCAGTTGTATCACTTTAACAAGTTCATCTTTGGGTTTAGTAATGGCCTTCTTTGTAACAATAATCTCCCCTGTTTCAGTGTCATACGACCCCCCGTGCCCAAGGAGCCAATTTTTTGACCTCACGGGCCACTGATTTGTAGCTGGCATTACCCCTTTTTGACGCATTTCTTTCTTGGTTTTTTCCCACTTCGGCGCGGCCGTCTTGTAGCCACCTGTCCCCATAGTATGGTGATATTTCTTTTTGGCGGCATTTAACTTATTCTTTTCTGACTTGGCCATAGCTGCTTCTGATTCCTTGTATTTCACAAATGGGGCCCAGTTATCCTGCTGCTTCTCCAGCGGGCCAGTGAATGACGAAGTCAGCCCCTTCTTGGCAAAGTTATTGTACAATATTTTCTTCCAGTCCTTGAACTGTTCGCCCATCTTCTTAAGGTCCCACTTTCTGACTTTCAACCTCAATGCCTCATTGAGTTCACGAGTGTCCAACTCAGGCAGAGAGAAGTGTGCCATGAGTGAATTCCAAACACCCTCTTTGGCTCTGTCATCGATAAAAGTTTCTCCCACTCGATCACTTTTCTTTCCTGGCTTATTCCACTTCTGAGTGGTGATCGGGATGGTGTACCTGACTATCGCTCCGCATTGGTATACAAATACACTTGCGGCCTCTTTCGGCTCCAAAGGTTCGCTGAACTCAGACAGTAGATCAATAGTGAAAGGCGCACCATCGGCCAACTTTTTGGTTGGGCCTCGTTTCCTTGCAGAAGATTCGCCTAATGTGGAGGTCTAAGAGAAGAAACAGTCGTTAGTACATATATATATATATGTGTATATATGAATCAACTAATGCATCTACTAGCTCGTGATCAGCAGAGGCTTTATATACCTCGCCAGTCTTTGCTATGGTGTCTCCAACGCCAGTTCCACCATTGTCTCCACCAAATAATTCATCATAGTTGTCTCTTCCATCGGCTTCATCCAAGTTGAGGTTTTGGGAGCCATCATCATATCCATCGTCGTCTACTCCATCGTAATGTTAACCTCCTGTACCCTCATCTATCATGTTGTACATGATGTGCTCTTCGTTGTCTCTATCGTCCATAACTTAACTAATACAGAAGAAAGATAAAACCATTTTGCTTAATGCGATAAAATAAAGGAAGATAAAGTAATCCATCTTAAACAATGCGATAAAGAAAGATAAAGTACCAATTAAACAACAATACATCTCGAATAATCCAGCTAGTACAACAATAAAGTACCAATTAAACAACAATACATTTCTAATACAAAATGGTACCCTATTACACATCTAGCTCAGCGAAGACGTCGAGCCCCGGCTACTGTGACGTGGGAGGTGTGCACCCAAAGAGTAGGAACCATCACCGGAGAATATCTCGGGTAAGGTGCCTGAAGAAGCTATCAGGTATTGGCGACCCGGACTTCTAAAATGTACATGTAGCGTCGGACATGCTCATCCTCCTCCGTGACACGACGTTGTACCACCTCGTCGGGGGTCGGCTCCCTCTGCACCGCACCTGGACCACTCGGCCGCCACCACAGAAGATCCTGGTCGACGACGACACCCGGATTCCTCACCAGACGACATCCCCCGACTGGTAGCACCTCCCAGTGCCAGCCCGGCAGAGACCAGCCTCGTGGATGCCCGGCGACACTGTCTAGTAGCGCCTCGTTGTTCACGCCGAGTGAACGAGGATGAGGAATTGACATAATTTCCTTAACACTAAAATTAAACCTATATACTTTAACCATGATGAAAATAAATAGTATGAACTAAAATAAACTATATTAAACACTAACTAAATTACACTATCAAAATAAAATATACTAAACACTAACTAAAATATCTAAGAAAAAATTACACTAAACTTACTAACTAATTAACCCTAAAATAACCCTAACTCATTAACCCTAAAATAACCCTAAAATACACTAACAAAATTATATACACTAACTAATTAACACTAACAAAATAACTAACAAAATTAACACTAACAAAATTAACACTACTAATTAACTAGAGCTTACCGCGGGGAGGGGCGGCTCCGGTGGTGGAGGACGGTGCGGGCGGCGCGGTGGGATCTGGTGAGGGACGGTGCGGGCGGTCGGCGGCGTGCCGGGGAGGGGCGGCACCAGAGTGGGACGGCACGAGGCGCGGGCGACACGGGCAGAACGGGATCGAGCGGCGCGGGGGAGGGGCGGTGCGAGGAGGGGCGCAGGCGCGGCGCGGTGGTTGACGGCGCGGTGGCTTTGCGCGAGGAGGAAGACGGCGGCGTGGGGTCGATCTGTGTGCTCCGGTTTGGTGCACGAACCGGGGCGGACGGGGTGGGTATTTATACCCACCCACCCTTTAGCCAATACAAACCGGGACGAAAGGGGGACCTTTAGTCCCGTTTTATACTACAAACCGGGGCTAAAGGGTTTTCGGCGCGCCGCGTTTCGCGTGCAGCCCCGCACCCCTACAAACCAGGGCTAAAGGTCCTTTTTCAAAACCTTTTTAAAAATAAAAAAAGGATTATGGGTTTAGGGTTTAGGAAAATTAATTATTATATATCAAAATTTGCAGAAATAAAATTTATATCTACTCTGTTATATAGACGTAAATAAAATAATTGTTCCCAAGATTTAAATTGCTCGGACCTTTTTTGAATTTTTTATGCCCATTTTGAATTTTTTGCCGTTTCGAACTTAGGTCAAAACGGCGTGCGTGAAGATAGGGGATGAGAATGTTAGAACTTGCATTGGATCTCTGAAGAAACAACATACTGTGAGTCTAAAAATGATTTTTTTTTTAAATCACGGGTGTTAGATCATGTACCTGTAGTTCAAACCGGACCCACTTCCTATCGCTTTGGCAGACATTTGTCTTTTTCACCCGGGAAGGACAGGAAGGTTTGAGATCCCCCGGTTGGGATATAGTTCATGTAAGGTGGTCTAGTATTTTAGAAAAATGGGATGGTAGCATTCTGCAACTGCATTTTGGTGGCTGCTTCAAAAAACGACCCGTCTTTTTGCGCTCGGAAAATGGAAAATTGCTTTTCCGAGGGACAAAAAGGAAAACTTCCTCCTGCAACATTGTTCGCCATCCCAATATAGACATGCATGCACAATATGGACACCGTATCACAAACTATGTCGTGATTCAACACACAAACATGCCCTTTTCCCGCCATATCCAAACCGCTTTCCGCCATGTTTTCCCGCCCTTTCCCTCTGAATGACGCTTTTAGTCCCGGTTGTAGCCACAAACCGGGACTAAATATATTTCCCACCATATCCCACCGCTTCCCGCCATGTTTTCCCGCCATTTCCCACCGTTTCTCGCCATGTTTTCCCGCCCTTTCCATCTATATATAGGCCAACCACTCCATGGCTATCCATACATCCACACCTTCCTCTCTTACAACAATGAACAGTGCCTACTGGGCCATTCTGACCCTCAAGCAGACCGAGACGCTGTTCGCCTCCAACTACCCTTGTCCGCAGGGCTACTGGCCGCCCGCCGGCTGGATGCTAAGCACTGGAGGGGTTCCTGTCCCTCCTGTGCCTCAAGGCTCCGCCCGATAGGCGGCCATCACGAACCACTTCTACCACGAGCTCACGCCAGAACAGCGGATGGATCCCCAGTGGGATCCCAACAACTACGACACTTGGAATGCCTTCTTCACTAAGTGGCAGGAAAGGGAGCTCGCTAGGTACGAGGGTGATGGCCCGCCCCCGGTGAACCACATTGAAGCCGGCAAGCGTCTATGGTGGGCAAACCGTACTATCATCGGCGTGATGCGCTACATCGCCGGGGAGACCATCCTCGCATGCGGTGCCCACAAGTCCACCCGCCACGGAGCCACAAGAAGGCCCCTCCCCTGCCCGGCGGTAGCGGCATCGTCTTCCAGGAGACTCCTCCCCCGGCCGTCGTGAATCCGAGGCCGGAGTGGCAGGTGCCCCCGGTATATGCCATGGCTGGGCTGAGGATCTCCGGAGTGGTAGATGACAATGACGATGATGATGACGATGACGAATAATACCCTGAAGCTGCGTACTATAGGACTAGGCATGATTATAACTAAAGGGGGTGGCTTTAGTCCTCAGTGTTAGCTAGTCCCGGTTTGTCCCAGTTTGTCCTGGTTTTTAATATTAATAAATGTCTAAGTGTTACCTAGTCTAGTGTTTTGGTACCTGCCTACAACAATCTCAGAAATTCCTCTTTGTCCCGGTTTGTCCCGGTTTTTAATATTAATAAATGACAATGACGATGAAAAATAGGATTAATTCACAAAAGGTTTAATACATTACATCACCAACATCCACATCTAGTGTTTTGGTTCTCTTATTGTCCGTAACCATGGAGCATCTTCTTTATTTAGCAGTATGCTTGGGTCATTTTTCACTTTGAATGGCGGAATTTCATGAAATTAATCTTCTAACATGTCTGTCCTGTCCTCAACTCTCACCATGTTTCTTTTTCCTGAAAGAACTATGTGGCGCTTTGGCTCATCGTATGATATTATATTCTTTTGTTTATATTTCCTTTTTCTCGGTCTAGTATACATGTCCTTCACATAGAAAACTTGAGCCACATCATTGGCAAGGACGAATGGTTCGTCCCCGTATGCAAGATTATTGAGATCCACTGTTGTCATTCCGTACAGCTGGTCTACCATTACCCCATCTCCTGTCATCTTGACCCATTTGCATTGAAACAATGGGACCTTGAAAATAGGACCATAGTCAAATTCCCATATGTCCTCTATGTAACCATAATATGTGTCCTTTTTCCCATTCTCGTCTGTTGTATCAAATCGGACACCACTGTTTTGGTTGGTGCTCTTTTTATCTTGGGCGTGAGATGGAGACCTGGCCAACAAGTACAACTGATATCCAACAGTGGTGTCATTCATGAGATGTGTCTGCAACCAACCACCGAAAGTCTTCATGTGTTCATCTCTAATCAACCTGTCAGACTGCCCCGGGTAGTTCGAGCGTACAATATTCTTGTGTACCTCGATATACGGAGCCACCAATGTGGAACTTTGCAGAATTGTATAGTGTGCTTTTTTGAAAGAATGTCCGTCCATACATACCTTTGCTTTCTTTTCTAGTGTGCCTCTTCCACTAAGTATCCCCTCATGACGTGATTCAGGTACACCGATTGGCTTAAGGTCAAGAATAAATTCAACACAAAACTCAATAAACTCCTCTGTTCCATAGCCCTTGCAGATTCTTCCTTCTGGCCTCGCACGGTTATGGACATATTTCTTTAAGACTCCCATGAATCTCTCAAAGGGGAACATATTGTGTAGAAATATAGGACCGAGAATGGTAATCTCTTCGACTAGGTGAACAAGAAGGTGTGTCATTATGTTGAAGAAGGATGGTGGGAACACCAACTCAAAGCTGACAAGACAATGGACCACATCTTTCTATAACCCTAGTATACTTTCTGGATCGATTACCTTCTGAGAAATTGCATTGAGGAACAAATATAGCTTCAGAATGGGTACTCTAACATTTTCCGGCAGAAGCCCCCTCAAAGCAACCGGAAGCAACTGCGTCATAAGAACGTGGCAGTCATGAGACTTCAGGTTCTGGAATTTTTTTCTCTGCCATATTTATTATTCCCTTTATATTGGACGAGAAGACAGAAGGGACCTTGATACTACTCAGGCATTCAAAAAATATTTCCTTCTCTTCCTTGGTAAGAGCGTAGCTGGCAGTACCTTGAAACAACTATGGATGCCTGCCTTCTCGGTCTTTCATACGTCGTTGGTCCTGCCGTGCTTCTGGTGTATCTTTATTCTTTCCATACACGCCCAAGTAGCCTAGCAGTATCACGCAAACATTTTTTGTCAGGTGCATCACGTCGATTGCAGAGCGGACCTCTAAGACTTTCCAATAGGGTAGCTCCCAAAATATAGATTTGTTCTTCCACATGGGTGCGTGTCCGCCAGCGTCCTTCGGAACGGACTGTCCGCCAAGACCCTTTCCAAAGATTACTTTTAAATCCATCACCATATCAAATACAGCATCACCAGTACGATGGACAGGCTTACTCCGGTGATCCGCTTCACCATTGAAATGCTTGCCTTTCCTTCTTAGGGAATGCGTGGGCGGAAGAAAACGATGATTCCCTAGGTACACATTATTCTTGCACTTATCCAACTAAATACTTTTCAGTGTCATCTAAACAGTGTGTGCATGCATTGTATCCCTTGTTTGTCTGTCCTGAAATGTTACTAAGAGCAGGCCAATTATTGATGGTTACGAACAACAATGCTCGTAGGTTAAATTCCTCACGCTTGTGCTCATCCCACACACGTACACCTTGTCCGTGCCACAACTATAAAAGTTCTTCAACTAATGGCCTTAGGTACACATCAATGTCGTTTCCGGGTTGTTTCGGGCCTTGTATGAGCACTGGCATCATAATGAACTTCCGCTTCATGCACAACCAAGGAGGAAGGTTATAAATACACAGTCATAGGACATGTGCTATTACTGCAGCTCTGCTCCCCAAAGGGATTCATGCCATCCGTACTTAGACCAAACCAAAAGTTTCTCGCGTCACCTACAAAGTCCGGGTACTTTCTCTCAATTTTTCTCCACTGCGACCCATCAGCGGGGTGTCTCAACATCTTGTCTTTCTTACGGTCTTCTTTGTGCCATCGCAACAATTTGGCATGCTCTTCGCTTCTGAACAAACGTTTCAGCCGTGGTATTATAGGAGCATACCACATAACTTTGGCGGGAACCCTCTTCCTCGGGCGCTCCCCCTCAACATCACCAGGGTCATCTCGTCGGATCTTATACCGCAATGCAATGCATACCGGGCATGCATCCAAATTCTCGTACTGCTCACCGCGGTAGAGGATGCAATCATTAATGCATGCATGTATCTTCTGTACCTCTAATCCTAGATGGCAAACAACCTTCTTTGCTTCGTAAGTACTGGCGGGAAGTTCGTTATCGTTTGGAAGCAGCTTCTTCATTATTTTTAACAACTTTTCAAATCCCTTATCAGGCACACCGACCTTTGCCTTCCATTGTAGCAATTCCAGTGTGCTGCCTAGCTTTTTGTGGCCATCTTCGCAATTCGGGTACAACAATTTGTTGTGATCCTCTAACACCTGCTCAAATTTTAACCTCTCCCTTTCGCTATCACATTATCCCTTTGCATCAGCAATGGCCCGACCAAGATCATCATCTGGCTCATATCATGCACGTTCTTCTGCTTCTTCTTCATCGTTGTCTTCCATTGTAGTACCACCGTATTCAGGGGACATAGGATAGCTGTCATCATTCTCTTCATCTTCGTTGTCTTCCATCATAACCCCTCTTTCTTCGTGCTTGGTCCAACAATTATAGCAAGACATGAAACCGGACCGAAACAAATGGTCATGAAGGACTCTTGAAGAACAGTATTCCTTCTGATTCTGACACTCACCACATGGACAACATATAAAACCATTTCGCTTGTTTGCCTCTGCCACAACGAGAAAAGAACGCACACCTTTAATGAACTCGTTAGAGATTCGATTAGCGTACATCTATTGCCGTCTCATCTACATTTTATAAGTTCATCAAACAAAAATCACAATGCTAAGAGTAGTACTAGTCTAAAAATAAAAGAACACATCATATACATCAAACAACTATGCACTTATTTAAAAAATTTCTACTACATCTTTAGTCCCGGTTGGACACACCAACCGGGACTAAAGAGGTTGCGGCAGGCTGGGGCCGACCTGAGCCCATTTAGTCCCGAATGGTGTCTCCAACCAGGACTAAAGGACACTCCAATCGGGACTAAAAGTGGGTGACGACACTATATGTCGTGAGTGGAGACACTATGCCAGTGAGTGGCGACACTATTTCAGTGGGTGGCGACACTAGGACAGTGGTGAGTGTCGACACTATGTTGTGTTGCTTCATCTATAAATAGGCTTACTTGTGAACTATCAACTGAAAGGAATATTGTGTGCGAAACCAGGGACACTACTACGGCGGAGCTTCTCGAAGATGTCTTAGGACCTCGTCCTCAGACATCTTCGAGGAGCTCTCCGTAGAGGCACTCTCTAATATGTGAAATTATTTAGCTCCACCAGCATACTGATTTAGCTAGAAAAGATATGAACTGAAAGATGGTGTGCGAGAGTAGGGACACCACTATGGCAGAGCTTCTCGAAGATGTCTTAGGATGCCTTGTCCTCAGACATCTTCGAGGATCTCGCCATAGAGGCACTCCCTAATTTAGTTTGGTAGCTCCTTGGCGTGTTCATGTTTTTGTTCTTTCTTGCTTAACTGGCCGATGATTAACTAAAATGCTAGGGCTCCACTATATATATGTGTGCCTTCATAGTTTTGGTACTTATTTTTGTTCCAATGGATTTTGTGACGACAGGTAGAAGAAAGAAGAATATTTTGTTGCTCGACGGTGACATGATGCACTGTGAACCGTCTGGATTTAAAGACAACGTGTCAAACCAAGATATGTATATAGGATAAACTCATGTATCTATGTGCTTCAATGAATCAAATAAATTTAGAGAACTATATGTGCCAAATTAACCAGATATATCCATTTCTAGAGCATGAAATGAGCTAAAACAAGCAATGGAAGATGAAATGATGAAGTTGCTAACCTCTTAGGACCCTTGATAGATGTGGAGCCAAAAAATCTTCACAAATCTTGAGAAAAATTGGGAAGAAATCGAGCTTGAGGAAAGAAATTTGAGAGAGATGCTTGTGTGAGCTTGAAATGGCTCGGGCTGGGAAGGGGAAGAAAATATAGTCGGGACTTTAGTCCCGATTTGAGAAACAAACCAGAGCTAAAGGTCCACGCATCTGCTATTTTCTAGCGCCAGACCCTTTAGCCCCGGTTTATTAAACGAACCGGGACTAAAGTTTTCCATACAAACCGAGGCTAATGTCTTCTGGGCCCTGCGGCCGTTTCTAGCCGTTGGGACCAGAGCATTAGTCCCTGTGGCCGTTTTATAGCCGTTTGTACCAGAACCGGAACTAATGTTCTGGACAAAGGTCCGTTTTCTAGTGGTGTCCCCAACCTCACGCCGCCGCCACAGGCCCTGTGCACAAGATGCTGTCCCGTAGGGTGATACCTTCGTATTTCCCAGCGTGGGGCCGGCCGGCGATCTACTTTGAGCGCCCGTACACGTAGCAAGCTCGGCGCACTGAATGATATTATTGGTGGGTAAGTCCAAAATTTATAGTTTCATGATTCCTCGATCCCATCCTAAAGCCCTTCAATCAGCATCAGCATCAGCAGTTGGATGAATAAACGTTAGTCATCGATAGCAGGTCAGCAGATCATATATATGTTAATGTATCCAAGCCAACGATCACCGCCGCGACAACGTCAGGTAAGTATAATTCACTATGTACGTAAAGGCTATCCGTTGCACGTGTTCTAGCTGATCAATATAGGAACCGATGCATAAGTAACAACAATATACAACTACCATTACAGGAAAGATCTGCTACGCCGACGGCCGGCTGTCCTCGACACAGCGCCAAATTGCCGTCGGCACAGGCTGTGCCGACGGTGGCCGTCGGCGTAGCCCCCTCGGCATACGTCCTTGTCGGCACAGCTCCGTGGTCGTCGGCATAGCATTTTCCAGTGGGTTCCGCGTGTCAGTCAACGGCCGTCTTCGATAACGGTCCAGCCTAAAGCTACGCCGTCGGTCAGACTATCGGCACAGGAATGAAGCTACGCCGACGGCCAGGCCGTCGGCATAGTCTAAAATATTTTTAAATTTTTTTAAAATTTTATTTAATTTTTTTAATCTTTGAATTGTTTGACTCCTTAATTCTCGCTTTAATCATTTTAACACTATTTACAGTTAATAATTGATTAAATTGCCATCTTAGTTAAAGTTTCCGTTCGGTCACCCATCCTAGCACTACTCCAGCTCTAGCACGTTTAACTTCCTCGTTCCTTCAGAATCTCTTCCCACAAAGCAATTTACACATTATTGTCAATACTATGATATTATTCCTATTAACTATTATATCATCATGTCACATGGTTGTATTTTTTGAAATTACAAGCAATTATTTAAGTAACAACAATGAATAAGTACAAATATTATTGAATTCAAATAAAAATATAATGATTTTTTTTGTATTTTTTATTTAATATGGAATAATTAATATCTTTAAATCTATAAATAGGAATTCGGCAAATAATATGTCTAAATTGATTAGAAAAATGAGAGAAATCCAAATATGATATCAATATCAACTTATCATAACTATGTCGTGATTCTTATCATAATTTTATTTGCCCGTTTAAAACGGCACACATAAAGATTCTTAGATCGGGGCTGAGACTCGCTAAACTTGAAGTGGATCTATGATGAAACAACATATTTTGAACCTAAAAATAATTTTTGTAAAAAATCATGAGCATCCGATCATGAACCTGTAGTTCATATCTGACCCACTTCCTACCGATTCGGCGGGAATTTGTCTTTTTCATCAGGGATAGACGGAAATGTTTGAGATCCCGTGTTATGACATTATCCATGTAAGGTGGTCTAGTATTTTTGAAAAATGTGACGATAGTATTTTGAATTAGCCATTTGGTGGTTGTTTCACAAAATCGTCCATTTTTTGCACTCGGAAAATGGAAAAGCTTTTTGGTGCGATGAAAAGGAAAACTTTCTCCTAAAACATTGTTCGCCATCCCATGATGCACACTTATGCATAATATGGACACATTATCACAAACTATGCCTTCATTCTAGTCATAACATTGGTCTTTTGAACCGAAAGCCAAGAAACCTCGAACGAGATAGGTCATTTTGTGAAGGTTTTTTGAGACATAATCAATATACCAAGTTTGATATTTTTACTTCTAACTATATCACATAATATGACACCACGCGAAGGTTTCACGTTGTTTAGATCGTTTTTGAATTTATGATGCCCGTTTTAAACTATCGTTAAACTTTGTCGAAGGACGGGCATGAAGATTCTTAGCTCAGGGCTCAGGCTCGCTAAATTTGAAGTGGATCTATGATGAAACAACATATTTTGAACCTAAAAATGATTTTTTTAAAAAACCATGAGCATCCGATCATGTACCTGTAGTTCATATCTGACCCACTTTCTACCGATTCGGCAGGAATTTGTCTTTTTCACCAGCGATAGAGGGAAATGTTTGAGATCCCCCTGTTATGACATTATCCATGTAAGGTGGTCTAGTATTTTTGAAAAATGTTACAGTAGTATTTTGAATTAGGCATTTGGTGGTTGCTTCACAAAACCGTCCATTTTTTGCACTCGGAAAATGAAAAACGGCTTTTTGGTGCGACGGAAAGGAAAACTTCCTCCTGAAACATTGTTCGCTATACCATGATGCACACTTATGCACAATATGGACACATTATCACAAACTATGCCTTCATTCTAGCCATAATGTTGGTCATTTGACCCGAAAGCCAAGAAACCTTGAACGAGATAGGTTATTTTGTGAAGGTTTTTTTGAGACATAATCAATATACCAAGTTTGATATTTTTCCTTCTAACTATGTCACATAATATGACACCATACGAAGGTTTCACATTGTTTAGATCGTTTTTGAATTTATGATGCCCGTTTTAAACTATCGTTAAACTTTGTTGAAGGGCGGGCATGAAGATTCTTAGCTCGGGGCTGAGGCTGAGGCTCGCGAAACTTGAAGTGGATCTATGATGAAACAACATATTTTGAACCTAAAAATGATTTTTTTTAAAAACCATGAGCATCCGATCATGTACCTGTAGTTCATATCTGACCCACTTTCTACCGATTCGGCAGGAATTTGTCTTTTTCACCAGCGATAGAGGGAAATGTTTGAGATCCCCCTATTATAACATTATCCATGTAAGGTGGTCTAATATTTTTGGAAAATGTGACAGTAGTATTTTGAATTAGCCATTTGGTGGTTGCTTCACAAAACCGTCCGTTTTTTGCACTCGGAAAATGGAAAACGGCTTTTTGGTGCAACGGAAAGGAAAACTTCCTCCTGAAACATTGTCCGCCATCCCATTATGCACACTTATGTACAATATGGACACATTATCACAAAATATGCCTTCATTCTAGCCATAACATTGGTCATTTGACCCTAAAGGCAAAAAACCTTGAACGAGATAGGTCATTTTGTGAAGATTTTTGAGACATAATCATTATACCAAGTTTGATATTTTTCCTTCTAACTATGTCACATAATATGACAACACACGAAGGCTTCGCGTTGTTTGGATCGTTTTTGAATTTATAATGCCCGTTTTAAACTATATATAATGTTTTATGTTTCACTTAATATTTTTATAAATGTGTAATATTTGAGTGTAGATATATAGATCATATTTTTCTGCAAATTTTGATATATTATTTGTATTTTTCTGAATTAGAATGATTTAGTTATGATTTTTCAAAAAATAATGAGATAAAAGGAAAAAAAATCTAGAGGCCTACGCCGACAGCCTAGCCGTCGGCACATACCAAACAAAATTTTTCAAAAAGCTTCCTAACGCCGTTTCCATCGCCGTGTCTAAACTGGGGCTACGCCGAGGGCTGTACCTACACTGATGGCCATCGTCGGCACAGTCCCCTCTACTACGCCGACGGCCATGCTACGCCGCGGCTACCCTCGGCACTGTCACCTACGCCGACGACCAGGCTGGTCAGCTGGCCAGGGAAGGTAGCTACGCCGACAGCCCCGACAATTGGCCGTCGGCGTAGCCGGCCGGCCATCGGCGTCTTAGTTTTTTCCTGTAGTGTACTTCATATTTGATTGCCTTAACTATTTCTCTATTATTAAAACATATGATTCCAGATAGATCTTTTTCATAAAAATTTATCTCCAGATTTGCATTTTCTTTTAATACTCTTATTTTTCCAAGGTACTGCGTAGGGATAAAATCAGTAACATAAGACAAGGTGTGTATGCACGTACAAAAAAATGGCCACATATCTCTATTTGAGTACATAAGCTATTTCTTATATAGTAAATCATATGATCACCGGATTGATCTCTCATACAAAATGATTTCCAGATTTTATTCGGTATTGATACGGGACCGATCAATGACATAAGATTTGGTGTATATGCTACATGCAATGTCCTTTCCACCTCTCGTATGTTGTTTGAAATTTGTTTTATCCACAGTCTATCTCCATGACATCTTATATCTTCTTAATTAATTGTCTAATCATTATCGCATCCAAAATAATTTTATTCAATTTTCACCAACATTTTTTCCTGCCTTCTTTCTGGTCTCTCATGACCCAATCATCGTCATATAGGGGCCATCCTTACTGGACTAGAGCGTGACAAAGCCAATAAGTTGCATGCATGTCTTGGAGAATTTTGGCTGCCAGTAGCTCAGCACAATTGAGGTTTGTCTACTTCCTACTAATCTTGCTTAATACTCTCTCCGTTCAGAAATATAAGACATTTTAGCTTTGTGAAATGAATGTATCTAGACCTCTTTTAGTGTATAGGTTCACTCCGAACCTCGATAAACCTATACACTAAAAGATGTCTAGATATATTCGATTCACAAAGCTAAAACGTCTTATATTTCTGAACGGAGGGAGTAATATTTTGTCCTCGGGTGTGCGTAGTGTTCAATATCTTTGTTATAAGCCTGAGTTTGGATAGAATGGAAGAATTTGTTTCGATTTAATGGTTTCAGTATGATCTAGCGACTATCGGTTGAAAATATGCATAATGAGGCCTCAACGAGAGATGGTAGACGGCAGCGGAATAAAAAATGATTGTCAAGTTCATCAAATGTGTCACTTGCTCGCTCCTGCAGTATATACCTGTACGATGGTTGTCTAGAATTTGGAAGATTTGTTTAAAGCTGATGTTGCTCATCGGTACTCAGTCTGTGCTACAAGAATGATGATGTGATAAGAAGGCTCAATTAATCTTGGACATATTTGCCTCGAGGTTCTTTCAGTGCAGGATATGAAATTGAACTCAAAAGCAGCAGGTCAGGTTAAATCTAAGACTTTTAAACCAAATTGCTACAATTAGGATTGACTTCATATAAAGAGTTTGGTGCTGCAAGTAACTTTGTGCTATTGAATCAATGCAATGTTCTAATCGTGTCCTGAATTAGCTCACCGGAGCCCATACATGCATTGTCATTCTTACACGTAGGTAGAATTTCAGCCTAGCCTCTTTGTGCAGCTGTGTTGCCGAAACCATGGTCCTCGCCGATGCGCACATTGACTAGAAGGGCTTGCAACGTCTACATGTTTCAACGGGGATGTCTCAGGTCTCAAGGAAGTAGAAGACAACAACATGTTCCAGATCAGCATTGAGCGCAGAAAGTAGCAGGAGACAAATATACGCCTTGAGCGGAGCTATAAATTCAGGCTCTTGAAACGCCAATACTCAGAAGATAGCGCCATTCGACTTGAGTCCCATGCAATCATGGGCTCTTCCAAAATTGAAGCAGTAAAGAAACTGAGTACATCTATACAAGCATCTCAGCAATTCCATGGACAAGGAAAAACAAAAGATACAAGGAGATATTAAATCAGAATCAAAGATAATCGATGTTCGGTTCATCCACAACAATAGCAGGACCAGATCAATCCTTCCCGTGCAATATCAGATCCTCAAGCATATCCCAGATCTCCAGAGATCTTCCAGCAACAACTAGGCTCAATGATCTTAGAGGGAAGGTATATGCATGGCTTTTTTCTCTTTTGACCTGAGAAACAATCAATGAAAATGTAGATGTTGCACATCGAGTATACAAACAACCTATAGCAAATAGTAATTCTGGGGGTTTGGAGTATTCAATCTATTTTATCTGTCATGCAATTGCCAAAAAAAGAAGGTAACTATGTGCGGAAAGATCATCCAAACCTCACAACCACTACCTCCTTCCCAAATTAACTGACGCAGATTTTCTTAGACTCAAATGTATCTACACTCTAAAACACGTTCATATTTATTCATATCTAGATAAATCTGTGACAGTTAATATGGAATGGAGGGGGTAGTATTATGTCCCATGACACTACCGTGGTAAAACCAACCTCTTCCATAATTGTGGAGCATTATGAGCAGGTAAGAAGTATCTGAGGACAAAGATATATTGGGAGATGAAATGGTATTACGGTTCTGTATTTTCTAAAAAAATAGTGGTTCTGTATTACCAGTATCTCCTTCATTTGATATCATGCAGGAAGAATTCGACCAAAATTACATGCCACTCTGGATCAATCAAAATCCTAAGGGCCTGGACTATGAAGTTCGCAAACTCTCACATTTCGGAGTAAGGAATTGACTTGTAGTGGTTGCTACATTTCTCCACTCCATGATGACCTTAAATGTAATTATTTTTAGTATTCTATAACTTGATTAGATATCCTAATCCAATTCTTTTTTTATTTTATCATCAAACTTTATTACTATGTTAAATACAGTCTAGAGAGTCTCACTAAAACAAGTCTTAAGTTTCTATATGACCGTGTTTGTGGTTAGGAGACTATATTTCTATTCTTGTCATAGTATAGTTGATACTGGTACTCCTTCCAAGATTGGATTTGAACTCAATTCGTCCATACCCATTGGAATTTCTTATTCTCAATACTTGTCCAATTGGGTGTTCTCTATTACTTCTTAAGGGTTAGTTAAGAGTTGTTTCTTCTAGAATTACTCGGTTAGGATTAACCTTTATCACCATCAAGCTTTTACTTTATTAAGTTTTTAGATAATCTTTCATTATTACCTATAGTACCTCTTCAACTTTCATTCATAATGTCTACTCTCCCCCTTAGGGTTTGCTAATAGTCTTTAAATTGTATATATAGAATTCGTTGGCTTTATAAATATAATGTTGGTTTATGTTCATTTTATACTTTACCAAATTAGGGTCTGATGAAATATTGTACGGTGTATCCACATAGTGGTGGATCTCCGAAGCAGATTTTTCAGCATTACCTGATGCACTTAATATTGGACATTTTCGCTGGGATAAGTCTGACTTTGCGAAGCATCTTGAAACATGATTGCCTTAAATGTTTATACTTCCTTAGGTCTTATTTAGCTTAGGCCAAATTTTATGCTCTTTATGCAACCATTTAGATGATCTGGTTAACTATGTCAACCAACACCGGCTGCGAACAAGATACCAATTGTGGATCGGAATACCGACTATGGATTAAATACCAACGGCGGATTATTCTAGATGGTAGGTATTACCTTACAGTTTCCGATCTACTACTGGCATTCTCTTTTGATTGTCAGAGCTTAAATACCATTCACTACTAGGAAAATGCTTATAGATAAAATTACTACTAGTGGCGCACATCTAAAACGATGCGCCACTTATATATACTAGTGATACACCTCTTAATGGTGCCCCAGTAATATTCAGATACTAGTGACACACACGTTATTCGGTGCCTCACTTATATGTGTTGTACGACCTGTATCGGGATCCCTACTCTTATAAATGGCGCACCACATAAGAATGTCTCACTGGTATGTCCAACACATATATAGTTGATATAGTTGATACTGGTACATGTAAGGGTGCCTCACTGGTACCGCCTCACTAGTACCGTCATCACTCGAGGAGCAGTCGGCGTCCCCGCCGCTCGAAGCCGCCCCTGCCGCCGCGAGCACCTCCGTGGTGAGCTCCGCTCCACCTCCCCCTACCCCTTCCCGCTCTTCCCCTCTCCCCAATCTCACATTGCCGTCTTCTGCCAGTCCGCAGTACCGTCCATGGAGGAGAGGCACCCCCAGCACAACTGCCACTGCTGCCGTGCGTGAAGGAGAAGGAGGAGGCGCAGCCGCAGGGGAGGAGCTGCTGCACGCCGTCCGTGGAGGAGAGCCACCCCCACCCCAAGTGCCGCCGCCGCCGTGCGTGAAGGAGGAGGCATATAGCAGCAGGGGAGGAGCCGCTGCACACCATCTTTGGCGTCCACCTCGTCCAAGACCACCTCGTCCGCGACCACCTTGGAGGCGAGCCTCTCCCTCTCCCATATCCCCTCTTCCCAGATTAAGACATGGCTGGAAGAAATTGCTGATTAAGACATTGTTGCTTATTGTGAAAATTTTGTGGTTTCGTTTACTCAACCATTTGCGTGTTCCATGATACTGAATCTAGTATTACTTGGATATTTTCTGTCAAATATTAAAAGGTTATGACATGACTTTATTCATATTTGGGCAGCTCATAAAAAAGCGTTTGAAGGAGTTCAGGATTTTCCTTTCATCCAGGCTAAAGAGTTTTAGAATTAGAAGTAGATTTCAGGCTGGACCATTTGAAGTGGAACCTCGTTCAATTGGGATCATTTTTGTATTTCTTACTATTTTTCTGTTTTGATAAACAGGAACAGGTATTTGTGGGAATGTCACTGAGGACATACCTTGAGGCTGCTTTCGGGGATGGAAAGGCACCACTAGTCCTCCAACCTTGGTATGCAACAACTTAATAGATTACTTACATATTCATTCGCTACAACAATTGGTAGGAATGTTGTTTTTTCAGAACCGTCTCATTTTGCTGTCCTGGTGATATGTCTAATTGATGTTCTTGTCGGAACAAACTGCATTGAGCTATCTACTTTATCTTCAATGTGATTCTACATTACAAAGAAAATATATATAGCGCTCCTGTGAGTATACCTAGGGGGCTTGGATACTACTCGTAGTTGCAAAGTCTTGACAGCTCCTAAAGTAGCTTGATGCTTGGTTGTGTTCTTCCCAATACCAAGTGAACAGCTTCCTGTTTGTGTTGACCGTTGTACTCTATTTTCGTCAATTCCAGTTAGCAGCTGCATTGCCATTGTGGCAAAATAGTATATGCACCATTATTTTTTTCTGAGTCCTGGTAAACTAGCAAACAGCATCTACTTGTAAAGTGAGCCTAAAATAAACAGTAAGAGTGGCTTTTCTGAGCTCCAGTGCACATACACTCTATATGAAGCGTTCAACCAGCATCACATTTTATGAGATTTGTGTCACACTTATGAAGACATGAACAGTGATCATCCCTAACCTTCGCTGCCATTCCTTGTAGTAGACAACATCTTGTTTATTTCCTATGTGACAAACGGACATCACATTTTAGCTTTTGCTGATGATTGATTCTAGTAGATTATTATTTAGAAACGTGTTAACTACATGTAGAACCAATGCTAGGATCCAGCTCATCTGTAACTAACTGAGCTAACTACCAAGCTAATTAATCCACTAACTAGGCTTAAGTCAAACGTATAAAAATTGGACTGTCTAGAATCAGTTAAGAAGCACGTCGTGGGATTAATGCATGAACATGTATCCATAACAATGCTAACATTCTTCATTAGCATTTAGCATTGTTATTTTCTTTGGAGCAGCAAAAATTATTGTTTTATGTTAACAAAAAAATTGTACTATCATAACAAAAATGCCTCCAGTTTCAATTCTATAACTTGACAGTAAGGTTTCAAGAGTGCACGACGAGTGGGAAGACTGTATAAATCAAGTGAACAAGTTCTCGGGCAACAACTACAAAGTCTACACGAGTAGAGCAGATGAGGTGGAGGAACCGGATGAAGACCTGCATCGTAGTCCTCACCGCTTTGATAGCGGTTCTAGTGTATTCCATGTTGGTTTAGATGACTACCTCAGTTGAGGTGAACATGCTAGCTACTCGATTGACATGCACTTGTGTAATAATTTTACACTTGTCTCTATTTTGGATTCTAAGTAATGTTATAAACTACTATTGTTTTTGTCTTATCTCTGTTTAGGTCAATTCCAATATGTGATCAGTTTATGTTCTGTATATTGTATAATGTATTGTATTTGAATTATATAACCGTGTATAAATACCTATACAACATATTTAAAAATCGTTATAAAAAATATAGTAGTGGCCCACCGTTTTATCTACTAGTGGCACACCTATATAAGTGGCGCACATGGATGGTGTGCCACTAGTATATATTATAAGTGAGGCACCGTAGGGTTTCGCCACTAGTATATACTAGATGATACCCTGCGCGTTGATGCGGAAATACGTGAATAAAAGATTTTCACATATCAAGAACGAATGTCAATTACAAAGATAAAAGCATCATGGATGACCATGAAAAATCCTATGCCTCGCATGAATTACAGAAATGAAAATATACTTTTAATTGTCCTGACATACCATAATCACTAAGATTTACACTTTGTACTTAGCATAAAACATCAAATCTTTGTAAAAAATTCAGAGTCGGTGGATAGAATGAGTAAATAAAGATATAACTGCAAACAAAAGTTCCTGGAAAAGGCAGTGATATAAATTATTTGAAGTCATTGATTTGAGTTCAGTCACCTCAATCGCAAACACCTCCAGTTACCACCCACGATGCAAAGATCTTGATTGGTGTAGCCGTCTACTGAAAAATTAATCATTAATATGTCTTGTCAGCAATCTTCGTCAATTATTCGTTGCACAAAAATCTGGAGCCATTCTTATTAGTCAGAACATTTAATAAGAGGAATTGGTCAACAGTTGCACGCATCATTCAACTATAAATTTGAACAGAAAAAGAGAGCTTTAGAAGATTAGTTCATGTCTGAAATGGACTTTATATGTCCCAGCATATAGGCTGCAAGTATTCATTTGATGGTAGTCAAATTTTGCGGCAAAGGTTACATATACGATAAGATATTAAATTGCAGAAAGTCTTTGTAGGATGAATGAGAAACATTTTGTACTTGTCAAAATGGAATGAGAATCTGCTGAATTTTCTTTCTTTTTTCGTCTTCTGTGAAAGTAAGTTTATTTTTGAATGAAACACTACGGGGCTGGGTTTTTGCCCTATAGTTATAGATCAAAATATAATTATATAGAGTCATGGCACAAAATTATCTGGAATCGGTGAACAGTAGCTAGCAGAAAGAAAGAAAGATATTGCAATTTAAATGATATAGTTTTCATCTCGAACTCACCACGGATGATGCATGTTTGAAAATTCATTCCTTGCCCAACTAAGTAAGCTACTAGATTCAAGATCATAGAAGAGATAAGTGGATTAGCAGAATACCAAAAAATCTTTCTAAAAAAACACTACCCTAAGTTATTTTTTTGTTCCAACTTTTCATGTACTCTATTATGAGAAAAAAGTACTGTTCAAAAAATCGTCCGATTTATCGCTACTCGAGGGTGGCCGATATGCCGATTTTCTGATTTATCTTCCAATTTTCCGATTTATCGCCTGATAAATCGAACGATATGCTGAAAAATCGCCAATTTTCAGTTGGCCGATAAATTACCGATAAGCGATATCCTTAACATTGGAAAAAAATATTAGTGTGAAATTCATTTCAGAAGTAGGAGTAAAACATTTGCGGTTTATAGTTGGTAGCTTCAAAAGTCTTAAGTGCAACTGATTTCCTGAGACGAAATATCAGGTGTCACCTACAAAAAAAGACATAAAACTCATAAGAACACATAAAACACATAAGAACAGATACAGAAACAACAATCCACCAAGACTGATAACAGATCCATCGAATGCAAATACTTAAATTGAGATTGGGGTTCCAGATAGGAAGCATACGTACCAATGTAAGCAGAATCTACGCAGCAACGTTGCCTCAAAAGCCCTTGAATTCAACAACAAACATCGAGCACATTTGGACTCAGGCAATCGCATGTAAAATCTGAAAATCTAAAAATTAAACCTAGTTCCAATCAAAAACGGCATTGTACCAGGGAAAAATCCGTTGGATCCAATGTAGTAAGTGTGATAGGTGAAATCTCGTTCAGCAGAGGAAGGGCGCTGAGCAGCTCTCAAGCAGGGGAAAGAATGAGTTGTAGGGAACATGAGAATGGAGCAGCTGTAGTATTTAAATTGGAGAGCAATTCTTTATTAATTACTGATGCAGTTTTTGGATGGGGCAGACAAATGAGATGGTAAGACCGATCAGTTTGTTTTGCAAAATTGTAGTGCGTAGAAGATGAAGAGGAAGACATGAATTAATATTTTGGGAGTTACAGGAAAGCACTGCTGCTTTTGAACGTCCACTATGTGGGGGAAATAAGAGAAACCGAACACACGAAGTGAACGGCCTGCTTGATTAAAATTCATTATCGTCAAAATATTGAATATTATGTGGCATTACCAAATGTTCATGGTTAAATGATGTGGACCAATTATAGGCTTGCTGACGTGGATAGCTTGCATGTTAAGAGAAATAAAGTAATGGGGGACTCCTATTTAGATATAGAAGATTATATGTGAGGCACTACGAGGTGTGCCACTAGTAAAGTTTACTAGTGGCGCCTCGCTAGTGGCGCACCACTAGTGGGCCTCTAATATTCAAATTTGGTGCCTCACTAGTAGGGTATTTTCTAGTAGTGATTTTGGTTCCAAGGCATCTTCTTTGTACTTATTCATGATACTTCCATGAACTAGGTACAACTATTTCATTAAATTTTTTAGCATCTTACCTACTTTGAATGAGATTTAAGTTTATTACATCTTGTTGCTCCATACATCTTCTACACCAAACTTCTTTCTTGAATCTGGCTAAGAACAATCTATGCTTGAGCTATCCTCCAAATTATGTTAATACTCCTTATATTTTGCTTCATCCTTTATGTAGGTCTTCGTCTCGATCTTTGGAACTCGTCACTCCCTTACACGAGTTCCCGTTCCTATCTAGGTCTATGACATCAAGTAATAACTGGGTGTTACATCATGCATTTGCACACCTAATTAAACTTCATGTACAGATCTAGTCAATCAAGAAGATTCAAGAAGATCCAAAAGTTCATAAAAAATAAAACATATACCATGTATTATACATAGGTTTTAGATAATTTAAAAATGTACTAGATGTCCCAACGGTTTGCTCCTCACCTATTTACACAACTATCTTACAAGAACTTCCGGTTCTTGTGAGTACATCCTCACTTATTTTGGCAAAACTTTCAAACTATAATACACATTACCCTCTATGTACATTATTCAAGCACTCATCCATTGGGATGTCGTTCCTTTCTTACTTTCATCTTCCTCTAGTGCTTCCTGGAGTTCCGTCCATGATGACGTGAAGTCCTGCGACTGCCTTCTGGAGCATAAGAGCTTCCAGGAGGTGCGTATTCTTGATTAGAAGTACCGAGACTGAGATTAGTCATTGAAAAATGACTAGAGTTGGCGTAATTCTCTATAGAATATTCCTGGTTTTCCGGCAACGCTTCCTCATAGTAAGTTGGCTCCTTAGCTTTGTCTTGGATCCAGTCGTACATATTGGTATAATAGCTACTGGAATACTCTTCTAAATCGATTGGATTGGTATCACCCCCATATGGTCCATAAGGCTCTCTATGGTTATAGTTGGTCTCTTCTTCAATACCTGTATCACAAGGTATAGGATTTCCTATGGTTCCACCTTGAGATTCTACTTCCCATCCATACTTGTTTGGCTCAGGGTTATTTGGAATAACTCTATTCCATTCCTGTTGTTCGGAGTTGTACTTGGTCCATAGGTCTTCAGGTGGCTTGAGTTCATTTTGGTAGTAGGCATAATTTTCCAAGTTTGGGTCATCAAACTCAGTTTCCTCATACACTTCTCCTGAAGGTATGTATTTGGGATGCCTAGCTTCTTTATCTAACTTCTTCCTACGTGTCATTGCTTTTATCAGGATCACTAAAATCCTCAATGACCATATCCACTTCTTGAACTAAGACTTGGTGAGTGTTATGATAAGTGTTTAATAAAGACCGATAACGATCCATATACTCTACAGCTAGAGTAGGTTCTTCTTGAACTAGATTAGAGTGATCTAACTCATGCTTTGGGTTTGAGGTTTCATGTGGTATAATGGTATGAGTACTACCTTCTAGAGCTTGGGATTTCTGTTCTCGGATCATGGTTATGGCTTCTGCTATGGCAATCTGATATGCAGATGCCATGCACCTTGCCTCTCCTGATGGAATTTCTCCCTTAAGTCCTAACTTCTTGGGTAACATGATCATGACACGGTATTTAGCTAATACCTGCCCATCATAGTAACTGTAAATCTTGACCAAAAGTCTCGATTCACATTCCAAACTCCTTAGAAGTTGTTGTAGATTATCTGTCCAATCCCCTGTGTAGTCATTCAACGTCCTGTTCATCACTTGAACATTCCGGGGTGGATATCGAGGTGCCATGTGGAACTGTGGATAAGAAATTATCGTTAGTCACATAGACTTAAAACTCTTGGGTAATGATCGGAATTGCAATCATACTGAAGAGTTATCGCACTAGTAACATGACAGGATTATTCTCAAGTGAATATCCCTCATATCACTAGAGAACTCCTTATTCTTGCAGTATAAGTCCTACAGGTTCTACCCATTTACTAGATTTCCAACCTAAGGTCAAAGCATATTCTCTGATACCAACTGCGGTGACCCAGCATACCACTGCATGATGTAGTATACTATAGGCGTTGACATAACACCAATGAAACACCATTCACTAGTATTACATCCCTCAGAATGGGACAACAGAAACACAACAGGTACAATACATGGCTAAAGGTTACAACTCACTCTTTACACAAGATCCAGAGATCACTTTAGGTTAAAGAGAGAGAAAGAAATTCTTACGGAGAAGAATCAAAGATAAACAATGCAAGAATTATTATACTATTAAGACTAGTATTTTAACTAAGGGATTGGCATTGCTGCTATTGCAATATACTACAAAATTAGGTTCTTTGGCTAGAGATTATATTTCCTATCTAATCAGTAACTTCGTCTTCACTTGAGTTGATGTATATGTTAACTTCCTTGTCTTCATTGAAGAGCTTTAGCTTTGGATGATGAGTCCTGGAGCATAACTTGATGTAGATGTTGTCTATCCCGGCTTCAGAATCTTGCAAGGGTTAAGAAGATACTTTGAGTACGAGCGTACTTAGCAAGTTCACTAGAAAAGGAGTGTTTGATGCACGATAACTACAGCCACATACCATATGTCATAGGCAATGCAAGTTTTTTATAAACATATCTTTAAAGGTTGCTATTATTCTGAAAAGCTATGTCCGTCAGCCTTCACGGGTTAACCAGAACTTTCGTGGAGTTCCTTTCCCGACGCGTTCGCAAATTCTTCCCGGAATAGGGAGTAACAAGTTGCAGTTCTTGCACTCTGCAGAGGTGCGTTACTTTACCCATGAGAGATCAACTCTTTGTTGCACAACTGGGCAGCTTATTCCCATCCACAATTCCATGATGTGGGGCCCAGAAGATGATCCAATCCAATCACTGCCCCCTTCGCGACCTCGCATGCCTCCTTGGTGTACACCATGCCCACATATTGGATTACGACAATGGTTTGTACAAACCATTAGATGCCAGAACTATCTGGGACGTTGAGGGTTCCCACCCATATGCTACATATCCTCTACGAATTACCAATTATTATGCAAGCTACGAGGATAAGAGCCACGACTTGCACATCCGGCTTCATGAGAGAGGAAGAAGAAACAGCTGACTTCTCTGTCCCATTCCAAATCTCATGGTTAACGCGTAATATACGACGCAAGAATCACTGGCAACATTGGTTGTTAAGTCCTAGATAATATGTTCCTTTACCACCGGAACTTTTATAGTAAGTTATTACCTCGTAATAACCTATAATCACATTAATATGAAAATAGTGTTTTTGTACCTTTTTCAAAGCTGATGTCCACATTGGATTTGTAAAATACTTTACAGAAAATAACCAAAGGACATGAGAAAGTGTGAACTTGCCTTTTGTGATTGCAAGATTATGCACTCATGGTCTTCAAGATGATATAAGATCCAATATCTGAAATCAGCATCATTGGTCCGGTAAGGACTAATGTTTAAAGAAGCAATATGTTTTTATGCATAAGTAGTGTGATGTATTTTATAAACGTGAATCCCGGGGATAACGTTGTTTTATTGTTTGGGTAATAGAAATGATGTATTTGAAATGTGTTGTACTTTTGGATGAGTTTTATACTCGTGCTTCTTATTAAGGCTTGTGAGTGTGTGTGAAACAATCATATAATTAAAATATCATAAAACAATAGGACACACACAAATGTGAGATGCTACTCAAGATTGCTTATATAAGAGTTCTTGTTTTAAGTGGCAAAAATAATAACATTTGAAGAAACGATTTCTTTTCTAAGGTCTAAACAACCTTTGTGGTTAGTTGAGTCTGGTCGATGTTATTTGTGCTTGCTTGAATAGTTTAAGCTGGAGATGCTTTATAACTTAATTATATCAAACCAAAGTTAACTATAAAACGTCTAAAAATGTTTATAGTATTATATTTAGAGTCTTGCAAACTAAAGTTAACTTTAAAACATAGATAGTTTAAAAGTATAATGTTTATAACATTTGTATTTTGTGGACTAGGTAATGTTGCCTGAAGGTTACTTAAGAATGGTTATATTTTTCTTTGATGTGGTGGTTTTCTTGACTTTATAATGGATTAATATCATTTACCCCTTTTATGGATAAGTGGTCATAGTTTGTAAATCATGAAGTAATGTTACTTGATTGCTTATGAGTTCATTATAGTGTTTTAGTATGTTGATAAACTTATGATTAAAGTAAAGGAAATAAGTTTTTATTTTACTACAAATTATTCTTGATGATTTTAGATTTGATAACGATTCTCTTTTAGAAACTATTACACACCTATGATTGAGGAGAATTCAATAAAATTGTAATTAAAATGTGTTAAACTGTTTGGACTTCATATTATTAATGTTGAAGACTAATACTATTTATTAGACTCAATTGGTTAATTTTTAGACATATTAGATATTTTTATTTACCTTTTTATGAATTATCAATTAAATAAATAAGTTTAAATTTAAGTTATTGAAGTATTTGAATTTTATTTAACTCAAAAGTGGAATATTATATTTTTAACATGTAGATATTATTTTTGTGATCATTTTGGTATATTACATTTATTTTTGTGACCTATAAATAATAAGATATGATTTTGACAATTATTATTACTTTATAATTACTTAATAAATAATAAATATTTAATTAAGTTAAATAATAATACATGATTATAGTTTTTTAAAATATTTTTTTTATTTTTCCAAGATTTTTTGGTATTTATTTATATTCTTAACATTTACCATTATTAAAATAGGAATTATCAAAGTTTTATTACCTTTAAAATCTTTAATAATTATTTGAATTGTTAACATATTAATGTTTAATAATAGTTTTAAGTTATAGATTTTATTTTTCTAAACATTTTGATATATTATACATATTTTTCTGAACTATAAATTAAAAGTTATAGTTTTAACAAGTTTTAATTACTTTATTTAATTTCTGGAATATGTATATTTGGATTTATATCTTTTATTCTTTTTTTTTAAACAGGAAATAACTTTTTACACCGCACCCATACCTAGCCCTAGTCACTGACTAGTGGGCCAGAGGCCACCTCATCTCTTAAGTTAAAATAAATGCATTTGTTACCGGCCTGATTGCTACCCCTAGACAATGACAGATGGGCCTTAGGGCATGTCACTGCCACGTGAGACAAAGACCTGGTCAAACAGAGGACTGGGTCCAGGGTGGCGTCGGCGTGACGTCGCTATGGCGTCAGCACCACCACCGCCGTTAGTGGGTGGTCGCCGGAGACGATCTACTGCACCGTATCAAACGAAATTAGCTTGGTTCGAATCAGCGCAACACGCTGAACCCTAAAGTGGCGGCGCCGCTCGGAAATGGTCATCGGAGCCTCGGCTCCGAGGAGCTCCGACGGTGGCCGACGATGGCACAAGGTGAGACGGCTATTCACATCGAGATAGGGCGATTTAAGGATACTGGAAGGTTCAGGAACTCACCCTGATGACGATAGAGAGGTCGGCAAGGACATGCGTGGTCGGAAACAAGCTCTACGACGAGGATTCCGACGAACTGCCGCAAAGAGGAACGACAAAATTTGTCCACTCCAGTGCTCCCCTTGATGCAAAATTTCACCAAGAGGACCTACGGAGGACGGGGCTTCTCCATGGCTACTTGGAAGAGTGTGGGGAGGTGCGATTCGACGGCGAGGTGTGGCTCTGGTGAGCTAGGGTTTCGGCCCCATTCGAATCAGTGAGGATAAGCTGGGATTATGGATAGGGATTGAGACAAGGCGTCGCAGTGGCGTTCTTATCCCCCTCTGGAACGACGACGAGCATCTTGACGCACGGCTGACAAAGATGATGGCATCGGGAGGCAGCGAGCTCCTCCAGCCGCATGTGTGCGTGAGGATGACGACGACGTCGCTTTTGCGGAAAACCCTCGGACAAATCTTTCAGCTCAACCCACAGCCCTACTTCGGTCCCACTTGTCAGTCACAGACGAGAACGAGCTGGGCTGGCTGCTGGGCTTTTGTGGGCTGCACATGGGCGACAAGTAAAAAGAGAGGAGTTGGGCCACGGCCAGGAAATGTTTTTTTATTTGTTTTATTTTTTCTATTTTCTGTTTTACTTTTAGAATTGAATTTTACTTCTTTGATTTGAATTCTCTTTATAGAATTGATTTGTTGAGTGATTGCAGCACTAATAAAGTATATTAAGGTTATATAGTGATATTATTTCTTTATTTATTTTCTATTAGAACCCCTTTTATATAATGTAGAAATCCTTATTATTAATTTTATTCCTATACTAACCATGGCTTTATTATATGATATTTTTCTTATTTGTTTATAAAACATAACTCTAGTTGGCTCAGAGTTTGAATAGAAATTTTTATATGTATAATGATCCTATATCATTATTTGATGCATGAAATACAAAAGAAATTAATATGGTTAATACTACTTCCATTAATTTAGGAAATGGCAAGGTATATACTCTATTATGATAAACATAGGGGTTTAGGGTTTGAATTGTAAATATTTACCCTAGGGTTTAGGGTTTTAAATATACCTAGATTCTTTTGTTAATGTGAGTAAAGGTTTAGTAACTAAGTATAAGGTTTTTATATTTGTGATTTTTTACTGATATCACCATTTCAAGTAAAATAGTGTATTTGCTTTCTAGGCTAACTTATGAGAAAGAATTGATAAAGTTAGTTCTTAAGCACCTAGGATAATTATGATTGAGAATTGCAAAGATGTGCTTAAATGTTTTGATATAAGAAAATATTCCTATAAACCATTGTGGAAATTAGATGATTGATATTATGTTTGGTTTGAGATGTAGAGTTGGGTGTTAACCAATAATGTCTATTTTCTATAATTCACAATCCTGGAATTTTAATTAAGGAATTCCTTTCCAAGATATACTACTTCTTCCTATCCATCATCATGGTTAACATGATGATCTTTTCTTCAAAAATATTCCTATCCACCTATTATTCTTCTAAATACATGAATGAATACAATGGGCTTGACACTAAATCTTTTATGGTTTTCTCATATCCATACTTGGTTCTATCCACTACTCTACTGTTGATAACCTTCAATCCAACAAGTAGTTCCTTCAAACTCCACTCATAATCTTCCTTATTCATCCATCACTAATATTTCTCCATTAGATGTATTCATCCAACTACCTTTCTCTAAAGCTTACTATTCCTTAAGGTGAACAATACTACTTCCATAACTCCATGCTATACTAAATTGAATCATATTGTCTTAAATTTACTTTCCTCTATTAGCTCTCACTCCAACCTCACATAATATTAATGTGGCTTGTAATAACTACTCTATGATAACTTACCTATGCTAGGGTTTCAATCATGTTCTACCCACCAATATCACTTATACTAGATATAAGAATTCAATCTTGGTGAGCAGAGCATGATCATTATAATCGTTTAATCATCTATAGCTTAGGTTTCCAATTGTCTAATCAAGACTTCATCAATACAACCTTACAATTGTATTGAAATTATCTTCTCAATATCTCTAATTGGATTAAGGCTTGTTATTCATGGACTATGCCCACTTGGTCTAATAGAATGGCTACTGGTAACTATCTTCAGAGTTCATCCTAGTAATCCTATGTACTACCATATATTTAGATATCCTAATAACTCTTCTATCATTCTAGGAGTGAGTTGAACTCCATCAATTATCACATTGATTTATTCTCCTTCAATCACTCCCATCCTATAGATGATATTTGAATCTAGCATTACCATATACCTTTCCTTGTTTCTTTATAAGCACTTAAGTGTAAACTATGATATGTTCAAGAGTTGATAGATTGAGAACTGGTGAATCAATAGTTGATTTGTCAACCTTGATGAACAACAGATATAGGAATATAGCTCAATGGATATGATAAGGACTGATATTGAAAGAAAGATATATGATGAATGATCTAGACTTAGTTTCTTTCCTACTCAAACTCACTAAAGAGTTAAGGTTAGGTATTACTATGATACTCATAGTAAGAATAGATAAGAAATAAATAAGTCAAGAGCAAATTATTGCATTCTTAACTTGGAATTTATGACTTGTTGTGCTGAATATGATGATAGGATCCCTTAAGGATCAAATATTAATCCTTTAAGCAATGTATTATGAGTAACCTTTTATTATATTTGATCTATCCGTAGAGGAATTCATGTTTACCCAAATAAGGTTTTAGCAAAGGTTATATTGAAACTTATCACAGTCAACTTGATGATCTACTTCAATTCCATCTGGTTGAGAGAAGCTTCAATCACTTTGACAAGTTCTGTTTAAAAGCGCGAAAATTATTCAGATTTTCTATGCATGAATGCAATGCACACATCTGGGTTCAGCTTATTTCTAAGCTCTAATGATGGGATGTTACAAAGTAGCTCCTACATGACCACGGCAAGTCCCTTCTCCTTGTCATCGTGCATCAGGTTGAAGGTAATCTCCTCCATGGGTGGCTCCGTCTGGCGTCCAGACTGCGAGACTCTAAATCCTGAAAGATCCTTCCTCATGAACTTGGTGAGCTGAAGTGCCATAATACTAGGAAGTGGGAGGTTGAGCACACTAGTAAGCTCCACAAGACGAGAACCGAAACGAGTTCCCTTGAACTCCTCGGTAGTGCTGATAACAATGCTAGGCATCTATTGCATAAGATAGAGAAAAATTATAAACAATACACGTGAAGATAAAAATATAAGGTAATGAAATAAAAGCCAAAAGCATGCATTCATCAACAATACACCCAAGTCATGGTATACAAAATTCAATCACAAACACATTTTTTGTCATACCACATAGGTTGGTATGATCAAAATTATTAACGCGAGAAAACGATAAGTGTGGTGGTCCAACTATTGGAGTACGTCACAACTCTCACTCACTTGCCAAAATATCTATCAGGACATCCCTGGAGATAATCTGTCGGTCTTAATCACATGACTCCATTGCTAAATCTATGATGTATTCCCTTAGACGTTGATTGGTAGCCTCTAAGTGCTGGGTATGATTCTTTTCCTCCCTAAGGTCATTTTGAGTGTTGAGCATTCTACACTTGAGTCTTTCACCAAGCTTCTTGATAGCAGTCCAAGCTGCATTTCTTGAAGAGTCAAAGAATGCCGTATACATTTCTGAGTTGGTGCCTGTAAGGTTCCCAACCTTCAATAAGGTAGAGATCCCTGTGTTTACAATGCTAGTCCCTGGATCAATATCTAGCATCCACAGTTAAGATGTAATATCAAGAAACAAAGGTCATTATACAACTTTATAACCAGGAATAAAATAATTTATTACATCTTACATAGCTCATTTGGCTATCTCATTACAATGCAGCACAATATAGCAATAGCATGGGGTCCTTCATCTTCAAAGTCCCACAGGCAAACATGTTGGTTGTAGACTTGTAATCCTAATCAACACATCTCACTAACATCATACAAACCCGCAACATAATAAGTTACAGCCACAAGTGTCAATACATTTTGAATTGTATTGGCAAGTGGTACTATGGTAGTATAGTGGAGTCTATCATCTATATGCATTTGGCTAAGTGGAGCTTAGGCTTGCTTTGCTCAAAATAGATTTTCCTTATCATTTGAAAACACTAAGTTTTTGTTTGACAAAATCACCCAAGGCATCTCCCAATAGAAATTGGTGATCCTTCAACCCTTGTTCAACCACAAGTTTTTAACTTAGAAATTTGGATGAGGAGATTCTTGATAGATTGCATGTCTTCATGCTCAAATTGTCCTTTACCAGGGACATGGCTAAGTACTTAGATTTTACACTCTGCAGAAGTGGTGCACTTTCCCCACAAGACTTGGTTTCCCAAGACAAGATCTTTGAGAAGCCTCCCCTTAGACCAGAATGGACGCGTTCCAACCTATCATCCCCTACCACCAACTTTCCATTTGGCTAAGTTATTGTAACCTATATGATCCAGGCAGAGCCCATAATGCCAAGTGGCTGCACTTGAAGCTTCTCAACATTTGACATCTCAAATCTCTTTGTTCCTGGGTGGCTTTCCACAAGTGAGATATCAAGTTTTCCCCAGCATACTGGACTTGGTGATGCCCAAGTTTTCCCCAGCATAATGGACTTGCATAACCACTCAATACAAACCATTCTTTCCATTCCACCCAGGTGATTCATTCACTTAGTTGTTTTATTAAACAAAACACAAGTCCTTGACTTAGAAATATTCCATAGCATGAAATATAATCCACCCTTGTTTTCTACTAGCTAAGCTAATCATGATAATGGTAGGAATCTTAACTTAGGAAATTTCTACTAAGGTTTCATCTACTAGGATTTCCCATGGCATAGTTTATACTTAGCAAAATTCTATGCAAGTCCTACTTAGAAATATCACTAATGCATAGTGAAAATAATGGGACAAAAGTATGTAGCATCACTTGCCTTTTTGGTAGAGAATATAAGTTCACTCCTTGATCTTGCAACAATCACACTCTTCCAATTCCACTACAATTCAATCAAGCAAGCAATATTTCAATCTACCATTCAAGCAAAACATCACATAAAATGATAGAAACAAAACAATGCATGCATGCATGCCAAAGATTGTTTTATTTGGAAAAGTTGTTTATAATGGGTTATAAACATTTGAAAATACCTATTGGTCATTTTATAGAAGTGGCAAAACCATTTGTAAAAGATTTTACTTATAAATCATTTTAAACCAAATCAATATTTTATGTGATTAAAAATGCTTTTAGCAAAGTAATAATCTTTATAGAGTTCACCAAATACATTTTCAAATCATAAAACTTGGTGTTTAGGGTCAGAGGGTTTAAATCAAAACATTTCCCGAAGGTTTTCTCCAAAAAGCATTTTTAACAAATAAATAATATTTTTTATTTGACTAGAAATGGTTTAAATCAAAGATTTATTCTTTTGCTTCACCAAATATATTTTTGAACCCACAAATTGATTTCTACGGTCAGTAGGTTCAAAACAAACCATTTTCCAAAGGTTTTATCTCAAAAATCATTTTAGAACAAATTTTATATTCTAAATATGCTTACATAAGTTTCTGCAAAAAACAATCAATTTAACAGAAACATTTTACTAAGAAAAGTGCATGGTCAGAAAGTACTTGTCTTGCTGATTCCATTGATATAAAATTTGCAAAATTTGGATGTGTGGTTTGAAAGTTATGCAATTTTCAAAATTGAACATCTAATAGTCAAGTTTCTGTTTTTAAAACAAATCACTGGACACGTGGCTGAATCTTACTCGCTGGTACCGTTTTGTTTGGATCGAGCGATTAAAACCGTAGGATTTAACTTGATCGCACGGCACAGGTTGCTACTTACCCCTTCGCTTAGTTTCTTTCGTATGCGTTGGATCTACATCCTATGGCTGACGATCAAGCAATCATCAAGTGGCGGCGCTGGCGGCGGCGAGTGGCGGCGCTGGCTCTGGCTACGGCGTCGCGGCGTCTACAGGAAGCAAGGGAAGAAGGGGAATGGCTCACCAGGTTCGCGTGGTGTCACTAATGCTCGAAGTTCTCGCGAGGAGGCAAGAGGCGCACGATGAAGAACGTAATTGCTCGTCGGAGTTGGTGGAACCATCGATTGCGCTCAGACGTCGTTGACGGCGAAGATACGGAGCACGCCAGAGAAAAAGGGAAAGGCCGTCAGATGCACAGAAGAGTGGGGAGTATCGGTGCATCAAAGAGAGAGGGAGGCGCGGTCGGATGTTACCAGTAGATCTCGTCGGAGTTGGAGCAGACGGTGGCGCGTTCAGTCGAGGTAGTGGCCGACGATAGGGGGCATGCGCGAGTGAGCTGAGGCCACTGGGAGATGCAAATGGAAGAGGGGAGCAGGCTCGCGTGGTCGAGAAGGCGAGGCGCGGCTTGGGTTCTCCTGAATCGGCCGGGAAAGCCGTCGGAGACAGAGGCGATGTCGCAAGTAATACAGGTAGCCTAGGGGCTCCGGTGGTGTGAGGATTGGGCGGAAATGGAGAGGGGAAACATGCGCTTAAGGGAGCGTCGTTACTGGGAGGAATCACTCAGCCATTTACTCTAATTTAACTTCTTTGATTCGAACCAGAAACTACAGAGGGAGAGAGGAGCGTGGTCAGCGCGAGGTTGGAGACGGTGACGTGGATGTGGGGCCTGTTTGACAGCGAGTGAGAGAGAGGAAGAGTGGGGTCCAACCGTCAGCGACACTGTGGGTTTGTTTGCGAGTGAAAACGTTTCACTGCGGGGTGGAAAAGATGGGCTGCGAGTGGGCTTGCTGGGCTGGCCAGATGGGTTGGGCTGGTTTCTTTTTTTTTATACTGATGCTTTTTCTTTTTCTATTTGGAATTTCTGTTTTGATTTTGTTTAATTAATTCAAACATCAATTTGATTTCAAACCTCAACCAAAATAAAGTCAAATTTAGAATAATATATTTATTCTTTTTAGGGTCTTTTAATTATTTAAAATAGGCTCTAGTATTAATTAAATGAGATTAATAATATTTTTCAACCTCCATTTGAATTCAAATCACCACCAAACTTTGGGTGAATTTTAATTCTATTTAACAACATATTTCAAAGTCCAAAATAGAACAATTATTTTTAGGGTTTATTATTTATTTAAAATTATTAATTAAATAGACTTTAGTCTTTAATTCAAAATAGGATTCAAATATGTTTAAAAACTCTATTTGACTTTCTAAATTTTTCCAAATCCTTTTCAGTAGGTTTTAATTGAAATTATAAAACACTTTGGAATTTTTTTTAAAACACTTTAATAAGTTTTTAATGTTTATTTTAAAATGGAAAAAGCCTTTACTCTAATATAATTGGGTATAATAAATCCCTATTATTTTATTCAAATAATCCTTTACTCTTTTTATCACATAGAAATATTTTATTTCATTTGTTTAGCCAAGATTTTATTTGGCCCTTTAAAATAGTCCTTATTTATATTTCTACCTTTGTTTTTGAAAACCATATATTTTTATTAAAAGATCCAAAAATAGTGACTC
The DNA here is from genome assembly GCA_916181665.1 of Avena sativa. Lineage (NCBI taxonomy): Eukaryota > Viridiplantae > Streptophyta > Magnoliopsida > Poales > Poaceae > Avena > Avena sativa. The sequence continues at coordinate 322,618,151 of OV702281.1, read as the reverse complement.
CAACTATTATAACTTTATTTATTATTTGTTTATCTTTTTTTAAATCTCTTTAGGATTTTTATTTGATCAAAATAGGTTTTGATGTTTCCAATTGGAATCAAAAAGTTTCTTCTCACCCTAAATTTCAACAATTATTTATTTTGTTTATTTATTTTTTCACATCACAAGATTTGGAAAAATCTTGGGATGTGACAGGCTACCACCCTTAAAATAAATCTCGTCCCGAGATTTGGGGAAGATAGGGTTACAAGTTGGCTCAAAGCAACTAGGGTACTACCACCCTTAAAAATTTTCCAACTAGATTACTTCTTGGCTTGCTCGGGATCTTGTTGAAACCTCTCTAGGCAAACATCAGCATAGTGTCCTTTGTTTCCACACTTGAAACAGGTGACAAGGCTGAGATCCTTCATAGGCTTTATCTTGTGCTTCATCTTTTCTGGACAATTGCTTGCATAATGTCCTTGGTTACCACAATTGTAACATGTGATAAGATTGAGTTCTTCACGTATCTTCTATGGACAAGTTGACACATAATGGCCTAACTCTTTGCAGTTGTTGCACCATACTTGGCTAATCTCCTTATACTTTTTCTTCTTCTCTGGACATTCATTGGCATAGTGTCCCATCTCTTTGCAATGGCAACATTGCACTTGGCTTTTGTCCTTCTTCTTCTTGGGTTTCTCCAAAGCTAGGAGTGCTTCTAGTTCATGCTCTTCATATCTTATCTCAAAGGTGGGAAAGTTTCCTGGTCTCCTTGACCTTTTCCTTGTATAATACATATGCCTCCTCTTTGGTCCATCAAATTGAGTCATATTGTATGGAGGTGCAAGCTGAGATTTTCCTTTGTCTTCATCCTTCTTGGTAGAAGTTGTTCCCTTATGTTAGTCTACAATCAGTTGTTGCACTCCTCCTTATTTCCTTTGTTGAACTATGGAATATATGGGGCATTGGATAGGGACATGATTATTTCCTTCATACATGAAACAAGCAGCTTGAGATGTGGGGCATTAATTAGTTGGATGTTTCTCTTCACAATTGGGGCATTGATCTTCATGCTCCTTGGAAGTGTGATCCTTGTTTCCACAAATATTGCAAGCTTGGGTTCCTTCTAGAATATCATCCTTGACATCCTGGTTGCCATAATCTCCTTGGGAAGAGTTGTCTCCCATGTTGATCATTTGATTTGTCACCTTATGCAACAATTGGGTTTGGGTTTCCAAAAACCTTTGCATGGTTGGATCTACCTCATTGGTGTTGGCTAAAAATTGAGCTGTCACTTGGTTCAACTGGGTTTGGGTTACTATGAGTTCTCTCATGTTGTCCTCTTGGTTGTTGTTGTTGTTGTCACCATCCTTGATGTTGGAGTTTCTTGGAGTAGTCATCTGTTTGGGTTGGATTGGGATTAGAATAGGCAAAAGATTTCTAAGGAAATAATTCTCATCACTCATATCTCAATTCACACAAGCAATGATCCAGCAATCACAAACAAACATTCCACTCAAACAACAAGTTTCAAGCACATTTTTAGGCAACAAAACTATTTTTGTTACACCACATAAGTTGGTGTGTTTGATCTATACTTAATATGGTAGTCCATCTATATGGTTAACTTGAGATCATTCCATCCTTCTTAGTTGGTTCTTCTTGAATGAGATCATGGTTTCCTTCGGAAAATTCTTGTGTCTTGGTCATAAAACTTTAAAGGTGATGATGGTTCCTTCTAAGTTGTGTTTCCTTAGTCTTCAAGTCTTGAGTAATGTCTCTTGGCTCACTTGTAGTCCTTAGTGATATCCAAGTTGAAGTCCTTGTTGAGAATAAGGTTGAAATCACTTGAGTTGGTGGAGTCCTTTGCTCATGTTGAAGTCTTTGGCCATGGGGTAGGCTTTGTCCATCAAGTTTGAAAAAGAAGACATGTAGAATCAAAACCAAAAATGGTTGAGGAAAGAGTTTACAAGATTATTTGTAAATTAGTTTTGGGACAAATACAACTCCTATTTTTCTAAGGGGTTTTATCCAATCCTAGGGTTATAATCCTACAGGCAACACAATGCTCTGATACCATCTGTAAGGTTCCCAACCTTCAATATGGTAGAGATCCCTGTGTTTACAATGCTAGTCCCTGGATCAATAGCTAGCATCCACAGTTAAGATGTAATATCAAGAAACAAAGGTCATTATACAACTTTATAACCAGGAATAAAATAATTTATTACATCTTACATAGCTCATTTGGCTATCTCATTACAATGCAGCACAATATAGCAATAGCATGGGGTCCTTCATCTTCAAAGTGCCACAGGCAAATATGTTGGTTGTAGACTTGTAATCCTAATCAACACATCTCACTAACATCATACAAACCCGCAACATAATAAGTTACAGCCACAAGGGTCAATACATTTTGAATTGTATTGGCAAGTGATACTATGGTAGTATAGTGGAGTCTATCATCTATATGCATTTGGCTAAGTGGAGCTTAGGCTTGCTTTGCTCAAAATAGATTTTCCTTATCATTTGAAAACACTAAGTTTTTGTTTGACAAAATCACCCAAGGCATCTCCCAATAGAAATTGGTGATCCTTTAACCCTTGTTCAACCACAAGTTTTTAACTTAGAAATTTGGATAAGGAGATTCTTGATAGCTTCCATGTCTTGATGCTCAAATTGTCCTTTACGAGGGACATGGCTAAGTACTTAAATTTTACACTCTACAGAGGTGGTGCACTTTCCCCACAAGACTTGGTTTCCCAAGACAAGATCTTTCAGAAGCCTTCCCTTAGACCAGAATGGACGCGTTCCAACCTATCATCCCCTACCACCAACTGTCCATTTGGCTAAGTTATTGCAACCTATATGATCCAGGCAGAGCCCATAATGCCAGGTGGCTGCACTTGAAGCTTCTCAACATTTGACATCTCAAATCTCTTTGTTCCTGGGTGGCTTTCCACAAGTGAGATATCAAGTTTTCCCCAGTATACTGGACTTGGTGATGCCCAAGTTTTCCCCAGCATACTGGACTTGCATAACCACTCAACACAAACCATTCTTTCCATTCCACCCAGGTGATTCATTCACTTAGTTGTTTTATTAAACAAAACACAAGTCCTTGACTTAGAAATATTCCATAGCATGAAATATAATCCACCCTTGTTTTCTACTAGCTAAGCTAAGCATGATAATGGTAGGAATCTTAACTTAGGAAATTTCTACTAAGGTTTCATCTACTAGGATTTCCCATGGCATAGTTTATACTTAGCAAAATTCTATGCAAGTCCTACTTAGAAATATCACTAATGCATAGTGAAAATATTGGGACAAAAGTATGTAGCGTCACTTGCCTTTTTAGTAGAGAATATAAGTTCACTCCTTGATCTTCCAACAATCACACTCTTCAAGTTCCACTACAATTCAATCAAGCAAGCAATATTTCAATCTACCATTCAAGCAAAACATCACATAAAATGATAGAAACAAAACAATGCACGCAAGCATGCCAAAGATTGTTTTGTTTGGAAAAGTTGTTTATAATGGGTTATAAACATTTAAAATACCTATTGGTCATTTTATAAAAGTGGCAAAACCATTTGTAAAAGATTTTACTTATAAATCATTTTTAAACCAAATCAATATTTTATGTGATTGAAAATGCTTTTAGCAAAGTAATAATCTTTATAGAGTTCACCAAATACATTTTAAAATCATAAAACTTGGTGTTTAGGGTCAGAGGTTTTAAATCAAAACATTTCCCAAAGGTTTTCTCCAAAAAGCATTTTTAACAAATAAACAATATTTTTATTTGACTAGAAATGGTTTAAATCAAAGATTTATTCTTTTGCTTCACCAAATATATTTTTGAACCCAAAAATTTATTTCTATGTTCAGTAGGTTCAAAACAAACCATTTTCCAAAGGTTTTATCTCAAAAATCATTTTAGAACAAATTTTATATTGTAAATATGCTTACATAAGTTTCTGCAAAAACAATCAATTTAACAGAAACATTTTACTAAACAAAGTGCATGGTCAGAAAGTACTTGTCTTTCTGATTCCATTGATATATAATTTGCAAAATTTGGATGTGTGGTTTGAAAGTTATGCAATTTTCAAAATTGAACATCTAATAGTCAAGTTTCTGTTTTTAAAACAAATCACAGGACACGTGGCTGAATCTTACTCGCTGGTACCGTTTCGTTTGGATCGAGCGATTCAGACCGTAGGATTTAACTTGATCGCACGTCACAGGTTGCTACTTACTCCTTCGCTTAGTTTCTTCCGTGTGCGTTGGATCTACATCCTATGGCTGACGATCAAGCAACCATCAAGTGGTGGCGCTGGCGGCGGCGAGTGGCAGCGCTGGATCTGGCTACGGCGTCGCTGCGTCTATAGGAAGCAAGGGAAGAAGGGAAATGGCTCACCAGGTTCGTGTGGTGTCACTGATGCTCGAAGTTCTCGCAAGGAGGCAAGGGGCACACGATGAAGAACGTAATTGCTCGTCGGAGTTGGTGGAACCGTCGGTTGCGCTCAGACGTTGTTGACGGCGAAGCTACGGAGCACGCCAGAGAAAAAGGGAAACGCTGTCAGATGTACAAAAGAGTGGGGAGTATCGGTGCATCAAAGAGAGAGTGCGGCGTGGTCGGATGTTACCAGTAGAGCTCGTTGGAGTTGGAGCAGACGGTGGCGCGTTCAGTCGAGGTAGTTGCCGATGTTAGGGGGCATGCGCGAGCGAGCTGAGGCCACTGGGAGATGCGAATGGAAGAGGGGATCAGGCTCGCGTGGTCGAGAAGGCGAGGCGCGACTTGGGTTCGCCGGAATCGGCCAGGAAAGCCGTCGGAGACAGAGGCGACGTCGCAAGTAATACAGGAAGCCTAGGGGCTCCGGTGCATGTTAGGATTGGGGGGAAATGGAGAGGGGAAACAGGCGCTTAAGTGAGCGTCATTAATGGGAGGAATCGCTAAGCCATTTACTCGAATTTACCTGCTTTGATTCAAACCAGAAACTGCAGAGGGAGAGAGGAGCGTGGTCAGCGAGAGGTTGGAGACGGTGACGTGGCTGTGGGGCCTGTTTGACAGCGAGTGAGAGAGAGGAAGAGTGGGGTACAACCGTCAGCGACACTGTGGGTTCATTTGCGAGTGAAAAACGTTTCACTGCGGGGTGGAAAATATGGGCTGCGAGTGGGCTTGCTGGGCTGGCCAGATGGGTTGGGCTGGTTTCTATTTTTTTATACTGATGCTTTTTCTTTTTCTAGTTGGAATTTCTGTTTTGATTTTGTTTAATTAATTCAAACATCAATTTGATTTCAAACCTCAACCAAAATTTGTGTAGATTCATATACTGATTAATAACACATTCTAAAGTCAAATTTAGAATAATATATTTATTCTTTTTAGGGTCTTTTAATTATTTAAAATAGGCTCTAGTATTAATTGAATGAGATTAATAATATTTTTCAACCTCCATTTGAATTCAAATCACCACCAAACTTTGGGTGAATTTTAATTCTGTTTAACAACATATTTGAAAGTCCAAAATAGAACAATTATTTTTAGGGTTTATTATTTATTTAAAAATATTAATTAAATAGACTTTAGTCTTTAATTCAAAATAGGATTCAAATATGTTTAAAAACTATATTTGACTTTTTAAATTTTTCCAAAACCTTTTCAGTAGGTTTTAATTGAAATTATAAAACACTTTGGAATTTTATTTAAAACACTTTAATAAGTTTTTAATGTTTATTTTAAAATGGAAAAAGCCTTTACTCTAATATAATTGGGTATAATAAATCCCTATTATTTTATTCAAATAATCCTTTACTCTTTTTATCAAATATAAATATTTTATTTCATTTGTTTAGCCAAGATTTAATTTTGCCCTTTAAAATAGTCCTTATTTATATTTCTACCTTTGTTTTTGAAAACCATATCTTTTTATTAAAAGATCCAAAAATAGTGACTCCAACTATTATAACTTTATTTATTATTTGTTTATCTTTTTTTTAAATCTCTTTAGGATTTTTATTTGATCAAAATAGGTTTTGATCTTTCCAATTGGAATCAAAAAGTTTCTTCTCACCCTAAATTTCAACAATTATTTATTTTGTTTATTTATTTTTCACATCACAAGATTTGGAAAAATCTTGGGATCTGACAGTGCCCATGTAGAATCCTAACTCTTTGTGGTTGTCTCCCTTGTTTTTGTACAAGTGGAGTTGCACCCACCAATATTCTTCTCCTTCATCCATCACTGGAAATCCCTTGTACACGGCTTCACCATGTATCCCCAAGCTAACCATGAGGTTTTTGAGTGCCTTGGGAAACTCCGTCTCACATTCTAAGGTCATAGTCATGAGTGGTCCCTTCTTGACGGCTTCGTTGATGGTGGCCATCTACAAATAGAGATGAGAAAGAAGATTAGGATAAGTTTTACGAGATGAAAAAGAGACAAGTGTGGAAATTTACAAAGAGTAGCATTTTTTCTTAGTGGTTTCCTTACTCTAATCCAACTTAGGGTCATAATCCTACAGGCAACACAGTGCTCTGATACCATCTGTAAGACCCCACCTTTATAAGGTAAAGGCCCCTGTGATTTCAATGCTAGTCCCTAGATCAAATGCTAGCATCCATGGTTTAAGATGAAGTACACATATACAAAGGTCTTTATTACATCGTCATTCCAGAGATAAACATAGTCTTTTACAACTCATTAGCACATGGCTAATGCATAGAGTTCAACATAAGTAAAATAAAGTAAAGTATTCATCTCCATGTGCCACAGGCAATCATGTTGAGTGTAGACTCATAACCCTAATCTCCATCAGAGTAACCTGCAACATCATAAGTTACAGCCACAATGGGTCAATAGATTAGGAATTGTATTGTCAAGTGATACCATAGTAGAATAGTAGTATCTAACATCTATATGAATTTGGCTAAGCGTAGCTTAGCCTTGCTTTGCTCAAAATAGGTTTTCCCTATCAGTTGAAAAACACTAAGTTTTTGTTTGTCAAAACTCCCAAGGAACCACCAATAGACATTGGTGAACCTTTAACCCTTGTTCAACCACAAGTTTTTAACTTAGAAATTGGTATGTGGAGATCCTTGATAGCTTCAACGTCTTTGATGCTCAAATTGTCCGTTGACGGGGACACGGCTAAGTACTTGGGTTTTACCCTCTCGATAGGTGGTGCACTTTCCCCACAAGACTCGACATGCATCGAGACGAGACCTTTCAGAAGCATTCCCTTATACCACCATGGATGCATTCCATCCTATCACCCTACCACCAACTGTCCATATGGCTAAGCTCTTGCAACCTATGTGGTCAAGGCAGAGCGCATATGCCATGTGGTTGCACTAGAAGCTTCTCAACACTAAATATCTCAAATCCCTTTGTTCATGGGTTGATTTCCACATGTGTGATACAGAAGGTAAAACATATACATTGGCCTTGTGTAACCACTCAACACAAACCATCATACCATTCCACCCAGGAGATTCATTCACTTAGTTGTTTTATTAAGCAAAAACATAATTCAAAGACTTATAAATATTTCATAGCATGAATAATCCACCCTTGTTTGATACTAGCTAGGCTAAGCATGATAACATAACAAGTTTCTTAACTTAGTGGAAATTCTACCAAGACTACAACTACTAGGATTTCCCAAGGCATAGCATATATATACTTAGCAAAAATTTCATGCAATCCTTACTCAAATTATCACTAGTGCATAGTCAAAATAATATGACAGAATACATGAAGCTCCACTTGCCTTGGTAGTTGGGGGAGTAACAACAATTCTCACACTCACAATCACCACTATCACCAAAATATACACATAAAATGATAACACCAAATTTTCATTCAAATATTCAAGCAAAAATAATATGAATGCATGCAAATGCAATGAAATGATTTTTCTATACTAAACAAATCAAACCAAACAGTACTGAACACAAAGTGATCTATTTAAATTCTAAACAAACTCAAATTTGCTTTAAAAATATTTTATAAACATTTTATATTGCCAAAATAAGCCTATAATGTGTTCTGCAAATAATCCTATTTTTCCAGAAGGAAAATACAAATTTAAGCCCATAGTAATGTGTTGCTCATTTTTCTGAATCCATTGATATATTATTTGCATTTTTTGGATAAACAGAACAGAAGAGATAAATTTTACAAGTTTGCAATTCTAATAGATTGAGAAACAGATTTTAAATCTATTTTCCAGACACGTGGGCGCATCTGATTGGCCCGTACCGCTTCGCACGGATCGTGCGCATGGGCCGTTGGATCTAAGTGTGATCCTGCGGTCCAGGTCTGGCGATACCGCTTCGGCCTGGCAATCTAATCTAAACCCTAGGATCTACATCTAATAGTGCTCGATCAAACGACCAAAGAGTGGTGGTGCTAATGGGCACTGGTGGCGGCGCTACTGGCGGTGATGCTCAGGCGACTCCAGAGGGGGCTAGGGGTGGCGCAGTAGCTTACCAGCGTCGCACGGGTGCGAGGATGCTCGAGGTGGCTTCGGCTTGGACGGGGGCGAGTTGCTCCGGCCGCAGGAGCTCGTCGAAGTTGCGGACAGCGTCGGGCTCTTGCAAGCAATGACAGAGACGACATTCTGGTTCACCCTAGGGCAATCCAAAGGCATCATAACATGCACAAGGACATGGCGCACCAGTGAGTGTGAACTAGGGGCCAAGGGGCGTTCGAATCATACCGTAATTGCTCGCCGGAGTTGAGGACGACGTCGGGTGCTCACATTGTTTGACGAAGCCGACGTCCTGGGTCACAACAGATGAACAAAGGGCATGATAAGAAGCGCAATATCAAGGGGAGCACGTCAGCAAGAATCATAAGGCAAGGGGCGGACGGTGCTCACCGGAATACCTCACCCGAGTTCGTCGGGCGGTGGGGTTTCGAGCTCAAATACGAGCAGCCTGGGGGAGATTGGGTGTGGGTGTTTGGGGGGAAATGGTCGCGGTGCAAAGAGGTTTAAGTATCCGGCGAGGGCGAGGGAATCACGCTATGAATCAATGGCAATTAATCCCGAATCAAACTCATCAGTTAATGGGGAAGAAACGGGCGGCGACGGCGTCTGCGCGCGAGGTTTGTGGGAGATGATGCTGAGCTGGCCTAGGCCCAGTAGCAGTGAGCGCGGGGTAGGGTGAGCGCGAGTGACAGAGGGCAGAGGGGGAAATGGCCCGGGTGGGCTAGATGGGCGAGGAGTGCTGCTGGGCTGAAATGCTGGCGCGACTTTTTTCTTTTTTTCTTTTTCTATTTGATTTTTAAGGGATGGTTTTGAATCCTTTTTCAAACTTGTTTGAATTCAAACCACTTCTAGATTTTTTGCAATTTGATCCTTCCACTCAAAAGTGTGTCAAACACTACTGTTTACTCAATCACAATTTGGTCCTTTGAAAATAAAAATAAAAACATGCCTCATATGATTAATAAAATGGGCATACTAATGGTTTTATTTGGAGTTTTGGTTTGAAAATTTTTGTGCAAGACAAATATGCTATGACAATAAGAATGCAATGCATGCTTTTAAAATTCATGAAATTTGAGATGTTACAAATCTGACCCCCTTAAGATGAATCTCGCCCTCGAGATTCGGATTGTCTAGCAAATAGGTGAGGGTGATATTTCAAAGGTCATCTTCTCTTTCGCAAGTTGCTTCTTCTTCGGAATTATGGTTCCATTGAACTTTGCAGAATTTAATAGTCTTAGTACGAGTAACTCTTTCTGCAGTCTCGAGGATTTTGATAGGCTTCTCCTGGTAGGTGAGATCACTCTCCAACTGAACCTCTTCCAAAGGTATAGTATCCTTCAAAGAAGTTTCTTCCATCTCTGGATGGCACTTCTTCAATTGACTCACATGAAACACATTGTGAACTGCTGACGGTGATTTAGGAAATTCAATCTCATAAGACACTTCTCCTTTGCGTCTTAAGATTTTTAATGGTCCAACATATCTTGGTGCCAATTTTCCTTTGACTCCAAATCTCTTTACACCATGAAGTGGTGAGACTCTAAGATAAGATCTATCACCTACTTCATAGGTGACTTCTCTACTCTTTGGATCTGCGTAGCTTTTCTGTCGAGACTGGGCTATCTTCAATCTGTTCTTTACCAATTTAACTTTCTCTTTAGCTTCCTTGATCAGTTCTGGTCCGAACAAATTTCTTTCTCCTACACCACTCCATAGCAATGGCGTAGTACACTTCCTTCCATAAAGAAATTGAAACAGTGCCATCTCAATGCTTGCCTGATAGCTGTTATTGTAAGAGAATTCTGCGTAAGGAAGACTTTCATCCCAGCTTGCACCATAATCTAGGGCACACACCCTCAACATATCCTCCAAAATCTGATTAGTCCTTTCTGTCTGTCCATCCGGCTAGGGGTGAAAAGCTGTGCTGAACTCTAATTTTTTTCCCATGATTCATGCAGTTGTTGCCAAAAATGCGAAGTGAACTAAGTTCCTCTATTAGACAAAATACTCTTAGGTACTCCATGCAGACATACAATCCTGTTCATATAGATCTTAGCTAACTTAGCACTTGTATAGGTAGTCTTCACGGGTATGAAATGAGCCACTTTAGTTAGGCAATCTACAACAACCCAAATAGAATCATATCCGGATCTAGTCCTTGGTAGTCTGCTCATAAAATCCATACCAATCTTATCCCACTTCCAATCGGGAATAGGTAGTGGTTATAATAACCCCGCCGGTTTCTAATGTTCCGCTTTCACTCGACTACACCCATCACACAAGGCAATATGCTGCGCAATATCCTTCTTGAGATTGTTCCACCAAAATCTTTCCTTCATATCCATGTACATTTTGGGGTTACCCGGATGAATGGAATATGGTGAGTTGTGTGCTTCTTGCAGAATCAATTTCTGAAGTTCCGGATCTTGCGGAATGCAGATATGTTTTCCATACCATAAAGTACCCTGTTTGTCTTCATGGAATCCTTTAGATTTCCCTTTACTTATTTTGCCTTTTATCTCTTCAATTTCCTTGTACAACTTTTGGGATTCTTTGATTTTGTCCAACAATGTGGGTTGAACATCCAATGACATGAGATATCCTTCGGGCACTATCTCCAATTTGAGATCTTTGGATTGAGCACATAGATCATCTGGAAATTCTCCTTTAGTTAGGTCATTCACATTAACCTTACGGCTTAAAGCATCCGCTACAACATTTTCTTTACCGGGGTGGTATTGCAAACTCAAGTCATAGTCCTTGATGAGCTCTAGCCATCTTCTTTGTCTCATATTGATTTCCTTCTAGGTGAAGATATATTTCAAACTCTTGTGATCCGTGAACACTTCGCAACGCTTTCCCAAAAGATAATGTCTCCATGTTTTGAGTGCATGGACAACGGAGGCTAACTCTAAATCATGAGTAGGATAATTCACTTCATGAGTTTTGAGTTGTCTCGAGGCATAAGCTACAAGTTTCCCTTCTTGCATCAAAACTCCACCCAATCCTTGGAGAGATGCATCACAATAGACTTGAAAATCCTTCTCCAAATCTGGCAGGCATAAGAATGGTGCTGATACAAGTCTCTTCTTCAATTCTTGGAAACTGATTTCACATCCTTCAGTCCAATCAAACTTTTTATCTTTCTTAAGTAACTCTGTCATTGGCTTTGCTACCTTTGAGAAATTCTCAATGAACCTTCTATAGTATCCCGACAAGCCTAGTAAACTACGAACTTCCTTAACCGACTTGGGGGATTCCCACTCAGTTACAGCTAACACCTTTGCAGGATCGACAGCTATACCATCTCCCGACAAAATATGTCCGAGAAATCCAACTTCATTCAACCAGAATTCACACTTGTTGAACTTGGCTTACACAATATGTCCGAGAAATCCAACTTCATTCAACCAGAATTCACACTTGTTGAACTTGGCATACAGCTTGTGCTCCCTGAGCTTCTCAAGTATCAAACGCAAATGTTCTTCATGCTCTTATTTGCTCTTGGAATAGATCAAAATATCATCAATGAATACGATAACAAACTTGTCGAGAAACTCCATGAACACCTTGTTCATCATGTTCATGAAATAAACTGGTGCATTTGTCAATCCAAATGGCATCACGGTATACTCATACAATCCATACCTGTTTGTGAAAGCAGTCTTAGGTATGTCTTGCTCTCTAATCTTTAGTAGGAAATAGCCTGATCGGAGATCAATCTTTGAGAACACATGGGCTCCTTCTAGCTGATTAAATAGATCATTGATTCTAGGCAAAGGGTACTTGTTCTTTATAGTCACCTCATTGAGTGAACAGTAATCTATGCATAACCTTTGACTTCTATCCTTCTTCTCAACAAACAGAACTGGTGCACCCCAAGACGAAGAACTTGGTTGAATAAATCCTTTCTGCAACTGTTCTCCAAGTTGTTTCTTGAGTTCTTTCAACTCATCAACTGACATCTTGTAAGGTCTCTTTGTTATTGGTCCTGATCCTGGCAGCAAGTCAATCAGAAACTCCACATCTCTATCTGGTGGAATTCCTGGCAATTCCTCCGGAAACACGTCCGGATATTCCTTCACAACTGGTACACCATCTATGCTCACACCCTTAAGAGAATTTAGCTTACTCCCTTTAGATTCAAAATTAGACTTGAACCTAATCCGTTTCTTATCTGGGGTTGTGAGTGTAACAGTACTATTGGCACAATCTAGTATACCTTCATACTTAGTCGTCCAATCCATACCCAAAATTACATCCAAACCTTGGGAGTCTAGGAATATCAGACTAACTGGAAACTTATACTTTCCAAATTATATCACTAGATCATGACATCCAAAATTCACTATCATCTCTCCATCGGGAGAGCTTACTTTAATAGGACACCCAATAGTTTCAGTTGGAAGTCCATTTTTATCAACAAATGCTCTTGATATGAATGAATGCGATGCACCGGTATAAAAAAGAACGAGTGTTGGAAAAGAATTAAGCTTGAACTTACCACCACAACATCAGACTCTTCATATATTTCTTCCACATTAATGTGGTTCACTTGTCCCTTGGGGAAAGGGTTGGGCTTGTTGGCTCCTTCAACTTTCTTTTCTGGGCACTCATTTGAATAGTGCCCAGTTTTCTTGCATTTGAAGCACTCAACCTGACTGATGTCCCTTTTTGCAGGCTGACTCCCATCGCCATTTCCACTGCGGTCGCTCCTGTGTCCACTCTTGTGTTTCTTATACTTATCATTGTCATGGCTGCGGTTGTGCTTGTTGTCATGGTGACGGTTACTATTGTGGTGGCTGTTATACTTCCCATGCTTGTGGGATCCAGAACCTCCACTATCATCACCATGGGAACGTTTATGAGACGACCCCGAGCTGTGCTTGTCAAAGTGATGCTTCCTCTTCTTGTTCTCAACCTGCTTCATTTTGCTTTCCAAGATGGTGGCCTTTTCACACAGTGATTGATATGTTGGGACATAGGCAACAGATAGCTGCAGGTTCATCTCATCATTCAGTCCCTCGAGGAATTTCTCCTTCCTCTTGGCATCAGTATCAACATCATCCGGTGCATAGCACGCCAGATTGTTGAACTCCTCAATGTATTCTTCCACGCTATGGTGACACTGTTTCAGATTGTGGAACTCCTTATTCTTCAAGTTCATCACTCCTAATGAGATATGGGTTGTGCGGAAACTATACTCGAATATTGCCCAAGTCACATCCTCGATAGGAGTGGTGATCTAGAAGTTATCCCACCATGTTGCTGCTGGCCCTTCAAGCAAATGTGCTGCGAATCTGACCTTTTCCTCATCGGTGCAGCCAACAGTTACCAAGTCCTTATTCATAGAGCGTAGCCAGTCATTGGATACCATGGGATCAGTGGTTCCCGAGAACTTGGCTGGCCTCAACCTCAAAAACCTTGTAAGCATGTCAAAGGCTGGTGGGTTGTTGGGATTGTTGTTGTCTTTTTGTTATTGTTCTGGTTCTAATTTTGATTGGCCATGAACTGGGTCATCATTTGCATCAGTTGAGTTTGAGCTGCCATCAACTGATGCATCTCAGGATTGACGTTATTTTGTTGTTGTTTGGGTTGGGATTGGCACGATGGGGAGGCATCTATGGTTTCAATAAAGATAAGTAATTAAATATAGCCCATAGATGCCATGCACAATACATCACATAGCAACAAACACAATGAACAATCACAAGATAAACATAGAGTTTAAACAACGTAAACAAGTTTTGGAAAATTAAACATAATAGCAAGCCATCCACATGTTGGATGATCATTGTGACTCGATAAAACAAAGCATGATAGATAATTAGATAGTCGAGTAGTGAACACTACTCCTCCATGTCGACCTCCATGTCCACAAGAGTAAGTCCGGCTGTCTCCATGGCTGTCTTGTACTCCTCAATGCTAGTGGTAAAAGCCTCGACCTTCGCCCAGAGGGCTCTCTTCTGCGAGCACAACCTCTCTATCACTCCCTGCCGAGTCTCTAGCTCAAAGTCCTTGGCCTCTATCTCGGCCCTCATGTCCTTGATCTTCTTGTTTCTGTCATGAACTCTCTTCTCCTGATTCTTGAACTTCTTGTCTTGGCTCTCGAATTTGGCCTCCATCTCCTTGAAGATCTCGTCCTGCTCCCCGAAGATATTCTCCTTCTCCCTCAACTGAACCTAAAGCTTGTCATTGCTAAGCATGACGTTGGTCCTATCGGTGTCGACGTGTCTAATAAGACTATCTAGGTCCTGGAGGTAGAGACGTACAAGCTCAATAGTCTCTCTAGTAGCGTCATCATACACTATGTCCTCACCCTACTCATCACGTCTCCCGAACAGGTGAAAGTAGAGGCCTCGGAGCTCGGTGGAGTGTCGTCCGCATAGGCGTCCAAGTAGCTCCTGCATGACCACGTCAAGTCCCTTCTCCTTGTCATCGTGCATCAGTTTGAAGGTAATCTCCTCCGTGGGTGGATCCATCTGGCTTCCAGGCTATGAGACTCTAAAGCCCCAAAGATCCTTCCTCTCGAACTTGGTGAGCTGAAGTTCCTTGATACTAGGAAGTGGGTGAAGGGAATATTCCCTGAGAGGCAATAATAAAATGTTTATTATGTGTATTCCAAGTATATGATAGATGTTTATTTTGCATGCTATAATTGTATTAATACAGAAACGTTAATACATGTGTGTTTAATAAACAAACAGAAAGTTCCTAGTTATGCCTCTCCCATAAACTAGTTCGTTGATTAACAAGATGATCATAGTTTCCTGATCACAGACATTGGATGTTGTTAATAACGAGATCACAACATTAGTGTAATGGTGTGATGAACATTCATCCGAAGTATAGCATTACGATCAAAGTCATTGTGTTTATATTTCTATAAACAACTTACGAAGTAGTCCTAATCCTTAGATCATGAGATCATGCCAATCACTAACACCGGAAGAGTTTCTTGTTGACATCAAACGTCACACCGTAACTAGGTGATTATAAAGATGGCTTCAAAGCTACTAAAGTGTTATGTTGAGCATCATGGATCAAGAGTGGAATTTGTTCATCCCGATGACGGATAGATATGCTCTGGGCCCTCTCGGTGATATCACATTGGTTAGCTTGCAAGCAAGTGATTTGATCACTAGAATGTTATATCACGGGAACGATAAAAGAGTGCATGTCAGTAAAGAGATCAAACTAGGTATGGAGATACCGATGATCGAATCTCGGACATGTAATATATCGTGAAACAAAGGGATTAAGATACAAGCGTAAAAGGTTCCGACGATCACAGGAAAAGTCATCGTTGAATGTGTGGGAGTCAGTATGGATCTCTAGGTCCCGCTACTGATTATTGATCGGAGAAGGGTCTCGATCATGTCCGCATTATTCGCGAACCGTAGGGTGACACACTTAAGGGACACTGGCATACAGTTGGAGCAAATGTTTCATGCCGAAAGAATAAACAAGCGCAGGAATTTATTTCACTAGATACCGAAACAGGTTTTCGGGTGAAATTGCGTAAAGAAGTTATGCATGTGACATGGAATTCTAGAAAGGGGTTATTTGTGAATGTTTGTTATTAAAGTAATTGACAAAATTCTGAATAAAATAAAAGAGTTTTATTTAATGAGAGTTTGCATTAAATTTGGTGAAAATTTAATGGCAAGTTTGAGTGGGATTTTGAGTGGAGGGAATTTAAAGGAATTTTGTGAGTGGAGTGTCCACCCACATGAAGAGGGGAGGGAAAGGGGGCAGCCCCCATGCGCCAGCCACCCCCTTTGGGTTCCCCCCTCTCCTATAAAAGGCACCCCTCTCCTCACTTCTCACTCACACCTCCTCGTGAAGGATCTCTCCCCCCTCTAGAATTTATCCCCCATGGTCTCGGACTAGCGAGATACATGTTCCCGGTGGCTATTCAGTAAGAAAGGGTTGTGCTTCCGCTGCATCGCTGGAGCGAGGAGGCGGAGGTTTCTCGGTGTCTTGTACGTGTGTGCGAGCACGGATGCGCTGCTGCTTTGCGGCGCTAGGACTTCCTCTCGATCTTGAGATGGGCAAGAGATCGTCTACATCAACCACGAGTTGAACTCGTTAAGCTTTGTCGGTCTTCAAGGGTATGTTCTCTACGGATATACATCCTCCCGTTATTTGTATCTAGTAGATAGATCTTGGTACATAGTTCCAATCGTAGGAAATTTTTTGTTTTCTATGCTGCGAACCCTACAGTGGTATCAGAGCCGGATCTATGCATAGATACTTTACACGGGTAGTACACATATGAGTATGTGGGCGATGATGATCATGTTGTTTCTCCTTAGTTGTAATTTTGGATATTGGTGGCATAGTGGGATGAAGCGGCCTGGACAAACTTTACATGTCCTCGCACATGAGACCTGTTCCACGCTTGACATGCAACTAGTTTGCATAAGTGGCTAGCGGGTGTCTGTCTCTCCTACTATAGTCGATATCTATTTTGCTACGAGTTGTCAACAATTTGGTTATCCTCGTTGTGGTTCATGTTCGTAGGTAAGAACGGTTCTATCTCGAAAGCCCTAAGCCACGTAAAACTTGCAATGGATAAATTAGAGGCGTCTAGTTTAGATTGTTGCTGGGCTAGTGTTATGATATGGTGATGTTGTAAGTAGAAGTATGCTATGATACTATTAAAACATACATAACGTGTAATCTCCATAGACCTTGGACTTACACATATAGGTATGATAGTGATCATACCACGATGCACATGATAGAGATCATATGCGGGAACGATATCATTTCACTAATAAACATGTGATGTTTGATAGCATCTTATATTGCTTGTTTAGCGCTTTGTTAGCATAATAAGATGATCCCTCTTTTAAATATCAAGATAAGAATGTGTTCTTCCTTTAGTATGCACCGATTATGTTTTCGTCGCTCCAAGACATCACGTGATGATCGGGTGTTTTTGGATCCACGACCATATTTCAGGTGTAAAACAGTTACACACGCGAATACTAAGGTTCTAACTTGGCGACCCTAGCATGTACAGACATGGCCTCGGAACACGGATCGAAAGGTTAAGCATGAGTCATATGGTAGATATGATGCCCATTTGATGCTCGCCTTTGAAGCTACACCGACTCACGTGATGATCGGACTTGGTGTAGTGGATTTGGTTCATGTAATCACCAAAAAGGAACGAGGGATGTCGTTTTTGAGTGGGAGTTCATTCGTAATATGGATTAGTTGAACTCAATCTATCATACACTTAGTCTAAACTTTAAAAATTCTGTTGTAGATGGCACCACCTGCTTTTAATTTCAATGTGTTCATGGAGAAAGAGAAACTTGCAACGAACGGTAGCAACTTTACCGAATGGGCCATGAATTTGAGGATTCTCCTCTCTGCTGCACAAAATCAATATGTGCTAGAAGCGCCGTTAGGCCCCCCACCTTTTGAGGATGCCCCTGACGAGGAGAAGAATGTCTATCAGACTCGTCAGGAGGACCACAACTTAGTTCATTGCGGCATATTGTATGGGCTAGAGCCGGAACTTCGAAAGCGTTTCGAAAACGGCAATGCTTTTGATACAATGGGTGAGTTGAAAATGATTTTCGACACACATGCTGCTGTAGAGAGCTACAACGCTTCAGAAAAGTTCTTTAGCTGCATGATGGAAGAGCATAACTCCGTTAGTGAGCATGTACTCAAGATGTCGGGTTATGCCGATAAGCTTGTGTCCTTGGGAATATCGATTCCCATTGACTTAGGCATCCATCGTGTTCTGCAGTCTCTGCCACCTAGCTATAAGAGCTTCGTGATGAACTATAATATGCAAGGCATGAAGAAGTCTCTCCCCGAGCTTCTGTCAATGCTTAAAACTGCAGAAGTGGAGATAAAAAGGAACATCAAGTGTTGATGATCAATAGGAACACTGGTTTCAAGAAAGAAAAGAAGGGAAAACGGAAGGGAAGTAAGGGCGGCAAGCCGGTTGCCGTGCCTGAAAAGAAACCCCGAGTTGGACCTAAGTCTGATACAGAGTGCTACTATTGTAAGGGGACTGGCCACTAGAAGCGCAACTGCCCCAAGTATTTGGCAGACAAGAAAGCCGGCAAGGCAAACAAAGGTATATATGATATACATGTTATTGATGTGTACTTGACTAGTGCTCGCAGTAGCACCTGGGTATTTGATACCGGTTCAGTTGCTAATATTTGTAACTCGAATCAGGGGCTGCGGAACAAGCAACTGCTAGCAAGGGGTGAGGTCAAGATGCGTGTCGGCAATGGATCAAGCGTTGATGTGATCGCCATCGGAACGCTGCCTCTCCACTTGCCGTCGGGATTAGTAATAAACTTGAATAATTTTTATCTGGTGCCTGCACTGAGCATGAACATTGTATCTGGATCGTGTTTAATGCGAAGTGGTTATTCATTTAAATCCGAGAACAATGGTTGTTCCATTTATATGAATGAAATCTTTTATGGTCATGCACCGATGATGAATGGTTTATTTCTTGTGGATCTCGATAATAATGTTACACATATTCATAATGTTCATGCTAAAAGGATTAAACTAAATGATGATATATCCGCATATATGTGGCACTGCCGTCTACGTCATATTGGCGCTAAACGCATGAAGAGGCTCCAGTCGGATGGACTTTTGGAATCACTTGATTATAAATCATTTGATACATGTGAGCCATGCCTTATGGGAAAGATGACTAGAACGCCGTTTTCCGGTTCAATGGAATGGGCAACAGATTTATTGGAAATCATACATTCTGATGTATGTGGTCCAATGAGTGTGTCGGCGCGAGGTGGATATCGTTATTTTGTTACTTTCACGGATGATTTGAGTAGATACGGTTATATCTACTTGATGAAACACAAGTCTAAAACCTTTGAAAAGTTCAAGGAATTTCAGAATGAAGTGGAAAATCATCGTAATAGAAAGATCAAATTTCTACGGTCCGACCGTGGAGGTGAGTATCTAAGTTACGAGTTTAGCACTCACATGAAAGAGTGTGGAATTGTTTCACAACTCACACCTGCCGGAACACCACAGTGAAATGGTGTGTCGAAACGTCGTAATCGTACTTTATTAGATATGGTTCGATCTATGATGTCTCTGACAGACTTGCCATTGTCATATTGGGGCTATTCACTAGAAACTGCTGCATTCACTTTAAATCGGGCACCATCTAAATCCGTTGAAAAGACACCATATGAATTGTGGTTTGGAAACAAACCTAAGCTGTCATTTCTTAAAGTTTGGGGATGCGATGTTTATGTGAAGAAACTTCAACCGGATAAACTCGAACCCAAAGCGGAAAAATGCGTCTTCATAGGATACCCTAAGGAAACTATTGGGTATTCCTTCTATCACAGATCCGAGGGCAAGGTTTTTGTTGCCAAGAATGGATACTTTCTAGAGAAAGAGTTTCTTGCGAAAGGTGTGAGTAGTCGGAAGGTAGAACTCGAAGAGGTTATTGAACCTTCTCTTCAAAGTATGGCGAGTAGCGCAACGCCGGAAGTTGTTCCGGAGTTGGCTTCACCTGTTGAAGAAGGAACTAATGATAATGATCATGAAACTCCGAAAGAGAGTACTACCGAACCTCGAAGGTCAAGCAGGACGCGTGCAACTCCCGAGCTGTACGGAAATCCTGTCATGAATTTCATGGTTGATGAAAATGATGACCCTGCGACATATGAAGAAGCGATGATGAGCCCGGATTCCAACAAATGGTTAGAAGCCATGAAATCCGAGATGGAATCCATGTATGAAAATCAAGTTTGGAACTTGGTGGACTTACCTCACGACCGAAAGGCCGTGGAGAACAAATGGATTTTCAAAAGGAAAACTGATGGTGATGGTAATATAACCGTCTATAAAGCTCGACTTATCGCAAAGGGGTTTCGACAAATTCAAGGAGTTGACTACGATGAGACATTCTCTCCTGTAGCGATGCTAAAATCAGTTAGGATTATGTTAGCAATTGCTGCATATTTCGATTATGAGATATGGCAGATGGATGTCAAAACCGCGTTTCTCAATGGTAATATTGAAGAAGAGTTGTATATGATACAACCAAAGGGTTTTGTCGATCCTAAGGATGCTAACAAGGTGTGCAAGCTTCAGCGATCCATCTATGGATTGAAGCAAGCATCACGAAGTTGGAATCTCCGCTTTGATGAGGTGATCAAAGAGTTTGGATTTGTCCAAACTTATGGAGAAGCTTGTATTTACAAGAAAGTGAGGGGGAGCAATGTGGCATTTCTGATATTATATGTGGATGACATATTATTGATCGGAAATGATATGGATCTTTTAAATAGTGTTAAAAGTTATCTAAACAACAAATTTTCAATGAAGGACCTAGGTGAAGCGTCATACATATTAGGCATAAAGATCTATAGAGATAGATCTAGGCGCCTAATAGGGCTATCGCAAAGTACATACCTTGATAATATTTTAAAGAAGTTTAAAATGTCAGATAGTAAGAAGGGGTTCTTACCTATGACACAAGGCACGACATTGAGTAAGACTCAAAGTCCGGCTACGGCGGAAGAAAGAGAGATAATGGACAAGGTCCCCTATGCTTCAGCCATAGGCTCTATAATGTACGCCATGCTATGTACAAGACCGGATGTGGCACATGCTATTATTTTGACTAGTAGGTACCAATCGGATCCAGGTTCAGAACACCGGAAAGCGGTCAAGAATATCCTTAAGTACTTACGAAGAACTAAGGATATGTTTCTTGTATACGGAGGTGAAGAAGAGCTCATCGCTAAGTGTTATGTCGACGCTGGCTTTGACACCGATCCGGGTGAATCTAAGTCTCAATCCGGATACGTATTTCTCATGAATGGCGGAGCGGTTAGTTGGAGGAGCTCCAAACAACCTGTGGTGGCGGGATCAACAACGGAGGCCGAATAT
This sequence comes from Avena sativa, assembly GCA_916181665.1. Lineage (NCBI taxonomy): Eukaryota > Viridiplantae > Streptophyta > Magnoliopsida > Poales > Poaceae > Avena > Avena sativa. The sequence goes on along the minus strand of OV702281.1, from coordinate 322,596,728 downwards.
GTTGCTGCTTTAAAAGCGGCTCAGGAAGCAGTTTGGATGAAGGAGTTCATATCCGAACTAGGTGTGGTTGCAAACGCGTTGGAACCAATGGTGATCTATTGTGACAACAATGGTGCCATTGCCAATGCCAAAGAGCCAAGGTCTCACAAGCATTCCAAGCATATTAAGCGCCGGTTTCACTCCATCCGCGAGCATGTCAAGGATGGAGATATAAAGATTTGTAAAGTACATACGGATCTCAATGTAGCAGATCCGTTGACTAAAACTCTCCCTAGAGAAAAACATGATCTACACCAGAAATCCATGGGTGTTAGATACATCACTATGTAACTAGATTATTGTCTCTAGTGCAAGTGGGAGACTGAAGGGAATATGCCCTGAGATGCAATAATAAAATGTTTATTATGTGTATTCCAAGTATATGATAGATGTTTATTTTGCATGCTATAATTGTATTAATACGGAAACGTTAATACATGTGTGTTTAATAAACAAACAGAAAGTTCCTAGTTATGCCTCTCTCATAAACTAGTTCGTTGATTAACAAGATGATCATATTTTCCTGATCATAGACATTGGATGTTGTTAATAACGAGATCACAACATTAGTGTAATGGTGTGATGAACATTCATCCGAAGTATAGTATTACGATCAAAGTCATTGAGTTTATATTGCTATAAACAACTTACGAAGTAGTCCTAATCCTTAGATCATTAGATCATGCCAATCACTAACACCGGAAGAGTTTCTTGTTGACATCAAACGTCACACCGTAACTGGGTGATTATAAAGATGGCTTCAAAGCTACTAAAGTGTTATGTTGAGAATCATGGATCAAGAGTGGAATTTGTTCATCCCAATGACGGATAGATATGCTCTGGGCCCTCTTGGTGATATCACATTGGTTAGCTTGCAAGCAAGTGTTTTGATCACTAGAATGTTATATCACGAGAACGAGAAAAGAGTGCATGTCAGTAACGATATAAAACTAGGTATGGAGATACCGATGATCGAATCTTGGACATGTAATATATCATGAAACAAAGGGATTAAGATACAAGCGTAGAAGGTTCTGACGATCACAGGAAAAGTCATCGTTGAATGTGTGGGAGTCAGTATGGATCTCCAGGTCCCGCTACTGATTATTGATCGGAGAAGGGTCTCGATCATGTCTGCATTATCCGCAAACCGTAGGGTGACACACTTAAGGGACACTGGCACCCAGTTGGAGCAAATGTTTCATGCCGAAAGAATAAACAAGCGCAGGAATTTATTTCACTAGATACCGAAACAGGTTTTCGGGTGAAATTGCATAAAGAGGTTATGCATGTGAAATGGAATTCTAGCAAGGGGTTATTTGTGAATGTTTGTCATTAAAGTAATTGACAAAATTCTGAATAAAATAAAAGAGTTTTATTTAATGAGAGTTTGCATTAAATTTGGTGGAAATTTAATGGCAAGTTTGAGTGGGATTTTGAGTGGATGGAATTTAAAGGAATTTTGTGAGTGGAGTGTCCACCCACATGAAGAGGGGAGGGCAAGGGGGCAGCCCCATGCACCGGCCACCCCCTTGGCCCTCTCCTATAAAAGGCACCCCTCTCCTCACTTATCACTCACACCTCCTCGTGAAGGATCGCTCTCCCCCTCTAGAATTTATCCCCCATGGTCTCGGACTAGAGAGATACATGTTCCCGGTGGATATTCGGCAAGAAAGGATTGTGCTTTCGCTGCATCGCTGGAGCGAGGAGGCGGAGGTTGCTCTGTGTCTTGTATGTGTGTACGAGAACGGATGCGCTGCTGCTTTGCGGTGCTAGGACTTCCTCTCGATCTTGAGATCGGCAAGAGATCGTCTACATCAACCACGAGTTGAACTCATTAAGCTTTGTCGGTCTTCAAGGTATGTTCTCTACGGATATACATCCGCCCGTTATTTGTATCTAGTAGATAGATCTTGGTACATAGTTCCCATCGTAGGAAATTTTTTGTTTTCTATGCTGCGAACCCTACAGTTGGAGGTTGAGCACAATAGTGAGCTCCACAAGACAAGAACCAAAATGAGTTCCCTTGAACTCCTCGGCAGTGCTGATAACAATGCTAGGCATATATTGCATAAGATATATAAAATTAGAAATAACACAAGTGAAAAGAAAAACATAAGGTAGTGAAACAAAAGCCAAAAGCATGCATTCATCAACAATACACCCAAGTCATGGTATACAAAATTCAATCACAAACACATTTTTGTCATACCACATAGGTTGGTATGATCAAAATTATTAATGTGAGAAAACAATAAGTGTGGTGGTCCAACTATCGGAGTACGTCACAACTCTCACTCACTTGCCAAAATATCTATCAGGGAATCCTTGGAGGCAATCTTTCGGTCTTGATCACATGACTCCATTGCTAAATCTATGATGTCTTCCCTTAGACGTTGATTGGTAGCCTCTAAGTCTTGGGTATTCTTCTTTTCCTCCCTAAGGTCATTTTGAGTGTTGAGCATTCTACACTTGAGTCTTTTACCAAGCTGCATTTCTTGTAGAGTCAAACAATGTTGTATACATTTATGAGTTGGTGCCCATGTAGAATCCTGACTCTTTGTGGTTGTCTCTCTTGTTTTTGTACAAGTGGAGTTGTGATTAACATATACAAAGGTCTTTATTACATAATCATTCTGGATATAAACATAGTATTTTACAACTCATTAGCACATGGCTAATGCATAGAATTCAACATAAGTAAAATAAAGTAAAGTCTTCATCTCCAAGTGCCCTAGGCAATCATGTTGAGTGTAGACTCATAACCCTAATCTCCATCAGATTAACCTGCAACATCATAAGTTACAGCCACAATGGGTCAATACATTTAGAATTGTATTGGCAAGTGATACCATAGTAGAATAGTAGTATCTAACATCTATATGAATTTGGCTAAGTGTAGCTTAGTCTTGCTTTGCTCAAAATAGGTTTTCCCTATCAGTTGAAAACACTAAGTTTTTGTTTGTCAAAACTCCCAAGGAACCACCAATAGACATTTGTGAACCTTTAACCCTTGTTCAACCACATGTTTTTAAATTAGAAATTAGTATGAGGAGATCCTTGATAGCTTCAATGTCTTTGATGCTCAAATTGTCCGTTGCCGGGGACACAACTAAGTACTTAGGTTTTACCCTCTCGATAGGTGGTGCACTTTCCCCATAAGACTCGACATGCATCGAGGCGAGACCTTTCAGAAGCATTCCCTTAGACCACCATGGACGCATTCCATCCTATCACCCTACCACCAACTGTCCATCTGGCTAAGTTCTTGCAATATGTGGTCAAGGCAGAGCCCATATGCCATGTGGTTGCACTAGAAGCTTTTCAACACTAAATATCTCAAATCCCTTTGTTCCTGGGTGGCTTTCCACAAGTGTGACACACAAGGTAAAACATAGACATGGGCCTTGTGTAACCACTCAACACAAACCATCATACCATTCCACCCAGGTGATCCATTCACTTAGTTGTTTTATTAAGAAAAAACACAAGTCAAAGACTTAGAAATATTTCATAGCATGAATAATCCACCCATGTTTGCTACTAGCTAGGTTAAGCATGATAACATAACAAGTTTATTAAATTAGAGGAAATTCTACCAAGACTACAACTACTAGGAATTCCCAAGGCATAGCATATATATACTTAGCAAAAATTCCATGCAAGCCCTACTCAAATTATCACTAGTTCATAGTCAAAATAATAGGACAAAATACATGAATCACCACTTGCCTTGGTAGTTGGGGGAGTAGCAACAATCCGCACACTCACAATCACCACTATCACCAAAATATACACATAAAATGATTACACCAAATTTTCATTCAAATATTCAAGCAAAAATAATATGAATGCATGCAAATGCAATGAAATGAAATGATTTTTTATACTAAACAAATTAAACCAAACCGTACTGAACACAAAGTGATCTATTTAAAGTCTACACAAACTCAAATTTTCTTTAAAATCATTTTATAAACATTTTATCTACCCAAAATAAGCCTATAATGTGTTCTGCAAATAATCCTATTTTTACAGAAGGAAAATACAAATTTAATCCCACAGTAATGTGGGGCTTATTTTTCTGAATCCATTGATATACTATTTGCATTTTTTGGATAAACAGAACAAAAGATATGAATTTTACCAGTTTGCAATTCTAATAGATTCACAAACAGATTTTAAATATAATTTCCAGACACGTGTGAGCATCTGATTGGCCCATACCGCTTCGCGCGGATCGTGCGCGTGGGCCGTTAGATCTAAGTGTGATCCTGCGGTCCAGATCTGGCGATACCGCTTCAGCCTGGCAATCTAATCTAAACCCTAGGATCTACACCTAACGGTGCTCGATCAAACGACCAAAGAGGGGCGGCGCTAATGGGAACTGGTGGCGGTGCTACTAGCGGTGATGCTCCAGCGATTCTAGAGGGGGCTAGGGGTGGTGCAGTAGCTTACCAGCATCGCACGGGTGCGAGGATGCTCGATATGGCTTCGGCTTGGATGGGGGCGTGTTGCTGCGGCCGTGGGAGCTCGTCGGAGTTGCGGACAGCGTCGGGCTCTTGCAAACGACGACGGAGACGACGTTCTGGTTCACCCTAGCGCAAGCAGAAGGCATCAGAACATGCACAAGGACATGGCGCACCAGTGAGTGTGAACTAGGGGCCAAGGGGCGTTCGAATCATACCGTGATTGCTCGTCGGAGTTGAGGACGGCGTTGGGTGCTCACGGTGTTTGACGAAGCCGATGTGCTGGGTCAGAAGCAGATGAACAAAGGGAATGAGAAGAAGCGCTAGATCAAGGGGAGCATGGCAGCAAGAATCAGAAGGCAAGGGACGGATGGTGCTCACCAGAATACCTCACCGGAGTTCGTCGGGCAACGGGGTTTCGAGCTCAAATACGAGTAGCCTAGGGGAGATTGAGTGTGGGTGTTTGGGGGGAAATGGTCGCGGTGCAGAGAGGTTTAAGTAGCTGGCGATAGCGACACGCTATGAATCAATGGCAATTAAGCCCGAATCAACCGTGGTAGTGAATGGGGAAGAAACGGGCGACGATGGCGTCTGCGCGAGGTTTTGGGGAGACGATGCTGAGCTGGCCTAGGCGCAGTGGCAGTGAGCGCGGGGTAGGGTGAGCGCGAGTGATAGAGGGAAGAGGGGGAATGGCCCAGGTGGGCTAGATGGGCCAGGAGTGCTGCTGGGCTCAAATGCTGGCGCAGCTTTTTTCTTTTTTTCTTTATCTTTTTCTTTTTCTATTTGATTTTTCAGGGATGGTTTTGAATAATTTTTCAAACTTGTTTGAATTCAAACCACTTCTGGATTTTTGTAATGGTATCCTTGCACTCAAAAGTGTGTCAAACACTACTGTTTACTCAATCACACTTTGGTCCTTTGAAAACAAAAATAAAACCATGCCTCATATGATTAGTAAATGGGCATAATAATGGTTTTATTTGGAGTTATGGTTTGAAATTTTTTGTGCAAGACAAATATTCTATGACAATAAGAATGCAATGCATGCTTTTAAAATTCATGAAAATTGGGATGTTACATAATTCCAATATTTATCCACAAGAAGCATCTGGAGCACAAGAATCTCACCAGGAGGGCTAGGAGGGACAAACAAGCCCAGGTGACATGCCCAGTCCTGGTGGGCACGCCACCCATGCTCGTTTCATCCTCGGTCGTCTGATCGCCTCAATTTTTTTGCCCATGGAGTTATTTTGACCTAAAAAATCCCTATAAAAGGACCCCCCAGGGCGTCCTCAAGACGGGATACACTAGAACACACCAGAGATGAAAACACCACTGGAAAGAGTTAGATCCGAGGAAGATTGGAGGGGGAACTCCGGTGGAGCCACCTTCGAGGAGATATCCACCCTCTCCAACATCTCCAGGATCATCACTAGGATGAAGAGCGAGTAGTCCATCTCCGGGCTATGGGTTTGTGGCAGTAGCTTGATCGCTCTCTCTCTTGTTCTCCATAGATGTAGTACCATATGAGCTGCTCTACATGATTATGGTTATATTTGTAATTCCTATGTGGTGGATCTTTGTTCTATGTTGATATTTGAGATTGGAATCTATTTTGTGTAAGATGTTTTGATAGATGCATATCATGCACCCGGTTCTTAATTGCTTGTCTTGATCCAACTTGTAAGCAAGAACTTGTATGGGGACAAGTGTGTGTTAGAAGGAGTAGCATGGGGGTGGAGATTGAATTGTAACAAATAATATTCAAGATCTACTTTGGTTTTTACCTTTCTTTTCCTGCCTCACTAGGGATAAAGTGAAATCATGTGCTATAGTTATCACGTGACAGTGTGATAACCTTGTTAGATCAAGGTAGCATATTTTTATTTCAAACATCATGTACTATTGCTTAAAGCTATACTCTGATTTGTTCTTAATTCAAGATTGCATGGAGATTTACCTTTATTGAGGAGTATAAGAGAGAGACGTATTCCATCTCAATATTAGGATGTGATGCCCATATTAATTCCTTTATCAAGCACATGTAGAAAATTCCATGATTCTTTATCATTGATGAATTGTTTTGTGATCACCACAAATTAAAAATATGAAACACCTTTCTATTTCATCTACTATCCTTTTTATTTTCAGCAATTAATTATTTCGAAAATACAAAAATACTTTCTCTATTTGCAATCACTCATAAAAAACCCAAAACTACTCTACTATCTTCCATATCATCTAGTTTGCATTATTTTACTTCCTTTACTTTATTTAATTTAGTTTGTATCATATGCTATTTCATATTACAAATACGAAACCTTGTGCTTGACAACCACTTGGTCGAGTTGGTGACACAAGAAATTTTATTTTAATTTACAGGTTGCTTGAAGAGGAGAAGACAAACATCCTTCCATAGCCAATTACCCGAGAGTTCGATATAAACCCTTTAGTCACCCTTGTGGGGAAAAGACACTTGCTAGAACACTCTGCACTTGGAGTCCCAGCGAAAAGTGGCAGCCTTTGTTGCCATCAGCCGGGCAAAAGGAGGTGGTGTTACAGGATCGCTGAACTCCTCGACATCGCCACCCTCTCTTCGGAGGGGCTAGGGGATCTCGATGAGGACCGGGTGCTAGGGGCTGGGGGCTCTCTCCCGGTTCAGCGCCGCGGCGGGACCCCAAATACCGACCATGTCAAACCTCCGGGCGCCAACAACTGCCAGATCGTCTCGCCCCCGTCGTCCCGGCGCAGCCATGCGGGTGCGAAGACCGTCTCGTCAAAGAAATTGCCGCTGCGGGTCAACACAACCATGCAACCCTCACCAACGGCAAGGCGGTGCAGTCCAATGGCTACCTAACCCTCACCAAAGGGCTCTGCCATGTTCTCTGGCCGCACAATTTCTGCCCGAAGACGCCTACGCGCTATGACAGAACGACTAACCCATGCGAGTTCTTACAACTCTACACCACGGGTATTGAGTCCACGGGCCACGATGATTGCGTCATGGCGAATTGTTTTCCTTTGTGCCTGAAGGACACGACCAACACCTAGCTGATGAATCTTCCTGAGGAATCAATCAGATCGTGGGCTGACCTCAGCTCCCTCTTCATCTCCAACTTGAAGGGGACCTACGAGCGCCCGCTCACCTACTACGAGCTCCGTCAGGTACGCCATCAACTTAGAGAGACCCTCTTCAAGTTCCTGTAGAGGTTCAGCTGAGTCCGCAACAAGATCCCCAAGATCTCGGACTCCAGCGCCAACACCGCCTTCTCCAAGGGCGTAAAGGACGTCAAGATGAGGGAGAAGATCGGGATCCGAGGTGAGAGCCTCACCATTGCTGCGGAACTCTTCGTCATGGCTGAAAAGTGTGCCAATGTAGAGGTGGGGCGGATGTTTGGCCTCACCGAGGTAGAGACCAACCCCAAGGCCTCGAGCTCGTCCAAGAGCAAGGATAAGGACCCCAAGAACAAGACCGCCATTGTCCTGAACGCAGAGCCAGACCAAAAGAGTCATCACGAGGATGATGGCTCAGTTGATGTGGAGCCTATTGGGAACCCCAAGAGCAAGGTGTGAAACAGCAAGCAGCAAATCTTCCCTCAGTAAAGACCTAGGTTATCGAACCAGAAGGAGGAAGGAAACGTCACACTGGTGTTGCAAGCAACACGGAGACCTGCACAACACAAACTCAAGACTTTGCCCAAACTAACAGTGAGGTTGTCAAGCTCACCGGTTTGCTGTAACAAAGGATTAAACGAATGGTTTGGAAGGTATTGGTTTGCATCAAGTAAAAAAGTAACAGTGGAAGATGTATCAATGGTAAAGATTGGACCGGGGTCCATAGTTCAATAGAGGTGCTCTCCTTAGATAAACAACATGGCATGAAGGTTAAAAAACTTACAGCAGGGAAATTGACAGGAACTGAGCAAGGCATAATAATGCAATTACTAGTCAGAAAGATCCTATGAGATTCGATTGGGCACTACAACAATATACATAGACCGCCATCCAACTGTAGGGGTTCGTAGCATGGAAAACAAAAATTTTCTACCGCATACAAACAAACAAGCCAAGATCTATCTACTAGATTGTAGCAACGAGTCGATGGAATAACTCACCCTCGAAGATTCCAAAGTGTTTAACAAGAGCGGATTCTCGTGGGTGATGTAGTCGTACTCTTGCCGATCTCAAGATCGCGTAGACGATCCTTCCGGCGCTACGTTCCGGCAGCGCTTCCGCAGTCGTTCACACGTTCGGTACTCGACGAAGACCTTCCTCTCCCTTGTTCCAGCAGGCAGCGGAGGTGGTAGCACTCTCCTCGCGATTCCGGCAGCACGACGTCGTTGTGCCGGAAGTAGAGGGGAGATCTCGTAGGGCTTCTCCTTAAGCCGGAGCGAGTATAGTGGACTATGAGAGAGGCCTCGGTGATCTAGGGTTTAGACACAACAAGTAGAGGGAGCTAGGCCGACGGCTAGGGCAAGTAGAAGCCCCAACTCGGCGGCTTGGGAGAAACCCTAGGGTGGCGGCGGCGTTTTGGTGGCCGGCGGCTAGGGTTAGGGTTAGGATTTAGAGGGGCAAGGTGTAGGTCTAGGAGGGGCAGCCCTGCACCTCCTTATATAGGTGGAGGGGGCCAGCCAAGGGGAGGGGAGTCCCTACCCAACTCGGCTTCCAAGGCCGGCGGTGGAGGGAGAGGGACTTCCTCCCCAAGTAGGTTTCCTACTCTCCCTCCACCAAGCAAAATAGCCGTTTGACTTTTGAAATTGGCGTTTGACTTTTCAAACTAGGATTTGATTTATCCCTTTATTTCGCTCAGTGATGACACCTAGTACATGATGCAACCATTCCAACTTGTTATGACACATTCATGTACCCTTCCCCTCCGGAGTGCCGGACATTCCGGAACCTTCTAGAACATTCCCGATGAAAACATCGGAACCATTCTCCAACCCCGAAACAGGACTTTCCTTATATGAATCTTATTCTCCGGACCATTCCGGATCTCCTCGTGATATCCCGGATCCCATCCGAGACTCCGAACAACATTCGGTCTCTTACTCATCATTCCATAACTACTCAACAACGTCGAATCCTTAAGTGTGTCTCCCTACGGTTCGTGAATTATGCGGACATGATCGAGACACTTCTCCGAACAATAACCAATAGAGGAATCTGGAAATTCATATGGCTCCCACATATTTCTACGATTACTTTGCGATCGAATGAACCACTTACATACGATACCAATTTCCCTTTGTCTCACGATAGTTTACTTATCCGAGGTTTTGATCGTCGGTATCTCTGAATACCTAGTTCAACCTCGTTACTGATAAGTACTCTTTTCTCGTTCCCGTGATATGTGATCCCTTGTGAGCCAGTCACATGCTTGCAAGCTAATTGGATGACATTCCACCGAGAGGGCCCAGAGTATATCTATCTGTCATATGGATGGACAAATCCCACTCTTGATCCATGTGTCTCAACCAATACTTTCCGAACACTCAATGCCACCTTTATAGCCACCCAGTTACGGTGTGGTGTTTGATGTCATCAAAGCATCCTTCCGGTGATGGTGATAAGCATGATCTCATGGTCGAAGGAATTAGGTTACTATGTATCAGAAAGCATATAGCAATTGAACTATTAAAATGACTTGATCTTTATGCTACGCTTATCTATAGGAGTATGTCCATCATACCATTCTCCTAACTATATGATCTTGTTGTTAATAACATCTCAATGTTCATGATAGGGAAACCACAATCATTTATTAACCAACAAGTTAGTATTATAAAGAGGCTTTACTAGGGAATCTAATTTAGTTTACAAATCACACAAGTATTAATGTTTCCTTGTTAATACTGTTACAGCATGAATGTAAACATTTATCATAAACACAAAGATATAATAATAACTACATTTATTATTGCCTCTAGGGAATATCTCCAACAGTCTCCCACTTGCACTAGAGTCAACTAATCTAGATTACATGGTGATATACCGAACACCCATGGCAGTTTGGTGTTGGTCATGTTTTGCCCTCGGGAGAGGTTTAGTCAACGGATCCGCCACATTTAGATCCGTGTGTACTTTGCAAATCTTTATGTCACCATCTTGGACATGTTCTCGAATAGCGTGAAAACGTAGCTTGATATTCTTCAGCTTCTTGTGTGACCTTGGTTCTTGCGCATTGGCTATGGCGCCCATGTTATCACAGTAGATAGACATTGGGTCCAGCGCACTTGGAACCACACCGAGCTCTGTAATGAACTCTTTCATCCATATCGCTTCTTGTGAAGCCTCCGAAGCAGCCGTGTATTCCGATTCAGTTGAAGATCTCACCACAACGCTTTGCTTAGCACTCCTCCAGCTAACTGCTGCACCATTCAAAATAAATACGTATCAAGATTGTGATTTAGAATCATCCGGATCGGTGTTCCAACTAGCATCGGTGTAACCATTAACAACGAGCTGTTCATCACCTCCATAAGAAAGAACCATATCCTTAGTTCTTCTCAAGTACTTAAGGATGTTTTTGGCCGCTGTCCAATGATCCATTCCTGGATCACGTTGATATCTGCTAGTCAAACTAACAGCATATGCAATGTCGGGTCTAGTACATAGCATGGCATACATTAGAGATCCTATGGCTGAGGCATAGGGAGTTTTACTCATCCTTTCTCTATCTTCTGCCGTTGTTGGACTTTGAGTTTTACTCAAGGTCATATTGGGCAACATGGGCAAGAAGCCTTTCTTGATATCTTCCATTCCAAACCTCTTTAGAACTTTGTCCAAATATGTACTTTGTGACAATGATATTAGACGTCTCGATCTATCTCTATAAATCTTTATGCCCAATATGTAAGCTGCTTCGCCAAGATCTTTCATTGAAAAACTATTATTCAAATATTCCTTGACACTATTAAGAAGGTCTACATCATTCCCAATCAACAATATGTCATCTACATATAGTATTAAGAATGCTACAGAGCTCCCACTCACTTTCTTGTAAATACAAGCTTCTCCATAAGTTTGTAAAAAACCAAAACTTTTGATCACCTTAACAAAACGTTGATTCCAACTTCGGGATGCTTGCTTCAATCCATAGATGGACCGTTGAAGTTTGCATACCTTGTTAGCATCTTTAGGATTGACAAAACCTTTGGGTTGCATCATATACAACTCTTCATCAATGTCTCCATTGAGGAATGCTGTTTTGACATCCATCTGCCATATCTCATAATCATAATATGCAGCGATTGCTAACATAATCCTCACAGACTTTAGCTTCGCTACAAGTGAGAAAGTCTCATCGTAGTCAACTCCTTGAATTTGCTGAAACCCTTTTGCAACAAGTCGAGCTTTATAGACAGTAACATTACCATCAGCATCTGTTTTCTTCTTGAAAATCCATTTATTCTCGACAGCCTTCCGGCCATCCGGTAAGTCCACCAAAGTCCATACTTTGTTTTCGTACATGGATCCAATCTCGGATTTCATGGCTTCTTGCCATTTATTGGAATCTGGGCTCATCATCGCTTCCTCATATGTCGCAGGGTCATCGGTGTTTTCCACCAACATGACACTCATAACGGGATCATACCAATCAGGAGTGGTACGAGTTCTCGTTCACCTACGAGGTTCTGTAGCAACTACAACCGAAGTTTCATGATCATCATCATTAGCTTCCTCTCTTATTGGTGCAGGCACCACAGGAACTTCTTCCGGTGCTGCGCTACTCGCAAGTTCGAGAGAAGGTTCGACAACCTCGTTGAGTTCTACATTCCTTCCAGTCACTTCTTTCGAGAGAAATTCCTTCTCTAGAAAGGATCCATTCTTGGCAACGAAGATTTTTCCTTCAGATCTATGATAGAAGGTATACCCAATAGTTTCCTTTGGGTATCCTATGAAGACGCATTTTTCCGCTTTGGGTTCAAGCTTGTCCGGTTGTAACTTCTTTACATATGCTTCGCAACCCCAAACTTTAAGGAACGACAATTTAGGTTTCTTCCCAAACCATAATTCATACGGTGTCATTTCAACGGAATTAGATGGTGCCCTATTTAAAGTGAATGCGACCGTTTATAATGCATAACCCCAAAATGATAGCGGTAAATCTGTAAGTGACATCATAGAACGAACCATATCTAAGAGAGTTCGATTACGACGTTCGGACACACCATTACGCTGTGGTGTTCCCGGCGGTGTCAATTGTGAAAGTATTCCGCATTTCTTCAAATGCTCGCCAAACTCGTAACTTAGATATTCACCTCCACGATCAGAACGTAGAAATTTAATCTTCTTGTTAGGTTTATTCTCAACCTCACTTTGAAATTCCTTAAACTTCTCGAAAGTTTCGGACTTATGTTTCATGAAATAGATATACCCATATCTACTCAAGTCATCCGTGAAGGTAAGAACATAACGATAACCACCGCGCGATGCTACACTCATTGGACCACACACATCGGTATGTATGATTTCCAATAAGTCCGTAGCTCGCTCCATCATACCAGAAAATGGAGTCTTAGTCATTTTACCCATCAGACATTATTCGCATCTTTCAAGTGATTCGAAATCAAGTGATTCAAGAAGTCCATTGGAATGGAGTTTCTTCATACGCTTCACTCCAATGTGACCAAGACGACAGTGCCACATATAGGTCGAGTTATCGCTCAATTTCAAACGTTTAGCTTCAATGTTATTAATATGTGTATTTCCACTATCGAGATTCAATAAGAATAGACCATCAATCAAAGGTGCATGTGCATAAAAAATATTACTCATATAAATCGAACAACCATTATTCTCGGACTTAAACAAGTAACCGTCTCGCAGTAAACAAGATCCCGATATAATGTTCATGCTTAACGCATGCACCAAATAACAATTATTTAAGTATAAAACTAATCCTGATGGTAGATGAAGAGGTAGAGTGCCGACCACAATCACATCAACCTTTCATCCATTTCCCACGGGCATCGTCACCTCGTTCTTTGCTAGCTTCCGTTTATTCTGCAGCACCTGTTTCGAGTTACAAATATGAGCAACCGAACCAGTATCAAATACCCAGGCACTACTACGAGTACTAGTGATATACACATCAATAACATGTATATCGGATATACTTTTCTTCTTGATGTTGCCGTTCTTCAAATCCTCCAAGTACTTTGGGCAATTCCGCTTCTAGTGACTTTCTCCCTTGCAGTAAAAGCACTCAGTATCAGGCTTAGGTCCAGCCTTGGTCTTCTTCGTCGGTGCGGTAACTTTCTTACCACCCTTCTTGAAGTGTCCCTTTTGCTTAGACTTGCCTTTCTTGAATTTGGTGGTCTTATTGACCATCAACACTTGGTGCTCTTTCTTGATCTCCACTTATGCAGATTTTAACATGGAGAAGAGTTCTGGCAACTGCTTGTTCATGCTTTGCATATTGTAGTTCATCACAAAGTTCTTGTAACTTGGTGGTAGTGATTGGAGGACATGGTAAATCCCCAAAGCATTAGGAATCACTATACCCAAGCTTTGAAGTTTGTTTGCGTGCCCAGACATCTTAAGCACATGCTCACTGATGGAGCTGCCCTCTTCCATCTTGCAGTTAAATAACTTTTCAGAAGCCTCATAGCTTTCAATTGCTGCAAGTCTCAAAGATCAATTTGAGATCCTCGACAATATCATATGGGTCTGAATTCTCAAACCTTTTCTGAAGCTCTGATTCTAAACCATACAAGATAGCACACTGAACTGTGGAGTACTGAGTCTTCCGAGTGAGGTAAACATTCTTTACTTCATCGGAAGCATCAGCTGCAGGTGGGTCACCCAGCGGTGCATCCAGCACATAGGTCAAATTACCAGCTGTGAGGATAATCCTCAAATTGCGGAACCAATCCGCGAAGTTGCTTCCATTGTTTTTCAACTTTTCTTTCTCTAGGAACGCATTAAATAACATATTTGCAATAGTTTAGACTAAGTTTATGTCAAATTGAGTTCTAATTAATAGTTAAATTAATCTAGGTGAACTCCCACTCAAAACAATATCCCTCACATTGTTTTAGTGATCACACGAACCAAATCCACCACATCAAAACCGATCATCACGAGAGTTGATGTAGCTTCAATGGCGAACAATCGACATGTTCATCATATCTACTATATGATTCATGCTTTACCTTTCGGTGATCCGTGTTCCGAGACTATGTCTGTACATGCTAGGCTCGTCAAGATCAAACCTTAGCTTCCGCATGAGCAAATCTGGCTTGCTCACGTTGTATACACTTACAGAATCTAACACACCCGATCATCACGTGGTGCTTCGAAACAACAAGCTTTAGCAACGGTGCTTACTAAGGATGAACACTTTAGAACTTGAAATTTATGTGCATGAGGGATCATCTTATAATGCTACCGTCGTTTAACTAAGAAATACAAGATGCATAAATGATTAACATCACATGCAATTCATAATATGTGATATGAGATGGCCTTTCTTCTTTGTGCTTCCGATATCCATCTTCAAGCACGAACATGATCTCCATCATCACCGGCATTGCATCAAGGTCAATGAAGCTGCTCCATGGTTGTCGTCCACCAGCTTCAACTATTACAACTACTTTGAATAGACACGCGGGTCTTAACAAAAATTAAAGACAACCATATGGCTCCTGCCGGTTGCCAACTTACAATAAGGAACATTGCATACATCAAATATAATCACAATCATGGCCATATCACATCACAGCACACCCCTGCAAAACAAAGTTAGACGCCTCTAATTTCTTTGCATATTTTACGTGGTTTGGGGCTTTCAATAAGTGTCGATCTAACTTACGAACAAGGACCACAACGTTGATGTTTGAACTATCAAGTGCCCGTTGTAAATTGGATCTATACTATAATGGGAGAGACAGACACCCGCAAAGCCACTTATGCAATACAAGTTGCATGTTGAGCGTGGAGAAAGTCTCATGAACGATGTCATGTAAGGTTAGCCCAGGCCTCCTCATCCCATCGTACCACAAGATGCAAAGTACACAAGAAGCAATTGATAATAAAAGCACCACCGCCCACAATGACCATTGTGTTCTACTCGTGCAACAGATCTACATATAGACACGGCTCTGATACCACTGTAGGGGTTCGTAGCATGGAAAACAAAAATTTTCTACCGCATACAAACAAACAAGCCAAGATCTATCTACTAGATTGTAGCAACGAGTCGATGGAATAATTCACCCTCGAAGATTCCAAAGTGTTTAACGAGAGCGGATTCTCGTGGGTGATGTAGTCGTACTCTTGCCGATCTCAAGATCGCGTAGACGATCCTTCCGGCGCTGCGTTCTGGCAGCGCTTCCACAGTCGGTCACACGTTCGGTACTCGACGAAGACCTTCCTCTCCCTTGTTCCAGCATGCAGCGGAGGTTGTAGCACTCTCCTCGCGATTCCGGCAGCACGACGGCGTTGTACCGGAAGTAGAGGGGAGATCTCGCAGGGCTTCACCTTAAGCCGGAGCGAGTATAGTGGACTATGAGAGAGGCCTCGGTGATCTAGGGTTTAGACACACCAAGTAGAGGGATCTAGGCCGGTGGCTAGGGCAAGTAGAAGCCCCAACTCGGCGGCTTGGGAGAAACCCTAGGGCGGCGGAGGCGGTTTGGTGGCCGACGGCTAGGTTTAGGGTTAGGATTTAGAGGGGCAAGGTGTAGGTCTAGGAGGGGCAGCCCTGCACCTCCCTATATAGGTGGAGGGGGCCGGCCAAGGGGAGGGGAGTCCCTCCCCAACTCGGCTTCCAAGGCCGGCCATGGAGGGAGAGGGACTTCCTCCCCAAGTAGGTTTCCTACTCTCCCTCCAACAAGCAAAATAGCCGTTTGACTTTTCAAATTGGCGTTTGACTTTTCAAACTAGGATTTGATTTATCCCTTTATTTCGCTCAGCGATGACACCTAGTACATGATGCAACCATTCCAACTTGTTATGACACATTCATGTACCCTTCCCCTCCGGAGTGCCGGACATTCCGGAACCTTCTAGAACATTCCCGATGAAAACACCGGAACCATTCACCAACCCCGAAACAGGACTTTCCTTATATGAATCTTATTCTCCGGACCATTCCGGATCTCCTCGTGATATCTCGGATCCCATCCGAGACTCCGAACAACATTCGGTCTCTTACTCATCATTCCATAACTACTCAACAACGTCGAATCCTTAAGTGTGTCTCCCTACGGTTCCTGAATTATGCGGACATGATCGAGACACTTCTCCGAACAATAACCAATAGAGGAATCTGGAAATTCATATGGCTCCTACATATTTCTACGATTACTTTGCGATTGAATAAACCACTTACATATGATACCAATTTCCCTTTATCTCATGATAGTTTACTTACCCGAGGTTTTGATCGTCGGTATCTCTGCATACCTAGTTCAACCTCATTACTGATAAGTACTCTTTTCTCGTTCCCGTGATATGTGATCCCTTGTGAGCCAGTCACATGCTTGCAAGCTAATTGGATGACCTTCCACCGAGAGGGCCCAGAGTATATCTATCCGTCATATGGATGGACAAATCCCACTCTTGATCCATGTGTCTCAACCAATACTTTCCGAACACTCAATGCCACCTTTATAGCCACCCAGTTACGGTGTGGTGTTTGATGTCATCAAAGCATCCTTCCGGCGATTGTGATAAGCATGATCTCATGGTCGAAGGAATTAGGTTACTATGTATCAGAAAGCATATAGAAATTGAACTATTAAAATGACTTGATCTTTATGCTACGCTTATCTATAGGAGTATGTCCATCATACCATTCTCCTAACGATATGATCTTTTTGTTAATAACATCTCAATGTTCATGATAGGGAAACCACAATCATTTATTAACCAACAAGATAGTGTTATAAAGAGGCTTTACTAGGGACTCTAATTTAGTTTACAAATCACACAAGTATTAATGTTTCCTTGTTAATACTGTTACATCATGAATGTAAACATTTATCATAAACACAAAGATATAATAATAACTACATCTATGACTAGAAGTCCACCTTCATGTTATCATCTGAACCCCCTCCAGTATTAAGTTGCAAGCAACAGACAACTGCTTTAAGCAAAGTGTGTAAGGTAAACAGTCCACATGTTCCATGAACAAGAGACCGTTGTTTTATCCCTAGTAGCAACAACACATCTACAACCAAAGAGATTATTGTCACTTTCCTTGGAAACTAGAGGCATGAACCCACTATCGAGCATGAATACCCCCTCTTGGAGTCACTAGCAACTACTTGGCCAAGATAGCTACTAACAAAAGAGATCATGCAAGATCACAAACAACACAGACATGATAGAATCATAAAGACAAAACCATTAATCAAACCAACATAATAATCTCAATATCAATCGGATCCCCGCAAACACAACATGCATGATTACAAATAGATTAGATCTTGATCATGAACGGATCTCACAAGATCTATACATGAAAGCACAAAGGAGGAGATACAACCATCTAGCTACTACATGGACCCATAGTTCAAGGTGTAACTACTCGCGCATCATACCAGATAGAAGGCCTCAGGGATGATCTCCCCTCCGGCAGTGTAACATCCCTAAAATCATGATTTCAAAGTTTGCATATCATTCATGCATGCATATCTTTTTGAGATCAATTTCAAACTCATTTTAGAAAAACAGAAGCACATAGTGCTACGATTTTATGTGACCAGATTTAAATCAAATGGCTATCCCCATTTGAAAGTTTGATTGTTTTTGAACCAAGTTTGTTGCCTTCTATGAGGATAGGTTTGAGTGTAGAATTTAAACCAAGTCTTTCAAATTAGAAATGGTTTCAAAAACCATTTTTCAAATTTTGCAAACCAAGTGCCTAGTCTCTATTATTTTTGATCTCCAAGCTTGACCAAGCCTTTGCAAAGCAACCACTTGCTTTTATGCCTATATTGGAGACTACTATACCCTGCAAAAACCCCAGAAAGATTTGAATTCAAAAAGAGTTTGAATTCATATCAAAACCATTCCTAAAAATCGAAATAGAAAAAGAAAAGAGGTAAACAAAAGAAAAGGGCCGAGCGCCAGGAATCCAACCCAGCATCGGAACAGGCCCAGCTAGCCCACCCGGGCCATTTCTTTTCCTCCCGCACGCGCGAGCACACCCACTCAGCCGCTGACAGCCAGACCCCACACCCCCTCTGCTTATTTCGCCGACAAGCGGGCCCCGTCCACGTCAGCTTCGTCTTCCCCTGATTCCGCGCACGACCTCCGCCGCTGCCCGTTGTTGCACTGATTTCGCGAGCTTAATTGGCATTGATGCAACAAGCATTTCTTGTCGAGCCTCTGGCTATAAGATCCCCACATCCTCGCGACCATTTCCCCTCAAACAATTTCGCCTCCACGCCACCAGGCTGCCCACAACTCGCACGACGCCGCCGCTGTTCCGACGACTGCACCGACGAATTCCAGTGAGCCTCGTGTTCCCCTCTGTCTCTAGTTCATGCTATCAAGTCCAGCGAGTCTTTGCGCACCTACTGACACTCCCCATTTGCCCTCGCATGATCCGTAGCTCCACCAACGTCGACGAACGGCCGCCACCGTCCTCTGCACGAACTCCGGCGACCTCCCTCCGTAAGTAGCCACCGCCCCTTGCCCTTTGACTGATACGCCTAGAACCTCCATCGTTGTGCGCATCTAACAGTGCCCCTATTTTGGCTTAGCGCGACGAGGAACCTCGCCAACATCGACGACTGACCGTGCCCGACATCTGCCTCAACTCCGTCGAGAAATCCTCGCCGTGTCAGCGCGCCCCTTTGCAAACCAACGCCACCTCGAGCATCAGCAACCTCCTGCGGTTCTGGTAAGCGCCTCCTTTCTTCCCTGGGCGACCTAGAACGCCGGCACCGCCACTGACCGACGCGCCGCCGCCTGTCGCCGCCGCTAGCGCCGCTCGTTTTTGGTTAGTTGATTCTCAGCCGTCAGATTTAGATCTAGCGTGTAGAAACAGTTCACTTAACGAAAGGGTATGGACAGATCTGAGCCGTGCAGCGATAGTTAGATCCAACGGCCTGTAGAGCTCGATCCGGCCGAACCGGTACGCGCCAATAGAATCACGACGCGTGGCTAGGGTTTGAATTAAAACTGAATTTGAAAACAGATTTAGATCCAAATTTCAATTAGCTATAACTTTTGATTTCCATGTTAGATTTTTGCAAATTTTATACCGTTGGAATCAGTGAGACAAACCCTTTATGAATCTGCAATGTGTTTAACAAAAAGTTTCTGTTAAAATGACTTTGTATGCAGAAACATTTCTAGGTCCATTTTAAGTATAGATTTTGTTTAGCAAATGGTTTTAGTGCTAAATAAGTTTAGCTAGCAAGTATTTGACTTGGTTATGTTTCTGTATCATGCACTTGCTTGGTAGAGTTTTCAAAAATCATCACTTAGCATTTTCTTGCATGCATGCATTCATATTTTTGTTTGTATATGAATTGTGTGTAATTTTGTGCTACAAACTTTGTGTAGATTTTGCTAGTGACTGTGATTGTGAAGAGTGTTGATCTCCCCATTACCAAGGCACGTGATACTTCATGATATTTCCACCCCTTTTATTTTGAATAAGCATTAGAATTATTTTTGCTAAGTCTTGCATGCTACTTTTGCCAAATGCTATGTTGGGAAATCCTAAGTAGTTGTAGTATTGTAGAATTGCTAGGGAATTTCCTAAGTTAAGTTACTATGCCATGCTTAGCCTAGCTAGTAGCAAACCAAGGGTTGGTAAAGTATGTACATGCTATGATGAAAATAATTCTAAGACTTTTGGACTTATGCTTTTCTTAATAAAACAACTAGGTCAATGAACCCCCGGGTGGAATGGGACTTGAATTGGTGGTTTTTGGTTGAGTGGTTACACAAGGCCATAGATATGGCTTGTGTATCTCACTTGTGGTATGCCACCCAGGCACAAAGGGATTTGGAGGCCAAGTGTTGAGAAAGCTTATAGTGCAACCACTTGGCAATATGGGCTCTGCCTTGATCATATAGGTTGCTAGAACTTAGCCTCTTGGACAGTTGGTGGTAGTGGGAATGATAGGTTGGAGCGCGTCCATTTGGCTAAGGAAAGGCTTCTGAAAGGTCCTGTCTTGGGAAACCAAGTATGGTGGGGAAAGTGCACAACCTCTGCATATGGAAAATCTAAGTACTTAGCCAAGTCCATGGCAATGGACAAATTGAGCATCAAGACATGGAAGCTACAAGAATCTCATCACTCCAACTTCTAAGTAAAACTTGTGGGTGAACAAGGGTAAAGGACCCCAATGTCTATTGGTGGTTTCTTGGGAAAGTTTTGACAAAGAAAAACTTAGTGATTTCAACTAATAGGGAAAACCTATTTTCAAGCAAAGCAAGCCAAGCTACACTTAGCCAAAATGCATATAGTAATATAGTCCACCTAAAATTTATTAAGGTATCACTTGCCAATACTATTCCAAAGTATTGACCCACTGTGGCTGTAACTTGTGATGTTGCAGGTTACTCCGATGATGATTAGGAGTCATGAGTCTACACTCAACATGCTTGCGTATGGCACATGAAGATGAAGACTTGTGTTTATTTACTTATTCCAAAACTCTTGTATTAGGCCTGTGGCCATGAGTTGTAAAAGACTATGTTTTATCTTTGGAATGGATGTAATAAATGACCTTTGTATCTGTGTACTTCATCTTAAACTGTGGATGCTAGCAATGATCCAGGGACTAGCATTGCAATCACAGGGATCCTTTTCCTTTACAAAGGAGGGATCTTACAGATGGTATCAGAGCACTGTGTTGCCTGTAGGATTATGACCCTAGGATTGGAAAACCACTAAGGAAAATTTTTCAACTACTTCTACACTTGTCTATTCTTCTCGTAAACTTTTCTAATCTTCTCATTCTCATCTCTACTTGTAGATGAACTCCATCAACGAAGCCGTGAAGAAAGGACCACTCATGACCATGACCTTGGAGTGTGAAACTGAGTTTCCCAAAATTCTCAAGGACCTTATGGTGGCAATGGAAGCACATGGTGCAGCTGTTTACAAAGGCTTTCCAGTGATGGATGAAGGAGTGGAGTACTGGTGGGTGCAACTTCACTTGTACAAAAACAAGGAAGACAACCACAAAGAAAGAGGTTTCTGCATGTACACCAACACTGTGATGCACACCACATTCTTTGAGTCAGCAAGAGAAGCAGCTTGGAGGACTATCAAAGAACTAAGTGCTAGAGTCAAGTGCAGAATGCTCAACCTCCAAAAAGACTTAGAGAAAGAGAAGGAGCTTACCCAAGAGTTGGAAGCCACCAACCAAACCTTAAGGGGAGATATTATAGACTTAGTGATGGAATCATGTGAACAAGATAGGTGGATTGCCTCTAGGAACATTGTGTTAGCCAACAGATCCAGTGAGATAGGATTGTAAACGCATTTCGTTAGTTGGACCACCACCTATCACCTTATTTTCCAAAAAGATACCTTAAATAAGTTTGGACCTTGGTTGATGTAATGGATTGATGTATGCATGACTTGTGTGATTTTGTGTTCCAAGGATATGTCTGAATTGTTTGTCTTGTTTATCTTAAATTGTGTTGTCCTAACTTTTCTATCTTATAAATAGATGCCTATTACCATCAGCACCGTTGAGGAGTTCCAGGTTACCCGTTTTGGTCCTCGTATCGTTGAGCTTACCACTTTGCTCGATCTCCCTCTTCCCACCATCATGGTGCATCCACTCACCAAGTTTGAGAGGAAGGACCTCTGGGGCTTCAAGGTGAACCAGCCCGGACGCCAGACAGAGCCTACTACAGAGGCCATCGTCTTCAAGCTGATGCACGACGACAGGGAGAGAGGCATGGAGGTAGTCATGCAGGACCTGATAGGACGTCTGCTAGGCCGTCACTCCCGACAGGTTAGGGGCACCCACTTCCACGTCTTCGGAAGACGTGACGATGATGGAGAGTCCATCGACTTCGAGGACGACTCGAGGGACGCAGCAGAGCCGATACGTCTCTATCTCCAGGACTTAGAGTCTCTCATCAGGCACGTGGACACGGACAGGGCCAATGTCATGCTCAGTAATGACGAGCTCCAGGTGCAGCTTCGCCAGAAGGACAAGCTTTTCGCACAGCAGGACGAGATATTCAAGGAAATGGAGGCGAAGTTTGAGGCCCAGGACCGTAAGTTCAAGAGTCAGGAGAAACGCTTCCAGGATAGGAACAAGAAGATCCGGGACATGACTGAAGAACTGAAGTCCAAGGATTTCGAGCTAGAGCAGCAGCAAATGGTGATCGAGAGGCTTCGCTCCCAGAAGAGGGATCTCAAGGCCAAGATCGATTCCTTGACCACTACTATTGAGGAGAACAAGACCGCGATGGAGAACGCAGGTCTTACCTTCATCGAGGAGGAGATTGATGCTGATGAGTAGACTTGACTACTCGTTTATCTTTCATTATCGTACTTGTTATTTGTGAACTTATTATTGGACCATCCGACATGTGGATGGCTTGCCACTTGTGTGTTTTATTTCGAGAACTTGTTACCTGGTTGTTGAACTTTTATCTTGTGTTGCATGCTATGTGTTTGCTTGTGATGTATTGTGCATAAAACATCTATGGGTATCTCATTCTTATCTCTATTTGAACAAACCACAGATGCCTCCCCGTCGCGCAAACCCCAACCCCAACAACATCACTCCGGAAATGCAACAGATGATGAATGCTCAAACACAGCTTATGCAGATGATGACAACATTCATCCAAAACCAGAATAACAACAACAACCCCAATAACAACAACAATAACAACAACAACAACAACAACAACCCTTCGGGTTTCTATATGCTCACCAGATTTCTGCGTTTGAGGCCAGCTAAGTTCTCGGGGACAACTGATCCCATGGTGGCCAATGTCTGGCTACGTTCTGTAAACAAGGACTTAGTGACCGTGGGCTGCACGGACGCTGAAAAGGTCAGATTTGCAGCGCATCTGCTGGAAGGACCAGCCGCCACATGGTGGGACAACTTCCAAATCACCACTCCTTTAGATGAGGTGACTTGGGCTATCTTTGAAGATGGCTTTCGCACTGCTCATATCTCATCAGGTATGATGAGCCTGAAAAAGAAGGAGTTTCACAACTTGAAGCAGCGCCACCGCAGCGTGGCTGAATACATAGAAGAGTTCAACAATCTGGCGCGTTATGCACCGGATGAGGTTGACACAGATGCCAAAAGAAAAGAAAAGTTTCTGGAAGGCTAGAATGATGAGCTGAATCTGCAGCTGGCTGTGGCATATGTTCCCACTTATCAGTCGCTCTGTGACAAGGCTGCTATATTGGAGAACAAAATGAAGCAAGTCGAGAGTAGGAAGAGGAAACACTTCGACAAGCATAGCTCAGGATCGTCTCACAAACGATCTCACTATGATGACAGTGGAAGCTTAGGATCCCACAAGCATGGGAAATTCAACAAGCACCACAACCACAACCGTCATGACAACAAGCATCACCGCAGTCATGAAAATGACAAATACAAGAACCACAAGAGTGGACACAAGAGCCACCATAGTGGGAATGGTAGTAGAAGTGGAAGTCAGCCTGCTAAAAGAGACATCAGTCAGGTTGAATGCTTCAAATGCAAGAAGATGGGACACTATGCAAATGAGTGCCCCGAAAAGAAAGTTGAAGGATCTGTCAAGCCCAATCCTTTCCAGAAAGGTCAGGTGAACCACATTAATGTGGAGGAGGTTTATGAGGAGCCTGACGCTGTTGCTGGTAAGTTCAGACTCAATTCCATTCCAGCATTTGTACTCTTTGACACTGGTGCATCTCATTCATTCATATCAAAAGCATTTGTTGATAGAAATGGATTTGCATCTGAAAACATTGGGTGTCCAATAAAAGTTAGCTCTCCGGGTGGAGATATGATAGTAAGTCTTGGATGCCGGGACCTTGTCATAGAGTTTGGAAAGCATAAGTTTCCAGTGAGCCTGATAATCCTAGATTCCGAAGGATTGGATGTAATTTTAGGAATGGATTGGATGGCTAAGTATGAAGGAGTGCTAGATTGTGCTAATCGTACTGTTGCACTCACAACCCCAGAAAGAATAAGAATAAAATTCAAGTCAAACTTCGAATCCAAAGGAAGTAAGCTTAATTCTCTTAAGGGGGTTAGCATGGACAGTGTGCCAATTGTATGTGAGTATCCGGATGTGTTTCCGGAAGAGTTGCCAGGAATGCCACCAGATAGGGATGTGGAATTTCTGATAGATCTGGTACCAGGTGCTGGACAAATGTCAGTTGATGAACTGAAGGAGCTCAAGAAGCAACTAGGAGAATAGTTGCAGAAAGGATTCATACAACCAAGTTCTTCATCTTGGGGAGCCCCAGTCTTGTTTGTGGAGAAGAAGGATAGAAGTCAAAGATTATGCATAGATTACCGATCAGTCAACGAGGTAACTATCAAGAACAAATATCCTTTGCCTAGAATAAATGACTTGTCTGATCAGCTAGAGGGAGCATGTGTGTTCTCGAAGATTGATCTCCGGTCAGGCTATTTTCAACTCAAGATAAGAGAGCAAGACATACCTAAAACAGCATTCACAACAAGGTATGGATTGCATGAGTATACCGTAATGCCTTTCGGCTTAACCAACGCTCCAGCATACTTCATGAATATGATGAACAAAGTGTTCATGGAATTTCTTGACAAGTTCGTTGTCGTTTTCATCGATGACATCTTAGTCTACTCCAAGAGCAAAGAAGAGCATGAAGGACACTTGTGTTTGATACTTGAGAAGTTGAGAGAGCATAAGCTTTATGCCAAATTCAGCAAGTGTGAGTTCTGGTTAGAGGAAGTTGGTTTTCTTGGTCATGTTATGACAAAGGATGGTGTGGCAGTTGATCCTGCTAAAGTTTCAGCTGTGACAGAATGGGAATCTCCCAAGAATGTAAAAGAAGTTCGTAGTTTCCTTGGCTTAGCAGGTTACTACAGAAGATTCATTGAGAATTTCTCAAAGGTTGCTAAGCCCATGACTGAATTATTAAAGAAAGACAAGAAGTTTTCTTGGTCTGAAGGTTGTGAAGTCAGCTTTCAAGAATTGAAGAAGAGACTTGTGACTGCACCAGTTCTATGTCTGCCAGATTTGGAAAAGGATTTCCAAGTATATTGTGATGCGTCTCATCAAGGTTTGGGTGCCGTACTTATGCAAGATGGTAAAGTTGTGGCCTATGCCTCGAGACAACTCAAAACTCATGAGGTAAACTATCCTACTCATGATTTGGAGTTAGCCTCTGTCCTCCATGCACTCAAAACATGGAGGCATTACCTTTTGGGAAAGCGTTGTGAAGTGTTCACCGATCATAAGAGCTTGAAGTATATCTTCACCCAGAAGGAAATCAATATGAGACAAAGAAGATGGTTAGAGCTTATCAAGGACTATGACTTAAGTTTGCAATACCACCCCGGTAAAGCAAATGTTGTAGCGGATGCTCTAAGTCGTAAGGTGTTTGTGAATGGCCTTACCAAAGGAGAATTGCTAGATGATTTGTGTACTCAATTCAAAGAACTCAGATTGGAGTTTGTGCCTGAAGGACATCTCATGTCTTTGGATGTTCAACCCACTTTGTTGGATAAGATCCAAGAAGCTCAGAAGACCGATAAGGAAATTGAAAGGATTAAGGAAAATATCGGCCAAGGGAGAGCTAAAAATTTCCATGAAGACGAACAGGGTACATTATGGCATGGGAAACGTATCTGTGTTCCACAAGATCCGGAGTTACGGAAACTGATTTTGCAAGAAGTGCACAACTCTCCGTATTCCATTCACCCGGGTAACACCAAAATGTACATGGACATGAAAGAAAGATTTTGGTGGAACAATCTCAAGAGGGACATCACCGAGCATATTGCTTTGTGTGATGTGTGTAGTAGAGTAAAAGCGGAGCATCAGAAACCAGCAGGTTTGCTTCAACCACTACCTATTCCTGATTGGAAATGGGACAAAATTGGTATGGATTTCATCACCGGATTGCCAAGGACCAGATCAGGATATGATTCCATATGGGTAGTAGTGGATAGCCTAACGAAAGTGGCTCATTTCATACCCGTGAAGACAACCTATACAAGTGCCAAGTTAGCCAAAATCTACATGAGTAGAATTGTATGCCTTCACGGTGTGCCTAAGAGTATTGTGTCCGATAGGGGAACCCAATTCACTTCCCATTTTTGGAGGCAGCTACATGAGTCATTGGGAACGAGGTTAGAATTCAGTACTGCTTTTCATCGTCAAACCGATGGACAAATAGAAAGGACTAATCAAATTCTGGAAGACATGTTAAGGGCATGTGCCCTAGACTATGGAGCAAGTTGGGACGAAAGTCTGCCTTACGCAGAATTTTCTTATAATAACAGCTATCAAGCCAGCATTGAGATGGCACCGTTTGAGTTCCTCTACGGAAGAAAATGTACCACCCCATTGTTATGGAATGGTGTGGGAGAAAGAAGTTTATTCGGGCCAGATCTTATCAAAGAAGCCGAATAGAAGGTCAAATTGGTTAAGGACAGATTGAAGATAGCACAGACCCGACAGAAAAGCTACGCAGATCCTAAGCGTAGAGAAGTCACCTACGAAGTTGGTGACAGAGCCTATCTTAGAGTATCACCACTCCGTGGAGTGAAAAGATTCGGAGTCAAAGGAAAGTTGGCACCAAGATATGTTGGGCCATTCAAGATTCTGAGTCGCAAAGGAGAAGTTGCTTATGAAATTGAACTGCCAGCATCTCTGTCAGCAGTCCATAATGTGTTTCATGTGAGTCAGCTTAAGAAATGTCACCCAGAAATGGAAGAAACTTCTTTGAAAGATACCATACCTTTGGAAGAAGTTCAACTAGAAAGTGATCTCACTTATGAAGAAAAGCCTATCAAGATACTTGAGACTGCAGAAAGAGTCACAAGGACAAAGACTATCAAGTTTTGCAAAGTGCAATGGAATCATCATTCCTAGGAGGAATCAACATGGGAAAGAGAAGATGATCTTCGGAAAGACCACCCTCACCTATTTGCTAGCCAATCCGAATCTTGAGGGCGAGATTCACCTTAAGGGGGTTAGATTTGTAACATCCCTAAAATCATGATTTCAAAGTTTGCATATCATTCATGCATGCATATAGTTTTGAGATCAATTTCAAACTCATTTCAGAAAAACAGAAGCACATAGTGCTATGATTTTATGTGAGCAGATTTTAATCAAATGGCTATCCCCATTTGAAAGTTTGATTGTTTTTGAACCAAGTTTGTTGCCTTCTATGAGGATAGGTTTGAGTGTAGAATTTAAACAAAGTCTTTCAAATTAGAAATGGTTTCAAAAACCATTTTTCAAATTTTGCAAACCAAGTGCGTAGTCTCTGTTATTTTTGATCTCCAAGCTTGACCAAGCCTTTGCAAAGCAACCACTTGCTTTTATGCCTATATTGGAGACTACTGTACCCTGCAAACACCCCAGAAAGATTTGAATTCAAAAAGAGTTTGAATTCATATCAAAACCATTCCTGAAAATCGAAATAGAAAAAGAAAAGAGGTAAACAAAAGAAAAGGGCCGAGCGCCAGGAATCCAGCCAGCATCGGAACAGGCCCAGCTAGCCCACTCGGGCCATTTCTTTTCCTCCCGCATGCGCGAGCACACCCACTCAGCCGCTGACAGCCAGACCCCACACCCCCTCTGCTTATTTCGCCGACAAGCGGGCCCCGTCCACGTCAGCTTCGTCTTCCCCTGATTCCGCGCACGACCTCCGCCGCTGCCCGTTGCTGCACTGATTTCACGAGCTTAATTGGCATTTATGCAGCAAGCATTTCTTGTCGAGCCTCTGGCTATAAGATCCCCACATCCTCGCGACCATTTCCCCTCAAACAATTTCGCCTCCACGCCACCAGGATGCCCACAACTCACACGATGCCGCCGCTGTTCTGACGACTGCGCCGACGAATTCCGGTGAGCCTCGTGTTCCCCTCTGTCTCTAGTTCATGCTATCAAGTCCAGCGAGTCTTTGCGCACCTACTGACACTCCCCATTTGCCCTCGCATGATCCGTAGCTCCACCAATGTCGACGAACAGCCGCCACCGTCCTCTGCACGAACTCCGGCGACCTCCCTCCGTAAGTAGCCACCGCCCCTTGCTCTCTGACTGATACGCCTAGAATCTCCATCGTTGTGCGCATCTAACAGTGCCCCTATTTTGGCTTAGCGCGACGAGGAACCTCGCCAACGTCGACGACTGACCGTGCCCGACGTCTGTGTAAGACCCCTCCTTTGTAAAGGAAAAGGATCCCTGTGATTGCAATGCTAGTCCCTGGATCAATGCTAGCATCCACAGTTTAAGATGAAGTACACAGATACAAAGGTCGTTTATTACATTCATTCCAGAGATAAAACATAGTCTTTTACAACTCAGGGCCAAAGGCCTAATACAAGAGTTTATGGAATAAGTAAATAAACACAAGTCCTCATCTTCATGTGCCACAGGCAAGCATGTTGAGTGTAGACTCATGACTCCTACTCATCATCGGAGTAACCTGCAACATCACAAGTTATAGCCACAGTGGGTCAATACTTTGGAATAGTATTGGCAAGTGATACCTTAGTAAATTTTAAGTGGACTATATTACTATATGCATTTGGCTAAGTGTAGCTTGGCTTGCTTTGCTTGAAAATAGGTTTTCCCTATTAGTTGAAATCACTAAGTTTTTCTTTGTCAAAAACTTTCCCAAGAGACCACCAATAGACATTGGGGTCCTTCACCCTTGTTCACCCACAAGTTTTACTTAGAAGTTGGAGTGATGAGATTCTTGTAGCTTCCATGTCTTGATGCTCAAGTTGTCCATTGCCATGGACTTGGCTAAGTACTTAGATTTTCCATCTGCAGAGGTTGTGCACTTTCCCCACCAGACTTGGTTTCCCAAGACAGGACCTTTCAGAAGCCTTCCCTTAGCCAAATGGACGCGTTCCAACCTATCATCCCACTACCACCAACTGTCCAAATGGCTAAGTTCTAGCAACCTATATGATCAAGGCAGAGCCCATATTGCCAAGTGGTTGCACTGTAAGCTTTCTCAACACTTGGCCTCCAAATCCCTTTGTGCCTGGGTGGCATACCACAAGTGAGATACACAAGCCAAATCCATGGCCTTGTGTAACCACTAAACCAAAAACCACCATTCAAGTCCCATTCCACCCAGGAAGTTCATTGACTTAGTTGTTTTATTAAGAAAAGCATGAGTCCTGAAGGACTTAGAATTATTTCACCATAGCATGTACATACTTTACCAACCCTTGTTTTATATTAGCTAGGCTAACCATGGCATAGTAACTTAACTTAGGAAAATTCCCTAGCAATTCTACAATTCTACACTACATAGGATTTCCCAACATAGCTTTTGGCAAAAGTAGCATGCAAGACTTAGCAAAAATAATTCTAATGCTTATTCAAAATAAAGGGTGGAAATATCATGAAGTATCACTTGCCTTGGTAATGGGGAGAGTAGCACTCTTCACAATCACAGTCACTAGCAAAATCTACACAAAAATTTGTAGCATACAATTACACACAATTTATATACAAGCAAAAATATGAATGCATGCATGCAAGAATTTACTAAGTGATGATTTTGAAAACCCTACCAAGCAAGTGCATGATACAGAAACATAACAAGTCGCAAAGTTTGCCAATCAAACTTATTTGGCACTAATACAAATTACTAAACTAAATCTATACTCAAAATAGCCTTAAACATGTTTCTGTATAAAAAGTCATTTTATCAGATACTATTTGTTAAACACATTGTAGATTCAGAAAGGCCTTATTTCACTGAATCCAATGGTATAAAGTTTGCAAAATTCCAACGTGGAAATCTCAAGTTATAGCCATTTGAAAATCTGATCATAATCTGATTTGAATTTCTATTTCAGATCCAACCCTAGACACGTGTCGCAAAACTACTGGTGCGTACCGATTCGGTCGGATCGACAGATGCGGACCGTAGGATCTAACTTAGATCTGGCGGCTCAGATGCGCGCTTACCTCTTCGTTTAAGATCTATCCTAGCCCTACGATACAGATCCAACGGACTCAATCAGCGAGCCACTAACTGGCGGCGCTGAACGACTGCGCGCGGTGGCGACGGTCAGACGGTGGCGGCGCCGGCGATACAGGACGCTAGAAAGGTAGGGAAGGTACTCACCGTGATCGCAAGGACGTGGGGATGCTCAACGTGTGGTCAGCTCGGCAAGGGGCGCTCAGGGTTGCGGTGGATTGCTCGCCGGAGTAGGGTCTGGCGACGGATGGTTCAGTTCGAGGTCAAAGGCGACGCTGTCGATCACGAGAAGGCAAGCAGAGGATGTGGTTAGATGCAGGAATTCACGGAGAATACGCGTGCGTGAAGAAAAAGGCTTGGGGCGGTCTGGTCTTACCGGAGGAGCTCGACGGAGTTGAAGCCGAAGACGGTGGCGGCTCAGTCGTTTGGGTTGCCGACGTTCTGGGTCACGCGCGGGCGAACCAGAGGTACTAGGAGATGCGTGAGGCCAAGCGGAGTCTGCTCGTGTGAAGCAGAAGCAGAGGGGTGGTCGAAGTTGGCCGGAATCGTGGCTGCAGCTCGTCGGAGACGGCGTGGTTGCAGGGAGCAATTCACGCAGCCTAGTGGCGCTCTAGGTTCGGGGTTTGGGGGAAAAGGGAGAGGGGACAGAGGGGGTTTAAGTAGCCTGGTCGTGAGCGAGATTTACTCCAGCATTCATCGTGAATTGACGCCGCGAATCAACACTGGAAACGGCCGGCGTGATTTGGGGATTGAGCTGTCTGCGGGTGGAGACGACGACGTCGTGTGGGCCGCGGCTGTCAGCGAGAGGAAAGGAGAGGGAGTGGGTCCTACCCGTCAGTCACTCGGTGGGTGTGGGGGTGGGTGAGAGAAAACGGTTCGCGGGGTTGGGGGCTGCTGGCTAGCTGGGCCGTGTTGGGCTGGGTCGGCCAGATTGGCTGGTTGTATATTTTTTTTCCTCTTTATTCCTTTTCTTTTTCTGATTGAATTTCTAGAAATGGTTTTCAAAGCTCTTTTCAATTAAGTTTGAATTCAAACTTGCTCTAGCCTTTTGTACAGTGTTGCTTGCATTTAAATAGGTGTAACACACATCTGTTCACTCAGACTTACTTAGGTTTTTTTTTGAAAATAATCCAATAAAACCAAGCCTTTTAGGAGATATAATAATAGGCAAAACTTTGGTTTTATTCCATATTTTGTTTTGAAACCTTGCTCAAGCTTTTGAGACCACTTAAGTTTGAATTCAAAACATCCTGAATGAATAATAGCATTTTTCTCATTAGCATGTAGCACAAAGGCTAGGGTTTTCATACATAAAATAATGAGCCACAAATGCTCCTGTTTCTGAAATGATTTTGAGAAAAACCCTAAATGATGATGGATGCAAGGGTGATATGAATGAGTTTTGAAATATGAATTTAGGGATGTTACAAATCTAACCCCCTTAAGATGAATCTCGCCCTCGAGATTCGAATTGGCTAGCAAATAGGTGTGGGTGGTCTTTCCGAAGATCATCTTCTCTTTCCCATGTTGCTTCCTCTTCGGTATGATGGTTCCATTGCACTTTGCAAAACTTGATAGTCTTTGTTCTCGTGACTCTTTTTGCAGTCTCAAGAATCTTGATAGGCTTTTCCTCGTAAGTGAGATCACTTACTAGTTGAACTTCTTCCAAAGGTATGGTATCCTTCAAAGAAGATTCTTCCATTTCTGGGTGACATTTCTTAAGCTGACTCACATGAAATACATTATGGACTGCTGATAGAGATGCTGGCAGTTCAATTTCATAAGCAACTTCTCCTTTGCGACTCAGAATCTTGAATGGCTCAACATATCTTGGTGCCAACTTTCCTTTGACTCCGAATCTTTTCACTCCACGAAGTGGTGATACTCTAAGATAGGCTCTATCACCAACTTCGTAGGTGACTTCTCTACGCTTAGGATCTGCGTAGCTTTTCTGTCGGGACTGTGCTATCTTCAATTTGTCCTTAACCAATTTGACCTTCTCTTCGGCTTCTTTGATAATATCTGGCCCAAATAAACTTCTTTCTCCCACACCATTCCATAACAATGGGGTGGTACATTTTCTTCCATAGAGAAACTCAAACGGTGCCATCTCAATGCTGGCTTGATAGCTGTTATTATAAGAAAATTCTGCGTAAGGCAGACTTTCATCCCAACTTGCTCCATAGTCTAGGGCACATGCCCTCAACATATCTTCAAGGATTTGGTTAGTCCTTTCTGTTTGTCCATCGGTTTAAGGGTGAAAAGCAGTACTGAATTCCAACCTCGTTCCCAATGACTCATGCAGCTGTCTCCAAAAATGGGAAGTAAATTGGGTTCCCCTATCAGACACAATACTCTTAGGAACACCGTGAAGGCATACAATTCTACTCATGTAGATTTTAGCTAACTTGGCACTTGTATAGGTTGTCTTCACGGGTATGAAATGTGCCACTTTAGTTAGGCGATCCACTACTACCCATATGGAGTCATATCCTGATCTGGTCCTTGGTAATCCGGTAATGAAATCCATACCAATCTTGTCCCATTTCCAATCAGGAATTGGTAGTGGTTGAAGCAAACCTGCTGGTTTCTGATGCTCCGCCTTTACTCTACTACACACATCACACAAAGCAATATGTTCGGCGATGTATCTCTTGAGATTGTTCCACCAAAATCTTTCTTTCATGTCCATGTACATTTTGGTGTTACCCGGATGAATAGAATACAGAGAGTTGTGTGCTTCTTGCAAAATCAGTTTCTACAACTCCGGATCTTGTGGGACACAAATACGTTTCCCATGCCATAATGTACCCTGTTCGTCTTCATGGAAATTCTTAGCTTTCCCTAGACCAATATTTTTCTTAATCTCTTCAATTTCCTTATCGGACTTCTGAGCTTCTCGAATCTTGTCCAACAAAGTGGGTTGAACATCCAAAGACATAAGATGTCCTTTAGGCACAATCTCCAATCTGAGTTCTTTGAATTGAGTACACAAATCATCTGGCAATTCTCCTTTGGTAAGGCCTTTTACAAACACCTTACGACTTAGAGCATCCGCTACCACGTTTGCTTTAACGGGGTGGTATTGCAAACTCAAGTCATAATCCTTGATAAGCTCTAACCATCTTCTTTGTCTCATATTATTTTCCTTCTGGGTGAAGATATACTTCAAACTCTTGTGATCGGTGAACACTTCACAATGCTTTCCCAAAAGGTAATGCCTCCATGTTTTGAGTGCATGGACGACAGAGGCTAACTCCAAATCATGAGTAGGATAGTTCACTTCATGAGTTTTGAGTTGTCTCGAGGCATAGGACACAACTTTACCGTCTTGCATAAGTACGGCACCCAAACCTTGATGAGACGCATCACAATATACTTGGAAATCCTTTTCCAAATCTGGCAGACATAGAACTGGTATTGTCACAAGTCTCTTCTTTAATTCTTGAAAGCTGACTTCACAACCTTCAGACCAAGCAAATTTCTTGTCCTTCTTTAACAATTCAGTCATTGCCTTAGCAACCTTTGAGAAATTTTCAATGAACCTTCTGTAGTAACCTGCTAAGCCAAGGAAACTACGAACTTCTTTCACATTCTTGGGAGATTCCCATTCTGTCACAGCTGAAACTTTAGCAGGATCAACTGCTACACCATCCTTTGTCATAACATGACCAAGAAAACCAACTTCCTCCAACCAAAACTCACACTTGCTGAATTTGGCATAAAGTTTATGCTCTCTTAACTTTTCAAGTATCAAACGCAAGTGTCCTTCATGCTCTTCCTTGCTCTTGGAGTAGACTAAGATGTCATCGATGAAAACGACAACGAACTTGTCAAGGAATTCCATGAACACCTTGTTCATCATATTCATGAAGTATGCTGGAGCATTGGTTAAGCCAAAAGGCATCACGGTATACTCATATAATCCATACCTTGTGGTGAATGTTGTTTTAGGTATGTCTTGCTCTCTTATCTTAAGTTGAAAATAGCCTGACCGGAGATCAATTTTTGAGAACAAACAGGCTCCTTCTAGCTGATCAAACAAGTCATTGATTCTTGGCAAAGGATATTTGTTCTTGATAGTTACCTCGTTGAGTGAACGGTAATCTATGCATAACCTTTGACTTCTATCCTTCTTCTCCACAAACAAGACTGGGGCTCCCCAAGATGAAGAACTTGGTTGAATAAATCCTTTCTGCAACTGTTCTCCTAGTTGCTTCTTGAGTTCCTTCAGTTCATCAACTGACATTTTGTACGGTCTCTTTGCTATTGGTCCAGAACCTGGTACCAAATCTATCAGAAACTCCACATGTCTATCTGGTGGCATTCTTGGTAATTCTTCCGGGAACACATCCGGATACTCACACACAATTGGCACACTGTCCATGCTAACCCCCTTAAGAGAATTAAGCATACTCCTCTTTGCTCCAAAGCTGGTCTTAAATCTGATCCTTTTATTTTTCGGAGTGGTGAGTGAGACAGTATGGCTGGCACAATCTATCACTCCTTTGTACTTAGTCATCCAGTCCATTCCCAGAATGACATCCAAACCTTGGGAGTTTAATATAATCAAGTTAACGGGAAACTTATACTTCCCGAATTCTATGACTAGGTCATGGCATCCTGAATTCACTATCATTTCTCCACTAGGAGAACTTACTTTTATAGGACACCCAATAGTTTCTACCGGTAGTTCATTTCTTTCAACAAATGCTCTTGATATGAATGAATGAGATGCACCAGTATCAAAGAGTACAAATGCTGGAATGGAATTGAGTCTGAACTTACCAGCAACAGCGTCAGGTTCCTCATAGACCTCCTCCACATTAATGTGGTTCACCTGACCTTTCTGGAAAGGATTGGGCTTGACAGGTCCTTCAACTTTCTTCTCAGGGCACTCATTAGCATAATGCCCCAGTTTCTTGCATTTGAAGCACTCAAGCTGACTGATGTCCTTTTTTGCAGGCTGACTTCCACTTCCACTACCATTTCCACTTTGGTGGCTCTTATGTCCACTCTTGTGGTTCTTGTGCTTGTCATTGTCATGACTGCGGTGATGCTTGTTGTCATGACGGTTGTGGTTGTGGTGTTTGTTGAATTTCCCATGCTTATGGGATCTGAGCTACCACTGTCATCATAGTGAGATCGTTTGTGAGACGACCCCGAGCTGTGTTTGTCGGAGTGTTTCCTCTTCCTACTCTCGACTTGCTTCATTTTATTCTCCAAAATAGCAGCCTTGTCACACAGAGACTGATAAGTTGGAACATATGCCACAGACAACTGTAATTTTAACTCATCATTCAAGCCTTCCAGAAACTTTTCCTTTCTTTTGGCATCTGTGTCAACCTCATCCGGTGCATAGCGCGCTAGATTGTTGAACTCTTCTATATATTCAGCCACGCTGCGGTGGCACTGCTTCAGGTTGTGAAACTCCTTCTTTTTCAGGCTCATCATTCCTGATGAGATATGAGCAGTGCGAAAGCCATCTTCAAAGATAGCCCAAGTCACCTCATCTAAAGGAGTGGTGATTTGGAAGTTGTCTCACCATGTGGCGGCTGGCCCTTCCAACAGATGCGCTGCGAACCTGACCTTTTCAGCATCCGTGCAGCACACAGTCACTAAGTCCTTGTTCACAGAACGTAGCCAATCATTGGCCACCATGGGATCAGTTGTCCCCGAAAACTTAGCTGGCCTCAGACGCATAAATCTGGTGAGCATATCAAAACCTGGAGGGTTGTTGTTGTTGTTGTTATTGTTGTTGTTGTTGTTGTTGGGGTTGTTGTTGTTGTTGTTATTCTGGTTTTGGATGAATGTTGTCATCATCTGCATAAGCTGTGTTTGAGCATTCATCATCTGTTGCATTTCCGGAGTGATTTTGTTGGGGTTGGGGTTTGCGCGACGGGGAGGCATCTGTGGTTTGTTCAAATTGAGATAAGAATGAGATACCCTTAGATGTTTTATGCACAATACATTGCAAGAAAACACAAAGCATGCAACTCAAGGATAAAAGTTCAACAACGGAATAACAAAGTTCTCGAAATAACACACACAAGTGGCAAGCCATCCACATGTCGGATGGTCCAATAACAAGTTCACAAATAGCAAGTATGATAATGAAAGATAAACGAGTAGTCAAGTCTACTCATCAGCATCAATCTCCTCCTCAACAAAGGTAAGACCTGCGTTCTCCATCGCGGTCTTGTTCTCCTCAATCGTAGTGGTCAAGGAATCGATCTTGGCCTTGAGAGCCCTCTTCTGGGAGCGAAGCCTCTCGATCACCATCTGCTGCTGCTCTAGCTCGAAATCCTTGGACTTCAGTTCCTCGGTCATGTCCCGGATCTTCTTGTTCCTATCCTGGACGCGTTTCTCCTGACTCTTGAACTTGCGGTCCTGGGCCTCGAACTTCGTCTCCATTTCCTTGACTATGTCATCCTGCTGCGCGAAAAGCTTGTCCTTCTCGCGAAGCTGCACCTGGAGCTCGTCATTGCTGAGCATGACGTTGGTCCTGTCCGTGTCCACGTGCCTGATAAGAGACTCTAAGTCCTGGAGATAGAGACGTATCGGCTCTGCTACGTCCCTCGAGTCGTCCTCAAAGTCGATGGACTCTCCATCGTCATCACGTCTTCCGAAGACGTGAAAGTGGGTGCCTCTAACCTGTCAGGAGTGACGGCCTAACAGACGTCCTATCAGGTCCTGCATGACGACCTCCATGCCTCTCTCCCTATCATCGTGCATAAGCTTGAAGACGATGGCCTCCGTAGTAGGCTCTGTCTGACGTCCGGGCTGGTTCACCTTGAAGCCCCAGAGGTCCTTCCTCTCGAACTTGGTGAGTGGGTGCACCATGATGGTGGGAAGAGGGAGATCGAGCAAAGTGGTAAGCTCAACGATACGAGGACCGAAACGGGTAACCTGGAACTCCTCAACAGTGCTGATGGTAATAGGCATCTATTTATAAGATAGAAAAGTTAGAACAACACTATTTAAGATAAACAAAGACAACATCACATACACATCCTTGGGACACAAAATCACACAAGTCATGCATACATGAATCCATTACATCAATCAAGGTCCAAACTTATTTAAGGTATCATTTTGGAAAATAAGGTGATAGGTGGTGGTCCAACTAACGAAGTGCGTTTACAATCCTATCTCACTGGATCTGTTGGCTAACACAATGTTCCTAGAGGCAATCCACCTATCTTGTTCACATGATTCCATCACTAAGTCTATAATATCTCCCCTTAAGGTTTGGTTGGTGGCTTCCAACTCTTGAGTAAGCTCCTTCTCCTTCTCTAAGTCTTTTTGGAGGTTGAGCATTCTGCACTTGACTCTAGCACTAAGTTCTTTGATAGTCCTCCAAGCTGCTTCTCTTGCTGACTCAAAGAATGTGGTGTGCATCATAGTGTTGGTGTACATGCAGAATCCTCTTTCTTTGTGGTTGTCTTCCTTGTTTTTGTACAAGTGAAGTTGCACCCACCAATACTCCACTCCTTCATCCATCACTGGAAAGCCTTTGTAAACAGCTGCACCATGTGCTTCCATTGCCACCATGAGGTCCTTGAGAATTTTGGGAAACTTAGTTTCACACTCCAAGGTCATGGTCATGAGTGGTCCTTTCTTCACGGCTTCGTTGATGGAGTTCATCTACAAATAGAGATGAGAAAGAGAAGATTAGAAAAGTTTACGAGAAGAATAGACAAGTGTAGAAGTAGTTGAAAAATTTTCCTTAGTGGTTTTCCATTCCTAGGCTCATAATCCTACAGGCAACACAGTGCTCTGATACCATCTATAAGACCCCTCCTTTGTAAAGGAAAAGGATCCCTGTGATTTCAATGCTAGTCCCTGGATCAATGCTAGCATCCACAGTTTAAGATGAAGTACACAGATACAAAGGTCGTTTATTACATTCATTCCAGAGATAAAACATAGTCTTTTACAACTCAGGGCCAAAGGCCTAATAAAAGAGTTTATGGAATAAGACTCATGACTCCTACTCATCATCGGAGTAACCTGCAACATCACAAGTTACAGCCACAGTGGGTCAATACTTAGGAATAGTATTGGCAAGTGATACCTTAGTAAATTTTAAGTGGACTGTATTAATATATGCATTTGGCTAAGTGTAGCTTGGCTTGCTTTGCTTGAAAATAGGTTTTCCCTATTAGTTGAAATCACTAAGTTTTTCTTTGTCAAAAACTTTCCCAAGAGACCACCAATAGACATTGGGGTCCTTCACCCTTGTTCACCCACAAGTTTTACTTAGAAGTTGGAGTGATGAGATTCTTGTAGCTTCCATGTCTTGATGCTCAAGTTGTCCATTGCCATGGACTTGGCTAAGTACTTAGATTTTCCATCTGCAGAGGTTGTGCACTTTCCCCACCAGACTTGGTTTCCTAAGACAAGACCTGTCAGAAGCCTTCCCTTAGCCAAATGGACTCGTTCCAACCTATCATCCCACTACCACCAACTGTCCAAATGGCTAAGTTCTAGCAACCTATATGATCAAGGCAGAGCCCATATTGCCAAGTGGTTGCACTGTAAGCTTTCTCAACACTTGGCCTCCAAATCCCTTTGTGCCTGGGTGGCATACCACAAGTGAGATACACAAGCCAAATCCATGGCCTTGTGTAACCACTCAACCAAAAACCACCATTCAAGTCCCATTCCACCCAGGAAGTTCATTGACTTAGTTGTTTTATTAAGAAAAGCATTAGTCCTGAAGGACTTAGAATTATTTCACCATAGCATGTACATACTTTACCAACCCTTGTTTTCTACTAGCTAGGCTAAGCATGGCATAGTAACTTAACTTAGGAAAATTCCCTAGCAATTCTACAATTCTACACTACATAGGATTTCCCAACATAGCTTTTGGCAAAAGTAGCATGCAAGACTTAGCAAAAATAATTCTAATGCTTATTCAAAATAAAGGGTGGAAATATCATGAAGTATCACTTGGCTTGGTAATGGGGAGAGTAGCACTCTTCACAATCACAGTCACTAGCAAAATCTACACAAAAATTTGTAGCATACAATTACACACAATTTATATACAAGCAAAAATATGAATGCATGCATGCAAGAATTTACTAAGTGATGATTTTGAAAACCCTACCAAGCAAGTGCATGATACAGAAACATAACAAGTCACAAAGTTTGCCAATCAAACTTATTTGGCACTAATACAAATTACTAAACTAAATCTATAATCAAAATAGACTTAAACATGTTTCTGTATAAAAAGTCATTTTATCAGATACTATTTGTTAAACACATTGTAGATTCAGAAAGGCCTTGTTTCACTGAATCCAACGGTATAAAGTTTGCAAAATTCCAACGTGGAAATCTCAAGTTATAGCCATTTGAAAATCTGATCATAATCTGATTTGAATTTCTATTTCAGATCCAACCCTAGACACGTGTCGCAAAACTACTGGTGCGTACCGATTCGGTCGGATCGACAGATGCAGACCGTAGGATCTAACTTAGATCTGGCGGCTCAGATGCGCGCGTACCTCTTTGTTTAAGATCTATCCTAGCCCTACGATACAGATCCAACGGACTCAATCAGCGAGCCACTAACTGGCGGCGCTGAACGACTGCGCACGGCGGCGACGGTCCGACGGTGGCGGCGCCGGCGATACAGGACGCTAGAAAGGTAGGGAAGGTACTCACCGTGATCGCAAGGACGTGGGATGCTCAACGTGTGGTCAGCTCGGCAAGGGGCGCTCAGGGTTGCGGTGGATTGCTCGCCGGAGTAGGGTCTGGCGACGGATGGTTCAGTTCGAGGTTGAAGGCGACGCTGTCGATCACGAGAAGGCAAGCAGAGGATGTGGTTAGATGCAGGAGGTCACGGAGAATACGCGTGCGTGAAGAAAAAGGCTTGGGGCGGTCTGGTCTTACCGGAGGAGCTCGACGGAGTTGAAGCCGAAGACGGTGGCGGCTCAGTCGTTTGCGTTGCCGACGTTCTGGGTCACGCGCGGGCGAACCAGAGGTACTAGGAGATGCGTGAGGCCAAGCGGAGTCTGCTCGTGTGAAGCAGAAGCAGAGGGGTGGTCGAAGTTGGCCGGAATCGTGGCTGCAGCTCGTCGGAGACGGCGGGGTTGTAGGGAGCAATTCACGCAGCCTGGTGGCGCTCTGGGTTCGGGGTTTGGGGGAGAAGGGAGAGGGGACAGAGGGGGTTTAAGTAGCCTGGTCATGAGCGAGATTTACTCCTGCATTCATCGTGAATTGACGCCACGAATCAACACTGGAAACGGCCAGCGTGATTTGGGGATTGAGCTGTCTGCGGGTGGAGACGACGACGTCGTGTGGGCCGCGGCTGTCAGCGAGAGGAAAGGAGAGGGAGTGGAACCTACCCGTCGGTCACTCGGTGGGTGTGGGGGTGGGTGAGAGAAAATGGTTCGCGGGGTTGGGGGCTGCTGGCTAGCTGGGCCGTGTTGGGCTGGGTCGGCCAGATTGGCTGGTTGTATATTTTTTTTCCTCTTTATTCCTTTTATTTTTCTGATTGAATTTCTAGAAATGGTTTTCAAACCTCTTTTCAATTAAGTTTGAATTCAAACTTGCTCCAGCCTTTTGTACAGTGTTCCTTGCATTTAAATAGGTGTAACACACATCTGTTCACTCAGACTTACTTAGGTTTTTTTTTGAAAATAATCCAATAAAACCAAGCCTTTTAGGAGATATTATAATAGGCAAAACTTTGGTTTTATTCCATATTTTGTTTTGAAACCTTGCTCAAGCTTTTGAGACCACTTAAGTTTGAATTCAAAACATCCTGAATGAATAATAGCATTTTTCTCATTAGCATGTAG
Source organism: Avena sativa (assembly GCA_916181665.1). Lineage (NCBI taxonomy): Eukaryota > Viridiplantae > Streptophyta > Magnoliopsida > Poales > Poaceae > Avena > Avena sativa. The sequence goes on along the minus strand of OV702281.1, from coordinate 322,555,287 downwards.
CACAAAGGCTAGGGTTTTCATACATAAAATAATGAGCCACAAATGCTCCTGTTTGAGAAAAACCCTAAATGATGATGGATGCAAGGGTGATATGAATGAGTTTTGAAATATGAATTTAGGGATGTTACAGTCTGCCTCAACTCCGTCGAGAAATCCTCGCCGTGTCAGCGCGCCCCTTTGCAAACCAACGCCACCTTGAGCATCAGCAACCTCCTGCGGTTCTGGTAAGCGCCTCCTTTCTTCCCCGGGCGACCTAGAATGCCGGCACCGCCACTGACCGACGCGCCGCCGCCTGTCGCCGCCGCTAGCGCCGCTCGTTTTTGGTTAGTTGATTCTCTGCCGTCAGATTTAGATCTAGCGTGTAGAAACAGTTCACTTAACAAAAGGGTATGGACAGATCTGAGCCGTGCAGCGATAGTTAGATCCAACGGCCTGCAGAGCTCGATCCGGCCGAACCGGTACGCGCCAATAGAATCACGACGCGTGGCTAGGGTTTGAATTAAAACTGAATTTGAAAACAGATTTAGATCCAAATTTCAATTAGCTATAACTTTTGATTCCCACGTTAGATTTTTGCAAATTTTATACCGTTGGAATCAGTGAGACAAACCCTTTCTGAATCTGTAATGTGTTTAACAAAAAGTTTCTGTTAAAATGACTTTGTATGCAGAAACATTTCTAGGTCCATTTTGAGTATAGATTTTGTTTAGCAAATGGTTTTAGTGCTAAATAAGTTTAGTTAGCAAGTATTTGACTTGGTTATGTTTCTGTATCATGCACTTGCTTGGTAGAGTTTTCAAAAATCATCACTTAGCATTTTCTTGCATGCATGCATTCATATTTTTGTTTGTATATGAACTGTGTGTAATTTTGTGCTACAAACTTTGTGTAGATTTTGCTAGTGACTGTGATTGTGAAGAGTGTTGCTCTCCCCATTACCAAGGCAAGTGATACTTCATGATATTTTCACCCCTTTTATTTTGAATAAGCATTAGAATTATTTTTGCTAAGTCTTGCATGCTACTTTTACCAAATGCTATGTTGGGAAATCCTAAGTAGTTGTAGTATTGTAGAATTTCTAGGGAATTTCCTAAGTTAAGTTACTATGCCATGCTTAGCCTAGCTAGTAGCAAACCAAGGGTTGGTAAAGTATGTACATGCTATGATGAAAATAATTCTAAGTCTTTTGGACTTATGCTTTTCTTAATAAAACAACTAAGTCAATGAACCCCCTGGGTGGAATGGGACTTGAATTGGTGGTTTTTGGTTGAGTGGTTACACAAGGCCATGGATATGGCTTGTGTATCTCACTTGTGGTATGCCACCCAGGCACAAAGGGATTTGGAGGCCAAGTGTTGAGAAAGCTTACAATGCAACCACTTGGCAATATGGGCTCTGCCTTGATCATATAGGTTGCTAGAACTTAGCCTCTTGGACAGTTGGTGGTAGTGGGAATGATAGGTTGGAGCGCGTCCATTTGGCTAAGGAAAGGCTTCTGAAAGGTCCTGTCTTGGGAAACCAAGTCTGGTGGGGAAAGTGCACAACCTTTGTAGATGGAAAATATAAGTACTTAGCCAAGTCCATGGCAATGGACAAATTGAGCATCAAGACATGGAAGCTACAAGAATCTCATCACTCCAACTTCTAAGTAAAACTTGTGGGTGAACAAGGGTAAAGGACCCCAATGTCTATTGGTGGTTTCTTGGGAAAGTTTTGACAAAGAAAAACTTAGTGATTTCAACTAATAGGGAAAACCTATTTTCAAGCAAAGCAAGCCAAGCTACACTTAGCCAAAATGCATATAGTAATATAGTCCACCTAAAATTTATTAAGGTATCACTTGCCAATACTATTCCAAAGTATTGACCCACTGTGGCTGTAACTTGTGATGTTGCAGGTTACTCCGATGATGATTAGGAGTCATGAGTCTACACTCAACATGCTTGCCTGTGGCACATGAAGATGAAGACTTGTGTTTATTTACTTATTCCAAAACTCTTGTATTAGGCCTGTGGCCATGAGTTGTAAAAGACTATGTTTTATCTCTGGAATGGATGTAATAAATGACCTTTGTATCTGTGTACTTCATCTTAAACTGTGGATGCTAGCAATGATCCAGGGACTAGCATTGCAATCACAGGGATCCTTTTCCTTTACAAAGGAGGGATCTTATAGGCAGGGTGCCGGGAAGAACTTCAGATCCCACCGATCTAGGGACGATGGTGGAGGCGGCTACAGATGGTTTCGCGGATATTTGATCGGGTACTCAGGGTTTCTGCATCGGGGGCTTCTTATAGGCGAAGGGTGAGACCGAGGAAGCGGTCAGGGTTGGAAAACCCTAGCCAGGCGCGGGGCTTGGCCCACCCGTGCCTGGGGTGGGTCTGCCCCCCCTGGCTGGCCCCTCCGGCTCCCCTCTGGACTTCTTGTTCCCCACGGAAAGTAATTGACTTTGTCGTTTGTCCCGTCCAATTCTGAGAATATTTCTTCACTAACTTTTCTGAAACCAAAAACAACAGAAAACATGCATCTGACACTGTTGCAACTTGTTAGTAGGTTAGTACCAGAAAAAATGTAAAAATCACCTCAAAGTGTGGACAAGTAAAGCAAAGTAGATATAAAACAAGCATGGAGCATCAAAACTTATAGATATGTTTCCAACGTATCAACATCCCCAAGCTTAACTCCTTCTTGTCCTCGAGTAGGTAAGTGATAAACAGAATAATTTTTGAGGAGACATGCACCCTCATAATAAAGATCCAACCATTTGCAAGCATTGAAAACGGGGATCAAAGAACTCTAAACATGTGCATCAAAAATGGAGTTCTAATAGTAGTACATAGTAACTATGCATGCAACATGACAAGTTACAAACACAGATCATGAATAATATGCATTGAAAAACATTTGTTTGTTTCACATGCAGGAAACATGGCATAGTGGCAATCAGCTTGTCCCTCATAGAGTAGCAAATATAAATGCATAGGACACCTGCAAAGTTCACAAGGGTGACTAGAAACAAATAGCACAAGAGCAAGTAATAACACGATATGCATCAATTAATAAGCTTTGGAACACTGCACACAGAATGACAACTATGCTATCTTTATGGTGCCTAAAGGTAGAAGGTGGAGACTCAATAATGGTGGAAGAAAGGCCTTTTTGTAAAGGAAGCAGGGATTACAAGTTTCAAAAAGAGCTTCCAAAAATTATGGTACATGTTAGCTTTCAGCCCTCATTGCCCCTATCATAAGCATCTTGAAGTGGTTAAAGTTAAAGTGGCAAAGCTGGAGTATATGATTAACAAAGTATAAGTTGGCAATCTCAAGTCCCTTGAATACGAGGGCCACACCTCATGCATACTCAACTTTGGGTCCAGGTAAGTTCTTGTCACTGTAAGTATTTGCATATCATTTTGAACCGCCAACGGGGTACCCCTTGAACATGGTACAGGAGCTATCCCATAACCAAAATGACAAGGCAAGCAGAGAATGAGCATCTCAGCAATATTCTTATGTACCATGGGAATATGCTTCTTTTTTCTCTCTTTCCTCTTTTCTCAATGTGTCTCTTTTTTATAAGAAGAATGATTCATAGACGTCACTATTGTTGGGGATATCCTATATGGGTATCCCCATAGCATGTCCTCTATCCGGATAACCCGAGTGGCCCACAGTTGATAGCATGGCCTCTGGCCTGCTGGGCGGCCCAGTTAGATGGATCGAGAAGGGAGGCCCATGCCGGATAAAGGAAGGCTACGAAGGAGTCACCAACATACCCGGAGCCTTGGAGTGCAAGACACGCTATACTAGTAGTAGACCGTGTAGGACTCTGTAACCTGTCTGGCTAGGACTTTTCCCTGTAACCCTAGGACCTGGCGACTATATAAGTTAGGCCTATGGGAGCCTTTAGGGAACAATCTCAGATAATAACTTAGACTTTCTAGTCACCTCGCATAGCGAACCAATCCCTGTAACTCGGCGTATTGCCATTATAGTGATTTATAGCAGGAGTAGGATTCCGCCACCGTCGTGGGATCTGAACCTGGGTAAGCTGTGTTACCACATACCCGTCAACCGTCCGCCTTCCCCCACGTCTCTAAACAAGCACCGTGAGGAACCCTCCATGGCATACTTGTCGGCAATACCACGACAGTTGGCGCCCACCATGGGGCAAGAGGCGCTTCAGGCTCTTCAGCGGGTGAGGACCAAGATCTTCGCGGGAATCGGTGAAACCGTGGCCATCGGTCACGTTCTCTTCTCCGGCAACGTTCAGATCGTCCCTCCCGACGAGTTCTGGATCCCGATGAAGACAAACCCTACGCGGTGTTCAATCGTTCCTATCGGAGACATCCACCTCTTCATTGGCGAAACCGACTCGGGCACTAGTTCCCTAGGAGTCGGAGGAGCATCAAGACCCGCACGGACCGCCTACGGGCAAGATACGTTCGCGGAAGGATCGATGTCGGATCTCTCCTCGGAGTTGCCGGCAAAGATCGGAAAAATTCAAGGACCACCCAAACCGCCCCTATGCAGGATATAACGGTGGAAGATCACTGCAAGTCCGCCGGCTTCGTCCGAGTGTCTAGACAGCAGAGATCCAAGTTCGTCGGCGTGGTTACCATCTTTGATCTGGTGCATTGCGTTCAGAGAGAGGGCGAAAACCCCCACGATTACCTTGCCAGGTGGCTCCATTACGGGCCGATATGGCACATTACCCCAATGATGATGCTATGTATCACTTTGTGGAAGGACTGGACCACGACACTCTTCTCCGGCATTATCTAAGGCGGCAGCAGGCTTTGGGACGTCTCACCTTTGAAAGTATGGTGAACACCGTCAACAGCTACGCGGAGGCCGAGGGGGCAGCTCGGGCGGATCTTGCGCTCATTGACGGAGCGCCGCCGCCTCAGCAACCGCCACCACCGCCTCCAGCCGCCATCGCCGCAGTAGCACCACCACCTCTAGTCATTGGGGAACCTGTTGCACCTCCACCCCCCGTCATTGAGGAAGCCCAGGCACACTCCGACTCTATGATTGACGCGCTCTACGCCGACTTCAGTGCAGATTCAGAGGAGATAGATTTCAGCCCGGAGGAGCTAGACTCTGCCATGCAGGAGATGGAGGAGGAATACACGCGCGACGAGTAGGCCAACAAGGCCCGAGAAACAACAACACTGCAAACTTTCCGCCTCCGGCATTTACGTCTGTTGTTGGTCAAGTTACTCAGGCTGATAGAGTAATGTACGGCAATATCCTCGTCGAGCCCTTGACCGTAGCTCATATCCGGAACGTAACCCAGCTTGACAAGAACCGCCAGCAGCTGCTGGAGGAAGCGCAGGCCATCACGGAGCAAGGCGCAAAGCTAGATCGAGATCTGGTCAACACGCATAAATCCATAGAGAAAGCTAGAGCAATGGAGGTCGAGTACAAGACTCTGTTGCAGCAGCAGAAGGACAAGAAAGCTCTGGCTCGCGTCATCAACAATCATGGTGTACGGCGAAACCTATGATGGGCTCCCCTGAAGCCGGCACAAGCCAAGCGATACATTGACAGTGAAGGCAGGCATGTGATGCCCACTCCTCTCCTCAACCTCGCCGTTGCCAAGACCCTTCTGGAGTAGTATAGATCGCCTGAGGCGGTGGACCAGGTCTATGACCTAGTGTCCAAGGCAGTGAAATAGCAGGAAAAGGCCACCTCTCAGAGGCTTGAGTCTGACCCAGCGTTTTGCCAGTCTAGCCATCATAAGCCGCCAAGGGGCAGATCTCCTCTTGATGTCGGGTCTCAGACAGGTTCATCAGAACAAATATGGAGGGATGCGTGCAACAGGAAGGATGCTATCCCCATATCCTCCGACCATGGAGGCAAAGCCCAACCTCGTCGCCCATCACCACCGCCCCGCTCCCCCCGACATCGCGTAGACACCAAGGCTCACCGTCGTACGGATATGTCCCCGCCAAGGCAGGGCGACATCGTCATCCGCGACAACACGGAGCAGACCTGTCATGACGGAGAGCACAACCAAGGACACAAGAGCAGGTCATGCCATATCCGCCTCCGTCGCCACCTAGCAGCCACCATGGCGGAGGGGGCCCACGTCGCTCATGCAGCCCATCCCCTGTTGATAAGAATAAAAGAAGCCCGGAGCCATACGATGCACGTTCGCGGAAAGACAAGATCCACGAGGCCCGGGAAGGACCATACCTGGGACCACGTTGCTTTCGACCTGTCATATGGTCCGCAACTTACCCCAAAGGTTTCCGGATTGACAAGACCATCAAGCCCTATGACGGCACTGCCAAGCCAACCACATGGTTGCAGCATTACGGCAACGCGGTGGAGATTGCCAGGGGTAACCCCAACGTTGCCGTCAAGTACCTCCCATTGATGTTGGGGGGCACGACCCGTCAATGGATTGATGACTTGCCGGAGAATTCCATCTGCAACTAGTTGGACATGCAAGAAGCGTTCACCAAGAACTTCGAGGGTACGTATAGGCGTCCCTGCACTGTTGGCGATCTACAGCGGTGCGTGCAAGAGAAAGACGAGACATATCGCGCCTAGCTCTCCCGCTGGCTGGATATGAAGAATTCCTGCGCAGGAGTGCACACTCAAACCGCCATGGCGGCCTTCATCGATGGATTGGAAAGGGGCATGTTGCTCCGACATAAGTTGAAGCACTTTCAGGGCAATCACCAGCTAGACTTGAACCAGATGATTCAGTTGGCCAGTGAGTTCGTAGCTGCCGACGACGATGCTCGCGGCTCTCTGCCAGTAACGGCCGTTCCAACTCAAGCTCGGAGGAACATCAACACGAAGCGGAAAACCGCACCAGAAGAAAAGCAAACTCCCAACATGGTCGCTATGACCTTTGCAGGACGAGGTGATGGCGGACAGCGTGGCCGAAGACGCGGAGCTGATTGTGGGCAGCAGCGAGGAAGTGAAACTAGCTCGGCAGCGCTCCGTGTTCCCCAAACCTACAAGGAGTACCGCGATATGCCGCGCCTCGTACACCTCGATGCCAACGGCAAGGCCACCCACACCAATCACCACTTCAAGTTCGTCAACGACCTCAAGGAGGACCCGGAGTCCGGCTACAAGCGAAGTTGGAAGAACAGACCGCGAGGAAAGGGCAAGGGGAAGGAGAAGGAGGAGGAGTCCAAGGATTCAAGTGACATGGACGAGAACGTTGACCCCAAGCACGCCGCCAAGAGCGACGGCAAAGGAAAGAACCCATTCGAGAAGAAGGCGGCAGTTTTCCATACTTTCCTTGGCACCTCCATCGTCCGACAACAGAAGACCTCCATGAGAATACTGATGGCTACTCTACCCCTAGTTCCCCAGTTCCTGCGCTGGTCGGAGATTCCAATTACTTAGGACAGGAAGGATCACCGATACCTCATCCCTACGGCGCACCAATACGCCATGGTCATCAACCCCTTGATTGACGGCAATGAGTTCACCAAATGTATGGTGGATAGTGGAAGCATCATCAACATCATGTACCTGGATACACTGCCGAAGATGAACTTGACGGAGGCAAACCTAAGGCGGACCAACACCATCTTCCACAGCGTAGTTCCTGGTCGGGAGGCTCGGTCCCTTGGGTGCATCACACTTCAGGTAGCCTTTGGCGATGTTAATAATTACCGCCAAGAGCGCATGACCTTTGAGGTGGTACCCTTCAAGAGCGTGTACCACGTCATATTCGGCCACGACAGATTCCACACCTTCATGCACAAGCCATGCTTCGTCTACAACAAACTGAAGATAACCGGACCAAACAGTGTCATCACCGTATCTGGAAGCTTTGCCAAACCTAGGGACTGCGAGATTGGAGAAGCATACTACGCGGAAGCTGTCCTCTACAACGAAGAATTCAAGGATATCCAGAGAAAGGTCGATGCCTAGGATATGCCCGCGTCGAAGAAACAGATTTCCAACTCCGCTCCAGCATTCAAGGCCGCCATCGAGAGGAAGCCGGTGGAACTTGTGGTAGGCGATGCCTCCAAGACCACCGCCATTGGGACAAACCTGGATCCCAGATAGGAAAGTGCGCTCGTCGAGCTCCTCCATGAGAATAGGGACATCTTTGCCTGGCAACCTGCCGACATGAAAGGTGTACCTAGGGAAATTGCCGAGCACAGCTTGAACATTGATCCAAAATGCAAACCAGTGAAGCAACCTCTACGACGCTTTGGATATGAGAAGAGATGCGCCATAGGCAAAGAGATAGCTAGGTTACTTAAGGCTAGTTTTATCCAAGAAGTCCTTCACACCCAATGGGTGGCCAAACCTGTACTTGTTCCAAAAAAGGGAACCAAAGAATTAAGAATGTGCGTTGATTACACCGGCTTGAACAAAGCATGCCCCAAAGATCCGTTTGCTTTGCCTCGCATTGACCAAGTCATTGACTCGACGGCTGGCTCGGAACTTTTGTGTTTTCTCGATGCGTACTCAGGATACCACCAGATCAAGATGAGGAAGTCGGACCAATTGGCCACTTCGTTCACTACACCCTACGACATGTTTTGCTATGTCACGATGCCCTTTGGGCTGAAAAACGCAGGTGCTACGTACCAGCGGACAATGCAACGTTGCCTACACGATCAAATTGGTCGGAACGTTCACGCCTATGTGGACGATATAGCAGTGATGTCTAAAAAGTCAAATGACTTAATCTCCGACTTAAAAGAAACCTTTGATAATCTCCGGAAATACAACATGATGCTTAACCCTAAGAAGTGCGTCTTCGGGGTTCCAGCCGGCAAATTGTTGGGCTTCATCGTTTCCCAACGTGGAATCGAGGTCAACCCGGAGAAAATCAAGGCCATCTTAAACATAAACCGTCCGAAATGCCTAAAGGACATACAACGACTAACAGGTTGTGTTGCAGAAGTTAGTCGGTTCGTCAGCCGACTTGGGGAGAAGGATCTGCCGCGGTACAAGTTGCTGAAGAAGGAAGACAAATTCACGTGGACAGACGAAGAAGATGCAACATTGAAGCAGCTCAAGGAGATTCTTTCCTCACCGCCTATCCTTGCAGCACCTGAACCTGAAGAACCCATGTTAATTTACATGACGGCCACCAATCGGGTAATCATCATCATCGTCGTTGTTGAGCGGAAGGAACCAGGCTATGAGCACGGAGTTCAACGACTAGTTTACTATGTAAGCAAGGTCTTGATGGAGTCCAAGCAGCGTTACCCGCACTACCAAAAGATAGCTTATGGAGTATTCCTTGCTTTTCGGAAGATGAGGCACTATTTCCAGGAGCACCCCATCATAGTGGTGAGCAAGACTCCACTGTCCGACATCATCAACAAGAGCGACGCTACAGGAAGGGTCGCAAAGTGGGGCATTGAACTTGCCTCCTTCGAGATCACCTAAAAAAACCGCGACGCTATCAAGTCACAAGCCTTGGCGGATTTTATCGCAGATTGGACGGAGATGCCAGATGCTACCCCATTGCCGGAGCCAGAATACTAGGTGATGCACTTTAATGGATCAAAGATGCTCAATGGCTCGGGGGCTGGTGTATTGCTATAGTCACCAACTGGAGACAAGCTACACTACATTCTACAAATCCACTTCGAGGCTACGAACAACATGGCGGAGTATGAAGCACTCATTCACGGATTACGCGTAGCCAAGGATATTGGCATCAAGCGCATAGTTTTCTGTGGAGATTCCAACTTGGTTGCCCAGCAGGTGGCTGGCACCTGGAATGCGCGGAACCCTATGATGGTGGCATATAGAGACAAAGTGGACGAGATAGCCAAGAGCTTCTTGGGCTACGAGGTCAAGTATGTACCTAGGGAGCAAAACGAGGTGGCTGATCTGCTGTCCAAGCTTGGATCAGGGCGCAAACAAATTCCTCCTGGATTTTTCCTGGAGCATCTACGAACACCATCCGTGAAGGGAGAAGACATCGACAACCCGGACAGAGTAGACTCTTTCGTCCACATGGTGGCAAAGGTCCCTCCGGCTTGGACAAAACCGTTCATGGAGTATCTCGAACATGGAACTTTGCCCGACGACAGAGTCGAAAGACGGCAAATAGTATGTCGAGCAAAGGGCTATACCATAATCAATGGACAGCTCTACAAAAGAAGCACTACTGGTTTATACCTTAAGTGTGTTTCCCATCAAGAAGGTATTGAAATCCTACGTGAAATCCATCTTGGAGATTGCGGGCATCACGCTGCTCCCCGATCTTTGGTCGTGAAAGCCTTCCGACAAGGATTCTACTTGCTGACCGCAAAGGCGGACGCTGACAAGCTGGTGGAGACATGCATGGGATGCTAGTATTATGCCCGACAACCACATGTTCCTGATGAAGAATTGCGAACAATACCAATAACTTGGCCATTTGCAGTCTGGGGGATGGACATGGTTGGTGTGTTGCAGACGACACCGTGTGGGTTTACGCATCTGCTAGTAGCAGTTGATAAATTCACCAAATGGATAGAAGCTAAACCCATTAGAAAGCTCGATGGGGCAACTGCCCTTAGGTTTGTCCGGGATCTAGTGGTGAGATTTGGTCTACCACATAGCATTATCACCGACAACGGCAGCAACTTGTCACTCGGAGAAGTGGAAGCTTATTGTTGGGAGAAGGGCATCCGAATTGACCTTGCATCTGTGGCACACCCACAGTCCAATGGTCAGGTTGAGTGAGCCATTTGATTAATTCTGCAGGGAATAAAGCCACGTCTTGAGGCACGGCTGGAGCCTGGGCGGAAGAATTTCCATCTGTGATGTGGAGTTTACGAACTACACCAAACAGATCCACCGGCTACACCCCTTAATTCATGGTATATGAAACAGAAGCCATCCTGCTTTCCGACATCCTTCACGATGCACCAAGAGTTGCCGCCTACGATGAAGATGACGCTGAATAATCCAGACGCCTAGATGTGGACCTTCTCGAGGAGGAGCACGTTTTGGCATTCCAAAGATCCGCCATCTACCAGCAGAAGCTACAAAGCTACCATAGTCGCCGCGTCCGGCATCGCTCGTTTAATGAGGGGGATCTGGTGCTCCGACTTAAGCAGAAGAAGTCACACAAATTATCCCCGCCATGGGAAGGACCGTTCATCATAAGCAAGTCGCTGCTCAATGGGTCTTACTACCTCGTTGACAATCGTGAACTGAAGGATAGACCCAACGAGGATCATAAGCGTAAGCGACGTGACCCGGATGATGACTACCCGGAGCTTGATCAGCCATGGAACATAGCACAGCTACGTCCTTTCTACACTTAGCATTTTTTATCTATTGTGTACCTCTTATATGATCAATGAAATAAAGCTCTCTGGTTCACTCATATTTCTGAGTCTTTTACCTCCTTTAGTGTTCATTTTTGGATCATATAAAACCTTTATGCACAAGCTTTGCGATTGCACTTGTGAAAATTCTGCTTATGGGCGTTAGCTTAAGTTTTATGGTCTACATGTTCTTTGTCGTTTTTATGTGGATTCTGGAGTAGTGACTTTTGGCACTTATTGTCGGCGATTTTATTCTTAGGTTATTGACAGTCCCATTGGGCATCATCACTTGGGCGCATGGTTCTGACAACGAGTTTTCTGACTCACGAAAGTCAAGCATAAAAACCGAAGTAATGGATAAGCCAGCACTTGCTTAAAAAATATATACATGATGGGACTAATTCTTGAGTAGCAGGAAATAACAACCATTGTTTTCCGCCTTAAGTCAACAAATAGTTTTTCCGCATACACATTATAGAGGAAGCAAATATTACAAAAAAAAATTCATTCCTCTGGCGCAGGCGACTTGGAAGCAGCATCATCGGCAGCAGGAGAGTCACCTTCCTCGAAGTCGGCAGTGTTGAGGGACTCGGAGGAGCTTTGGTTGCCATCGTCGATGGTTTTCATGGGCACAAATACATTAACGTCGACCAACTCGGCGACTCTTGTGTCATAACCCGCGAGCGACGCCAAGATAGACTCGTGGTTTATCTTTTGGCCTTTGTCGTCTATGTCAGGGATACCGGAGGTCACCGTGTCGATGTCGGCATTTTTGTAATGTGCCTTGACCATGGACAGCGACATCCTTGCACCAGCCCATGAACATGAAGTTTTCCAGCTTGAGATACGCTCGGGGGCTCGGCGCAGGATCTCCGAGAACTTTGCCACAGAGTCTGATGCCTTGATATTAATCTGGAGGGGTTTGGCTATCTCCTTGGCCTGCTTGATGGCGGTGTTGATAAAGTTGCCGGCAAGGACCATGCATTCCTTTAGGGGAGGAGGCGACTGGGTTAAACCCATAGGAGCTGCAAATTTCCGGCAAAGGAGCGCATGCGTTCAAATATTCAGAGTATTCAGCTTACAGAAGTCCAAGACGGAGAATCACTTACTAAAGATGCTAATTTCAGCGTGCTGGAGAGTCTCCGCCATGGAGTCCCGTTCTTGTCGGAGGATCTTGTACGCTTCATGATGGCATTGATTTTGCTCATCAGCAGCTTTCTTCTGCTCTTTCAAGATCGCGAGTTCCTCCTTCAAGCGGTTCATCTCTTCGGTGGAGGAATCTTGCAGGGCTTTCATTGAGTCTTTGTGCATCTTCAGCATGTCCTTCCTCTCCTGCTTAAGGATCTTGTTTTCGCTATACAGCTCCTGAATGTTCTTGGATTACTCGACAATATCCTTATCCTTGGAAATGGTTTCTGCAAGTCAGAGAAAGAACAGTACACAGTAAGTACTCGGAGAATGTTGGCACAATACCAAGCCGGAATACGAAAAAGAAAGGAAAAATAGACACTTGCTCTTGATGATCTGTTCCTTCAAGAAGGCAGTTTTACCCTTTTCAGCTTCCAAGTCCGCGCGCATCTTCTGGTACATATCGTTGGTGACACCCCTCCGAGCATTTTCATTCTATGGAAAGAAGAAAGTTAAATGTTGTTTAGACTACTTGGAGCATCTAGCCAGAAAATTTCCACCTAGAAGCTCGGGGGATACAGCAAGAGTTTTTAACTTAGCAATATTCTTAGTCTTTCTTTAAGCATCTAGTCGGAACTAATTCAGTTTTCGATTAGAAGCTTGGGGGCTACAGTATAATGTTTTTTTACTCAGTCATATGCTTAGCTTCTCTTTAAGCATCTAGTCGGAACTAATTCAGTTACAACTAGAAGCTTGGGGGATACAGTATTGAAATTTATAAACATTGCGTATGCTACTCTGAAAGCATCTAGTCGGAATAATTCATTCAAACTATATGCTTGGGGGATCCAGTGAGAAGTTTTTCTAGCTTAGTCACTCTTAGAGCATTTAGATGCAAAGACCTATGGTTTTCCGTCTAAATCCTCGAGGGATACAGTGGGATACTCATATGAAAAGCAAAAGGCAAATAGAACTTACAAGTGCAATGATCTTGAGGGTTGTAGCACTCTCATCAAGAAGCTTGCCAAAGGACAAACTGTTCCCTTGCAAGATTTCTGCTTGCCGGAGAAGCTCCTCAAGGACGCACGTTGGAGATGTCGGCACCGCACCAGGAAATAGAGCAGTGCTACCCGGCGTTAGCACCGGATAGACTATTTTCGGGAACTCTATGGTCTTCTTGGGTGCGGCATGTACCACCTTCCACCACCGCCTTACCACTACTGATGGCATCCTTAGCCGGAGCTTCAGCCATTTTGTCTGCGGCACTTTCCTGCATCGCCTGTTCGCCGACAACAGCAAGCTTAGTGGAGGCACCCGAGTCCATTTCCATGGCGGAAGGGCCAGATGCTTCTTTAGGTTGAGAGCTTGTCGGAGCGGGCGTAGGCTTGACGATGGGAGTGACAGGGGTGATGGCGGGAGATGCGTGGGGATAAACGTCATGATGCAACATATCCTTAATGTTTTTAGAAGCCCCCAAAGTCTTGGAGGTCTTCTTCAAACTGGTTGTGGCTTTCTTCCTAAAACGCACAAAAAGTATAAGTACAAAAATAAGACATACAATGGACAATGTTGGAGAGAAAGAAGCGTACACAAGAGGAGGTGATTTGGCAAAGGGGATCCCTGTAACCTTTCTTTTCTCTGCCTCCAGGGCGGCGGTAGTCTTCTTGGAGGCTCCACCCTCCGTCTTCTTGTTCTTGCCTCCGTCGGCAGCATCCGAGGTGGAGCTCTTCCGCTTTCGCGCCAATGGGGCATCATCGTCGGACACGACGGTGACTTCCTTCATCTTTGGATCATAGATTTGAGGAGCCATGCTATCCTGATCTATGTCGCTGAGCTGTTAAGTGAAGAACCACTGTGTTAGATGAGATGGTAATGGCTAGACGAAAGAACTGGAGAATATGTCATACACGGAAAATAAACAGGTACCTTTGGGCACTTGCTCTCTACGAACATGTCATAGGTGATGGTGAAGCCATGATTCTTATCCTTCACCTTGACGATGTCTTTGAGGTGGAGCTTGACGGAGTCGCTCGAGAAGTTGTCCTCGGAGATGAGGAGGCTATCCTTCCTCTCGTTGCTATACTCGTGCATCAACTTCAAGAGGTGCTGCAGAGGCTGGATCCGCCTGAGGAACCAGCACATGGTTAGGTCCAATCCGGTCAGACCCATATCTACAAACCACTCTATCCGCCTTATAGCGCAGGAAGCGTCGATGTCGGAGGGAAGGGATGCCTGGGATCTCCATGTCGAGACTTCGGCGGCAGCTCCATCGATGAAGTCCGGGTACGTTACTTCTCGGTCGTCCAGAGGGATCTCTGGGCCGTAGAAGTACATCCGCTGCCAGTTCTTGCAAGACTCGTGGCCGACGATGTCGGGGAACCGCCGGCCAGGCCGGATCTTAAAACTAATGGTGCCACAATTTCTAAGCTCGTCCTTGCCGGCTCCGGCTTCGCGCTTGACGGTGAAGAAATATATGAAGATATCTAGCCTAGGCCTAATCCCTAGATAACCCTCGCAAAGCGCCGCATAGTTGCTAAGCACTAAGATGCTATTGGGAGAGAGGTTCTGAGGCTGTACTCGGTAATGGTTGAGGACAGCAAGGAAAAAGTTGGAGATGGGCAGGGAGACGCCGCGTACCAGTTGTGCTTTGAGGTACACCTTTTCTCCGGCTTGGGGAGAAGGTGTGAACTCGCCGGCCGGCGCCGCCCACCAGGCGAGCCCCTCTGTCGCAGGGAGGTATCCCTCGATGATCAATTCCTTGATATCATGGTCCGTAATATCGGAACCGTGCCAGTCGCCCTTGTGGGAGTCGTACTCCTCTTCGAGTAGCTCCATCGCCGCTGAGTTATGGTCACGGCCGGTGGCTTCGACCACCGTGGATCTGGGAATCACCAGACCCTCTGGGGGCACGACGATGGAGCTCGCCGGCTTCACCGCGGCATCGCCTGACACCGACATGGAGGGGGCAGAACTGCTGCTGGCCATGGAAGGATTATGGTGGTGACTGGGGAAGGTGGAGGGGCTAGGGTTTTTTGCACTATGCGCGGAGAGCTCGAGGAGGCGCTCGCTGGAGGAAGAAGATGATGCAGAGGGGAATGAGGTGAAAAGTAAAATTTCCATCATCGTTATAATTTATAACCTCTGGCATCAAGATTCGTCCGGAATGATCGAATGGTTGACGCGTGGACGACATGTTCGGGCACATGCGCGGAAATTTCGCCACGTTGCCAACCGTCGCCGCCAACGGTTCGTATCGCTCATGCGGGAAAATTGGACATGATTATGTTTTGTGCATGTGTAAGTTACGAGGCATTGCTGACCTATGCCTATGTCGCCCTAGTTATCACTGGCAGGTGAACCATCGCATCGGAATATTACAGCATGGACGGATCCAATCCGGCTACGCAAGAGTACGATAGAAGATTCAGCTATTCTCCGGCTTACAAGTTGAAGACAGAGAAAACCTTGCAGGGTTCTTTGGGAGGACTACAAGATGTTTCTTGATGATTTGCCGACATTCAAAGTGAAGAGGCAAGCCGGCTCAAGGTCTCGGAGTTCTCCGGGGGCTACTGTTGGGGATATGCTATATGGGTATCCCCATAGCAAGTCCTCTATCTGGATAACCCCGGTGGCCCACAGTTGGTAGCATGGCCTCTGGCCTACTGGGCGGCCCAGTTAGATGGATCCAGAAGGGAGGCCCATGCCGGATAAAGGAAGGCTACGGAGGAGTCACCAACATACCCGGAGCCTTGGAGTGCAAGACACGCTAGACTAGTAGTAGACCTTGTAGGACTCTGTATCCTGTCCGGCTAGGACTTTTCCCTATAACCCTAGGACCTGGCAACTATATAAGTCGGGCCTATGGGAGCCTTTAGGGCACAATCTCAGACAATAACTTAGACTTTCTAGTCACCTCGCATAGCGAACCAAACCCTGTAACTTGGCATATTGCCATTATAATGATTTATAGCAGGAGTAGGATTCCGCCACCATCGTGGGATCTGAACCTGGGTAAGCTGTGTTACCTCGTACCCGTCAACCGTCCGCCTTCCCCCACGTCTCTAAACACGCAATGTGAGGACCCCTCCATGGCGTACTCGTCGGCAATACCATGACAACTATGGTGATGCTGCAAGTTTCCACCATGATTAGGCATGGCTTAGGCTAGCGGCCCAAGCGTTTCTCTAACATAGAATACAAACTCCATGGACTTACAAGTTCCCTCTTTATTTCACACCGGTGACATCCATAGACAAAATAACATGATATCAACTGAGTACAACAAGGTACAAGTGAAATGTTGAAAAGTTCCTCGTGACAGCACGGTTTTGCTAATTCCAACTTATAAGTGCAAGCATATACAACAAAGTTGTCACAATGGTTCAAGTTTATTAGGGGCATAGAGTAAAGTGTGCCATCAAGTTCATCGGAGCTTTTAATTGGAAGATAGCTGAAAACAAGAATATACTTGGAATGGTGTAACACACCATGCATAGGAGTTTATAGTGGACACTTTGGAATAACTTGGTTTCTTGGGAGTTGGAAGCATGAGTAGAACTTACTCATACAAGTGGAGGCTAGCAAAAGACTGGGAGCAACCAACTAAGAGAGCATAATGACCAAAATCATGCAATACAATAAAGCATACTAATCAAAACAAAGAGTGGTACTACAAGTCAAAGGCTAAATGATCATAGAGGCTAATGGTGACTTGTCATAGTCATAATATGGTGTGATCATGTGCCAAGTCAACCCAAGCAAAACATCAAAGGATAATACCACAATACTATGCTTTTGCATGCTAAAACAACGCATAATTTATTCAAGGCACACTAAGAAATCTCAATTGTTTGGAACAAGACATGCTACAACAATAATCACTAAGCATAAGGTCAAAAAAACACCTAGCATGTCATGCTAAAGTCTAAGTCACAGTCAATGCAAGCTCCTCTTGCACTTCAAGCAAGAACTTACTACTCCTTTCAAAACACCAAGCAAACTTATTTGCAAAACAACACAGCGAGAATGGGGGTCCGAACTACTAAAGCAAACTAAACAAACTAAGCAAGGAAAACGAAAGCTAAGACGCTCCAGGAACAACACAACTATGCATGAAACAATAAAAACGAAGTGTCTAGACAGACCTGAGCTTTTTATTGATGAAGAAGGGGATGCCTTGGGCATCCCCAAGCTTTGACGCTTGTACCTCTTGGATATTTCTTGGGGTGACACCATCGTGGCATCCCCAAGCTTGAGCTTTTGTCCATTCTTCATCTCATTGCATCATTCTCTACTATACACCTGAAATTTTTCCTTCATACAAAAAACTTCACACAATCTTCATTAGCAACATTAGTGTATTCAAAAGATATTAGACCCCTGAGAAAGCTTTGGAACAGCAAGACTTTTCACTAAAAACACAAGCTACAGTAGTAAATCTTTCAAAAAGCTCAATTCACCTAAATAGAACTCAAAAACAAATCAATAAGAAGCAAATGCATATAATGGCAGAAATCTGTCAAAACAGACCAGCAGGTAGGAACCTATTTTTTAGAACATCTTCTGTTGCTCAAATAAAAAAGTATTGTACTAACGAAAGTTATATAACATACGGGGGGATTTATTCATAAATTTTGAGCTCAATCCGAGTTACAAAGCCTCCTCACGAATTTTTTGGTGGAGGAAAGAAATCTGTTTCGGGACAACAACTCCCCAAATCTTACTTCCCTCTCAATAGAGGTCATTCTTGGCACAAAAAGCAAACAAAAAGGATAAGGAGATGTCATTACAGAAGTAATAACTTCCAAGACTCAAGGAAACTCTTGGGTTATCTCCCAACAAGTACTTTTCTTTAACGCTTTTAAGTTAGGCACAAGAAGCAAGAAGAATCAAGTATTTTCAAATGAAGAAGCATTAACATTCATACTTGCAAAATCTTCAACTATGAAACGTATCTCATCCAAATGGGTTTTGGAGGATCATTTTTCATCTCTCTTTGGTCTACTTCCTTCATCAAAAAGATTTCCAGGGGTAATCCAATCAAATTTATTTTCAAAGGCTTCATGCATTCCAACAAGCTTAAAGGGTATGGGTCTATTGAATTCCTCTCTAGGCTTAGTTTTATCAGAAATACCCACACCATCTACACTTTAACCTAGCATATTGAAACGCTCAAAAACCTTTTTGGCTTCCCTAGCAACATCATGGAATTCTTTTAATAAAGTTTCAAGGATGAATTCCCTCTTTTCAACATTCTTCTCTTCTTTTAGTTTTAGGAATAAAAATTGTATGAAGGGATTAAGGCTAACGAACCTAGCCTCCAACATATGAACTAAAGAAGCTGCAGCAATCTCATAATTAGGAGCAAGCTCTTATATAGATTTATCCTCAATATCCTCATGCTTTCTAACATAATTAAAGAATTCTTCAATGTTATCTTTCCCAATTATGGAGGCACTACCTATTGCAAGATCTTTCAGGGAGAACTTGGAGAGCAACATGGTGAGCTAGAGCAAAGTGGTAACTAGAGCAGGAACTAATTTTTTTGTGTTTTTGAATAAGGCAAGAAAACCAAACTAGACTAATTTTTTTGGGGTTTTTATTTGAAAAGAGGCAAACAAAACCAAGTAGAAGAAACAAAGCAAACTAAAAAAAGTAAAGAGAAAGGAAGTGAAGGACTCCCCTTGTGAAGACGTCCTTAGCCTCCCCGCCAACGGCACTAGAAAACTTGTTGATGGCTCGGTTGATGTGGAGCCTGTTGGGAACCCCAAGAGCAAGGTGTGAAGCAGCAAGCAGCAAGTATTCCCTCAGTAGAGACCGAGGTTATCGAACCAGAAGGAGGAAGGAAACATCACACAGGTGTTGCAAGCAACGCGGAGACCTGCACAGCACAAACTTAAGACTTTGCCCCACCTAAAATTGAGGTTGTCAAGCTCACCGGTTTGCTGTAACAAAGGATTAAACGTATGGTGTGGAAGGTAATGGTTTGCAACAAGTAAACAAGTAATAGTGGAAGATGTATCAATGGTAAAGGTTGGACCGGGGTCCATAGTTCACTAGAGGTGCTCTCCTTACATAAACAACATGGCATGAAGGGTAAACAAATTACAACAGGGCAATTGACAGGAACTAAGCAAGGCATAACAATACAATTACTAGTCATAAAGATCCTATGAGATTCGATTGGGCAATACAACAATATACATAGACCGCCATCCAACTGCATCTATGACTAGAATTCCACCTTCAGGTTATCATCCGAACCCCCTCCAGTATTAAGTTGCAAGCAACAGAAAACTGCTTTAATCAAAGTGTGTAAGGTAAACAGTAGACATGTTCCATGAACAAGAGACCGTTGTTTTCTCCCTAGTAGCAACATCACATCTACAACCGAAGAGATTATTGTCACTTCCCTTGGAAACTAGAGGCATGAACCCACTATCGAGCATAAATAACCCCCTCTTGGAGTCACTAGAAACTACTTGGCCAAGATAGCTACTAACAACAGAGAGCATGCAAGATCACAAACAACACAGACATGATAGAATCATAAAGACAAAACCATTAACCAAACCAACATAATAATCTCAATATCCATCGGATCCCTGCAAACACAACATGCATGATTACAAATAGATTAGATCTTGATCATGAATGGAGCTCATAAGATCTATACATGAAAGCACAAAGGAGGAGATACAACCATCTATCTATTACATGGACCCATAGTCCAAGGTGGACCTACTCACGCATCATACCTGAGAGAAGGCCTCCTGGATGATCTCCCCTCCGGCAGGGTCCCGGGAAGAAATTTAGATCCCCCCGATCTAGGGACGATGGTGGCGGTGGCTACAGACGGTTTTGTGGATATTTCATTAGGTACTCAGGGTTTCTGCATCGAAGGCTTCTTATAGAAGAAGGGGGGGGATCGAGGAGGCGTCCAGGGTTGGCAAACCCTAGCCAGGCATGGGGCTGGGCCCACCCGTGCCTGGGGTGGGTCTGGCCCCCCAGCTGGCCCCTCCAGCTCCCCTCTGGACTTCTTGTTCCCCACGGAAAGTAATTGACTTTGTCATTTGTCCCATCCAATTCCGAGAATATTTCTTTTCTAACTTTTCTGAAACCAAAAACTATAGGGGTTCGTAGCATGGAAAACAAAAAATTTCTACCGCATGCACACAAACAAGCCAAGATCTATCTACTAGATTGTAGCAACGAGTCGATAGAGGAACTCACCCTCCAAGATTCCAAAGCGGTTAACGAGAGCAGATTCTCGTGGGTGATGTAGTCGTACACTTGCCAATCTCAAGATCGCGTAGACGATCCTTCCGGCGCTGCGTTCCGGCAGCGCTTCCGCAGTCGGTCACACGTTCGGTACTCGATGAAGACCTTCCTCTCCCTTGTTCCAGCAGGCAGCGGAGGTTGCAGCACTCTCCTCGCGATTCCGGCAGCACGACGGCGTGGTACCGGAAGTAGAGGGGAGATCTCGCAGGGCTTCGCCTTAAGCCGGAGCGAGTATGGTCGACGATCTAGGGTTTAGACACGCCGAGGAAGAGGTGCTTGGGCGGAGGCTAGGGTTTTGGGTCTTGCCCAAGTCGGCGCCAAGATGAGCCCTAGGAGGTGGCGGCAGCTACAGGAGGTGGCGGCACCAAATTAGGGTTTTTAGAGGAGAGGATCTTGTGTGTTCTAGGAGGGAGCCCTGCCCCTCCTTATATAGGTGGAGGGGTCGGCGGCCAAGGGGAGGGAGGGGAGTCCCTCCCCAACTCGGCTTGTGATGGACATTCCGGAACCTTCTAAAACATTCCCGATGAAAACACCGGAATCATTCCCCAACTCCGAAACAGGACTTTCCTTATATGAATCTTATTCTCCGGACCATTCCGGATCTCCTCATGATATCCCGGATCCCATCCGAGACTCCGAACAACATTCGGTCTCTTACTCATCATTCCATAACTACTCAAACAACGTCGAATCCTTAAGTGTGTCTCCCTACAGTTCGTGAATTATGCAGGCATGATCGAGACACTTCTCCGATCAATAACCAATAGAGGAATCTGGAAATTCATATGGATGCCACATATTTCTACGATTACTTTGCGATCGAATGAACCACTTACATACGATACCAATTTCCCTTTGTCTCCCGATAGTTTACTTATCCGAGGTTTTGATCGTCGGTATCTCTGCATACCTAGTTCAACCTCGTTACTGATAAGTACTCTTTTCTCGTTCCCGTGATATGTGATCCCTTGTGAGCCAGTCACATGCTTGCAAGCTAATTGGATGACATTCCACCGAGAGGGCCCAGAGTATATCTATCCGTCATATGGATGGACAAATCCCACTCTTGATCCATGTGCCTCAACCCATACTTTCCAAACACTCAATGCCACCTTTGTAGCCACCCAGTTACGGTGTGGTGTTTGATGTCATCAAAGCATCCTTCCGGTGATGGTGATTAACATGATCTCATGGTCGAAGGAATTAGGTTACTATGTATCAGAAAGCTTATAGCAAATGAACTATATTAAATGACTTGATCTTTATGCTCCGCTTAACTATTGGAGTATGTCCATCACATCATTCTCCTAATGATATGACCCTGTTGTTAATAACATCTCTATGTTCATGATCAGGAAACCATGATCATATATTAACCGACAAGCTAGTTTAACAAGAGGCTTTACTAGGGACTCTTTTATGTTTACAAATCACACAAGTATTAATGTTTCCTGTTAATACAATTATAGCATGGTATGTAAACATTTATCATAAGTATGAAGATATGATAATAACCACTTTATTATTGCCTCTTGGGCATATCTCCAACAGTCTCCCACTTGCACTAGAGTCAATAATCTAGTTTCAAACCTTTGTGTATTCAACACCTATGGCTTTCTTGTGTTGTATGTACACGATTGCTAGTGGTCAACTGATCTCCGGATCTGACACTTCTAGGTCCATGTGTAATTGCATGTCTTTGCGTCCCTACGCATCACTCATTCTCTAATGAGATGGCTTTGTATAAATTTGGTCCTTTGGTGAGACCTTTAGTTCTTTGGGGTTAAAACATGTCGATAATATTGTCGCACAATATATCTTCATAGTATTATCCCGCTGTGAACTACACCTAGTTTGATAACAAACTACTTGACTCAAATGCCCTCTTTAGCTGCTATAGTAGCAGTCATATACTTAGCCTTTTGTTGTAGTATCTGTCACAATGTCTTAACTTTGGAATTCATCCAAATTCATTATGGAACTTACTTTCCATCATATTGTGCCACCGTTAGTTTAGATTGAGATAAACTTAATTTGTACTTTGTGACAAAACTAGTATCAATGTAGTACTTTTACAATGAACTAACCATCTATTTGTCACTTCTACAAATAATATACTCTTAGTTCTTCCAAAAGATCATAATAATATCCTTACTATTGTCCAATGATCATCTTATGAATCATTCTGGTATATGCTCATAACATTTAGAGCATAGGACATATCTGGATTTGTACATATCACAGTATGATTGATAGAAATATTCTTTGTGATTTCATACATCAAGTATCAATCTATACTTGAATCTTTGTTTCACTTACCAAGTGTCAATACACTTGAATATATCATCAATATTGAACTCATTCAATCCTTTCTGTGCAACAAGAACCTTTCTTGTAGTTTCTATATTAAACTCATTCAATATATCATCTATGTACTTTTGGCACAACCATATTAGCGTCTATTGATGCCAAATATTTGGGTTTTGCCTAAGCCTTTCATCGAGATGAAATTCTTATCATTTCCAATGAACAATATGTCTTCCACATAATGTATTAGAAACATGTCTTAGCGCTCCCACTTAATTTCTTGCAAATGCAAGCATCTTCATCATCTCCGATGAATTTAAACTCCTTTAACAGTTTCATCATAGTGAAGATTCCAACTCCGCAATGCTTACTTCAACTATTGAAGTTTACATATGCTTTTAGCATCCTTTGAATTAACAAAACCCTATGGACCGTGTTATGCACATGTCCTAGGTAACAATTCTATTAGAAGAACTTGATTTGTTTATTCAACTACCATATAACAAAATTATATGTAGTGTTGCTACATTAATCCGTTTAGACTAAATATCACTATGAAAGATCAAATCTTGTCATAGTCAACCTTTGAACATTTTGTGAACTCTTTCCCAACATGTCCACTATTTCATAGATGTGAAAACATCCATGTCTATTTCTTTATAGATCCAAACACAACTGTAAGGTCTTACACCTTTCTCGAGGGTCCTTCAAGTTCAAAACTTGATTTCTCGTGTATGGAACTATCACGGATTTTATGGCTTCAAGCCATTTGACGGAGTCAGGGCTCATCATCGCTTCTTTGCATGTAGTCGGATCATTATTGTGAAATAATGATTTAACTCTCAAATCTTGGTATTCGATTGTTCATCCGACCTACTTGTTTCAATAGGAACTTAGATCTCAATGACCACAACCTTTGAGGTACGTGAGCCATGAGCATTGTTGCTACCTCCGGAACACTTTTCGACGCTGCGCAACTTTGATCATATAGCTAAGGTTCTTTTAACCTTATCAAAGTTCTATTGTCCTCCCACTTAACTTTTCACGAAAAATTCCTTCTTAAAGAAACTTGACGTTCCAAGCAACAAACACTTTTGTCTCCGGTGTTTATGGAGGAATACTTAACAATTTATACAAAGACAGGTTCATCCGACTTTGGTTGCACACATCTTTCTTATGCATAGCATACCAATGTTTTAAGAAAGGACTACTTGGGTTTTATCCCAAACCATAACCTTATATGGTGTCATTTCAACGGATTATGATGAAGCTCTTTTCAGTGGAAAAACGGTATTCTCTAAAGCTTTTAATCTTTAAAATATGATGACAGTTTTATGATTTATACCTTTGATCTTACCATGTCAAACAAGGTTTAATTACATATCTCGAACGCTCCATACTCTTATGGTGTTTCGGGAAATGCAAATCCACGGAACGATTCCTTAAATCTTAAGGTATTATGCTAAACTTGTAACTCAAATATCTTCCTTTATGATCTTTATCATAAACTGTTTATATTATTGTTACAATGATTTTGCACTTCATCTTGAAAGTCTTTGAACTTTTCAAATGTTTCATACTTCATCCTTATTAAGTAAATATTCATATATTCACTTAAATTCTCGGAGAAAGCATATGAAGTTGAAATCCATCGCTCTTGACTACACATAATGGACTTCATACAACAATATGTACAAGTTCCAATAAGCTAGTCACTCGTTCCCTTTTGGCCTAAGAACGAAGTTTTAATTATCTCTAGGAAATTTTCACAAGCGTCATGTGATCAAAATCAAAAGACTCCAAAATTCCATCCACATGGAGTTTCTTCATGTTTTCTTTCCAATATAATTTAAACGGCGATGTCACTTCCTAAGTGATCTTTCAATCAATTTGTCTTTCGACATTTTTAGCACTAGTTTTATAGACGTGATTTTTCCAACGAGATTTGTGAATCATCCATCTTTTATAGATTACGGCAATTATTTGAACAACCCTTTTGTTCTCATAATACCTGATAAAACAAATCCTGAAGGCAAGCTTTGATGTTTAACGAGCAACAAAATAACCCTTTATTTGTTCTCGATGAACATCATCACATATTCTTTTGCTAGTTACTTCGGCCATTGTAGTTCATGAATTGTGTTGTTTCGTATGATGATTCACACCAACAAATTCAGTATCAAATACTTAAGAACCAGATTGTTTAATAAGCAAAGAATATAGCCATAACATGTATACCATTTATATACTTCAACTGAACAATTCTAGTCTTTTCTTTTCTGCCATATATTTATGAGATTTTCTTTCAGTATTTCCTTTTCTGTTTGAAAGAATCTATCAACATCAATAGTGGAGTCATACATATGACACATAGTCCAAAGGGTGTATAGTTAAATACCAATGTCTTTGGACTTGCACTTTGAAGTAGATCACCATCATCAAATGTTTGGTGTTCTTTCAAATTCCTTTCTTTAGTAATCTCTTGGTGTAGTAAACATTTTACCTACATCAAATATTCACCTTTATCATGGAATCGTCCATGATCAAGCTACTTTTAGCTTATAACGATGAATTACGAGTATAATGTTGCTATCCAAAACCTTTTGGTGGATTATGACAACTAGTGTCTCCAACCTTTTGAAAATTCTCATTAAATATGAGAACATGACTTTTGCCATATTATACTCTATCATGTTGCAACCAAAACTTCGTTTCAGATATCACAATATCTTCCACATATCATGGTTTCTGAAACAACTCTTTCAGATCCTAGATAACCTTGATATTAAGACAATCCTTTGAATATCAAGAATCATGGAGACAAACATGATACTTATATACTAACATTGGAATTGTTACTCTTGATTTAATACCAACTATTAAACTTCATGGAGTAATCAAAACTTACTGAAAGTTTGCAATGGGACTTTTAAACTTTAGATTAACACTTCAAAACAATACGATACCAGTTCGTAAAGTAACTAACCAGAATTCTATAGTTCTATCATCTCAATTATAACTAAACACAAGGTGGTAAACGGATGCCAATGACTACAACAACTATGCAAATTCACTTTGATTTAATTTATGATAAATAGTGTTCAACTTTTAATCATATTGTTGTTGAACTCCCACTCAAAAAAATATCCCTCACATTGTTTTAGTGATCACACGAACCAAATCCACCACATCAAAACCGATCATCACGATAGTTGATGCAACTTCAATGGCGAACAATCAAAATGTTCATCATATCTACTATATGACTCATGCTTTACGTTTCGGTGATCCGTGTTCCGAGACCATGTCTGTACATGCTAGGCTCGTCAAGATCAACCTTAGCTTCCGCATAAGCAAATCTGGCTTGCTTACGTTGTATACACTCGCAGAATCTAACACACCCGATCATCACGCGGTGCTTCGAAACAACGAGCTTTAGCAACGGTGCTTACTAAGGATGAACACTTTAATACTGGAAATTCATGTGCATGAGGGATCATCTTATAATGCTACCGTCGTCTACTAAGCAATACAAGATGCATAAAGGATTAACATCACATGCAATTCATAATATGTTATATGATATGGCCTTTCTTCTTTGTGCTTCCGATCTCCATCTTCAAGCACGAACATGATCTCCATCATCACCGGCATTGCATCAAGGTCAATGAAGCTGCTCCATGGTTGTCGTCCACCAGCTTCAACTATTACAACTACTTTGAATAGACACGCGGGTCTTAACAGAAATTAAAGACAACCATATGGCTCCTGCCGGTTGCCAACTTACAATAAGGAACATTGCATACATCATATATAATCACAATCATGGCCATATCACATCACTGCACACCCCTGCAAAACAAAGTTAGACGCCTCTACTTTCTTTGCATATTTTACGTGGTTTGGGGCTTTCAATAAGTGTCGTTCTAACTTACGAACAAGAACCACAACATTGATACTAGTATTGTTAATCACCCGTTGTAAATTGGATCTTAACTATGCTAGGAGAAACAGGCACCCGCAAAGCCACTTATGCAATACAAGTTGCATGTCAAGCGTGGAGCAAGTCTCATGAACGATGTCATGTAAGGTTAGCCCGGTCCGCTTCATCCCAACATACCGCAAGATGCAAAGTACACAATAAGCAATCGACAATAAAAGCATCAACGCCCACAATGACCATTGTGTTCTACTCGTGCAAACAGATCTACATATAGGCACGGCTCTGATACCACTGTAGGGGTTCGTAGCATGGAAAACAAAAAATTTCTACCGCATGCACACAAACAAGCCAAGATCTATCTACTAGATTGTAGCAACGAGTCGATAGAGGAACTCACCCTCGAAGATTCCAAAGCGGTTAACGAGAGCAGATTCTCGTGGGTGATGTAGTCGTACACTTGCCAATCTCAAGATCGCGTAGACGATCCTTCCGGCGCTGCGTTCCGGCAGCGCTTCCGCAGTCGGTCACACGTTCGGTACTCGATGAAGACCTTCCTCTCCCTTGTTCCAGCAGGCAGCGGAGGTTGTAGCACTCTCCTCGTGATTTCGGCAGCACGACGGCGTGGTACCGGAAGTAGAGGGGAGATCTCGCAGGGCTTCGCCTTAAGCCGGAGCGAGTATGGTGGACTATGAGAGAGCCCTCGACGATCTAGGGTTTAGACATGCCGAGGAAGAGGTGCTTGGGCGGCGGCTAGGGTTTTGGGTCTTTCCCAAGTCGGCGCCAAGATGAGCCCTAGGAGGTGGCGGCAGCTACAGGAGGTGGCGGCACCAAATTAGGGTTTTTAGAGGAGAGGATCTTGTGTGTTCTAGGAGGGAGCCCTGCCCCTCCTTATATAGGTGGAGGGGTCAGCGGCCAAGGGGAGGGAGGGGAGTCCCTCCCCAACTCGGCTTGTGATGGACATTCCGGAACCTTCTAAAACATTCCCGATGAAAACACCGGAATCATTCCCCAACTCCGAAACAGGACTTTCCTTATATGAATCTTATTCTCCGGACCATTCCGGATCTCCTCGTGATATCCCGGATCCCATCCGAGACTCCGAACAACATTCGGTCTCTTACTCATCATTCCATAACTACTCAAACAACGTCGAATCCTTAAATGTGTCTCCCTACGGTTCGTGAATTATGCAGACATGATCGAGACACTTCTCCGATCAATAACCAATAGAGGAATCTGGAAATTCATATGGCTCCCACATATTTCTACGATTACTTTGCGATCGAATGAACCACTTACATACGATACCAATTTCCCTTTGTCTCACGATAGTTTACTTATCCGAGGTTTTGATCGTCGGTATCTCTGCATACCTAGTTCAACCTCGTTACTGATAAGTACTCTTTTCTCGTTCCCGTGATATGTGATCCCTTGTGAGCCAGTCACATGCTTGCAAGCTAATTAGATGACATTCCACCGAGAGGGCCCAGAGTATATCTATCCGTCATATGGATGGACAAATCCCACTCTTGATCCATGTGCCTCAACCCATACTTTCCAAACACTCAATGCCACCTTTATAGCCACCCAGTTACGGTGTGGTGTTTGATGTCATCAAAGCATCCTTCCGGTGATGGTGATTAATATGATCTCATGGTCGAAGGAATTAGGTTACTATGTATCAGAAAGCTTATAGCAAATGAACTATATTAAATGACTTGATCTTTATGCTACGCTTAACTATAGGAGTATGTCCATCACATCATTCTCCTAATGATATGTCCATGTTGTTAATAACATCTCTATGTTCATGATCAGGAAACCATGATCATATATTAACCAACAAGCTAGTTTAACAAGAGGCTATACTAGGGACTCTTTTATGTTTACAAATCACACAAGTATTAATGTTTCCTGTTAATACAATTATAGCATGGTATGTAAACATTTATCATAAGTATGAAGATATGATAATAACCACTTTATTATTGCCTCTTGGGCATATCTCCAACAAAAACAACAGAAAACAGGCATTTGGCACTGTTGCAACTTGTTAGTAGGTTAGTACCAGAAAACATGTAAAAGGCACCTCAAAGTGTGGACAAGTAAATCAAAGTACATACAAAACAAGCATGGGGCATCAAAAATTATAGATACGTTTCCAACGTATCAGAGAAGCGTGGTGAAGGGGAACGAGACAAAAGCTCGTATTGCCACCTCCACAAGAAGAATGGGTATCCCACTGACGACTGCTATGAGCTCAAGAAACTCCGTGACATGCACAACAATCAGAGGATGGGAAGACCGGGTAGCGAGAGCGGCGACACGATGGGTGGAAACCATGGAGATGAGCGTTGGAACAACAACTCTGATAGCCGCGAACCCCCTAGATAGGCCACCAAACCAACGCCGTAAAGCAGCACCCTCATTAGCAGGAGAAAGGACACACCAAGGACCCCCCTGGGAGCTACTAGGTGCCTTAGGGTGCCATAGCATGCATCCTTTGGTGGTTCCTATGCTCCGGTTTCCAACCGACACTTCAAGCTACTCACTCGTGTGGTCGCCCCTGCCAGACCAGGTGTCTCGTCCCCAAAACTCAAGTGATCCTAGATAGCCATCACCTTCGACGCCCATGACCACCCCGTCTCCTCTAGGCCCGTGGCACTCTCCCCATGATCTGCACCCCCACCATCAACAACATCACGGTCGTGAAGACCCTCATTGATGGAGGTGCAGGCCTGAACGTGATCTCCACCGAGACGTTCGCCCAGCTGCAGGTTCCCTATGACAGGTTGATGCCGACCATGACATTCTCTGAAGTGACCAACAGGACCACCATACCCATCAGGCAGGTGCGCCTCTCCGTCACGTTCGGGACGCACGACAACTGCCGCACTGAGATCATCGACTTTGACGTGGCTCACATTGGGATCCCATACAAAATCATCCTCGGCTATCGTGCACTGGCCAAGTTCATGGCATCCACTCACCACACCTACAACATTCTCAAGTTGCCTGGACGCAACAACGTGGTCATCACGGTCCGCTGCGATGAGGTGGAGGCCATGCGCTCCCTTGAGTATAACTACAAGACAGCGGCCACCACCTACCTTGAGGATGTCGATATGTTGGACTACGTTAGAGGCTCCACAAGGAGAAAGCAAAAGGTGGCCCTGGAGAAAACCATGGCCAAAAGGGCGGCCACCGTTTGTTCCTGCCTCGCGAGGAGAAGAGCACGATCGGCACTTGCACCCTCAAGAGGGACGCTAGGCCGCCACCGCCCACCCTCGCGAGTGATGGGGAAGTTCCCGAGAACTGCGTCGACCTAGGAGATCCTGACTTCCCAGTGGATTGCACACAATGCGTGTACAACATCGACTGCCTCCCCAAGGGCAGCTAAGCTACTAGCTGAGCAGGAGTACAAGGCTGTTGGGAGGTGGACAAATCTCTCCGAACGGCGCGCCTGACTCCACAAATCTGAAGATGACTTTCGAAAAACTCTCATCTCTTGCATCACTATCTCCTATGATACCCGTGCGAGCCACAACGCCGCTGTAATAATCTTGAACTCCTAGCAGTTTTTTGGATCTTGTGGTTCGCGCATGTCTTGCTATTTGGTTTTCCCTTGGAAAAGACTTCTCTAAAAAACTATACCCGCTTGGTTTTCCCACCTAAGGCCCGCGTGGATGTCCCCGCAACCAAGAAATAGCAGGGCGCCTGGACCTCGCGAGGCTGATCGCCACTCGAGATGTAAACTCCAGAGGCCAACGCTGGACTCCCTCCATGAGGGCACATGATGGAGCTTCTCGTGTCTTGCAAGGGCTCACCAATTTGTTGTGTCAACAAGCAGTGGCAAAGCGCTAGACCGACCTACGGCCAAAGGACCCAAAGTACTTCATGCGGACAGGGGGCTATGATAGCTCCAAATTTCATCACTTTTTACTATTGATTTTCCTCTTGTTTATTGCAAGATTTCACTGAAGATTACCCCTTTCCACTAACGTTAATGTCGCAATTAGCGCATCCTTGGTTTCTTGTGATGGATTTTAGGTAATGAACATTTATTAAAGATCTAATGGAATTTATGAGATAATTACACCTAAAGAAGCAAATCCCCAATTGGAGCCCCTTTCATTGGAGGCGCACAGTCCGCATAACGACCAATGGTATGGTCGGGATGCGCCTGTACCGTCTGCCCATACTGCACGCCATCGTCTTTGCTATATCAACAGAAGAAACTTTCATAAAAGAGAGACGACAAAAAAGAGAACACATCCGCTGCAAAACTGATCTAGAGAGAAGAGATCAGATCTGGGAGAGGAGAAGAACATCCCCTCATTCCTCAACGATCTTCACCTCTTCAACCACACACACCATCATCATCCCCATCACCACTTAGAGAGATAAATTGGCAATTGTAAGATTAGTATTAGATACTTTGATCTACCTTTGGTTTGTATTTGATTTGATCTTCAAACACTATTATTGTTTGTTATGATAACTTTGAGATGATTTATATTTGCAATACAATTATGCCTTTGATTTATCTCCCTCTCATGTCTGAGTAAATCTCCATAGGCGTGGGAGATGTAGGGAATTGGTGAGATGTGTTGTGCCTGCTTTATATCCATCCATTTATGATTGTTGTAGTGTTAATTAATTTGTGCGAATAATTATCTATGTTTTCCAAATGCTTGTTATCTAATTTAAGGCCCGGGTAACATGATCAAAAGATCTCATAGGTATGAACTTGTATGCTATCGAATCAGCAACCCCCGAGTGATACGACCGATATCAATGAGAGCTAGCACTCCTCGAGGACCATAAGGAACCATCAAGCTTAAGCATTAATCTGTTCACAAGACCTTAATTAATGTGCTGACCATTGTCGTGGTAACAGAAAGATGGATCATTGGGACTAGGAAGAATTGGCCATGAGGACTCCTAGTCGGTATATGGGTTGCTTGCCTACTCACTTACAAATAAGAAATATCACAATCACGTATTCCACTTTATCCATTTGGCACTTTCACTATCACCATGAACTATTTCTCTTCGCGCCTAACTTCTCATCTGCAGGACCTCCAAACACCTTTCTTGTCTTTACTTTTATGCAATTTACTCTTTATTTATTTCCTACGCAAGTTTCCTCTATCTTTTACTCATAACACTCCACCATAAGAAATTGCAGTCAATTCACTCAAGATCGATGCCACCTTGAGTGCGACAGAAACACCCCAAAAACACTTGCCGAAGCTCCTTGTTGGGATCGATATAAAAACTAGAATTAATACTTCCACGAAAACATTCTCTAACAAACTTGTGCACTTCTAGGACATCAAGATATTTTCTGGGGCCGTTGCCGGGGATCTAAGATCTAAGTATTGTTTCTTGACAACGCAGTTGTTGACACCATTCGTGATTTCCGTTGAAGACAAAGGTACCACTCAATCAGGAAAAACTTATTTACCTCCATATATTGATCGTCTTCCGATTGAGAGACTCCTAGAGTTTATTGAAAGATTATCTAACTCAAGTACTGTAGACATGGACAGTTTGATTCCATTGATGGCACACTTGACCATCACCCGAGGGGCTGAACCTAAGATACCATTGGGAGAATATAGGAATCCATCTAGGAACTTAAGGAAGATGCCTATTATTTGTCCTAAACTTGAAGCCCAGGAATTTTAAGTATATCCTGAGCTAATTTATATGATGAAATAAATTGCTTTCATGGGAAAAGAAGAGGAAGATCCTAGTGACCACTTGACAAGTGTCGATGACCTTTGCGCTACTCTTAAACCAGCAAGTTTACCAATAGAGTTTGTACTCCTTAAACTCTTTTGATGGTCACTGAAAGATAATGCTTTTGCTTGGTTACTATCATTACCTAATCATACTATAAAAAGCTGGGAAGATTGCATCCAAGAATTCATGCATAAATATTGTTCATTCACAAAAATCATGCAAATTAAACGTACCATAACAAACTTCCTCAAAACAATTGGACAAATTTTTTATCAAGCATGGGATAGATTTTATGCAATGATTATGAAAGTCCCAAATCATGGTTTCCATGATCATTTAGTTATCCAATATTTTTACAATGGGCTTAATGATGAAACAAAAGGAGATGATTGCTATATCTGCAGCGGGAGCTATATGTAACATAACATTGCCAGGATGTGTAAATCTTTTCAAGGTAAGATCCTTTAATGATGAACAATACAATCCAGATGAGGATGTTGAACCACTAAAAGGTATGATTCACATACCCTCAGACCTTATCCTAGAGGTTAAAAGGTCCATGGAATAGAAAGTTATAGCCTCGGAACTTGTTAAAGAAACTAAAGTTGACATTCTTCAAGCTTATGTAATGGAAGATGATATAAATGTTCTTATGCAGAAGTTTAGATATCAACAAAATCAATTCCGTGAGCAAAATTACAAACGTCTTATGAAACAAGAAAGGAATATAAGAGACCTAACCGAATTATTTGATGACTTGGGTCATGCTACAAAACATTTAGATAGATATCTAAGTATGGTTAAAACACAATGTGATCAAATAATTGAAACCCAAAATTTGATTTTAAACCAAGTAAGTTCCAATATTGTTTCTACTAACATTGTTACTAGATGTGGTATGAAAATGCAGGAACCACAAGGACCACCTTGGTATCAAGAAGAAAAAGCCCGCAAGGAAAAAGAGAGTCAGGGAGAATAGGACCTAGTGGATCCTCAAGATGACATCGACGATGAAGCCCAGAAAAGAAAACATGAGGCTTCTAAGTCAAGAAAAGAAGAAGAAGGAGATAAACATAAACTATATGATTGAGATGCTATGACAATCGAATCAAGGGAAGAAGCCGATCTCAGAAAGGAACAAGAAGAGCAAGTCATCACCCCACGAGAAGGGCATGTCGATAAGAAAAAGTCAGCAACAAGGAAAACTAAGAAAGACGCTCCACTAGTGCCAAAGGTAAAAGAGAAGGTAATATCCACCAAAAATAAAATTCCTTATCTTAATCGAGTTCAATATGAACTGGATAAATCTATTTATGATTCCTTTGACGATACACTTGGAAGTCTTCTACTAGAACTTACTTTAACTGAAGCTATTCAAGTTCCTACTTATAAAAAGTTTATGCGAGATATTCTTAATGGAAATAAGAAGGTAACTAAGACTAGCGGTAATGATAAGCTTTGGAGATAACCTGCCCGCTAAGATTGGGGACCTAGGTATACTAACCATCTCCTACGTAACTGGAAAGACTAATATATTTAACACCCTTTGTGATTTAGGAGCATGTGTTAGTGTCATGCCTTATTCCTTATTTAAGAAATTTAACTTAGGAGAATATTCTCCCACTTCAATCACTTTACAAATGGCGGATAAAACAACTACACAACCTGTCGGTATGATCAAAGATGTTCTACTTAAAATAGACCAACATGTTATACCCACTGATTTTATTATACTCGATGTTCCTGAGGATGATAAACTTTCTATCATCCTTGGAAGACCTTTTCTTAGCACATCTGGAGCTAATGTAGACAACTCTAGCGGTAAGATTGTTTTCAATATTTTTGATGATCAGATTGTTTGGTACTTTCCAAAGAAACCAGAGCATAATGGAAAATATGATCTGCCACCTAAACATGTTCAATCATCAAAAACAAAAGACAAAGAATAGCTTGAAGTAAACGCTGATAGTATGGATATTGGCTAAAACCTAAAAATCCAGAATAAAATACTTAATGGGAGTTAACCCAACCTCACTAAATTAAGTTCAAGTTTTTATTTACTTTTGTTGTTATTATTATTATCTTGTGTGTACTAATAAATTTGTTTCAATTCTTGAATTATTCAGAGAAATTATCTTAGAAGATTTTGAGAAGCAAGAGAAAAATGCTGGGAAGAATTAAAATTGGGCTCATACATGGTAACGAACAACGGTACATCCAGACACGCCTGTACTGAACCTCGACGAAATTGGCGAAGCTCACAGTACCGATAACGAACAATGGTACGACCGGTACCCGCCCATAGTGGACCCTCCGGGTTTGATCTCGAACCCTAACCTTGATCCAATGGTGACAACCACTAGTACGGGCGGGATGCACCTGTACCACCCGCCCATATCGACTGCGTCACCAGGTAAAGGCCGATGGCGGCTGGCTCCCAGCCACCCTCCTTCTTCTTCCTCTTTATTTCTTGTACTTTCTCTGTCCACCTCAAACCCTAGCCCCCTAGAACCTCTAATTCTTCATCGATCTCGTCTTTTGAATTGGGGGAATCTTCACATTTGTACATTTCTCATCTGATCCACGCTTTATTTTCTGAAATCCATGGTTGAATTCCTCACATTGGCTATCTAGATGAGTTCATCATATTTGGAGATAATTATTGATTCCTCATGTTAGGATTTATAAGTTCTGCCTGTAATCATTTGTTTATGTGATAGAAACTTGATACCCATATTTTTCTTTGCGAATTTTACAGCACAATGCATAACATTGAAAGAATCCTCTGCAGGGGCAAGGTAACAGCAAGGGCCTTAGGCTCCTCCATGCTACCGGGCTCTAAGAAAAGGCGTTCGGAGGTGGATAACTTGAGGGACGATATTAGTCGAGACTTTGAGAGGGTGAGCAAACGCAAGGTTATACAAACCAAGTGGGTACACCGCGAGTTCCTCTCTCGCCAAGGGCTCTTGGAGGACTTCGAGCAGATGACTGAACATGCGGGCATGTTCCCCTTCTCCAACTACTCCGTCGACACCTACAAGATCGCCACATTCGAGTTCCTATCATCATTTCATGATGATCTTGGAGCCTAGGAGCGGAATTGCACTATAAGTTTTGTGATCAATTGGCAGCTCTACAGCCTCTCCTTTTATGAGTTTTGTGATTATTTAGGGTTCTACCATGAGGGAGAGCTTGATATTAACAACAACGTGCATGTGGAGGCAATGCAATCTTAGCAGCAGATTTATGTCCACACGAACACCGATTATTTGCGCAAGAAGAGCGCAACCATCCAGAATCCCACTATCCGTTATTTTCACACATTCTTAGTGAATTATATTTTTGGGAAAGGAGATGTTGGGGCAATTGCAGGCCCTAAAATGAGCATAATTCATATGGATTTGCAGCCCGAGATGGAGCAAAAGGTAAACTTGGGTGCTTTACTCATCCAGCACTTTTTTCGCCAAAGGGAAGCATCTTCTGGGGACATCGCTGCGGAGGCTTGATCACGCAGATCGCCTACACAAGTGGTTTTGTCCTGCCACACAAAAGATCCATGGCTAGCAGTAAGACTCTATATGATATCCACATGTCTAGCACCAAATTCATGGGGGTCTATAGACCACAACGCTCCCTTCGTGCCTACGAGTTTTATTTTGAGCCTAAAATTGATCTCCACCAAGTTTTGCTTCCTTTTGTCCAAGCCTTTGGTTTTCCAGGTAAACAGAGTTGGGTCCACACAGAGGAAGAGTTCCAGCAAGCACTGATCCTCTCGGGGAGGATTGCACCGCAAGGAGGTCATCCAACTAGGAAGACGCAACAGCTGGCCAACAGCAGCAAGGACAAGGAGGGGAAGATTGGAATGCATGAGGTTGGGATGAATATGTTCAACAACACCATCACAATCATCCTTTCCCTCAGTACCAGCAGCAAGGTATGCCTCCACCATAGCCAGGATTCAACTATGTCCCAAGAAGTGATCTCGACCAAGTGGTACATCGCATCGACAACATTGAAAACACATTGCAAGATGCCTCACTCAAAACTTCACTTCTTCTATAACTGAATTCTCAATCCACTACCCGAACTACCCACACTAGCAGCCTCCACCTGATGGTAGTGGCAACTTTTGTTTCCAGATAGGCCAAGAGCCTAAGCTTGGGGAGGTTAAACTCCTCCCATCTTTTGCATCCTTCTTTTTCATCCTTCTTTTGATTTATTTTATTTTCCATTTTAGTGCATGTTTACTTTCAGTTTTTCATTTATAAAATGAAAATCCAAAAAAATTAGACTAGGTTTTATCTTCATTTGTGTGAATTTCTCTCTGCTCTTATTGAATTTTATGCAGGTTGCTCGTTTCTAGTTACTTATCTATAAAGATGAACACAAAGAGTTGGCTCAAGCAAGAGGAGGTATCACATTTTTGTTTTCCATTTTCCTGTAAGTTTATTCATGAACATTTTATGTTTGTTTGGTTGCACTTGAGTTCTATTCCGCGTGTAACTCGTTATCTTTTAAGGCTTGATCTCAAAGGTTTTTGTAACTACTTTGGTTAAGACTTGCGACAATTATTATTAGTTTGAAAACAACCCTTTGGATTAAATTCCAAAACTTTTAAGAACAATAGAAAGTGTCTATCGACAACTTTGGTGACATGTTTTTGTCTTAAGGGCTTAATCTTAGTAGTACTCAAACCCACATACTGATCTTTTACTTGATGACACCTTCTAAAAAAATTGTTTGATAGTATGAACTTTTTATGGTGGGTTAGGGATATGCTAAAATTTGTTTTACGAAGCTGAAAAAGAGAGAGGAAACAATTCTATGTTTCTCATACACACCTTTGGGATGCTAACAACTCCACTGGCCCTGAATGGTTATGGTATAACCCAGATTTCGGCTAAGAGTTGATGACATGAGCGGCATATGTGTCGCTATATGGTAAAAAGTATTAGTACTCTCAAAGGTTGTGTAAGCATTTATAAAATGAAAACAATCATTAATCCTTGAAAGAAGAAAAGAGAGGATAAAAGCTGAAAACATGGTATACTTTTTGAGATCTTTGGTATCACCTCACCACCTAAATTGAATAATTAGAGTTCTTAAAAAACAAGGAATAAGAGGTGTTTGATAGCCATGATTATCGAAGTGGGTGTTAATGAAAAAGTTCTAAGATTATATTTCTTTTGACATCTACTTGTGCACCCTTAACTTTGACTCAAGCGACCTCGCTCAATTTTACTCTCATAATAAGAGAGGCGTCGAAAGAAATTGATTTGTAAGCCCAGCCAAATTTTTGACGATCCCATTTGAGTTTCAAGAATTATTAGCTATCAAGTTATCTACGTCTAGGAATTGAACTTAAGTGCAACTGTTTAGTTATATTATGCTCATGTTCAAGGTTGTAGGATTTGATACAATGGAATATGATACAACCTTGAAATTGTAAGTCTTTTGCCTTGATTCAATTCCTCGCTATTACTCATTATAGCTTTGTCACTCGAGGGCGATTAATAACTAAGCTTGGAGAAGTTGATAGCTCCAAATTTCACCACTTTTTACTATTGATTTTCCTCTTGTTTATTGCCAGATTTCACTAAAGATTACCCCTTTCCACTAACATTAATATATCAATTAGTGAATCCTTGGTTTCTTGTGATGGTTTTTAGGTAATGAACATTTATTAAATATCTAATGGCATTTATGTTCTAATTACACCTAAAGAAGCAAATCCCCAATTGGAGCCCCTTTCATTGGAGGTGAACAGTGCGAATAACGACCAATGGTATAGTCTTCAAACACTATTGTGGTTTGCTATGATAAGTTTGAGATGATTTCTATTTGCAATACAATTATGCCTTTGATTTGTCTCCCTCTCATGTCTGAGTAAATCCCCATAGGCGTGGGAGATGTAGGTAATTGGTGAGATGTGTCGTGCCTCCTTTATGTCCATCCATTTGTGATTGTTGTAGTTTTTTTAATTTGTGAGAATGATTATCTATGTTTTCCTAATGCTTGTTATGTAATTTAAGGGCCTAGGTAACATGATCGAAAGATCTCATAGGTATGAACTTGTATGCTAGCGAATCGGAGACCCCCGAGTGACATGGCTGATATTAATGAGGAGCTAGCACTACTCGAGGACCACAAGGAACCATCAAGATTAAAGCCTTGATCTGGTCACAAGACCTTAATTAATATACTGACCATTGCCTTGGTAGCAGACAGATGGATCATTGGGACTTGGAAGAATTGTCCATGAGGACTCCTAGTCGGTATAAGGGTCGCTTGCCTACTCACTTACAAATAAGAAATAACGCAATCACTTGTTCCACTTTATCCATTTGTCACTTGCACTATTACCATGAACCGTTTCTCTTCGCGCCTAACTTATCATCTGCAGGACCTCCAAACACCTTTTTCGTCTTTACTTTTATGAAATTTACTCTTTATTTATTTCCTACGCAAGTGTCCTCTATCCTTTACTCATAACCCTCCACGATAAGCAATTGCACTCAATTCACTCAATATCGATGACGCCTTGAGTGTGATAGAAACGCTGCCAAAAAACACTTGCCGAAGCTCCTTTTTGGGATCAATATAAAACTGGAATTAATACTTCCGTGAAAACATTCTCTAACAAACTTGTGCACTTGCAGGCCATCAGGCTACACCCCTAGAAGTGCGCAAAAGCTCCTCCCATTGAGTGAATCCTACCACACGATAGTCTAGGTCACTAATAGCTGTGAATTACCACATCTTCTAGCTATATAAAATGTGCCATTTATATCTCATATCATGTTTCTTCTAGATACATCTATGCCTTATATGCATGACTTCTAGTTCTTATTCACTTTCATATGAGCTTTGCACCTTTAGTAGTTTAGGTAGAATTTTATCACTTTCCTTGTCTATGACATGTGTGTAGGTGTTTGTGAGCATAGTATGGAGGAGCTGCAGGGACCAGACTTAGCCATTTGGGGTGTTGGAAAAGTGAATTTTTCCAACTTCTCAAAAAAAATATCCAAGACCACTGGATTGTATCCATCTTCAATATGAATCCAACGAGCCCAAGAACACCCAAATCGGAGTTCGTACGAAGAAACATCGGCAAAAACACTCCATAACCCAAAGGATTGACGAACAACTATACGACGAGAAGAATTTTCCTGCCATATAGTTGTGAAAAATAATCAGAAACGACTTATTTTCGACCCTGGACTACTCCAGAACCTTGCCTAAGCCATATGAATGTATTAGGGGTGAACTAGGGCACTTCTAAGGCCTACAAAAAGGTGGGAGAAGACAAGAGAGAACCACCAATCAATATTATCCACCACGGCGCAGCCCTGCCGCCGTACCACTGCCATAGCCGCCTCTAATCAGATCTACACCATCACCATCACACAAGAGAATAATGGACTAGGATCTTCAAGGCCTCCACATCAATCTACATTTTCATGTTCATCAACAACGTCTCCATCACCTATCACCTTTGGTTAATTATTGTAATTCTAGATTGAATCTTGGATTTGCACTTGTCCTCAATTGTATCATCATAATTCATCCATATTCTATCCATGATGTTGATTGCCTTCATGTGTGAGTAGTTTATTTTGTTCTCGGGGAGATGGAGAAACCTAGTATGTGATTGAGCTGAGATAATGATTATTATGTGATATTGTTCATTGTGTGTCCGTGTTAGATTTCCTTCATCTTGATGTTGGGTAAAGCGCGCCACTCAATATTTGCCTCACTGAGAACTAGATGGGGGAACTACTTGTTGGTAGATGGAGGAGTGATAGCACTTACAGTGACTATAAAGCTGGTAACACTCCCTTATGTATCAACTTGAGAACCAAGGATAACTCACTAAACATTGTCCATGCCATGGGAGAAATTCCTTAATAGCACAGTAACACAATAGTTGTCGGTTATTGTCTGCTATTGTTATGAGGATGACGTGAGCAGTGGTTGCTGCCTATTCGTCCATATATGGAGATC
This sequence comes from Avena sativa, assembly GCA_916181665.1. Classification (NCBI taxonomy): domain Eukaryota; kingdom Viridiplantae; phylum Streptophyta; class Magnoliopsida; order Poales; family Poaceae; genus Avena; species Avena sativa. Next base: position 322,514,608 of record OV702281.1, on the reverse strand, counting down.
CTCCCACACATATCATAAATGGTCTTATTCATTATTATAATTTTTATCACTCTTTCTAATTACTAGCGGTAGATCCAATACTCCCTGAGAACTCTTCCCATCATCTTGCAGACTTTCATAATCATACTCGCATTCTCTTTTTTACTTACATCTTTAGTTTACTTATTGTTCCCTTATTTGAAAACCCAAAAATATATTTTACACAAAACTCTCATTTTACCTTGTTACTTAGAACATTATTTAGCATTACTATTTTAGTATTTACTTTAAGAGTTATTAGACTTCAGACTCCTACTCCCTGTGGGGTCGATATCTTTATTTTGAATCTAGCTACAAACCGTCTGTGCACTTGCAGTCACCAAGCTATTTTCTGGCGCCGTTGCCGGGGAGTTAAGCGTTGTAGGTCTTTCAGATTTTGTTTATTTATTTTAGTTTTGCTGGATTTTGTTTTAAGCTTTATTTATTTGCTGCATTTGTCTTTTTTTATTTTGTTTAAAAAGAAAAAACCCATAAAAATATTTGTTACTAATCATGTCATCCGAGATGACTGCCTTTGAACAGGAAAAGCCTAGTCTTTTGCGGGATCAAAACGCTGAAGAGAAGGCAACATCATATGAAGAACGTCCACCAAAACCGCCTGAACATATTGCTAATGAAGAGGTGACGCTTGACGTTTCACCCTCTCAACTAGTGGAAGGTAAACCAAAAGGTAAGACTATCTCTGAGCTACTCGCTAATTACCTTAGCAATAATGAAAAGGAGAGATCTGATCAAACAATTGAATCAGCTACTTCTGAAAATAAAATTCCACATAAAAATAGTATTCTTGTTAATGATATCTCATTCTCTAGTAATGATTTCTATAAGCCCAAACTTATTATGATTGTTCTAAAGAGGGTTCGTGCCTATACAGTGATTTTGGGGACTTTAGTGAGGAACTAGAAAATGATTTTTTCTATGAATATTGTGATGCTATTAACATGGTACAGGAATCATCATTGGAAGAGGAGGATGAGTATTTTTAAGAACAAATGAGCAATATGATGGTAAGATAAATGTATTACCAAATAGTGGAATATGCTCAAAAGTTAATTTCTTCGGATACGATAGATGATCCAATAATATGTCCTCAATGACTGAAACTTGGGCACTACTTTTGTTTTCAATGCTCTGATACCTTTAATCAATCTTTAGTGTCTTATAAAAATGGTGATACCACTAGTGAAGTATTAGAGTATGTTATCTTTGAAGGTGCCCATGAGCTAATAATACATGTCATATCACGTATTAATAGTGAAGATAGTATTGTCATAAAAATGGCATATAAAACCTGCTGGTATTGTCACGACTATTTTAGTGAGAATTCACTTATTATGAGGAGTAATGCACGGAGTAGAGCTGTAGTGCCCTATGTTAATCATTTGTAGGAAATACCATTGGATAAGTATGAATTTCCTTCCCAAGATGAGGATGAACACCAAGAAGAACTGCTAATCCTTGAGGATATGCAACTACTGGACATGTGGGAGCAGGTGGATTGCTGTTCTGGAAATTGGTCAAGTTTATTTGAAGGGATAAGGAAATATAATGGTAAGCCTGACAAGCTTTATGATTATGAATGCATTCCTCTCTTTAATGAATTTTTATCAACCAATACTCACATAAAAGGTAATAAGTTTGTTTATGATGCCAAAAAGGTGAGGTTGTAGACAAACATCATTCTACTTATAATAAGTTTGTTTATGATGCCTCAGTCTCTAGTAATGATTCTTATTGTGTTGAAACTGAAGATAATTTATCCAGAGGCTTTATGCCTAGATACTCATTTGGAATTAATGAGAAGGTTTTGGGAAGGTTTTGGGAGAGCAGATCTTTGATGAAATATTTGTTGATGATGATTCTTTTTGTGAGTGAATTGATAACTCAAGAACTGATGAACTTGTTAGCAAGCGTGATGAACTAGATAACAGAGACACTTTTGAATTTTTCCCCACTACTAAAGATGAGTATTATAAAGTGTTCCCTCGTGATAGTGTTGCCCAAGAAGAGTATTATGAATTGTATCTCGATGATGCTATTAAAGGTAAAATGTTTGAATTTACATGTAAATATCTAATCCTTTTGTTGAAGATATCTAGGGAGGTATGCTCACCACACATGGCGCATCAATCATCACTTGTGAGCAATAACACATTTATCTACATGAATCTGATGCACCGCAAGCGGGTGAGACTTCAACCAGGCTATAATAGTAATTTCTCCAAAGATCTTTTGCAGGTAATAATAAATAATTATCTAGGTCCTACCTATTGAAACAATAATGGAGAAAAGCCTGGCTACTTGGTTATAAGAGAGCGCTTCTCGGGAGGCAACCCGAAAGTCATTAGATGTCTTTCTTAGTTTTGTGTCTTGAGTCTTGATGCATTCATGTTGTGTTGGAATTTTTATTCTTTGCATGATTTGCTATTATAGTTATCTTGTGGTAGTTTTCAAAAGGTAGAATTTATTGTTACTATGTGTTGCATAACTCGGTGTCACATCCCAAAAAAATTCAAATTTTGAAATGTGAAAAAAAAATAAAAAAAAATAAATAATTGTTGAAATTTAGGGTGAAAAGAAACTTTTTTTTCTAAATGGAAAATTAAAAACCCATCTTGAACAAACTTTGAATAAAGCTTGAATCCAACTAAGTTCAAATCAAGTGAAATGCATTCTTCATAAATGCATCTTGAAATTTAAACACTTGGAAAATAAACCAAAACTCTAAAACCCTAATGGAAGAAAAGCATTTCCAAGATCTCTCTAAGACAATAGGTTTGATACATATATTTTTTTAGCATCAAGCATTTATGAATGATCCAGAATGACAAATAGAAATATTATAAAACCATAGAAATTGGTTTCACTTAATTTGGAGCCATAGATAAAATCTTATGAATTTAATAAGATAAGGAAATTGAATTCCCAAAACTATTAAAGCTCCTATCTAAAATCCATACCAAATGGTGAATAAATAATCCTAAATAGATATAAAAGGATAAACAAATATTAAATAAGATTTTACAAATTGGAATCACCCAGTTTGGATCTTCAAATAAAAAGATATGGATTTTATAAGATAAAGAAAGAAATAATAAATAAGGAGTATTTAAAAGCCAAATTAAAATTTGGCCAAGAAAATAAAATATAATATTTTGTTTAGTAAAAAGAGTAAAGGATTATTTGAATAAAATCATAAGGATTTATTAATATCTATTTTTATTAAGTAAAGACATTTCCCAATTTAAATGAACATTAAAACTTATTAAAGTATTCTAAATTATAATTCAAAGTGAATTATTTAACACCCTTTTAAATTAATGAAACCTACTGAAAAGGTTTAGTGAAATTTTTATTTCACATAAGGGTTTAAAAAAATTAATTAAAACTTATTTAATAAAGGAAAGTGCCTATTTAAAATAAAATATAAAACCATAAGAAGAATAAAGGAATTATTCCTAAAATAGTATTTAAAATACATGTTTAAACAATATAGAAACTACTGAAAGGTTTTGAAAAGATTTGATAAATAAATCTGAATCAAATAAGAGTTTGAATTTGAAAACAGAAAATCAAAATAGAAAAATAAAAACAAATAGAACAAAAACAAATGAAACAACCCAACCCAACCAGACCAGGCCCAGCAAGCCCAGTCCAGCCCAGCACTAGCCCACTCCCTCTCTCTCTGCGAGAAAACGTTTTGCACCAGTGAACCTACCCACGCAGTCGATGACGACCGGACCCCACCTCTCCTCTCTCTCACTCGCTGACACCGGGCCCCACAGCCAGGTCATCGTCGTCTTCACCCCGCGATGAACTCGCCTACCGTCTGACTGTTTCTTCCGCATTTTAATTCGAATCAATACGAGTTATTTGGCAAATTAATCTCCCCCGTGATCATGCCCTGCTAAACACCTCCCTCCCCTCTCCATTTCCCCCCAGACGCCACACCTCGAGAGCCCCGAGGCTGCCCCGAATTCCGCTCAGACCACCGTTGCCTCCGACGAGCATCTGCGGTGATTCCGGCCAGCCCACGCCCCCCTTTCTCCCTGGAGCATACAATCCTACTCCCTAGCCTCTGGCACATCTCCCAGTGTCTCCTGTTCAGCCGCGCGTGCCCTGTATCGTCGACTCCGTCTTCGTTTGACCATCGCCGACGTGTGCTCCTTCTCCGGCGAAGCCCCCTGGTAACATCCGACCGCGCCTCCTCTTCTCATTGATGCTACTGTACTCCCCACTCTCCCGCGCATCTAACGACATCGTTTGCTTGCCGTGGCATGATCCGCAGCCTCGCCCCCAACGACGTATCAGCGCACCCGACAGCGACATCAACTCCGGCGAGGAATTACGATCGTCCTCGAGCGCCCCTTCGACAACCGAAACAAAATTGAGCATCCCCGTGCCGCGGCGAATCTGGTGAGCCTCTCCCCACCATCTCCTGCTTCGTGCATCGCCGGCGACACCACTGACAGATCGCTCCGCTGCTAGCCACCGTCGCTCGCGTCGCCAGTTCCTGACCAGTTGCTCTCGACCGTTAGATATTAATCTAGTGGATAGGATAGAACCACTTAACTGAAGTGGTACGCTAGATCAGAGCCGCTCGATCTGTTTAAAATCTAATGCTCCACACTACGCGATCTGCACAAACCGTTTTCGGCCAACCAGAACATGACGGGTGGGCAGACTCTAGTTTTAAAACAGAATTTGTTCTATTAGATGTTCAAATTTGTAAATTGCATAACTTTAAATCTACACGTCCAAATTTTACAAATTTTATATCAATGGAATCAGAAGAACAAGTACTTTCCAACTATGAACTTTGTTTAATAAATTTATTCTGTTAAATGGGTTGTTTTTACAGAAACTTGTGTAGGCATAATTTGGATATAAAATTCATTCTAGAAATATTTTTATGGTAAAATCTTTGGCAAATGGATTGTTTTGAACCTACTAACCATATAAAGCAACTTTTGGATTGAAAAACATATTTGGTGAAGCCAAAGAATAAATCTATGAATTGGAACATTTCTAGTCAAATAAAAATATTGTTTATGTGTTAAAAACGCTCTTTGAGTAAATCCTTTGGAAAATGATTTGATTTAAACTCCCTGACTCTAAACACCAAGTTTTGAGATTTAAAAATATATTTGATGAACCCTATAAAATTATTACTTTGCTAAAAGGCATTTCCAACAACATAAAATATTGTTTTGGTATAAAAATGGTTTATAGGTGAAACCTTTTCCAAATGGTTTTAATATTAAACACTTGACCATAAAACACCGACATTTGTGTTTAAAATTTATTTGTCAAACACTAGAAAATATTACTTTGGTTTGAACCATTTCTAGCAAAACCAAAATGATTGAAAATAGCCATTTTTCACTAACTTGGTATCAAATGGTTTTACCACTTTTATAAATGACCAATGGGTGTTTTGAAATGTTTATAACCTACTAGAAACCACTTTTCCAAATAAAACAATCTTTGGCATGCTTGCATGCATGGCTTTGTTTTTATTATTCTATGTGTTGATTGCTTGAATGGTAGATTGAATTTGTGCCTTGCTTGATTGAATTTTAGTGACATTTGAAGAGTGTGACTATTGCAAGATCAAGGAGTGAACTTATAATATCTACCAGAAAGGAAAGTGATGCTTCATACTTTGTCCCATTATTTGCACTATGCATTAGTGATATTTCTAAGTAGGACTTGCATGGAATTTTGCTAAGTACAAACTATACCATGGGAAATCCTAGTAGATGAAACCTTAGTAGAATTTTCCTAAGTTAAGATTCATACTACTATCATGCTTAGTCTAGCTAGTAGAAAACAAGGGTGAATTATATTCATGCTATGGAATATTTCTAAGTCAAGGACCTGTGTTTTGTTTAATAAAACAACTAAGTGAATGAATCACCTGGGTGGAAAGGGACTTGCTTGGTGGTTTTGGTTGAGTGGTTACACAAGGCCCATTTCTATGGTTTACCTTGTGTATCTCACTTGTGGATTGCCACCCAGGAACAAAGATATTTGAGATGTCAAATGTTGAGAAGCTTCAAGTGCAGCCACTTGGCATTATGGGCTCTGCCTGGATCATATAGGTTGCAATAACTTAGCCAAATGGACAGTTCGTGGTAGGGGATTGATAGGTTGGAGAGCGTCCATTTTGGCCTAAGGGAAGGATTCTGAAAGACCTTGTCTTGGTGAAACCAAGTCTTGTGGGGAAAGTGCACCACCTCTGAAGAGTGTAAAATCTAAGTACTTAGCCATGTCCCTGGTATTGGACAATTTGAGCATCAAGACATGGAAGCTATCAAGAATCTCCTCATCCCAATTTTCCAAGTTAAAACTTGTGGTTGAACAAGGGTGAAGGTTCACCAATTTCTATTGGTGGTTCCTTGGGTGTTTTTGCCAAACAAAAACTTAGTGTTTTTCAAACGATAAGGAAAATCTATTTTGAGCAAAGCAAACCTAAGCTCCACTTATCCAAATGCATATATATGATAGACTCCACTATACTACCATAGTATCACTTTCCAATACAATTCAAATGTATTGATCCTTGTGGCTATAACTTATTATGTTGCAAGTTTGTTGATGTTAGTGAAGTGTGTTGATTAGGATTACAAGTCTACAACCAACATGATTACCTGTGGCACTTTGAACATGAAGGAATCCAAGCTATATTTATTTCTGCTGCATTGTAATAAGATAGCCAAATGAGCTATGTAAGATGTAATGAATTATTTTATTCCTGGTTATAAAGATGTATTATGACCTTTGTTTCTTGATATTACATCTTAACTGTGGATGCTAGCTATTGATTCAGGGACTAGCATTGTAAACACAGGGATCTCTACCTTATTAAAGGTTGGGACCTCTACACTCGGTTGTACTTCAATCCCGTTTTATACATGTTAATGTTGGTTGAAAATTTAAGGTGTCATTTTTCTATCAAAACATGGTGTTTCATTAAGTTTCAGGGTAATAAAGAATTATCAAATAAATAGGTGAAGTTTGGAAATTCCAGAAGGTTTAACGACCAACTATATGGAGGGAATAAATATTCCGTCCATATAGTTGCGGTCGTATAGATATTGATGCCTTTGTCGAATTTCTTTTTCTGTTTACTGCATGTTTAACTACCAACTATACGACGGGAATAAAAATCTCGGTCGTATAGTTTGCGCCACCGGAAAGAAACTCTATCGGACAAACTATACGGTGGGCACCGTATAGTTCCACCCGTATAGTTTCTACGAACACAATTCCAAGGTCTGGGTAAGGAGCTTCTCCCATGTTCTAGAGAAGCCGAGCATATGTAAGAAATAAAGTTCTACCTCAAAAACTTCCTAGACTGTAATTCTCTATAGAAGTTTATGTTTTCTTTTTACTTTCTTTTTGTCGGTTGGGTGAACAAACTTTGTTCGTACACCAAACAGATTATTTTTTATTTTGTGTGTTATTTTCGTAGGGACCTGAACCTTGTGTGACGACGTGTACGGTGGTGCCGACCATGCAAACACTCGCATGAGCCAATTGGTTGCTTCAAATCAACATTCTTACGTATTCATGGTTCTCAAGGAAAGTAGCCACCAGGCTATATCAAGAAATATACGTTAATGCAAAGGTTCTTTGTCCATCAAAAGAGAGGTTAGTTATACCTCAATGGTAAAGTGTGTCACCCTTGTTTTCAACTAAGCTTGGGGAGGTAACAACTTATCACACTCTCTTTTGGAAACTGCATTTTCTCTTTTTTTGGTGATATACTCAAGTTTGGTTCTTGCCAAGTTCTAAGCTTGGGGAGGTCACTATTGCAGGTGTAGAGTCTTGTGCAATGTGAATATCCAATGAAGGTTTAGTGCAATCATGTAACCCCCGGTTTTTGAATGCTTGGTTAAGTGAGTCTAGTTTTGTATTTATATGGGGATACACTTTCTCACTATAGGCACCATAGGAGTTGACTTAGATCTTGTATGCATCTTTCCAAATTGTTTATCAAGCTTGTGACAATATTTTTGATCCTCTAGAAAACATTGCCACAATCTCTAAACTTGGAAAGAATGAATACTTGATCAAGATATTTTGAAATTTGTTGGTTGTCACCTAATAGTTTTGTCTTTAATGAATAAATTATGCTTGACCCCATAGTGTAAAAACAATAGACTTGATATTTTGATTACGGAAGGAGTTGTCAATTGGAAATGATATTTCAAAGTTTTGAGCTATATGCTAAATAAGGTTTTGTTTAATTGTCTTAAGAGTTTAGCCTTAAAGATACTCAACACCATAGATGTGATGTTTTACTTGATAGTACTCTCTGAAAGGATTTATTTGAAGAAACTAATGTTTAGCGGTAATTGATATGTATGCCAAATCTTGACCTATTGATTAAAGTATGATATTTATTTATACGTGTCTACACCACTATCGCACTCCATGGAGGGCCAACGACTCCGCTAGCCTATAAATGATCTACCAAGAGAGAAATCTCAGATTTTGGCTATGAGTTGATTAAACATCTATAACAGCAATGTTATGATGGGTAAGAGTTTTGGTTTTCTCATGGGCCTGTGTTCAAAGCAAGAGAGGGAATAATCCTCTTACCGTTATGAGAAATCATTATACCAAAAAGGTAAGCCCTGGTAACGGTTACGCGTATCCATTCTTAGCCTACACAGTCTGATTAAACACACTAAGTTTTGGCATGATCTCATTACTGATGAATTGAAGTTTTAGAAAGACAAAGAATAGAAAATGAGTGTTTGATCGACATGCTTCATTTATGTGGATGACCAAATGAGACACTCTAATGCTATGCTTCTTTTGACATGTTGTCACATTTCCTTTTGGCATAAATCTCGTTACTAAGAGGTAAACTTTCTGTAAGCTCAATAACTGATGTTTGCACTTGAGAGCTTTAACTAGATGACATGATTTGGTAGAATCGATAAACGTTATTCATATTTATGCTTGACATCTATTTGTTACTATGTTTTTTCTCATAAAAATAATGATATGAAAAGTTATACAAAAGGTGCAATAAGAGGATCACAAGTTTGTTTGCAAGTTAGATTCACTATTGACATGGAGCATATAAGTTTTGATGAATCTTTAGTGGTCTTTATAACTGATCTAGCGTTGCGTTGTATGAATACATGTTTTCTCTTTTGGAGCTTCTAGAATAAATAAGGATGCAAGGCATTGATTTCCAATGGTAAGTTATTTCACAATCATTAACTTATTATCGACCCTTCCTGCTCGAGAAGGAGCAAGGTATAGCTTGGGGAAGTTGATGGCTATGAAATACCACCTATTTTAGCCATATAAAATGTTCCATTTATCTCGCATATCATGTTTCTTCTAGCTGCATGACTTCTAGTTCTCATTCACTTTCATATGAGCTTTCACCTTTAGTAGTTTAGGTAGAATTTTATCACTTTTCTTGTATATGACATGTGTGTAGGTGTTGGTGAAGATTATGGATAAAAAGGAACAAAGAGAGAATAGTATGGAGGAGCTGTAGGGACCAGACTTAGCCATTTGGGGTGTTGGAAAAAGTGAAATTTTCCAACTTCTCAAAATAAATATCCAAGACCACTAGATTGTATCCCTCTTCGATATGAATACAACAAGCCCAAGAACACCAAATCGGAGTTTGTATGAAGAAGAGGCAGCCAAGACACTGTGGAACATGAAGGTTTGACGAGAAACTATATGACGGGAAGCACTTTTCCGGCCGTATAGTTCCCGCCGTATAGTTGCAAAAAGGTCGGAAACGACTTGTTTTTGACCATGGGCTGCTCCAGAACCTTCCCCAAGCCATATGACGGTATTAGGGGTGACCTAGGGCACTTCTAAGGCCCATATAAAGGTGGAGGAGACAAGAGAGAACCACCAATCAATATTTTCCACCATGGCGGAGCTCTGCCATCGTGCCACTGCCATAGCCGCCTCCAATCAGATCTACATCATCACCATCACACAAGAGGAAAAGGGACTAGAATCTTGAAGGCCTCCACATCAATCTACATTGTCATCTTCATGAATAATGTCTCCATCACCAATCCCCTTTGGTTAGTTGTTGTAATTCTAGATTCAATCTTGCATTTCCACTTATCCTCAATTGTATCATCATACTTAATCCATATTCTATCCATGATGTTGATTGCCTTCATGTGTGAGTAGTTTATTTTGTTCTTGGGGAGATGGAGAAACCTAGTATGTGATTGAACTAAGATAAAGATTATTATGTGATATTGTTCATTGTGTGTCTGTGTTAGATTTCCTTCACCTTGATATTGGGTGAAGCGCACCACTCAATATTTGCCTCACTAAGGACTAGATGGAGGAAACTACTTGTTGGTAGACGGAGGGGTGACAGCACTTACAGTGACTACAAAGTTGTTAACACTCCCTTACGTATCAACTTAGGAACCGAGGAGAACTCACTAAACATTGTCCATGCCATGGGAGAAATACCTTAATAGCGGAGTAACATGATGGTTGTCGGTTACTGTCGGCTGTGGTTATGAGGATCATGTAAGCAGTGGTTGCTGCCTATTCGTCCATATATGGAGCTCCTCCCGCACATATCATAAATGGTCTTATCCATTATAATAATTTGATCACTCTTCCTAATTACTAGCGGTGGATCCACCACCTGAGAAATCTTCCATCATCTTGCAGACTTTCATAATCATACTCGCATGCTCTTGTTTACTTACAGCTTTAGTTTACTTATTATTCCCTTATTTGAAAACCCAAAAATATCTTTTACACAAAACTCGCATTTTATCTTGTTACTTAGAACGTTATTTATCATTACTATTTTAGTATTTAGTTCAAGAGTTATTAGACTTCAGACTCCGACTCCTTGTGGGATCGATATCTTTGTTTTGAAACTACCTACAAACGACCCATGCACTTGAAGTCATTAGTCACTGGCTAGAAGAGCTCTGCGCATGCGGAGTCCCCGGGGCGCTGTCTTCAGGAATCGCCTCATTAGGAGCTATTCACACGAGCCTCATCTTGCGAGGGCGTCACCTGGGGCATTGAACCCCTATATAGGCACAATCGAAGGTCATGAGGTCCGTCCCCTGGAAAGAAAGGGATGGGCAACTACTGCCAGCTTCATGGAGCAGGCGCCGCACCATGAAAGCAACATAACTCCAGCATCATAACAAGAACAAGCAAAAGTATAAATGACAAGCACAAATACCCTCTTATAGACACCCATACAATCTTCCTTACAACCTCACCACGCGATTGTCACATCCCAAGATTTTCCAAATCTTGTTATGTGAAAAATAAATGAATAAAATAAAACTTTGTTGAATTTCAGGGTGAGAAGAAACTTTTTGATTCCAGTTGGAAACCTTCAAACCTATTTGATCAAACAAATCCTAAAGGGATTTGAAAAGATAAACAATTAATAAAGAAAATTTTAAATAAGTAAAATTACTATTATTGAATCTTTTAATAAAACATTTGGATTTTATAAAGCAAGTGTAGATTTATAAATAAGGATTATTTTATAAGCCAAATTAAAACTTGGCCAAGCCTTTGAAATAAAATATTTCTATTTGATAAAAATAGTAAAGGTTTATTTAAATAAAATAATAAAGATTTAATATCCAATTTTATTAAAAAATAAAGGTTTTACTATTTTAATTAAAAACATCAAAACTTGTTAAAATTATTTTAAACAAGTTTTCCAAGTATTCTATATTTTCAAATAAAACCTACTGATTGTTTTTGATAATATTTAGATTTCAAATGGAGTTTTAAATAAATCAAATCCTATTTGATTTAATAACTAAGGACTATTTTTATTAATTAATAAATGGATCCTAAAAAGAATAAAAATATTATTTTGTTTTTGATTTCTGATTTGTGTTGTTAAACAGAACTAAACACAATACAAAGTTTGGTGGAAGTTTGATTTGATTTGAGTGTTTGGTTTGTTGTTTGAAATTCAAAACAGAAAATCGAAATAGAAAAAGAAAAGCTTTCAGTACAAAAAAAATGAATCTGACAGCAGCCCAACTGGCCAGCCCAGCGAGCCCAGTTTCAGCCCAACTTCTTTCCCCACGCGCGAATCGTTTTCCACCGAAAAACCCACCCGCGCAGACACCGACGAGTGGACCCCTCTCCCTCTCTCCCTTCTCGCTGACAAGCATGTCCCACAGAGCCACCTCAGCCCATCGTCTTCCCCCTGATCACGTCGCCCTGCCGTTGCTGCCATTTACGCTGGCGATGAATACGCGTTGAATACATCCTTAATTCCTCGCAGTGACTACGCCCGTTAAATCGCCCCTCTCCACTCTCTCTTTTCCCCCAAGCAGCTCCTCTCCTCTGCCTCAAGGTTGCCCCAATTCGCCCCCACACTGCCACTGCTCCGGCGAGCCTCTCCAGCGAATTTCGGCCACACCTCGCCACCTCTCGCCTCCCACTGCACGCGAGAGTGATCCCCAGCCCTAGGCGCATCTGCCAGTGCCTCCCGTTCGCCCGCACTCGCCCCAGAGCCTCGGCGTCGACAACATCTGAGCGCCACCGTCACTTGCTGACACTCCGGCGACCTCCCCCTGGTAAGACAGACCGCCCCGAGCCCTCTCAGTCATGCTCACGTGAATCCCACACTCGCCCGCGTCTAACCGTGCCCTCGTTTTTCCTCGGGGTGAACCGCAGCATCGCCCTCGACGACCTCCAGCGCCGCCTGACGCCGCCACCTACTCCGGCGAGGAATCCGCGTCGCGTCTGAGCGCCCCTTGCCAAGCTGACCATGCGTTGAGCATCACCTCGACCTCACGAACACGGTGAGCACCCCTGTTTCCTTATTTGCTTCCTGTAGCCGCCGCAACGCCGCTAGCCGAGCGTCGCCGCCGTCTGCCGCCTCGTAGCGCCGCCAGTTCTTGGTAGTCTCGCTGTAGCCGTTAGATCGAAATCGTCTGGTTGAGATTAGATTATAACGAAGGGGTAAGTTTGAGTCTGAGCCGCGCGATCTATTTAGATCCAACGCCTCACAGAGGCCGATCCGTGCGAACCGGTACCGACCAGTAGTATTGCGCCGCGTGGCACTGGATCTGTTTAAAACAGAATTAGAATCTGATTTGTATGCAAATTTGAAACATCCATAACTTTAGTTCTACACGTCCAAATTTTGCAAACTTTATATCAATGGATTCAGAAAAGCAAGCCCTAGCCAACCATGCACTTTGTTTAGTAAAAAGTTTCTGGTAAAATGTTTGTTTTTGCAGAAACTTGTGTATGCTTGTTTAGGATATAAAATTTATTTCAAAATGATTCTAGGGTTGAAATCTTTGCAAATTGGTTTGTTGTGAACCTACTGACCTTAGGAACCAACTTATGGATTTTAAAATGTATTTTGTGAAGATTAGGATTGAATAATTAAATTAGCTCATTTCTAGTCAAATAAAAATATTGATTTTGTTATGAAAATGATTTTTGAAGAAAAACCTTTAGAAAATGTTTCGATTCAAAGCTACTGACCCTAGACACCAAGTTTTGTGAATTAACAACTTATTTGGTGAACAATATAAAAATTGTTGCTTTGCTAAAAACATTTTCCACCACATAAAATAATGATTGGATTTAAAACTGGTTTATAGATAAAACCCTTTTGCAAATGACTTTGCCACTTTGGAAAATGACCACTTTGAACCTTACAATGTGTAGAGCCTAGTAGAAACCACCTTTGAAAATAAAACTATCTTTTGCATGCTTGCATGCATGACTTATTTTCTATTATTTTATGTGTGTTAGATTGTTTGAATATTGTTTGGAATGCTAGTTAAATCTATGTTTGCTTGATTGATTTGTAGTGAAGTTAGAAGAGTGTGATATTAGCAAGATCAAGAAGTGAACCAACATTCCCTACCAAAAAGGAAAGTGACACTATCATCCAAGTCCTACTATTTTCATTATACTTAGTGGATTTTTGAAACATGCATGATAAGGACTACTATATTTTGCTATGCTAAATCCTAATAGGATACCCTTATACATTCCTTAGTGAAAACAATGTAGTTGTAATATGCTTAGCCCTGCTTTATATATTTTGAGAAAGGATACATGTTGAGATTTTGAAGTATTGAAAAGACTTGGGTTTTATATAATAAAACAAGTACTCAATGAACCACCTGGGTGGACAAGGATACTCAAGTTTTGGACAAGGTGGAAACAAGAGGAACCATGTTTATATGGCAATCTTTTTTTTGTTGTGCACTAGATGAAAACCACCCAGGGACTTAGAGATTGAACATGTTTCTCGTACAGTGGCTTCCGTGTACAGCCACATGCTAAATGGGAACTGGCTTAGTCAATTACATTGTGGAAGACCCATGCATTGGCCTCTTCATGTTAACTAAATGAGGGAACTGGGAACCCTACATTGGTGCCTGGTAGACAAGCTAGCATTGTGTATTGGGAGGACCTTATGGAAAGACTTCGTCACATTCTCAATCTGCCAGTACTCCATCTTGGTGAGTACTTATCCAGCGGCCACTGGTGGCAACAAGATGAGAGTGTGTCATGTGGGTAAAGTGTACTAATTCTGCAGAAGATAAAATTCTAAGTACTTAGCCGTGTCCCCGGTTATGGACAATACTGAGCAACTAAGGCCTGAAGCTATGGGAAATCTCGACATTCCAATTTCTAAAAGTAAAACTTGAAAGTGACAACAAAAGACTTGAAGCACTTGGGGTGTACCAAGGAGCTCAAAAGATTTTTTTGACAAAGACTTGAAGCACTTGGGGTGTACCAAGGAGCTCAAAAGATTTTTTTGACAAAGACTTGAAGCACTTGGGGTGTACCAAGGAGCTCAGAAAGATTTTGACAAAAGATCAAAATTATTTTGAAAAAGATAGTAAAAATATTATTGCTTTCTGCAAATGAGCCTAAACTCCACTTAGCAAAATATGCATGTATTGATAGGATCCACTTATATTATACATAGTAGTGAAACTTGCCAATACAATTCAAATATATTGACCCTTGTGGCTGTAACTTGTTATGTTGCAGGTTTGTTTGATATTAGTGAAGTTGATTGATTAGGATTACAAGTCTACAACCAACATGTTTGCCTATGGCACTTTGAAGATGAAGGACCCCATGCTTATAGATATTCTGCTGCAATGTAATGTAATAGCCAAAAGAGCTATGTATGATGTAATAAAATTTATGTTATTCCTGGTTATAAAATTGTATTATGACCTTTGTTTCTTGATATTACATCTTAACTGTGGATGCTAGCTATTGATCCAGGGACTAACATTGTAAACACAGGGATCTCTACCTTATTAAAGGTTGGGACCTCTTTACAGCGATAGAAAGTCAAGGACATAACAACTCCTATTCTAGCAAAAGGCTCGTGGCCCCACTGACGTCACGACAGCCATAGCAGGGACTCCTCCCCAACCCTCTCATAGGCGCAGGGGGTAGTCGACGCGGCACCACATTGGGTCATACACCAGCACCAGGAAGTCCCTCATGACATCGTACTTGAGCCTCAGTATGGAGCCACGCCCGATCTCATGGTCACGAATGAAGCTCTTACAACAGGAGGTAAAGTACATCTCCTCCAATGAGGGGGTTTCAAACCCTACGGACCACTCTCTGTGTCAGGAATATGACCCTGGGTACCCCAGAGTTGAGGTATAAAGAGACTCAATAAAGGAATAAAAAATTTAATAGTGTTCGAGATATGCCCAAGAGGCAATAATAAATATGTTTATTATTATATCTTTGTGTTTATGATGAATGTTTGCATAACATGTTATAATTGTATTGACAGAAATATTAATACTTGTGTGTTTCGTAAACATAAAAGAGACCCGAGTAAGCCTCTTATTAAACTATCTTGTTGATTAATAGATGATCATGGTTTCCCGATCATGGACATTGGATGTTATTAATAACAAGATCATGTCATTAGGAGAACGATGTGATGGACACACTCCTATAGTTAGCATAGCATAAGATCAAGTCATTTAGAGTTCGTCTGATACAAGCTTTCAAATACATAGTAACCTAATACTTCGACCATGAGATCATGTTAATCACCATCACCGGATGGATGCTTTGATAACATCAAACACCACTTCCGTAACTGGGTTGTTATAAAGGTGGTATTACGTATTCTGAAAGTATGTGTTCAAGCACAAGGATCAAGAGTGGGATTTGTCCATCCATATGACAGTTAGATATACTCTGGTCCCTCTCGGTGGAATGACATCCATTTGGATTGCAAGCATGTGATTAGGTCTCAAGGGATGTCATATCACGGAATGAGTAAAGAGTACTTATAGGTAACGAGGTTAAACTAGGTATAGAGATACCGATGATCGAACCTCTAATAAGTAAAGTATCGCGTGACAAAGGGAATCAGTATCGTATGTAAATGGTTCATTCGATCACGAAGTCATCGTAGAAATATGTGGGAGCCATATGGTTTCAAGATCCCTCTATTTGTTATTTATCGGAGAGGTGTCTCAATCATGTCTACATAGTTCACGAACCGTAGGGAGACACACTTAAGGATTTGATGTTGTTTAAGTAGATATGGAATGTGACTTGGAGACCAAATGTTGTTTGGAGTCTCAGATTGGATCCAGGACATCACGAAGAGATCCGAAATGGTCCGGAGAATAATATTCATATAATGAAAGTCAATTTCTGGGGTTCAGAAATGTTTTTGGTGTTTTGACCGGAAGCTTCTAGAATTTTCTGGAAGGTCCACCACCCCGGGAGGGGGCACTTGGGATACGTCATGCCCTAAGGGGAGAGACGCATCATGCCAAAGGGAAACTCGGCCAAGGACTAGGAGGAAAGGGTTAAACCCTAGTTTGAAAAGTCAAATCCTAGTTTGGGAAGGAAAGGGAAAACTTGGAGGGGAAGTTTTCACCTCTCCTCTTCCTAGCCGAGTTGGGGAGGGACTCTCCCCTTGCTAGCCGAGTTGGCAGAAACTTAGCTAGGGTAGGGAGGCCCTTGGCCACCGGCCCCCCTCCCATATAAGGAGGGGTGGGGCACCCCGCCTTGGCACCTCAAGCCCTGGTGCCGAAACTCTAGCCACCAGATCCCTCTCTCTCATCCACTGTCCTACTCCGGATTAGGCAAAGCCCTATAGAAATCTCTCCTCCTCCATCACCACCACCACAACCTTGTGTTGTTGGGATTCCGAGGAGATCTACAACCTGCGCTGCCCTGCTGGAACAAGGGAGAGGACGGTCTTCATCGACTACCATATGTGTGACCAACCGCGGAAGCGTTGTCGGAAGGATCATCTACGTGATCTTAAAATCGAAAAGTGATTGACTACATCAACCACGTGATCCGAATGTCATTAAATGCTTTGGATCTATGAGGGTTAGTTCTCTACAATATCGTTGCACCGATCTCGTAGATTAGATATTGGTTTTGTGTGTTCATGCGATAGAAATTTTTTTGTTTTCCATGCTGCAAACCCTACAGTGGTATCAGAGCCAACTCTATGCGTAGATCTGTTGCACAAGTAGAACAAAATGGTTTTGTGGGTGTTGATGCTTTTGTTTTCGTTTGCTTTTTGTGTACTTTGCATCTTGCGGGATGGTGGGATGAAGCGGCCCGGGCTAGCCTAACATGTCATCGTACATGCGACTTGCTCCACTCTAAACATGCAACTTGCATTGCACAAGTGGCTTTGTGGGTGCATATCTCTCCCACCATAGTGAAGATTAAATTTACAATGGGCACTTGACAATACTTGTATCAACATTGTGGTTCATGTTCGTAGGTAAGAACGGTTCTTATTCGAAAGCCCCAAGCCACGTAAAACATGCAAAGAAAATTAGAGGCGTCTAACTTGTTTTTGCAGGGCATGTGATGTGATGTGATATGGCCATGATGTTATTGTGATTATATTTGATGTATGGACTGATCCTTATTGTAAGTTGGCAACTGGCAGGAGCCTTATGGTTGTATTTAAATTCGTTAAGACCTGCGTGTCTATTCATCAAGTAGTTGTAATAGTTGTTGTTGGTGGAGGACAACCATGAAGCGGATCCATTGACCTTGATGCCACGCCGGTGATGATGGAGATCATATATGTCCGTGCTTTTGGAGATGAAGATCAAATGCACAAGAAGAAAGGCCATATCATATCACATATGATGAATTGCATGTGATGTTAATCCTTTTATGCATCTTGTATTGTTTAGATCGCGACAGTAGCATTTTAATATGATCCCTCTCACAAAATATCAAGTAATAAAGTGTTTGTCCTTAGTAGGCACTGTTGTTAAGACTCGTCGTTTCGAAGCACCACGTGATGATCGGGTGTGATAGATTCTATGTGTGCATACAACGGGTGCAATCCATATTTGCACATGCGGATACTAAGGTTAACCTTGACGAGCCTAGCATGTACAGACATGGTCTCGAAACACGGAATACCAAAGGTAAAGCACGAGTCATATGATTGATATGATGAACATGTTGATTGTTCACCTTTGAAACTACATCATATCTCGTGATGATCGGAGTTGGTGTAGTGGATTTGGTTTGTGTGATCACTAAAACAATGTGAGGGATGTTGTTTAGAGTGGGAGTTCACCTATTTAATTTAAGAATTAAATATGAACTCAATTTATCATAAACTTAGTCTAAAATCTTTGTAAATATGTTGTAGATCATGGCGGCACCTACCATCAATTTTAATGCGTTCCTAGAGAAAGAAAAGTTGAAAAACAATGGAAGCAACTGCGCAGACTTGTTCTGCAACTCGAGGATTGTCCTCAATGCGGGTCAGTTGACCTATGTGCTGGATGCACCGCTAGGTGACCCTCCTGCAGATGATGCTACCAATGAGGTGAAAAATGTTTACCTCACTCAGAAGAATCAATACTCTATAGTTCAATGTGCCATCTTGTATGGTTTGGAATCGGAGATTCAGAAGCGCTTTGAGAACCGCGACCGTCATGATATTGTCAATGCGCTCAAAATTATATTTGAGACTCACGCAACCGTGGAAATCTATGAAGCCTACGAGAAGTTCTTGAAGGGAATATGCCCTGAGAGGCAATTTTAAAGTGTTTATTATGCGTATTCCAAGTATATGATAGATGTTTATGTTGCATGCTATAATTGTATTAATTATGGAAACGTTAATACATGTGTGTTTAATAAACAAACAGAAAGTTCCTAGTTATGCCTCTCTCATAAACTAGTTCGTTGATTAACAAGATGATCATAATTTCCTGATCATAGACACTGGATGTTGTTAATAACGAGATCACGACATTAGTGTAATGATGTGATGAACATTCATCTGAAGTATAGCATTACGATCAAAGTCATTGAGTTTATATTGCTATAAACAACTTACAAAGTGATCCTAATCCTTAGACCATGAGATCATGCCAATCACTAACACCGGAAGAGTTTCTTGTTGACATCAAACGTCACACCATAACTGGGTGATTATAAAGATGGCTTCAAAGCTACTAAAGTGTTATGTTGAGAATCATGGATCAAGAGTGGAATTTTTTCATCCCGATGACGGATAGATATACTCTGGGCCCTCTCGGTGATATCACATTGGTTAGCTTGCAAGCAAGTGATTTGATCACTAGAATGTTATATCACGGGAACGAGAAAAGAGTGCATGTCAGTAACAAGATCAAACTAGGTATGGAGATACCGATGATAGAATCTCGGACATGTAATATATCGTGAAACAAAGGGATTAAGATACAAGCATAAAAGGTTCCGACGATCACAGGAAAGTCATCGTTGAATGTGTGGGAGTCAGTATGGATCTCTAGGTCCCGCTACTGATTATTGATTGGAGAAGGGTCTCGATCATGTCCGCATTATTCGCGAACCGTAGGGTGACACACTTAAGGGACACTGAAATCCAGTTGGAGCAAATGTTTCATGCCGGAAAGAGTAACAAGCGCAGGAATTTATTTCACTAGATACCGAAACAGGTTTTCGGGTGAAATTGCAGAAAGTGTTTTTGCATGTGAAATAGAATTATAGCAATGGGTTATATGTGAATGTTTGTTATTAAAGTAACTGACAAAATTCTGAATAAATAAAAAGAGTTTTATTTAATGAGATTTTGCATTATATTTGGTGGAAATTTAATAGCAAGTTTGAGTGGGATTTTGAGTGGAGGAAATTTAAAGGGTTTTTGTGAGTGGAGTGTCCACCAGCGTGAATGAAGGAGGGGAGGGGGCAGCCCCCATGGACGGCGGCCACCCCCTTGGGTGCCCCCCTCCTCCTATAAAAGTCACCCCCTCTCCTCTCTCTCACTCACACCTCCTCGTGAAGGATCTCTCTCCCCCTCTAGAATTTATTCCCCATGGTCTCGGACTAGCGAGATACATGTTTCCGGTGGTTATTCGGCAAGAAAGGGTTGTGCTTCCGCTGCATCGCTGGAGCGAGGAGGCGGAGGTTGCTCGGTGTCTTGTACGTGTGTGCGAGCACGGATGCGCTGCTGGTTTGCGGCGCTAGGACTTCGTCTCGATCTTGAGATCGGCAAGAGATCGTCTACATCAACCACGAGTTCAACTCGTTAAGCTTTGTCGGTCTTCAAGGGTATGTTCTCTACGGATATACATCCGCCCGTAGTTTGTATCTAGTAGATAGATCTTGGTACATAGTTCCCATCGTAGGAAAATTTTGGTTTCTATGCTGCGAACCCTACAGTTCTTTAACTGCAAGATGGAAGAGGGCATCTCCGTTAGCGAGCATGTGCTTAAAATGTCTGGGCACACGAATAAACTCTCAGATTTGGAAATAACGCTTCCTAATGCGTTGGGTATTCATCATGTCCTCCAATCAGTGCCCCTAGTTACAAGAACTTTGTGATGAACTACAACATGCAGCGCATGGATAATTCGTTGCATGAACTCTTCTCCATGTTGAAGTCTGCGGAAGTGGAGATCAAGAAAGAGCACCAAGTGTTGATGGTCAATAAGACCACCAATATCAAGAAGAAAGGCAAACCTAAGAATAAGGGTAACTTCAAGAAGGGCGGGAAGAAAGCTGCCGCGCCCACTAAGAAGCCCAAGGGTGGTCCTAAGCGTGATACTGAGTGCTTTTACTGCAAGGGCGAAGGTCACTGGAAGCATAATTGCCCCAAGTACCTGGCAAATCTGAAGAACGACAACATCAAGAAGAAAGCTATATTTGATATACATGTTATTGATGTGTATCTTACTAGTATTCGTAGTAGTGCTTATGTATTTGATACTGGTTCGGTTTCTCATATTTGTAACTCGAAATAGGTGCTCCAGAATAAGCGAAGACTAGAAAGAGACAAGGTGACAATATGCGTTCAATCTGGCTCCAAGGTTCATGTGATCGCTGTCCGCATGATCCCTCTTCATCTGTCGTCAGGATTAATTTTAAGTCTAAATAATTGTTATTTGGTGCCTATTTTAAGCATGAACATTATATCTGGATCTTGTTTATTGCGAGACGATTACTCCTTTAAGTCCAAGAATAATGGAGTGACCTATGGACTTGTTGGAGATCATACATACCGATGTGTGCGGTCCAATGAGTGTGGTATCGCTCGGCGGATATTGTTATGTTCTTACTTTCACGAATGACTTGAGTTGATATGGGTACATCTACTTTATGAAACATAAGTTCGAAACTTTCGAGAAGTTTAAGGAATTCCAAAGTGAAGTAGAAAATCAGCACAACAAGAAGATCAAGTTTCTACGATCTGATCATGGAGGTGAGTATCTAAGTTACGAGTTTGGCATTAATTTGAAAAAATGCATAATACTTTCACAATTGACACCGCCAGGAACACCACATCATAATGGTGTGTCCGAACATCGTAATCAAACTTTCTTAGATATGGTTCGTTCTATGATGTCTCTTACATATTTACTGTTATCATTTTGGGGTTATGCATTAGAAACAGTCGCATTCACTTTAAATAGGGCACCATCTAAATCCATTGAAACGACGCCATATGAATTTTGGTTTGGTAAGAAACCTAAGTTGCCGTTCCTTAAAGTTTGGGGTTGCAAAGCTTATGTAAAGAAGTTATAGCTCGGCAAGATTGAACCCCAAGCGAAGAAATGTGTCTTCATAGGATACCCTAAAGAAACAATTGGGTATACCTTCTATCATAGATCCGAAGGAAAAAATTTCGTTGCCAAGAATGGATCCTTTCTTGAGAAGGAGTTTCTCTCGAAAGAAGTGACTAGAAGGAAAGTAGAACTTGATGAGGTTGTTGAACCTTCTGTTGGATTTGAGAGTAGCGCAGCAACGGAAGATATTCCTGTGCCGCCTGCACCAATAAGAGAGGAATCTAATGATAATGATCACGAAACTTCGAACGAAGTTACTACTAAACCTCGTAGGTCGACGAAGGTTCGTACCACTCCTGATTGGTATGACTCTGTTATAAATGTCATGTTGGTGGACAACACCAATGACCCTGTGATGTATGAGGAAGCAATGATGAGCCTAGATTCCAATAAATGGCAAGAAGCCATGAAATCTAAGATTGGATCCATGTACAAAAACCAAGTGTGGACTTTGGTGGACTTACCAGATGGACGCAAGGCTGTCGAGAACAAATGGATTTTCAAGAAGAAAATAGATGCTGATGGTAATGTATTCGTCTATAAAGCTCGACTTGTCGCAAAAGGGTTTTAACAAATTTAAGGAGTTGACTACGGTGAGACTTTCTCACCAGTAGAAAAGCTAAAATATGTGAGTATTTTGTTAGCAATCGCTGCATATTACGATTATGAGATATGGCAGATGGATGAAAAAACGACGTTCCTCAATGGTGACATTGAAGAAGAGTTGTAAATGTTACATCCCAAAGGCTTTGTCGATCCTAAAGATGCTAACAAGGTATTCAAACTTCAACGGTCCATTTATGGATTGAAGCAAGCATCCTAGATCTAGAATCAACATATTGATAAGGTGATCAAAAACTTTGGATTTATACAAACTTATGGAGAAGTTTTGTATTTACAAGAAAGTGAGTGGGAGATCTGTAGCATTCCTAGTACGATGTGTGGATGACATATTTTTGATTGGGAATGATATAAAACTTCTTAAAAGTGTCAAAGAATATTTGAATAATAGTTTTTCAATGAAGGATCTTGGCGAAGCTGCATACATTTTAGGCATCAAGATTTATAGATATAGATCAAGACGCTTAATAGCACTTTCACAAAGTACATACTTGGATAAGGTTCTAAAGAAGTTTGAAATGGAAGAAAGCAAGAAAGGGTTCTTTCCCATGTTGCCAAATACGATCTTGAGTAAAACTCAAAGTCCAGCTATGGTAGAAGATAGAGAAAGGATGAGGAAACAACCCCTATGCCTCATCCGTAGGTTATATCATGTATGCCATGTTGTATACAAGACCATATATTGCATATGCTGTTAGTTTGACTAGAAGATATCAAAGTGATCTAGGAGTGGATCACTGGATAGCGTTCAAAAATACCCTAAAGTACTTGAGAAGGACTAAGGATATGGTTCTTTCTGATGGAGGTGATGAAGAGCTCGTTGTAAATGGTTACACAGATGCTAGTTGGAAAACCAATCTGGATGACTCTAAGTCACAATATGGATATGTATTTACTTTGAATGGTGCAGCAGTGAGGTCGAGGAGTTCTAAGCAAGGCGTTGTGGTGAGATCTTCAACTGTATCCTAATACATAGCTACTTCGGAGGGTTCACAAGAGGTGATATGATTGAAGGGGTTCATTACAGAGCTTGGTGTGGTTCCTAGTGCATTGGACCCAATGGACATCTGTGGTGAAAACTTAGGTGCCATAGCCAATGCACAGGAGCAAAGGTCACACAAGAAGCTGAAGCATATCAAGCTACGTTTTCATTCTATCTGCGAGCATGTCCAGGATGGTGACATAAAGATTTGCAAAGTACACACAAATTTGAATGTGGCAGATCCATTGACTAAACCTCTCCATAGGGCAAAGCATGACCAACACCAGAACACCTTAGTTGTTAGGTACATTACAATGTAATCTAAATTATTGACTCTAGTGCAAGTGGGAGACTATTGGAGATATGACCAAGAGGCAATAATACATATGGTTATTATTATATCTTTGTGTTTATGATGAATGTTTGCATAACATTCTATAATTGTATTAACTGGAAACATTAATACTTGTGTGTTTTGTAAACATAAATGAGTCTCTAGTAAGCCTCTTGTTAAACTAGCTTGTTGTTTAATAGATGATCATGGTTTCTTGATCATGGACATTGGATGTTATTAATAACAAGATCATGTCATTAGGAGAATGATGTGATGGACACACCCCTATAGTTAGCATAGCATAAGATCAAGTCATTAAGAGTTCGTTTGCTACAAGATTTCAAATACATAATAAACTAATCCTTCGACTATGAGATCATGTTAATCACCATCACTAGATGGATGCTTTGATGATTTCAAACACCACTTCCATAACTGGGTAGTTATAAAGGTGGTATTACGTATTCTGAAAGTATGTGTTGAAGCACATGGATCAAGAGTGAGATTTGTCCATCCATATGACGCATAGATATACAACAGGCCCTCTCAGTGGAATGTCGTCCAATTGGCTTGCAAGCATGTTACTAAGTCAAAAGGGATGTCATATCACGAAACGAGTAAAGAGTACTTATTGGTAACGAGGTTGAAATAGGTATAGAGATACCGACGATCGAACCTTGGATAAGTAAAGTATCACGCGACAAAGGGAATCGATACCATATGGAAATGGTTCATTCGATCATAAAGTAATTGTAGAAATATGTGGCAGCCATATGGATTTCCAGATCCCTCTATTGGTTATTGATCGGAGAGGTGTCTCAATCATGTATGCATAGTTCACGAACCGTAGGGAGACATACTTAAGGATTCGATGTTGTTTAAGTATATATGGATTGTGAGTTGGAGACCGAATGTTGTTCAGAGTCTCGGATTAGATCCAGGACATCACGAGGAGATCCGAAATGGTCCGGAGAATAAGATTCATATAAGGAAAGTCAATTTCCGGGGTTCGGAAATGTTTTTGGTGTTTTAGCCAGAAACTTCTAGAATATTCTAGAAGTTCCACCACCTCGGTAGGGGGCACTTGGGATGTGGCATGCTCTAAGGGGCTGGCCGCATCATGCCCAAGGGCAACTTGGCCAAGGTATAGGAGGAAAGGGTGAAAACCAAGTTTGAAAAGTCATATCCTAGTTTGGGAAGGAAAGGGAAAACTTGGAGGATAAGTTTCCACCTCTACTCTTCCTAGACGATTTGGGGAGGGACTCTCCCCTTGCTAGCCGAGTTGGGGGCAACTCGGCTAGGGCAGGGCGGCCCTTGGCCGTCGGCTCCCTCTCATATAAGGAGGGGTGGGGCGCCCCCCTTGGTACCTCAAGCCCTGGCGCCTAATCCCTAGCTGTCGCACCCCTCTATCGCATCCACCGTCATGCTCTGGCTTAGGAGAAGACCTGTAGAAATGTCTCCTCCTCCACCACCACCCCAAAGTCGTGTTGTTAGGATTCTGAGGAGATCTAAAACTTTCGGTGCCCTGCTGGAACAAGGGAGAGGAACGTCTTCATCGACTACCATACATGTGACTGACTGCGGAAGCGCCGCCGGAACATGGCGCCGGAAGGATATTCTATGTGACCGACTACATCAACCACGAGATCTAAATCTCGTTAAACGCTTTTGATCTACGATGGTTAGCTCTACAATCTCGTTGCACCGATCTCATAGATTAGATGTTGGTTTTGTGTGTTCCTGTGATAGAAATTTTTTGTTTTCCGTGCTGTGAACCCTACAAATAGAAGATATGTGTGGAAAGAATACATATATGAAAAAAGATATGAGGCATAAAGAAAATAAGCTAAAGGGAAAAAGGAAATAGGGTAAACTAGGGCGGATTAAAGCAAATTCGTACTAGTTCGATTTCCTCCCAAGTCGAAACTAGCCTCCCCAGGCTGAGTTGAATTCGAAGCCGACTAGGCCGAGTAAGCTTTGTCGTCCCATATTCTCGCTGAACTACATCGACAGCCCACCACGTTGCCACCAACGCCTCCTCACCAAGTCAGCGCCACCAGGGATCCCGCCGGCCTCGTTCCTGCCAGGACTCCCGCGTCACCCTACCGTGCGAAGCCCCGCCTCGCTTGATCAAGACAACGCCACGCCACCTCGCCTCACTACTGTTCCCTCGGGTGGGCCGGCACCAATGTCACCCTCTCCCTGCCGCTTTGTCTCTCTCCTGGGTGGGCCGGCATATGGGTTATTAGGCCCAGCCTGGGCTGATCTACCATGGCACCCACTCCTAGCAGGCCAGGCCGATCCAAATCATACTCCAACAGGGTCACATTAGCTCATCCAGCTGGCCCTCTGTTTTTCCCTGGGCTGATTCTGGCCTTACTCGTCTAGCCATTTTCAGACCCAGGCTGGGTCATTACTTCACCTGGCCAAGTTTCCTCTTCGCCTGGGGCATTTGGGCCGAGTTATATCACCCTAGGTGCCCACTAATTAATCCCCAGATGCTTCCCCAACCTCTACTTCGACACACCATCAAGCCAGGTTAAGGCCCTCGAGTTGCATGCTAGTAATGGAACACCCTAGGCTTAGACTGTCACATGCCATATGGGATATTCCAAGGGCATATCCTAAGATACTGGGAATATGCCTGGCATCTCCTGATATGCTAGGATATATGTTGGGCATCTCAGGAAGATGCTAGGGAATATGCTGAAGAGATGCCAAGGACAAGTACTACAGGACAAGAGTCAGGTCTGACCGGGCCCAACTATGTGTCTCAATTCTTGTCCCTTGGGCTCCCCTTTATAAGGAGCACCAGGGGGATCGATACAAGAGAGGCCCCGAAGGGATCCTCTCCTCTCGGCTCATGTACAAGCATGCCCTCTTCCTCTGTATCCTCTAGAGAACGCCATTAGAAGCATTTAGAACTCAGCTCAAGCAGCACTTGTAACCGGATAGAGGAAAGTAATAAGATATCCAGTCTTGAATATGTAGAGGTCCCAACCTGATAAGGTAGAGATCCCTGTGTTTACAATGCTAGTCCCTGGATCAAATATCTAGCATCCATAGTTTAAGATGTAATATCAAGAAACAAAGGTCATATTACAACTTATAACCAGGAATAAAATAATTCTTTACATCTTACATAGCTCATATGGCTATCTCATTACAATGCAGCAGATATAACTATATAGCATGGAGTCCTTCATCTTCATATGCCACAGGCAATCATGTTGGTTGTAGACTTGTAATCCCTACTCATCAAATTCCACTAACATCAAACAAACCTGCAACATAATAAGTTACAACCACCAGGGTCAATACATTTGAATTGTATTGACAAGTGATACTATTGTAGAATAGTGGTATCTAACATCTCAAATCTCTTTGTTCCTGGGTGGCTTTCCACAAGTGTGATACACAAGGTAGCCATCAACATGGTCCTTGTGTAACCACTCAACACAAACCATTCTCACCATTCCACCCAGGTGATTCATTCACATAGTTGTTTTATTAAGAAAAAACACAAGTCATGTACTTTAGAAATATTTCATAACATGAATAATCCACCCATGTTTTCTATTAGCTAAGCTAAGCATAATAGTAGCAAGAATCTTAACTTATGGAAAATTTCACTAAGACAACATCTACTAGGATTTCCCAAGGCATAGCATAGTATAGATACTTATAAAAATTTCCATGCAAGTCCTACTCAAAATATCACTAATGCATAGTCAAAATAATAGGACAAAATATATGAAGAACCACTTGCCTTTTTAGTAGAGAAACTAGGTTCACTCCTTGATCTTGCAATTGTAACACTCTTCAAAGTTCCCTACAATTCAATCAAGCAAGCACAAATTCAAAACTAGCATTCAAACAATTCACCATATAAAATAATAAAAACAAAGAAAAGCATGCAAGCATGCAAAAGATTGTTTTATTGAAAAAGTGGTTTCTAATATGGATATAAACATTTTAAAACACCTACTGGTCATTTATAAAAGTGGAAAATCATTTGAAAACAAGTTAGTGAAAATATCCCTTTTAAATATTTTTTGTTTTACTAGAAATGCTTTTATTCAAAGGAATAATTCCTAGTGTTAAAAAATATATTTTTAAACTCAAAAGTTAGTGTTTATGGTCAGAGAGTTCAAATCAAATCCATTTGCAAAAGGTTTCACTCAAAAATCATTTTTATAACAATTTTTATATCCAAATTAGTCCTAATAACATTTCTGCAAAATCACCTAATTTTTCAAAAGAAAAATACTAAACTAAGGCCATAGATGCAAAGTTTCATTTTCCTAATAAAATTTTTAATTTTTTGCCAAGCATAACAAAAGTTATGATTTTTGCAAGTTTAATCATTCAAAACCATTTTCTAGATTTTTAAACAGAAAGAACTGGCCACACATCATGTTCCTATTGGCCAGTACCGATTCGGCAGGATCGTGCAACGTGGGCCGTCATATCTAATTAACATCACACGACATAGATCAGCCAAAAACGATTCGCCTAAATGATCTAACTCAACCACTGCATCTGCATCCAATGGCTCACATCGCAATGACCATGATCTGGCGGTGCTGACTGGCGACGAGCGGCGGGGGCGTTCTCGTGGCAGTGGTCTGGTAAAAATAGGAAGCAAGGGAGAGGATGCGGGGCATTACCAGATTCGCAGCGACGTGACGATGCTCAACATGGTCTATTCTAACGATGGGCGCACGGGTTCGATGGGCATTGCTCGCCGGCGTTGTTGCTACTATCGGGTGCGCTCAGACCTCGTTGAAGGCGAGGCTACAGAGCATGCTAAGGCAAACCAAAGGTTGCGTTAGACGCGTGAGAGAACGGCGAGTGAGAGAGCATCAATGAGAAAGAGAGGGGCGGATGGAAGCTACCGGGAGAGTTCGCCGGAGTTGCAGGAGAAGATGGTGGCGCTCAGATGAAGACGAAGCCAACACTCTGGGGTGCGCGCGAGCAAGCGGATATGATTGGAAAGTGCGCACGGGGTTGGGGATCAAGCTCGTGGAAACCAGGGGCAAGGAGGTGGTCGGGGCTGGCCGGAATGGGTGTTGCCGTTCGTCGGAGGCAGTGGCAGTTCGAGCAACAATTCGAGGAGCCCTAGGGCGCTTAGGTGCAGGGAAGTGAGGGGAAAGAGAGAAGAGAGGGAGGCGCTTAGTAGGGAGTGGTCGTGGGGAGGAATCAGTGCCTCAATTACACGAATTTACTCATTTTGAATTGAACCAAAAACGGCAGCGAGGGGAGAGGGGAACGGGTCTCGCGCGGGGACGATGATGACATGGTCATGGGGTTGCGTTGTCGGTGAGAGGGGGTGGGGTATGTGTGGGGTGATAAAAGTCTAGGGGGAGAGGAGAGAGGTGAGCCGGGTGGGATTTAGCTGGGCCAGGGTAGCTGGGTTGGGCCTAGGTTAGTTGGGTTGGTTGTTTTCTATTTTTTTCTTCTATTTCCTTTTTCTTTTTCCAATTCTGTTTTTTGTTTTTAGTTGAAACACTTGATTCATATTCCAAATTGAATTCAAACCTTTTTTTAAATTTTCAGTAGGTTTAAACCACTTATTTAATGTGTTTAAAAGTTCACTTTGAAATGTTTCAAATAATTTTCTTGTGATTTATTATTTATTTTAGTTTAGGCAATTTGTCTTTATTTAAATAAAATTTAATATGGTTCAAACCCATATTATTTTATTCAAATAATTCTTTTATTCTTTTTAAGTTAATTAGATAACTTTTAATCCATTTTGGCAATTTCAATTATTTTTCTCATGATTTAATTAATCATTTATATTAGGAATTTTGTCTTCATTCAAATAAAATTAAATATGGTTAAAGCCCCATATAACTTTATTTAAATAATATTTATTCCTTTATTTTTTTGGATTATCTTTATTCCATTTTCTTATTTAATTATTTCTTTTTTTATCTTATAAAATCCATATCTTTTTATTTATAGTTCCAAAATTGGTGATTCCAATTTGTATAATTTTATTTAATATTTTTTATCTTTTTAAATCCTTTTAGGATTACATTGCTCACAATTTGGTATTGAATTTAGTTAGAAGCTTTATTTTCTTTGGGAATTATTTCCTTTTATCTTATTAAATTCATAAGTTTTTATCCATGGCTCCAAATTGAATCAAATCAAATCCCTTGGTTTTATAATATTTTTTTTATCATTTTGGATCATTTATAAATGTTTTTTGCTAAATTTTTATATGGAACAAAGCCATAGTCTTTGGGTGATTTGAATGATGATTTCTTTCATTAAGATTTAGGGTTTTGGTTTAACTTTTCCAAGTGCTTTAAATTCAAGATTCTTTCCATGCAAGAATGCATTTGATCTTTTGAATATTTTTTGTTTCTTTCTTATTCAAATTTTGTTCAAGTAGGGTTTTGGTGTTCCCATTTAGAAGCAAAAAGTTTCTTTTCACCCTAAATTTCAACATTTGTTTCTTTTGTTTGTTTATTTTTCACATTTCAAAATTTGGAAAATTTTGGGATGTGACAGAATACAACAATTGTTCTTGTGTTCTTCATTGTTCTTCCGTATGAGGTCTATACTTCATCATCCCTCCCCGGATTTCTCCACGTCCATCGGCCTGAACTTTAGCCTACCCATTGCATATGTCATGAACCACCACGACATTTGGCACCCACCGTGGGGTTGATTAGAGGCGCTGGTTGTGTTTCCATCTGAACGGGAATGTCTTCATAAACCTCTACTTCATCATCGAGCAAGAACTTCTACATCCTCTTCCCCAACATACAGAGATCATATAGGTTGGCATATGAGCCTCCCTAGTTGACTCAGCAACGTTGACTCAGCAAGCATGACTCAACCTCTACACCAAAGAATACAGTGAGTATCAAATAACTTAACCACAAACACGCACATGAGATAACCCAGAATGTCGCTTGGGGGCTATCACCCTCAGTCACTTAGACAATTACCCCGGGAAGGAGATGACTCAACCCGGGGACTAGGCAACATATCGATAGAATCACCCATAGATGTAAAAGGTATCTAGGGGACTTAGGTCATGTCTTGACTCAGCATCCCCATGCATAGAATTGTTACATAGAGTAGACGTAAGATATGTCATTTATTATGTCATCACATATGTCAGCTACTATATGTCTTTTAGCTATTACCTATATTACTATAGTACATCGTCTATTATATATAACTTTTTGACTAATAGTGTCATTCTAAGATGGGTGATGATAAATAAACTTATCAAGCCATCATATCATGTATTAACTTGGATTAGTATATAACTCACCTTGCCAGGTTATCTTTAAATAGGATTAGTATTTAATTCCGCTTGCCAGGTTATCTTTAACTCGGATTAGTATTTTAACTCAGCTTACCAGGTTATCCTTAACTCGGATTGGTATATAACTCATCTTGATAGGTTATCGTTAACTCGGATTGGTATATAATTCAGCTTGCCAGGTTATCTTTAACTCGTATTAGTATTTTAACTCAGCTTGCCAGGTTATCCTTAACTCAGATTAGTATTTAATTTAGCTTGCCAGGTTATCATTAACTCAGATTAGTATTTTAACTCAGCTTGCCAGGTTATCCTTAACTTGGATTGGTATTTTAACTCATCTTACCAGGTTATCCTTAACTCGAATTGGTATTTAATTCAGCTTGCCAGGTTATTCTTAACTTGGATTGGTATTTAATTCATCTTGACAGGTTATCCTTAACTCTTATTGGTATATAATTCAGCTTGCTAGGTTATATTTAACTCAGATTAGTATTTTAACTCAGCTTCCCAGGTTATTCTTAACTTGGATTGGTATTTAATTCAGCTTGCCAGGTTATCCTTAACTCGGATTGGTATTTGCTGCAGCTTGCTAGGTTATCTTTAACTCAGATTGGTATTTACTTCAGTTTAACAGGCTACCTTTAACTCGTATTGGTATTTACCTTTGCTTGCCAGGTTATCTTATACCTCGGGTTACTTTTTGAATCAATTTGCTAGGTTATTTCATATCTCGGATGGTAATATGCCAGCATATCCTAAACTCATCATGCTTAATCTCGGATCCCAATTCATGGCAGTTTGCCAGCTCATCATAAAGTCATAACATATCTCAAAATTATATCTCAGATATATATCTCGGATCCATGTTTATGGCAGTTTGCCTACTCATCATAAAGTCATATCATATCTCAAAATTAAATCTCAGACCTATATCTCGGATCCGTATATATGGCAGTTTGCCAGCATATCATAAGGTCATATTATATCTCAACAATTATAACTCGGATGGGATGACTCGAATCTAATACATATGTCAATTTTGAGTCATATAACTCAGATCTTGAGTCAGATACCTTGGATTTGTGATATATGTCAGATTTGAGTCATGTAACTCGGATAGACAAGTCGGATGGGATGACTCGGATTTAAGACATATGTAAGATTTGAGTCATGTAACTTGGATAGATAACTCAGATGGGATGACTCGGATTTGGGTCATAAGACATATTCGAGTCATATAACTCAGATTTTGAGTAGGATATCTTGGATTTAAGACATACGACATATTCAAGTCATATAACTCAGATTTTGAGTAGGATAACTCGGATTTGAGACACATGACAAATTTGACTCATATAACTCAGATTTTGAGTTAGATAACTCGGATTTGAGATGTAGGTTAGATTTGAGTCATGAAACTCGGTTGGTATAACTCAGATTGGAATTTATATGACTAGTGCCCATGAAGTTATGAAGTCACACCTTACCGAAAAGGGTTATATGACCAGTGCCCATGAAGCCAGAAGTCACAACGTACCCAAAAGGGTTATTTGACCAGTGCCCATTAAGGCCAGAAGTCACAACTTACCCAAAAGGTTTATATGACCAATGCTGATGAAGGTTAGAAGTCACAACTTACCCAAAAGGGTTATATGACTAGTGCCCATTAAGGCCAGAAGTCACAACTTACAAAAAAGGGTTATATGACTAGTGCCCATGAAGGCCAGAAGTCACAAATTACCCAAAAGGGTTATATGACTAGTGCCCATGAAGGCCAGAAGTCACAACGTACCCAAAAGGGTTATTTGACCAGTGCCCATTAAGGCCAGAAGTCACAACTTACCCAAAAGGTTTATATGACCAATGCTGATGAAGGTCAGAAGTCACAACTTACCCAAAAGGGTTATATGACTAGTGCCCATTAAGGCCAGAAGTCACAACTTACAAAAAAGGGTTATATGACTAGTGCCCATGAAGGCCAGAAGTCACAAATTACCCAAAAGGGTTATATGACTAGTGCCCATGAAGGCCAGAAGTCACAACTTACCCAAAAGGGTTATATGACTAGTGCCCATGAAGGCCAGAAGTCATAACTTAACCCAAAAGGGTTATATTACCAGCGCCCATGAAAGCCAGAACTCACACCTTACCCAAAAGGGTTTTATGACCAGAGCCAATGAAGGCCAGATGAAAAAACTTACCCACAAGGGTTATATGACTAGAGCCCATGAAGGGAAGATCTCAGAACTTACCCAAAAGGGTAATAAGACCAGAGCCTATGAAGTCCAGATGTCAAAACTTCCCCCAAAAGTGTTATACGACCAGTATCCATAGAGGCCAAACGTCAAAACTTTACAAATAAGGTTACATGACCAAGTGCCCACGATGGCCACAAAGGAAAGAGACTATATTTGAATAAATCACTCTAGGATATTTTGACATGAAGCCTATGCATGACTCTACCAGTCCCACATAGCCTCGGGAACTAATGTCGGGACTATGACCTCGGGTACCCTAGAGTTGAGGTATAAAGAGACTCAATAAAGGAATAAATAATTTAGTAGAAGATATGTGTGGAAAAAATACGTATATGAAAAAAGATATGAGGCATAAAGAAAATAAGCCAAAGGGAAGAGGGCAAACTAGGCCAAATTAAAGCAAAGTCGGCCTGGTTCCATTTCGTCCCAGGCCGAAACTAGCCTCCACAGGCTTAGTTGACTTCCAAGCCGTCTAGGCCAACTAATCTTAGTCGGACCATCTTACTACTAAACTACATCGCCATCCCGCCATGTCGCCACCAATTCCTCCTCGCCGAGTCAGCGCTGCTAGGGATCCCACCAGCCTCGTTCCCTTCAGGACTCCCGCGTCACCCCGCTGTGCCAAGACCCACCTCGCTTCATCAGGAATACGCCACGCCACCACGCCTCGCTACTGTTCCCTCGGGTGGGCCTGCATGAACATATCGACCTACCGCGGGACAGCACCGACGCCACCTGCTCCCTGCCGCTTTGTCTCTCTCCCAGTTGGGCCGACATATGGGTGATTCAGCCCATCCTAGGCTGATCTACCATGACTTCCACTCCCAGCAGGCCAGGCCGATCCAAAAATATCTCGGCTGGGCCACATTAGCTCATCTGGCTGGCCCTCTGTTTTTCCCTGGGCCGAGTCTGGCCCTACTTGGCTAGTCCATTTCTAGACCCGGTTGGGCCCTTCTCTTTCCCAAGCCGCGTCATTACTTCACCTGGCCAAGTTTCCTCTTCGCCTGGGAAATTTGGGACGAGTTATATCACCTCGAGTGCCCACTAATTCATCCTCGAATGCTTCCCCAACCTCTACGTCGACACACAGTCAAGCCATGTGAAGACCCTCAAGTTGCATGCCAGTCTTGGGACGCCCCACACTCAGACTAGCACATGCCATATGGGAGATGCCTAGGACATCTCCTAAGATACTAGGAATAAGCATGTAATCTACTGATATGTTAGGGTATATGCTAGGCATCTCAAGAAGATGCTAGGGACATGCTGAATAGATGCCAAGGACAAGTACTACAGGACAAGAGGCAGGTCTGACTGGGCCCAAGCATGTGACTCAAGTCTTGTCCCTTGGGATCCCCTTTATAAGGAGCACCAGGGGGATCGATACAAGAGAGTCCCTGAAGGGCTCCTCTCCTCTCGGATCATGTACGAGCACTCCCTCTTCCCTTGTATCCTCTAGAGAGCGCCATTAGAGGCATGTAGAACTCATCTCAAGGACCACTTGTAGCCAGATAGAGGAAAGGAATAAGAGATCCAGTCTTGAATACAAAAAGTATTCTTGTGTTCTTCACTGTTCTTCTGTATGAGGTCTACACTTCATCATCCCTGCCCGGATTCCTCCACGTCCGTCGGCCCCAACTTAGCCTACCCATGGCATATGTCGTGATACCACCACGACATGCCGCTGCCTCCCGAGTGCCTCGGGTGTGCATGCCCTCTAAAGTGACCCTGTGCACAAAGGGCAAAGCATGCGGGGAGTCGTACCTTGGTGGACCAGTCGTCCTCTTTAAGGACGAGGACAAAGTCGACCGCCAGCTCGGGTTCGCCTCCATCCTCGGCCTTAACCCTAGACGAGGGGTAATGCTGAATTGTAACACCCCAGTTTTAGTTAATCTTGATTTAGGGTTTTGATTGTGCATTCATGAGCATCATCCTTTAAATTGTGCATTGAAGAAACATAATGCCAAATCCTAAACCCTAGTTTCCTCCTTATCCTCTCAAATAAATTCTAATGGTTTTGTATTTTGAAATTACAAAATTAAAGGAGCCCAAATTGATTAAAGGGGTCCCTGCAGTATTTTACATATTCTATAAAATCTCTGATAATTTTGAAATTACCCAAAACAAATTTGAACTGGAAATACAAAAGGGAAATGAAAAACAGAAATTGAAAAAGGTTTTGATAAAAATATATAGCAGCAACCAACCAATCCAGGCTAGCCCAGCTCCCTTCCCTCTCCTCTCTGTCTCCCGCGTGTGGCACCTAGCAGCCGGGCTGCAGCCCACCTAGGCCCGCGCCATGTACCGTTTTGCCCTCTACATCTTTGTTGACGACGGGAAGCATCTCGATATCGTGCCGCTCGCCATCGATCCCGCCACCTGCATTGCGCCGTCCGTCGAGCTCCGAGGGTGGATAAGAATGTCGTGGGCACGTCTCTCTCGCCCTCATCCATTTACCCTCTCTCTTTTGACCTCCCTCTCGTGTTCTCCTCCCCAGGCCGAAACCCTAGCCTCGCAAAACCGCCGGCGTCCTGCCATCTCCGGCCTCCCCGTGCCCTGTTGATGTCGCCATGAGCTCCGTCGTGCCTGGAGGATCATCCCCGCATAAGGAATCAAGACGGGGAGCTACAGATCGATGGCATCGGGTCATCTTCTCCAACTCAGGCCGCCGTCTCCATCGACGTTGCCGATGCCGTCCGGCTGCCCCGCTCCTCCCCATCGACTCTGTCTGATCCGCGGTGAGCCGCTGGTCCTCCTGGACCCCTTCTTCTCTTCCCTCTCGCTCCCTGTTGCTCTGCCGCCGAGCACCTGCGAGCTCCACCACCGCTCGCCGTAGGCGCGTCTCCGGTGACCCAAAACCAGCGGCGCCGCCATAGTTAGGTCCCTCGCACTGCGCTCGTTCGAACCCGACCATCTACATTTCTTGGAGTGCGCCATGGCATCGCCGGCGACCACCGTCTGACGTGGACGCGGAGGTGACATCACCATGACATCAGGCTGACGTGGCCCGTGGGCCTGCTGACCGTTGACTGCCCGCGTGGAAGCTGAGGTGGCCTCAGGACCCTCTGTCAGCCACCGTGGGTAGCCTCTTCCTCGGTGTAAAACAACCCTGACCCTGTGCGGACATCATAATGACGCATTAATCCTATTTAATATGGTTTAATAATTTCAGAAATTGGTTTAATATTGTAAATTCAATATCTAATCATTTACAGAAAAATACAAATAATATATCAAAATGTTCAGAAAAATGAGAACTATCTATTAGAGCTATAATCATGCATTGTTAATCAACATGACAAGTTTAACTAGAAGAACAAACCAACCCCTCTCATATACATCCGGAGTTTCCCCGAGTTAGGGTTTTCACCCCTTGGAACCCCAATTAAATTGTCAAGCATGCCTTAGGGTTACATTTCAATATAGTTTAACTTGTCTTATCATAATCCTTGCTTGAGAATTGCATCGATGCCATGTATTGATTATATCCCTCTCTTTCTGGTGTTTGGTTCTTCCTGATAGAATACGATACCAAGATCAAGATCAAGACCATCGAAGATCGACGAACAATACTAGACCAACTATAATCAAGTCAAGTACAAGGCTCCCGAAGATCTGATTATCTGTTATCAATTGGCAAAGGCAAGCATAGCCCCACCATGATATAATACTATGACTTTGAAAGCATTTCAATTCCTGCCATGATGCATACGATTCTACTATGGTCTTTTATCGATAAATAGAGTATCCTATCTATTTCATTACTCCCTTTGAGCTTATATTACCTGATCCACTGCTCCTAGCATAACTAGGTTTGGCTTGTGTGCACTGCTAGAGCTTATTTTGTGTCTTGCTTAGCCATGCATAGCTGTTGAGTCTGGTCCATCTAGATGATGTATCAGATGCAGAGAATCTAGTATGAAAGGAGATCGAGATATATTGATGAGGTGATATGAGTTTAAATATGCTAAGGCTTGTGTGGGAGGCCACGGTGGGATGTGGTTTTTCTAGTCCCATGCTCGCCACCACTAGGAACTGAGTTCTTGCCTTTGGAACCGAGATGAGCGTACAACCACATGGGGCCTGGAAAACCTCACGAGTGACTAACTTGCCTAGCTGATTCCATGAGTCGCATATTTCGGGTGTTCCATTCGACATACGCATTGAAAACGTTTTTGAAAGAGGAGGTGAAAGAGGTGCATTCATACAGGTAGGGAAGCGTGGACCGGGTTTCTTGGGGTCGATGGAGCCCCTGGTAAACCAACCTCGCCTCACATATTTAAGTACTGCCTTCGGAATTTGACCCGTTATGGTGGAACCATACTTATTGCGTGACTCATGGTCTCGACGAAAGCAAGGTAAAGGTCGTGTCTAACCACCCTCTGTCGGCCTTCCAAGGAAGAGGGATTATCTAGTGGCATTATGAGAAGGTTAGTACGTGTGGGTAAAGTTGTACACCCATGGAGGGTAATAATCTTTTCGAAAAGACGTGTTCACGGTTATGAACGACTTGGCGATCGGACTCAATATCATAGATAACTTTAACCACTATAAAACTTGTTGATCAACGTGTGCTTAAGGATGCTTCCTCATGGTACGAGGGGGTGATCCTAGTTCAGGAGATGATGATGATGATTTGGTGGATATCAAAAGATGATGATCAAATACTTTGGAGATGTTGCTCTCTTATCCCCCTTTTAAAATTCTCTATTTAGACGAGCTTCTTCTCTCGCTTGTTTTATAAACAAAGATGGCTTTATGCAAAACAACTCCACCAACCATAAGTCTTGCGGAGTACACCCTATACTCACCCTTGCTTTGTTGATACTTTTGGAAGAGTAAGTGTTCTCTGAAGATCAGTTTGGTACTACATCGACATCGACGAGTAGCTTGGGGTTCCCGGCCGGCAGCCTGGAATCTATGGGCTGGGATGTCATCGTTATGCTTTAGGCCTCTTAGGAAATTTTTTAGTTTGCTATACTTAATAGCATAATTTGCCTTCCGTTGTTTGATTTTTGTGCTCAGTGACCTCTACTTGTAGTATTTTGGTTCTTGCTCAGTTATGAGCTTGCTATAATAATTTTTGTTCGTAGGGTCACTGTTGTGTTACCGATTTTTCACTGGATATTCTCGAGCTCAAGGTTAGGCTTATGTCAGATGGAGGTCTGAGATTTGTTTAGCCCTGATCCCGGGGGTGTAATAGGTTTTGGTATCAGAGCAGTACCGACTGTAGGAAAACCTTGCTATTGGTCGATGTTGAGTCTAGTGTTTGCGAAAACTATTTTAAAGATGAAAAGTTTTTGCGAAAACTCTAGTATGCTTCTTTTCCTTCTTATATAGTTTCCCTCCAACTCTGGGTCATCTTATCTTGTGTTGAGTTTGGAAAAGTTTTGATATCTCTTCTAGTCCTTCAAAGCGTAGGTGCCTTCTTGGCATGTCGTTTCTCAGCAAGTTGACCTAGTGTTGAGTTCTCCAGAGTTGTGTGTGTTGTGAATTCCTTGTTCCCCTATGCTCCTGCTCACATGAGAGATTTCTTCATATCATGATGTCTCTATCTTATGGGCCACAACACCATATTGTTGGTTCCACGGTGTTCTGTTCTAGGCTTCGAGGTTTCCTTTCGCCTCGTGTGCCTCCTTTTTGTTTGTTTGGTACTTCCGAAGATGCTTCTTCTTCTGGAACCTACCCTGTGATTGCTATCTTGTAGTGTACGCTAAGTCACTCAAGTAGTAGTTATTCGTTTCTTTGGGTTTTAACCCTTGGACTTGAGCCTAAGATTCCGGTTTGTGCTAGATTCTATTGTTGTGAATCTTGTACATGAAGCTGACCTTTAACCCAAGATCCTTCCTTTGATTCCTGTTGTTAATGTTTATACATTACCTCATGATATGGCTGGTACTACAATTTTGGCCTTCAAGCTTGTGGTCTTTGCCGTGATTGATTTGTGACAACTGAGGACTTCCCCTACCACATGATATGGCAGATGTTCCTTAATGGAACCAAACAAATAACGCAGGAGTACTCCTCGAGAGTCTCGCATCTATATTCGTGACTCTGCCACCCCTTACCTCTTCTCTTCATTGGTTTTTGGAACATTGTTGACTTATGCATCCACATCTCAGGATTTTATCCTGAGTATGTTCCTTTCCCTTTGTTGTTTTCCGACCTTTGTCTACCACTTGGTAGCCAAGTAGTAAATGTGAATATGTGTTTTCCGATGCAAGATACTCTTGTGGTCCGTCATAACAAACCATTTTGGAATGTCTAGGAGAAACAAACTCCATTACCTCGTCATATCCAGGACCGGGTCAAAGTGTTGTAATCCGCAGATCAAGAAGTGGTGATTAGCTTTTATCTGTTCCACCTTAAAGTGTCACACTCTTTTATACTAATAGGTCGTGTTGAGTTTCATGAACCTCTTAATGAAGTAATGCTTTTACACATCTTTACTCACCCTTCCTCGAGATTTTGCGCTCATGAGTGATGCGTGTGCGTAGTGGCTATCTGAGATTCTTAGCAATTATTATTGTTTTGACCTCCAAGTACATTGAGTCAATATTAGCATGATTGGTTAATCCTATCATTAAGCGAAGAATGATTGTGCTGCCAAGTCCGCTATTCTTGAGCACTCTCTTCGGGCAAAGAGTTAGGCTTGTGCTAAAGCTCTGAGACTATGTCTACTTGCCTTACCAAGCAAGTTTCCTCTCGAACTACGTGACATATCGTTGGTTCGTGATATTCTGGACGTCTTACTAGAAGTATCGCCATGTTGCCACATGACCGTGTTGTCAAGTTCTTGAGCAAGCAAGTTCTCCGAACTGCTCTTTTCTCCAAGGATCTGTACTGGATACCCCTGAAATAGTTGGTTGAGCTTAAGCAATAACTTGGAGAGTTGTAAGAAAAAATTTCTATCCTACTTTGTTCTTTATTAAAGGGATGTCTAGTCTTGTTTGTGCTGAAGAAAGATATTATTTCCTTCGAGGATTTGTTATCTTCCCCAATCTTTGATTTGATTTGGGTTATCGTCAAATCAAACTTAGTTCCAAGGATTATCTTGATGATGTTTTTCTTGTGATGTTTCACTTGAGTACATCTTCATGTCTTTGGTCTGACCAATATTCTTGCCTTGTTCAAGCAACATATGAGTTCATCTTCTTCGAGTGTCTCGATAAGTTTGTTGTTGATCCCAACGATGACATCCTCATCTCCCCCATGTTAGACTGGATTCATATGAAACATTTGGCATTAATGTTGGAAACTTTCGAGAACCGTATCTGAGTCATCTCAAAGTAAGAGTTCTGAATGTTAGAAATAACCTTCTCGGTTCACATGCAAACGTTGAAGGATGTCGCCGTGGATTCGAGTAGAGTTATTTACGTTCCTTAAGGATACATGTGTCTTTTATTGTTAGTACTCTATGTGTATTCAGTTGTCTTTTGACAAGTTGCAAAATATATTGGTCCAGCAATTTAGCTTGTCTTCTGGAGATTTACACTGTAGTCCCTATCTTGAGAATCTAGTGACTTTACCTTTATGGTAAATGTTGCAAACTTTCTATTTGGACATGTTGAGTCTGAAGTATCATTCCACCTAACCAAAGATGAATCTCAAGCAGCAATGATGGTTGGTTTTTCTCAAGGTTTTGACATAGTTCTCTTTGTAAATCTGGCAAGATTGGTGTAATGGTTGACACACCTAGCCGGAAAGACCTATTGCCATATTCCCTTAATTCAGCAGTAACAACCACTCTTCATAAGGCTTATTCTATGATTTAATCTAGGAGTTATTCTTATGGTTTCCTTTGTATCCGAAGTCCGACCTTTACTTGACGATTGATTTCTCGAACATCAAGGAGAAAATTTAAAGTAGTGTTGATAAATGTCTGTCGGTCGATCCTCCAGACCCTTTTATGTTGGCAATCATTGTTGTGCCAAGTAATTAATGTTTAAGAATGAAGTTTCTTTCTTCTCGTGTCATCAGGAATCTTCTTAGCCATTCATCTTAGTGGTGCAAAGTGATATCACGATCTTTGGCAAAGATCTTGATAGTTTTGGATGAATAAAGAGTTTCCTTCGTTCTCTCCACCATGTTCAAAGAGTGACTATGATTTTGGTAATCAATAGTTTCTCATGCTACATGTTCCTTGTGACTCTTATGAGTCCTCTCCACCAAAACACCTTTCTGTCTTGGCCTTCTGTTGAACGAAAGAGTGACCCTTCTGTCTCAAAGTAGCTCAACAACTTGGTTTTGTTGATCCAAATCTCTGCAACCTGAAATATCTACTTAAGTCTTTTAGCAGAGGTTCCCTATCGAAGTCTATGGTCATGTTCTTTCTGTTGGAAGTTTTTTTTCTTCAGAAGCTTCAAGATCTTCTGTAAGCTCCATGGTCCCAATCCTTATGAGGACCATCTATCCAACAACTTGAAACCTTCTCAATTTGTTTCCTCCGTTACCTTGACGTGTTTCATGTTGTCGTCTCAGAGTTGTTCTGAACACTCCATCTATGAGTTGACCATCAGATACTCTGTGTTGTTTAGTGTGTTTCCCTCTTATCTTAGAGTGACCCTTTTTATTTCTCTCTCTATCTCTCTTCCTACCTTTGGAATCTCGGGTCGAGATTCTCGTAAGGGGGATAGAGCTGTAACACCCCAGTTTTAGTTAATCTTGTATTAGGGTTTTGATTGTGCATTCATGAGCATCATCCTTTAAATTATGCATTGAAGAAACATAATGCCAAATCCTAAACCCTAGTTTCCTCCTTATCCTCTCAAATAAATTCTAATGGTTTTGTATTTTGAAATCACAAAATTAAAGGAGCCCAAATTGATGAAAGGGGTCCCTGTAGTATTTTATATATTCTATAAAATCTCTGGTAATTTTGAAATTACCCAAAACAAACTTGAACTGAAAATACAAAAGGGAAATGAAAAACAGAAATTGAAAAAGGTTTTGATAAAAAAAATAGCAGCAGCCAACCTATCTAGGCCGGCCCAGCTAGCCCAGCTCGCTTCCCTCTCGTCTCTTACGCCCGCGCGTGGCACCTGGCAGCCCAGCTGCAGCCCACCTAGGCCCGCGTCGTGTACTGTTTCGCCCTCATCGTCTTTGTTGAAAACGGGAAGCAGCTCGTTGTCGCGCCGCTCGCCGTCGATTCTGCCTCCTACATCGCGACGTTCGCTGAGCTCCGAGGGTTGATAAGAACGTCGTGGGCACGTCTCTATCGCCCTCATCCATTTCACCTTTCTCTTTCGACCTCCCTCTCGTGTTCTCCTTCCCAGGTCAAAACCCTAGCCTTGCAGAACCGCCAGCGTCCTGCCATCTCCGGCCTCCCCGTGCCCTGCTCCATGAGCTCCGCCGTTCCTTGAGGATCATCCCCGCAGAAAAAAATCAAGATGGGGCGCTACAGATCGATGGCAGGGTCATCTTCTCCAACTCCGGCCGCCGTCTCCATCGACGTTGTCGACGCCGTCTGGCTGCCTCGCTCCTCACCATCGACTCCATCCGATTCGCCGTAAGCCGCTGGTCCTCCTGGACCCCTTCTTCTCTTCCCTCTCGCTCCATGTTGGTCTGCCGCCGAGCACCTGCGAGCTCTTCCGCAGCCGCTCGCCGAAGCCGCATCTCCGGTGACCCAAAACCAGCGGCGCCGCCGTAGTTAGGTCCCTCGCGCTGCGCTCATTCGAACCCGACCATCTGGGATTGCTGGAGTGCTCCATGGCATCGCCGGCGACCACCGTCTGACATGGTCGCGGTGGTGACATCACCATGACGTCAGGCTGACGTGGCCCGTGGGGCCTGCTGACCATTGACTGCCCGCGTGGCAGCTGAGGTGGCCTCGGGCCCCTCTGTCAGCCACCGTGGGTAGCCTCTGCCTCGGTGTAAAACAACCCTGACCCTTTTCTGACATCATAATGACGCAGTAACCCTATTTAATATGGTTTAATAATTTCAGAAATTGGTTTAATATTGTAAATTCAATATCTAATTATTTATAATTCAGAAAAATACAAATAATATATCAAAATGTTCATAAAAATGAGAACTATCTATTAGAGCTATAATCATGCATTGTTAATCAACTTTCATGACAAGTTTAACTAGAAGAACAAACCAACCCCTCTCATATACATCCGGAGTTTCCCCGAGTTAGGGTTTTCACCCCTCGGAACCCCGATTAAATTGTCAAGCATGCCTTAGAGTTACATTTCAATACAATTTAACTTGTCATATCATCATCCTTGCTTGAGCATTGCATCGATGCCATGTGTTGATTGTTTCCCTCTCTTTCCGGTGTTTGGTTCTTCCCGATAGAATACGATATCGAGATCAAGAAAATGAATAAGATCAAGACCATCGAAGATCGATGAATAATACTTGGCCAAATATAATCAAGTCAAGTACAAGGCTCCCGAAGACCTGATTATCTGTTATCAACTGGCAAAGGCAAGCATAGCCCCACCATGATATAATCCTATGATTTTGAAAGAATTTCAATTCTTGCCATGATGCATACGATTCTACTGTGGTATTTTATCGATAGATAGAGTATCCTATCTATTTCATTACTCCCTTTGAGCTTATATTACCTGATCCACTGCTCCTAGCATAACTAGGTTTGGCGTGTGTGCACTGCTAGAGCTTATTTTGTGTCTTGCTTAGCCATGCATAGCTATTGAGTCTGGTCCATCTAGATGATGTATCAGATGCAGAGAATCTAGTATGACAGGAGATCGAGATATATTGATGAGGTGATATGATTTTAAACATGCTAAGGCTTGTATGGGAGGCCACGGTGGGATGTGGTTTTTCTAGTCCCATGCTCGCCACCACTAGGAACTGAGTTCTTTCATTTGGAACCGAGACGAGCATACAACCATACGGGGCCTGGAAAACCTCACGAGTGACTAACTTGCCTAGTAGATTCCATGAGTCACATAGTTCGGGCGTTACATTCGAGATACGCATTGAAACGTTTTCGAAAGAGGTGGTGATGG
The DNA here is from genome assembly GCA_916181665.1 of Avena sativa. Lineage (NCBI taxonomy): Eukaryota > Viridiplantae > Streptophyta > Magnoliopsida > Poales > Poaceae > Avena > Avena sativa. The sequence goes on along the minus strand of OV702281.1, from coordinate 322,469,977 downwards.
AGGTGCATTAATACAGGTAGGGAAGCGTGGACCGGGTTGCTTGGGGTCGATGGAGCCCCTGGTAAACCAACCTCGCCTCACATCTTTAAGTACCGGCTTCGGGATTTGACCCGTTACGGAGGAACCATACTTATTGCGTGACTCATGGTCTCGGCGAAAGAAAGGTAAAGGTCGTGTCTAACCACCCTCTGCCGGCCTTCCAAGGAAGTGGGATTATCTAGTGGCATTAAGAGAAGGGTAGTACGTGTGGGTAAAGTTGTACACCCCTGCAGGGTAATATTCTTTTCGAAAATCCGTATTCACTGTTATGAACTACTTGGCGACCGTGTAACATCCCAGCATTAGAGCATATAAATAAGCTGAACACAGGTGTGTGCATTGCATTCATGCATAGAAAATCCGAATAATTTTCGCGCTTTTAAATAAAAACTTGTCAAAGTGATTGAAGCTTCTCTTAACTTGATGGAATTGAAGTAGATCATCAAGTTGACTGCGATAAGTTTCAATATGACCTTTGCTAAAATCTTATTTTGGGTAAACATGATTTGATCTAAGGGTAGATCAAATGGAATAAAGCTAAACCCTAATATATTACTTAATGATTAATATTTGATCCTTAGGTGATCATATTATAGTAATCATTATAATCAGACATGAACACCAACTTATAAGTATAACCCAAATAATAAGAATGTAACAACTATAGTTTAATCTCATCTACTTATACCATGAGTACCATGGAAATATCTAACTCTAAATCTCTAGTAAGATTAAGTACGAAAGAAACCTAAGTTAAGATCATTCACCATACATCTTTCTTTCCATACCAATCTTTATCATCTCTATTGAATCCTATCTCAATATCTATTGTTCATCAATGTTGAGTAATCAACTATTGATTCGCCAATTCTTAACCTATCAACTCTTGTCCTTATTATAGCATTCACTTAAGACTTATAAAGAAAGAAGTAAGAAAAGATAAGTAGTGATGCTAGTTTTAGATATCATCTATAGGATGGGAGTGATTTGAGGAAATCAAATCAATATGGTAACAAAGAAGATTACAAGAATGAAGTCGAAAGATAGTTACCAGGAGTAGTCCTATTGGATCAAGTAGGTATAGTCAATGAATTATATCTCTTAATCCAATCGAGCTAAACATAAGATAATTAGAATACAACTGTAGTGCTATATTGAAGAAGCCTTGTTTAGTCAACTGGAAACTTGAACCATAAAGGATCAAAGGATCATAATGATCATGCATTACTCACCAATATTGAATGCTTATACCAATATAAGTGACATTGGTGGATAAAACATGAGTGAACCAGAGTATAGTTTTATTATCCTAGATTAGTCATTACAATTCACATTAATATAGTGTGAGGTTGAAATGTTAGATATTGGAGTTAAGAAGAGACAAGATAGTATGAATAAGATGATGTTAATATAACATTGGATTATAGGAGTAGTATTTCCCTCTTTGGAAATACTAAACACTAGAGGAGAGTAGAACTTGATATAAACCTCTACTAGAGTAGTATTTGTGATGGATGATTTAAGAAGGGTATAAATGGAGTCAGAGGTAACCACTTGTTGGGTTAGAGATTATTAATAGTAGAATAGTTGTTATAGCCAAGTATAAATATGAGAATATTATGAAAGCTTTAGTGTTAAGCACTTTGCATTTATAAATGGATTTAGAATAATAAAGGGTGTATAAGAAGTTTCTATAAAGCAAAGCTCATCATGTTAGTACATGATGATAGATATAGAGAAGTAATATATCTAGGAAAGGAATTCCTTAATCAGAAGTCCAGAATTATGAAGTATAGAAGATAGGAATTCCTGTTAAACATTAAACCCTAAATCTAAGACCAAACCTAATATCCATTTTCTATAGTTAAGCTATCATCTTGTTTCCACGGTGCTTTATAGGAATATTCTCCTATATCAAATCACCTGAGCATATCTTTGTTATTTCTAATTATCATCATCATAGGTACTTAGGAACCATCTTTGTCAACTCTTTTTCCTAAGTTATCCTAGAAAACAAATCCACTATTTTTACTTTGAATGGTGATGTTATAAAAGATCACAGACATAAAGACAATGTGATTAACCATAAATATTTATACACATCAATAAAGGAAATATGAGAATAATATTAACCATATTAAGTTCTCAAAACTTTATATATTAAATAACAATAAAGTATCAAGATATCAAAATTATAAGATCCTAAAAAAATCCTAAAACCCTAAGATCCTAATTTATACCTATTCTATTTGATGTAATAACCTTCATATGATTATGAATGTGAAAGTATATAAAAGGGTAAATAAATAAAATATATTGTTATAAAAATAGTATTAATATCAGGATCTTAAGTTTATCCCCATAAACTTACAAAATTCTAAATAAGAAATTCCTATAAAGTTAAAACAAATGAATATATACAAGGGAAATAAAGAAAATATCACAAACCATAATAAAGGTTCACAAATTGATTTTTAATAACTTTATTGTTGTTGCAATTAATTAGCTAATAATTTTCAATGGGGAATATTCAAATAATTGAGTATTAATCAAATCTCAAAACAAAATGAAATACAAAGCAGAAAACAGGAAAAAAATAAAAAAACTAGCTCAGTCCAAAAAGTGGCCCACGGCCCATTTCCTCTTCGCCTATTCACCGCTCGCGAGTGGCAGCCAGACCTCTCCGCTCACTCCGCTGCAACCCAGCAACAGCGCCAGCCCATATACCGTTTGGAACTCTAATCCGTCATCTTCCTCCTCGCGACAAGCAGCTTGCTGGAGCGCCGCCGACCACCCGATGCCGCCGTCGACGTCATGCCGCCACCGAGGTCTTCGCGAGGATAAGATCAACACGGCGACGCCCTAAATCACATCCTGATCACTTCACGCATGCTCTCTCTCTCAAATTTCTTCTCCAGCGCGCAAACCCAACCTCAGAGATCTCAGACATCGTCGAGATCCGTCGTCTCCGGCCGCCCCAAGCCTCGTCGTGGCTCCTGGAAGCTTCACCTCGCCGGGGTGAGCGTCCTCGCAGGAGGAATCGTCACGGGAAGCTTCCAATCATCGGCAAGGACATCGCATACCCGAGATCCGGCCATCGCTTTCTTCCTCGATTCCGGACTTCCCCGTGCTCGCCTCGCCTCGGTACCACCACCGTCATACTCCTGGTGAGCCACCGGTGCTCAAGCACCCTTCTGTTTCCTCTCTCTTCTTCTGAATTGACCTCCCCGCGAGAGACCGACACCGTCGCCGCTCGCCGTCGTTGCGCCACCGTCACCAGTAGCCATTTCAGGGCGGCGCCGCCACTACATGGTTCACCGCGACGTCCTCTTTCCGTCTAGCCCAAGCACAGCCCCACGCACACAGCCGATTCGCGGATCCAAGCTTGATCTGAGGATGAACTTGGAGTGAGGTCAGCGTGACGTCACGCTGATGTCATATTCCTATTTTATTTATTTTATTTTAGAATATGGAATAATGTTTCTGTATTAAATAAAAACATAGAAATGACATGGCATATGTCCCACCAGTCAGTGACTGGGGCTAGATTAGGTTCTGGTAAGAAAAACCCTTCAGTCCATGCTGACATCAGCATTACCTAATAAATACATTTAATTATTTAATTAAGAAATTCATAAAATGGTTAAATCTTGTAAATTTGATATCTTTTGTTTTATAAATCAAAAAAATATGTTTAATATATGAAAATATCCAGAAAATAAAATCTACAACTTAAAACTATTATTAAATATTATTATGATGATTATTTAAATAAATATTATTTAATAATACTTTATAAAGTCTTAATACTTTGATAATTACTATTCTAATAATGGCAAATGATAAAAATATAAATGAAATACCAAAAATCTTAGAAAAATAAGAATTAGAGTTTAAAACTATAATCATGTATTATTATTCCTCCTAATTAAATATTTATTATTTATTAACTATTTTTAAAGTAATAAATCTTATTAAAATCATATCCTATTATTTTTAAATCACAAAATAAAAGTAATATATCAAAATGTTCAGAAATATAATACCTACATGTTTAAAATGTAATATTCCACTTTTGAGTTAAATAAAAAGTTAAACACTTTTATAACTTGAAATTAAACCTATTTCCTTAATTAATAATTCATATTAAGGTAAATAAAACTTGTAAATAATTCTATAAATTAACTAATTAAGTCTAATAACTAGTATTAGTCTTAAATATTGATACTATGAAGTTAAAATGCTTCAAAACATTTAAAATACAATTTTATTAAATTAGTTCTCAACCATTAATATAGAGTAATTTATAAAGGAATTCTTATTTAATGTAAAATCTCCAAGAATAATTTGTAAACAAATAAAACCTATTCCTATCACAAGTTTATGAACAAATCCAAACCCTATAAGTGAATCCATAGAAGTAAATAATATTGTTTACTTATCCATAAGCCTTAACCACTATAGAGGTCCCAACCCAATAAGGTAGAGTCCTCCTGTGTTTTACAATGCTAGTCCCTGGATCAATAGCTAGCATCCACAGTTAAGATGTAATATCAAGATACAAAGGTCATAATATAAATTTATAACCAGGAATAACATAAGTTTATTACATCAAACATAGCTCATTTGGCTATTACATTACATTTGCAGCGGAATAACTATAAGTATGGGTCCATCATCTTCAAAGTGCCGCAGGCAGATGTTGGTTGTAGACTTTGTAGTCCTAGTCAATCAAACAATCTTCATTTAAAAACAATCAACCTGCAACATTACAAGTTACAGCCACAAGGGTCAATACATTTTGAATTGTATTGGCAAGCTTCACTTTTATGTATAATAAGAGAGGATCCTATCATTATATGCATATTTGGCTAAGTAGGGTTTAAGGCTTATTTGCAAAAAGCAATATTTTATCCTATCTTTTCAAAAGGGTTTTAAAGTCTTTTGTCAAATTTCTTTTCCAAGTTCCTTGAACTCCTTGGTAGAAACTTAAGTGTTCAAATCCTTGTCAAAAATCTCTTGAGCACCTTGGTAACCCCAAGTGCAACAAGTTTTATCAAAACTCATGAGTTCCCTGGTAAAACCCCAAGTACATCATGCTCTTGAGCACCTTGGTAACCCCAAGTGCAACAAGCTTTACAAAATCTCTTTGAATTCCTTGGTAGACACACAAGGGCATCAAGTTTTTATATTAGAAGTTGGAATGTCGAGATCTCCCATAGTTCAAACTTTAGTTGCTCAGTATTGTCCATAACCGGGGACACGGCTAAGTACTTAGATTTTATTTACTTCTGCAGAAGGAGTACACTTTACCCACATGTCACAATCCCATCCTTTTGCCACCAGTGGCCTACTGGATTAGTGCTCACCAAGATGGAGTACTGGCAGATTGAGAATGTGACGAAGTCTTTCCAAAAGGTCCTCCCATACATCATTGCTAGCTTTGTCTTCAGCCCCCATGAAGCATTCCAGATCCCCATGTCCAGTAACTAAAGACAATGTATGGGTCTTCCTATTGTAGTTGACTAAGCCAGAGCCATAATAGCATGTGGTTGTACACGAAAGCCACAATTGGAGAAACATGTTTGATCTCTAAGTTTCCTAGGTGGTTTTCTTTTGGAGCACAACACAAAGTGACTGCCATAGACATGGTTCCCTTTTGTTGCCACCTTCTCCAAAACTTAGAGTATCCTCCACCTAGGTGGTTCATTGAGTCCTTGTTTTATTATGTAAAACACAAGTTCTTTTCTCAATCTTTGTAAAATCTCAACATGTATCTCTTTTCAAAACATAGCATATAGCATGGCTAAGCATGTACGACTTAAATATTTTCACTAAGGAGTGTTTAGGGAATCCTATTAGGATTTAGCATAGCATAAGTATAAATCATTTTCATGCATGTTTTCAAATCCACTAAGTATAATGAAAATAGTAGGATTTTTGTATGAGAGTGTAACTTGCCTTTTTGTTTTAGGGAATGATAGTCACTTCTTGATCTTGCTAGTCTCACACTTTGCTAATTTCAGTATAATCAAACAAGCATAGTATCAAGTAGCATTCCAACATTCAAACAATAATTCACATACACAAAGCAATGGTTCCTAAGTCTTGTAAAAAGAGGGTTCTATTGCAAAGTTGGTCTCTACTAGGTTTATAAACTTTGTAAGGTCCACATTGGTCATTTACCAAAATGGCAAAGTCATTAGTTAGAGGGTTTTGCTCAAAGTATATTTTAAGATCCATTCAACATTTTTATGTGGTGAAAATTATTCTTTTCAAAGCAAAACTTTATGTTTTCACCAAGTAAGTTGCCTTTGGCAAGGCTTGGTGTTTTGGTTCAGTAAGTTTGGTCCAAAACATTTTCCCAAAGTTTTCCTTGCAAAAACATTTCCATGATAAAATCAAGGGGTTTATTTGGTTAGAAAATGGCTAAGTTAGATAACTCAACTTATATTTTACTAAAATCATTTTTAACACCAAGGGTTGGTTCTTAGGGTCAGTATGGTCACTAAAAACCATTTTGCAAAAGATTTAATCCTAAAATCAAATTTAAACAATTTTTATACTCTAAACAAGTACACCAAAGTTTCTGCAAATTTAATCAAGCTAACAGATACTATTTTCAAAACTAAGGTCAGGGTTAGCTAGGGCTTGTTCTCCTTAATTCAACGACATAAAATTTGTAAAATTTGGACGTGTGGATCCAAAGATATAAGGGTTTGAAGTTTGCAAAAGTTTCTGTTTTTCAAATCTGTTTTAAATCCAATAGGTGACACGCGGCGTGTTTTAACTGGACGATACCGGTTCGGCCGGATCGGGCGATGCTGGCTGTTGGATCAAGTTAGATCACATGGTCCAGATCACGTACCCCTTCGCGGTTAAGTGATCTATCGGGAGCGTCGGATCGTGATCCTACGGCGCTAACGTGCTTGACCATTTGCGAGCGGCGCCGGCGGTGGCTAGCGACGGCGACGGTCAGATGGTGGCGGCGCTGGCGAAACAGGAAACGAGGGAGAGGCTGGCAGGGCTTACCAAGCTCGCGGAGACCTGCTGATGCTTGTGGTGGGGTTGGCTACTCGAGGGGCGCAAGGGTTTGCTGCTAATTGTTCGTCGGAGAAGCTGTGAGCGGCGGTGCTCTCTGGTTGCTGTCGAGGACGATGCTGCAGATCACCAGGAGGTAAACAAAACCTATAGTCAGGAGCGCAAGGACACGGCGAAGGTGTGTGCGTGAACGAGAAGGCGCGGGGCGGTCTGGTTCACCTGGGAGACGTCGCCGGAGTAGAAGCAGACACGGCGGCGCTCTGTGCTTGACGATGGCGAGGATTGGGGACGCCCTAAGACAAACGAGAAGTGCCATTAGGTTCATATGAGCTTGGAGATCATCATCGTGTTGTCGGGGAGGAGAGGGGCGACCGGAATCTACCTGCGGAGCTCGTCGGAGAAAGAGGCAGACGCGGCGGCGTCGGGGGTTTGTCGTAGGCGACGTTCTGGGGCGCCCGCGGTTGGACAGAGGATACTGGGAGGTGCGTCAGGTAGTGGGGAGGCTGTGAGTTTGGTCGGGGAGGCTCAGGAGGGTGTGGTTTGGCCGGAATCGACAGAGGAAGCTCGTCGGAGCGGCGACGGTATAGAGAGAATTGGAGGCAGCCTAGGGGCAGAGAGGAGGAGTGGTCTGGGGAAAAAGAAGGAGGAGGCGCTGGCGCTTAATAGCGTGCATTCACGGCGAGGTTTAAGGCGCGGCATCACTGCGAATTGATCGCGGCTTTGAATGGCAGCAACGGCAGCGAGGGAGGAGGCATGGTCTGCGGGTGGGGAAGAAGAAGGAGGAGGCAGTGTGGGGTCCGCTGGTCAGTGGGAAAGGAAATGAGGGGGAGGTCCACTAGTCAGTCGCCCCGCGGGTTGTTTCAGCGGTGAGGAAAAACGGTTCGGGGTGGAGAGGAGGTGGGCTGCGAGTTGGGCTGTTGGGCCAGATTGTTGGGCTGTTCCATTTTTTTTCTGTTTTAATTCTTTTTCTTTTTCTATTTCTATTTCCTGTTTTGATTTTTCAATCAAACAAACATCAACCAAATCAATTCAAACAACACTCAAACTTTGTAATATTGGAATTAGTTCTGTTTAGTAATATGGTCAAAAGTCCAAAATAATAAAAACTTTATTAATCCATTCTTTAATTTAAATAATGGATATTTTAATTATTTAATATTATAGGGTTTGTTTTAATTAATATAATCTTCATTTAAAATCAAAATACTTTCAAATCTAAATCAGTGGGTTTATTTGGAAATAAAGAATATTTGGAAAATTTGTTTAAAACAAAATAACCTCTTATTTTAGGGTCCATTAGTAATTAAATAAAATGGGCCTTAGTTATTAAATCAAAATGGAGTTTGATTCCAAAAATATTTATTTGAAACCTAGATATTTTCAAAACCCAATCAGTAGGTTTTAATTGGAAATAATAAATACTTGGAAACTTTATTAAATTAAACAAAAAGTCTTTGATGGTTTATAAATGATAGAACCTTTGTTAATAAAACTTGGATAATAACTCCTTATTAATTTATTTTAAATAAACCTTTGCTAATTTTATTTAGAATAAAATGTTTTTAATTCCAAAGCTTGGCCAAGGTTTAATTTGGCTTTATAAAATAATCTTTTATTTAAATCCATCTTTTCTTCTGAATACGAAATCTTAAAAAGATCCAAAATAGTAATTCCAAAACATTTTTAATTTCCTTTATTAAATGTTTATCTAAATCTTTTTAGGATTTTATTTGATCAAATGGTTTGAGGTTCCATTCAAAAAGTTTCTTCTGGCTCTGAAAATCAAACAAAGTTTTATTTTATTCATTTATTTTCACATTACAAGATTTGGAAAATCTTGGGATGTGACAGGCTACCACCCTTAAAATAAATCTCGTCCCGAGATTTGGGAAGGCGGGGTTACAAGCAAGTTCAAAGCAACTAGGGTACTACCACCCTTAAAATTTTTCAAACAAACATTACATATTGGCCTTCTTGGGTCCTGGAAACTCCTCTAAGCAACTATTTCTTCATTTCTACACTTGACTCATGGGCCAAGGTTGAGTTTCTCCATAGGCTTGTTCAACTTGTTTTTCATCCTTTCTGGACAGTTGCTTGCATAGTGTCCTGGATTCTTGCAGTTGAAACAATTAATGTCCTTAAGTTCTTTGCGTTGCTCTTGTGGGCAAGTTGCTACATAGTGGCCTGGTTCCTTGCAGTTGTTGCACCACACTTGGTCAATCTCTTTATTCTTCTTGTTTTCTGGGCATCCACTGGAGTAGTGTCCCATTTCCTTACATTTACGACATTGCACAAGGCTCATGTCCTGCTTGGGCTTCTTGATTTTCCTTGATCCTTTGAATTGGGTTGTCTTGTTTGGAGGTATGAATGGTCCTTTTCCTTTGGTAGACTTGGATCCTTCTTGTTTCCTTTGTTCCACCATGGCATAGATAGGACATAGACCTGGAGTATGATCACTTCCTTCACACAGGTAACAAGTAGCTTGAGAGGTAGGACATTGTCCAACAGGATGATCTTCTTCACAATTGGGGCATTGTCCTTCATGCTCCTTGGAGGTATGATCCTTGTCTCCACAAATAATGCAAGCTGGGGCTCCATCTAGAACAATATTCTTTTCATCCCTGTTATCATAAATTCTCTGTGGATAGTTTTCTTCCATGCTAATCATTTGATTAGTCACCTTAAGCATCAGTTGAGACTGCTCTTCCAAAAACCTTTGCAGTGCTGGATCCTTATCACTACTGTTGATTAGGAACTGAGCTGTTAGTTGATTCAACTGGTGTTGGGTTGCTATGAGTTCTTTCATGCTATCAGCTTGGTTGGTGTTGGTGTCATCAACCTTGGAGTCCTTTGGAGTAGTCATCTGTTTGGGTTTGAAGGGAGTTTAGAATAGGCAGAATACTTCTAAGGAAATAATTCTAATCACACACATCACAATTCACACAAACAATGTGCATGCAATCACAAACAACTTTTCACTCAAACAACAAAGTTCAAGCACATTTTTAGGCAACAAAATATTTTTGTTACACCACATAAGTTGGTGTGTTTGACTTAACTATAAATTATGGTGGTCCATCTATATGGTTCACTTGTGATCTTTCCTTCCTTCATGATTCTTCTTACTTGAGACCATGGTTTCCTTGAGGAAAACTCTTGGTTGCAATACTTCAAAGCTGTTGATGGCTTCTTCTTATTTTGCATTCCCTCAGTCTCTAAATCTTGAGTAATAGTTCCTTATCTCACTTGTAGTCTTTAGTAGTTTCTAAGTTGGAAATCCTTGGTGAACATGCTGAAGATGTTGAAGTCATTAGAGTTGAAGATGTTGTAGAAGTCCTTTGTACATGGTGTGGTCTTTGGCCATGGGTAGGTTTTTCCATCAAGTTGAAGTAGAAGAGATGTAGAGTTGAAACCAAAATGTATAGGAAAGAGTTTACAAGTGTTTTTGTAAATAAGTTTTTGGAACCAATACAACTCCTATTTTTCTAAGGGTTTTTGTCCAATCCTAGGGTTTACAAATCCTACAGGCAACACAATGCTCTGATACCATCTATAGAGGTCCCAACCCAATAAGGTAGAGTCCTCCTGTGTTTTACAATGCTAGTCCCTGGATCAATAGCTAGCATCCACAGTTAAGATGTAATATCAAGATACAAAGGTCATAATATAAATTTATAACCAGGAATAACATAAGTTTATTACATCAAACATAGCTCATTTGGCTATTACATTACATTTGCAGCGGAATAACTATAAGTATGGGTCCATCATCTTCAAAGTGCCGCAGGCAGATGTTGGTTGTAGACTTTGTAGTCCTAGTCAATCAATCAATCTTCATTTAAAAACAATCAACCTGCAACATTACAAGTTACAGCCACAAGGGTCAATACATTTTGAATTGTATTGGCAAGCTTCACTTTTATGTATAATAAGAGAGGATCCTATCATTATATGCATATTTGGCTAAGTAGGGTTTAAGGCTTATTTGCAAAAAGCAATATTTTATCCTATCTTTTCAAAAGGGTTTTAAAGTCTTTTGTCAAATTTCTTTTCCATGTTCCTTGAACTCCTTGGTAGAAACTCAAGTGTTCAAATCCTTGTCAAAAATCTCTTGAGCACCTTGGTAACCCCAAGTGCAACAAGTTTTATCAAAACTCATGAGTTCCCTGGTAAAACCCCAAGTACATCATGCTCTTGAGCACCTTGGTAACCCCAAGTGCAACAAGCTTTACAAAATCTCTTTGACTTCCTTGGTAGACACACAAGGGCATCAAGTTTTTATATTAGAAGTTGGAATGTCGAGATCTCCCATAGTTCAAACTTTAGTTGCTCAGTATTGTCCATAACCGGGGACACGGCTAAGTACTTAGATTTTATTTACTTCTGCAGAAGGAGTACACTTTACCCACATGTCACAATCCCATCCTTTTGCCACCAGTGGCCTACTGGATTAGTGCTCACCAAGATGGAGTACTGGCAGATTGAGAATGTGACGAAGTCTTTCCAAAAGGTCCTCCCATACATCATTGCTAGCTTTGTCTTCAGCCCCCATGAAGCATTCCAGATCCCCATGTCCAGTAACTAAAGACAATGTATGGGTCTTCCTATTGTAGTTGACTAAGCCAGAGCCATAATAGCATGTGGTTGTACACGAAAGCCACAATTGGAGAAACATGTTTGATCTCTAAGTTTCCTAGGTGGTTTTCTTTTGGAGCACAACACAAAGTGACTGCCATAGACATGGTTCCCTTTTGTTGCCACCTTCTCCAAAACTTAGAGTATCCTCCACCTAGGTGGTTCATTGAGTCCTTGTTTTATTATGTAAAACACAAGTTCTTTTCTCAATCTTTGTAAAATCTCAACATGTATCTCTTTTCAAAACATAGCATATAGCATGGCTAAGCATGTACGACTTAAATATTTTCACTAAGGAGTGTTTAGGGAATCCTATTAGGATTTAGCATAGCATAAGTATAAATCATTTTCATGCATGTTTTCAAATCCACTAAGTATAATGAAAATAGTAGGATTTTTGTATGAGAGTGTAACTTGCCTTTTTGTTTTAGGGAATGATAGTCACTTCTTGATCTTGCTAGTCTCACACTTTGCTAATTTCACTACAATCAAACAAGCATAGTATCAAGTAGCATTCCAACATTCAAACAATAATTCACATACACAAAGCAATGGTTCCTAAGTCTTGTAAAAAGAGGGTTCTATTGCAAAGTTGGTCTCTACTAGGTTTATAAACTTTGTAAGGTCCACATTGGTCATTTACCAAAATGGCAAAGTCATTAGTTAGAGGGTTTTGCTCAAAGTATATTTTAAGATCCATTCAACATTTTTATGTGGTGAAAATTATTCTTTTCAAAGCAAAACTTTATGTTTTCACCAAGTAAGTTGCCTTTGGCAAGGCTTGGTGTTTTGGTTCAGTAAGTTTGGTCCAAAACATTTTCCCAAAGTTTTCCTTGCAAAAACATTTCCATGATAAAATCAAGGGGTTTATTTGGTTAGAAAATGGCTAAGTTATATAACTCAACTTATATTTTACTAAAATCATTTTTAACACCAAGGGTTGGTTCTTAGGGTCAGTATGGTCACTAAAAACCATTTTGCAAAAGATTTAATCCTAAAATCAAATTTAAACAATTTTTATACTCTAAACAAGTACACCAAAGTTTCTGCAAATTTAATCAAGCTAACAGATACTATTTTCAAAACTAAGGTCAGGGTTAGCTAGGGCTTGTTCTCCTGAATCCAACGACATAAAATTTGTAAAATTTGGACGTGTGGATCCAAAGATATAAGGGTTTGAAGTTTGCAAAAGTTTCTGTTTTTCAAATCTGTTTTAAATCCAATAGGTGACACGCGGGGTGTTTTAACTGGACGATACCGGTTCGGCCGGATCGGGCGATGCTGGCTGTTGGATCAAGTTAGATCGCATGGTCCAGATCACGTACCCCTTCGCGGTTAAGTGATCTATCGGGAGCGTCGGATCGTGATCCTACGGCGCTAACATGCTTGACCATTTGCGAGCGGCGCCGGCGGTGGCTAGCGACGGCGACGGTCAGATGGTGGCGGCGATGGCGAAACAGGAAACGAGGGAGAGGCTGGCAGGGCTTACCAAGCTCGCGGAGACCTGCTGATGCTCGTGGTGGGGTTGGCTACTCGAGGGGCGCAAGGGTTTGCTGCTAATTGTTCGTCGGAGAAGCTGTGAACGGCGGTGCTCTCTGGTTGCTGTCGAGGACGATGCTGCAGATCACCAGGAGGTAAACAAAACCTATAGTCAGGAGCGCAAGGACACGGCGAAGGTGTGTGCGTGAACGAGAAGGCGCGGGGTGGTCTGGTTCACCTGGGAGACGTCGCCGGAGTAGAAGCAGACACGGTGGCGCTCTGTGCTTGACGATGGGGAGCATTGGGGACGCCCTAAGACAAACGAGAAGTGCCATTAGGTTCATATGAGCTTGGAGATCATCATCGTGTTGTCGGGGAGGAGAGGGGCGACCGGAATCTACCTGCGGAGCTCGTCGGAGAAAGAGGCAGACGCGGCGGCGTCGGGGGTTTGTCGTAGGCGACGTTCTGGGGCGCCCGCGGTTGGACAGAGGATACTGGGAGGTGCGTCAGGTAGTGGGGAGGCTGTGAGTTTGGTCGGGGAGGCTCGGGAAGGTGTGGTTTGGCCGGAATCGACAGAGGAAGCTCGTTGGAGCGGCGACAGTATAGAGAGAATTGGAGGCAGCCTAGGGGCAGAGAGGAGGAGTGGTCTGGGGAAAAAGAAGGAGGAGGCGCTGGCGCTTAATAGCGTGCATTCACGGCGAGGTTTAAGGCGCGGCATCACTGCGAATTGATCGCGGCTTTGAATGGCAGCAACGGCAGCGAGGGAGGAGGCGTGGTCTGCGGGTGGGGAAGAAGAAGAATGAGGCAGTGTGGGGTCCGCTGGTCAGTGGGAAAGGAAATGAGGGGGAGGTCCACTAGTCAGTCGCCCCGCGGGTTGTTTCAGCGGTGAGGAAAAACGGTTCGGGGTGGAGAGGAGGTGGGCTGCGAGTTGGGCTGTTGGGCCAGATTGTTGGGCTGTTCCTTTTTTTTTCTGTTTTAATTATTTTTCTTTTTCTATTTCTATTTCCTGTTTTGATTTTTCAATCAAACAAACATCAACCAAATCAATTCAAACAACACTCAAACTTTGTAATATTGGAATTAGTTCTGTTTAGTAATATGGTCAAAAGTCCAAAATAATAAAAACTTTATTAATCCATTCTTTAATTTAAATAATGGATATTTTAATTATTTAATATTATAGGGTTTGTTTTAATTAATATAATCTTCATTTAAAATCAAAATACTTTCAAATCTAAATCAGTGGGTTTATTTGGAAATAAAGAATATTTGGAAAATTTGTTTAAAACAAAATAACCTCTTATTTTAGGGTCCATTAGTAATTAAATAAAATGGGCCTTAGTTATTAAATCAAAATAGAGTTTGATTCCAAAAATCTTTATTTGAAACCTAGATATTTTCAAAACCCAATCAGTAGGTTTTAATTGGAAATAATAAATACTTGGAAACTTTATTAAATTAAACAAAAAGTCTTTGATGGTTTATAAATGATAGAACCTTTGTTAATAAAACTTAGATAATAACTCCTTATTAATTTATTTTAAATAAACCTTTGCTAATTTTATTTAGAATAAAATGTTTTTAATTCCCAAGCTTGGCCAAGGTTTAATTTGGCTTTATAAAATAATCTTTTATTTAAATCCATCTTTTCTTCTGAATACCAAATCTTAAAAAGATCCAAAATAGTAATTCCAAAACATTTTTAATTTCCTTTATTAAATGTTTATCTAAATCTTTTTAGGATTTTATTTGATCAAATGGTTTGAGGTTCCATTAAAAAGTTTCTTCTGGCTCTGAAAATCAAACAAAGTTTTATTTTATTCATTTATTTTCACATTACAAGATTTGGAAAATCTTGGGATGTGACAACCACATCTATATATAAGAAGGTAAATTCCTTTATACCATTATAATATAAATAAATCACTACTCCAATAAAAGTAATACCATTCTTAAGTAACTCTAAGGGAACAATATAAAATGAACAAGATACAAGTATCATAAGTAATACACCTTAAGTCTATCTACACTCTCAAAGCTACCTTTAGTTTGCAAAACTTTAATATGGTACTAAATACTTTATTATATACTTTATAGTTTACTTTGGTCTGGTATAATTAAGTTATAGAGCATCTTATTACCAAACCAACCCAGTCAAAAACCAAGATAGATAAGTCTCAAATACTACTAATTTCATTATTCCAATAAAGGCAATTCTTTCTGACTTCAAGACTATAACTAGAAAGAACACCTCATAAGGTTAACCTAAAAGCTTAAATGCTTTTGTTTAGTTGAGTAATATTTTCTTCAAAAGTTATTCATTTTTCCACTTCCATCAACATATGACAATTAATAGTAAACACCATACTTTATACTTTCTGGTATCATAAGATTGTTACTACTTAAATTCTTTATAAGTGACATTACTTGCAAGTAAAACTTGAAGATAAACAATTAAGATGTAAGCAACCTTGAGTAGCATTCCATATGTGTGTATGTTGTTGTTGTATAAATACATGTTGTTTTCCACACACTCACAAGCCTTAATAAGAAGCACATGTGTGAAACTTAATATAAAAGGGCAACATATTCCAAGGAAACCCTTTCCAGTATCCAAACCCTAGAACAACGTTATTCTCGGGATTCGCGTTTATCAACCTGCATTACATTACTTATGCATCAAAGCATCTTGCTTATTTAAACATTAGTCCTTACCGGACCAATGATGCAGATTTCCGTTATTGGATCTTTTATTGTCTTGAAGACCGTGAGTGCATAATCTTGCAATCACAAAAGGCAAGTTCACACTTGCTCATGTCCTTTGATTATTTTCTATAAAGTATTTTACAAATCCAGTGTTGTCATCACCTGCATTTGAAAAAGGTCCGAAAACACTATTTTCATAATAATATGATTATAGGTTTATTACCATGAGGTAATAACCTACTATGAAAGTTCCGGTGGTAAAGGAACATATTACCTAGGACTTAACAACCAATGTCGCCAGTGATTCTTGCGCCGTATATCACGCGTTAACCATGTGATTTGGAATGGGACGGAGAAGTCCGCTGTATCTTCTTCCTCTCGCATGTAGCCAGATGTGCAGGTCGTGGCTGTTATCACTCGTAGCGTGCATATTAATTGGTAATTCATAGAGGATATGTAGCATATGGGTGGGAACCCTCAACGTCCCATGATAGTTCTGGCATCTAACGGTCTGTACAAATCATTGCTTTAATCCAATATGTGGGCATGGTGTACACCAAGGAGGCATGCGAGGTCGCGAAGGGGGCAGTGATTGGCTTGGATCATCTACTGGGCCCCACACCATAGGAAGTGTGGATGGGAAAGATCGCCCGGTTGTGCAACAAGGATTTGATCTCTCATGGGAAAAGTAATGCACCTCTACAGAGTGTAAGAACTGTAACTTGTTACTCCCTGTTCCGGGAAGGAGCTGCGAACGCGGCAGGAAAGGAACCCCATGAAGGTTCTATTAAACCCGTTAAGGCTGCTTTTCAGAATAAAAGCAACCTTTGAAGAAATGTTTACGAAAACTTGCATTGCCTACGACCTACGGTCTGTGGCTGTAGCTATAGTGCATCAAACACTCATTTTCTAGTGGACTTGTACTCATTAGGCTCGTACTCAAAGTATCTTCTTAACCCTTGCTAGGTTCTAAAGCTAGTATAGACGACGTCCACATCAAGATATGCTCCAAGAATCATCATCAACAACTAAAGCTCTTCAAGGAAGTCAAGAAAGTCAACATACACATCAACTCAAGTGAAGACGAAGTTGCTGATTAGATAAGAATAGAATTTCTAACCATAGAACCCACTTCTGTAGAGTATTGCAATAGCAGCAATGCAAGCCAGTAGTTCAGCTACTAGTTTTATAAGTATGGTAGCTATGAGTTATTTATTCTTGATTCTTCTTCGTGAGAAGTTTCTTTCTCTCTCTTTAACCTAGAGTGTTCTCTGGATCTTGTGTAAAGAGTTGAGTTGTAACCTATAGTCATGTCTTGGACCTGCTATGTTTCTGTTGTACTACTCTGAGGGATGTAATACTAGTGAACGGTGTTTCATTGGTGTTATGTAAACGACTATAGTGTACTACATCATGCAGTGGTATGCTGGGTCACCTCAGTTGGTATCAGAGCATATGCTTTGACCTTAGGATGGAAACCCTTTTAGGAAAATCTTTAGGTTGGATAGTGACTATAGGAGCCATCTTATCTAAACCAAGTATTCTTATGACTCATGATGAGTATCCACTTGAGGATTACCTTGTCACACCTAAGTCAGATGCTTAAGTCATTCTTTCTTAGGAGTAGTTATTTATCTTTTCTCAAGTATAGTGCTCTTTAGTGTTTTCCGAGGGAGACATAAACCACCAAGATACTGTAGGAAAGTGTAAGACATCATATTGAAGTAGTCTTAATGGTGTAGCCTAAACCTAGAATTTAAGTAAGACAGTAAAATATTAGTGTCAGTTGATAACAAAAGACAACCTGATGAATATTATTGGAATAAATGTGGGTCTAATGAGTAGTAATCATGTGATTCACTTGAGAATTCTATGTGATGAAGTGAAATCATGGTAGTAATCCATGGTAGTACTATATGAAACAAAGTCATCATCGCTAGATTAATTCTCAAATCATGATGCACTTGTAAAACATAACTAGATCATGGTGAGATTAGCTCCGAAACCATGATATAAGTGTAAGTATGACAAGTAATTAGTAAATTATCTTTAGATAGAGTAAGAAGATAACCTGGTAGGATCATGATTGTAGTCAAGGGTGTCATTAAATAGTTATAACCTTAAATCTTAGGGGTTCAAAAGAATCTTATTAGTTATTTAGAGAAATCATGTGAGGATAGCTTACTAATAACGGAAGGTTGGTTATAGCTAGTCATTCCAAAGGTGAGACCAAAGGTTAGTCAAAACCAAATTTGAGACCACTTTGCTTAATATTATCCAGTTGCACTTGAGAAATTTGGGTAAATATTGAGATAAAGAATAGTTGACTTTATGTGCTAAGTATCACAATGTAAACCTATATGAGGAGGTGTCATATACTACACAACTAAGCCGAAATTCTAGAGATATTATACTCAACTATTATATTCTGGGCATAGAATAATGTGTGTTATATGTACCACATTTGGATTTATTTGTTTTTCTTGGATCTTCTTGATTGACTAGATCTGTACATGAAGTTTGACTTGGTGTGCAAATGCATGTTGCAACATACAGTTACTACTTGATGTTATAGACCTAGATAGGAATGGGAATTCATGTAAGGGAGTGACGAGTTCCAAAGACCAAGATGAAGACTTACTCGAAGGGTAAAGCCAAATATAAGGAGTATCAACGCACTTTGAAGGATGGATCAAGCTTAGATCATTACTAATCAACAATAAGAAGGAAGTCTAGTGTAGAAAATACATGGAACAACAAGAAGTAATAAACTTAAGGTTCATTTAAAGTAGGTAAGTTGCTAAGAAGTTCATAAAATAGTTGTACCAAGTTCATGGAAGCATCATGAATAAGTGCAAAAAAGAAGTTTTGGAATCCAAAATGGTATTCAAGCTCTGATAATTCAAAGAGATTGCTAGAAGTATGTTGGAAACCGTAGGGTAATACATACACCCTAGGATGGTTCGCAGCTGGTAATTATCCGCAGCTGGTATTTGATCCATAGCTAGTAATTGATCCACAGTTGGTATCTTCTCCGTAGCCGGTGTTGGTTGACATAGTTAACCAGATTTTGTTTTAAGTTGCATAAATAGCATAAAACTTGGCCTAAGCTAAATAAGACCTAAAGGATTATCAAATATTAAGCGATGGATCTCTAAAACGTTTCGCAAAGTCAGGTGCATCAAAGCGAAAATGTCCGAATAGGAAATAAGACAAATAAGACTAAAAGATTCGCTTCGGATATCCACAATTGTGTGGATACACCGTACAATCTTTCATAAGAACAAATTAGGTAAAGTATAAGGTAAACAAAACTCTACATTCTAATTATTAAGCCAATAAATACTAAATAGATAGTTTGAAGACTATTAGTAAACCCTAAGGGGGAGAGTAACATTATAAATAAAAGTTGAAGAAGTACTATAGGTGATAAAAGATTAAGTCTAACAGACCAATTCTTGAAGAAACAATTCTTAAGTGGTCCTTAAGATGAATAATAATATCCAATTGGATAAGTATAGAGGAGCAAGAATTTCCAATGGGTTTGGACTAAATGTGTTCAAAACCAATATTCGGAAGGATTACCAGTATAAAGTATACAATGACAAATCAAAGATTAGTATTTTGACCACAACTATTAGTTAATGGAGTTAAAATCCTATGCTCGTGAGACTTCCTAAACCTTATATCGTTTATCAAGGAAGTTCGATGATCAAGTAAAGAATTTGGATTAGGATACTTAATCAGGGAAATCCACTAAAGTAGAGACCTCAATTTAAGGATTTTACAAGGACATATTCCTAAGGGAGTAAAGTAAAAGGAACTTTGGAATATTGGAGACAACCAGATGGAGATTACCAAGTATAATTAGGATTCAAGGAAAAAAATTGGATATGGGATATTACAATTATTCCCATTGAGGTCAACATGGAGTTGAGACATATTATAAACATTGCAAGACAATTCCCTACTCCGAAACATGAGAGTGCGAACTTCGAGGACGAAGTTTATTTTAAGGGGGAGAGTCTGTAACATCCCAGCATTAGAGCATAGAAATAAGCTGAACACAGGTGTGTGCATTGCATTCATGCATAGAAAATCCGAATATTTTTCGCGCTTTTAAATAAAAACTTGTCAAAGTGATTGAAGAGTCTCTTAACTTGATGGAATTGAAGTAGATCATCAAGTTGACTGCGATAAGTTTCAATATGACCTTTGCTAAAATCTTATTTTGGGTAAACATGATTTGATCTAAGGGTAGATCAAATGGAATAAAGCTAAACCCTAATATATTACTTAATGATTAATATTTGATCCTTAGGTAATCATATTATAGTAATCATTATAATCACACATGAATACCAAATTATAAGTATAACCCAAATAATAAGAACGTAACAACTATAGTTTAATCTCATCTACTTATACCATGAGTATCATGGAAATATCTAACTCGAAATCTCTAGTAAGATTAAGTAGGAAAGAAACCTAAGTTAAGATTATTCACCATACATCTTTGTTTCCATACCAATCTTTATCATCTCTATTGAATCCTATCTCAATATCTATTGTTCATCATTGTTGAGTAATCAAGTATTGATTCACCAATTCTTAACCTATCAACTCTTGTCCTTATTATAGCATTCACTTAAGACTTATAAAGAAAGATGTAAGAAAAGATAAGTAGTGATGCTAGTTTTAGATATCATCTATAGGATGGGAGTGATTTGAGGAAATCAAATCAATATGGTAACAAAGAAGATTACAAGAATGAAGTCTAAAGATAGTTACCAGCAGTAGTCCTATTGGATCAAGTAGGTATAGTCAATGAATTATATCTCTTAATCCAATCGAGCTAAATAGAAGATAATTAGAATACAACTGTAGTGCTATATTGAAGAAGCCTTGTTTAGTCAACTGGAAACTTGAACCATAAAGGATCAAAGGATCATAATGATCATGCCTTACTCACCAATATTGAATGCTTATACCAAGTATAAGTGACATTGGTGGATAAAACATGAGTGAACCAGAGTATAGATTTATTATCCTAGATTAGTCATTACAAGTCACATTAATATAGTGTGAGGTTGAAAGGTTATATGTTGGAGTTAAGAAGAGACAATATAGTATGCATAAGATGATGTTAAAATAACATTGGATTATAGGAGTAGTATTTCCCTCTTTGGAAATACCAAACACTAGAGGATAGTAGAACTTGATATAAACCTCTACTAGAGTAGTATTTGTGATGGATGATTTAAGAAGGGTATGAATGGAGTTAGAGGTAACCACTTGTTGGGTTAGAGATTATTAATAGTAGAATAGTTGTTATAGCCAAGTATAAATATGAGAATATTATGAAAGCTTTAGTGTTAAGCACTTTGCATTTATAAATGGAGTTAGAATAATAAAGGGTGGATAAGAAGTTTCTATAAAGCAAAGCTCATCATGTTAGTTGTAGAGGTCCCAATCTTAGATAAGACAGAGCCTCCTGTGTTTTACAATGCTAGTCCCTGGATCAATAGCTAGCATCCACACTTAAGATGTAATATCAAGAAACAAAGGTCATGATATAACTTTATAACCAGGAATAACATAAATTTTATTACATCTTTCATAGCTCATATGGCTATTACATTACATTGCAGCGGAATAACTATAAGCATGGGGTCCTTCATCTTCAAAGTGCCACAGGCAGATGTTGGTTGTAGACTTTGTAATCCTAATCAAACAATCTTCACTAAAATCAATCAAACCTGCAACATTACAAGTTACAGCCACAAGGGTCAATACATTTGAATTGTATTGGTAAGTGATACTATGGCAGTATAGTGGAGTCTATCATCTATATGCATTTGGCTAAGTGGAGTTGAGGCTTGCATTGCTCAAAATAGATTTTTCCTTAACATTTGAAAATACTAAGTTTTTGCTTGACAAAATCTTTTTTCCTCAATCAAAGATTTCAAGATCCTTGTACCAAGCCATCTCTCCATCAATGATTGAAGAATTCAAACAATCCCTTGTTCAAACCACAAGATTTTAACTTAGAAATTGGAATGATGAGATTTTTGATTGCTTCCATGTCTTGATGCTCAAATTGTCCTTTACCAGGGACATGGCTAAGTACTTAGATTTTACACTCTGCAGAGGTGGTGCACTTTACCCACAAGACTTGGTTTCCCAAGACAAAATCTTTCAGAAGCCTTCCCTTAGACCAAAATGGACGTGTTCCAACCTATCAAACACTACCACTCACTGTCCATATGGCTAAGTTCTTGCAACCTATATGATCATGGCAGAGCCCATATTGCCAAGTGGTTGCACTTGAAGCTTCTCAACATTTGACATCTCAAATCCCTTTGTTTCCTGGGTGGGATACCACAAGTGAGATACACAATCCAAGTCCATGGCATTGTGAACCACTCAACCATTCTCCACCAAGCTATTCCATTCCACCCAGGTGATTCATTAACTTAGTTGTTTTATTAGACAAAATCACAAGTCCTTAGACTTAGAATATTTTTCCATAGTGTGAATATATATTCCACCCATGTTTTCTATTAGCTAGGCTAAGCTTGATAGTAGTAGGAATCTTTAACTTAGGAAATCCTACTAAGGATTCATCTACTAGGTTTTCTTATAGCAAGGTCTATACTTAGCAAAATCCATGCAAGTTTTACTTAGCAAAATCACTAATGCATAGAGAAAGTAATGGGATAAAAAGTATGAAGCATCACTTGCCTTTTTGGTAGGGAATGGTGGTTCACTCCTTGATCTTTCTAGTCTCACACTTCACTACAAATCAATCAAGAAAACACAAATTCAATTCACATTCCAAACCAAAGTCAAACAAACAATTCTTCACACACACAAAGTAATGGAATCTAAGTCATGCATGGGAGCATGCACAAGATAGTTTTATTTTGCAAAGGGGTCTCTATGGGGTTTCTAAACTTTGTAAGGTCCAAATTGGTCATTTACCAAAGTGGCAAAGTCATTAGCAAGAGGGTTTTGTCCAAAAACTGTTTTTAAATCCATTTATCATTTCATGTGGTGAAAAATGTTTTTATTAAGGCAAAACTCTTGAGTTGTTCACCAAATGAGTTGCCAATTTGCAAAACTTGGTGTTTTGGGTCAGTGGGTTTGATCAAACCATTTTCTTAAAGTTCTCTTTCCATAAACATTTTTATAACAAAAACCATTCTTTTTATTTGGCTAGAAAATGACTAAGTCAAGTAATCCAACCTAAATCTTACAAAAATCATTTTTAATACCAAGGGTTGGTTCCTAGGGTCAGTAAGGTCACAACAATCCAATTTGCAAAAGTTTTATCCTTAAATTCAATTTTAAACAATTTTTATACTCTAAACAAGCTCACAAAAGTTTCTGCAAATTCAAACAAGCTAACAGATACTATTTGCTAAACTAAGTCCATGGTTGGCTAGGTCTTGTTCTTCTGAATTCATTGATATAAAATTTGCCAAATTTGGACGTGTGGTTTGAAAGTCATAGGGTTTTCAAAATGGTATTTCAATCTGATTTCAAAATCTGTTTTTAATCAGAACCTGGCCACGTGGCTTGCTCCTATTCGCCAGTACCGGTTCGCACGGATCAGTCGCTGGGGAGCGTTGGATTTAAATTAGATCGAGCGGCTCAGGATCTATCTTACCCCTTCGTTTAAGTCATCTGTTTCTACGCGTCTGATCTAAATCGAACGGTCTTGATCAATCAACCACGAAGTGGCGGCGCTGGCGGCGGTGGTTGGCGGCGGAGCGGCCAGACGGTGGCGAAGCTGACGCTACAGAAAGCGAGGAAGAAGGAGAGGGGTCTCACTGTGATCGTCGTGGCACGGGGATGCTCAACCTGCCACTGGTTGATGAAGGGGCGCACAGGATTGGGCGGAATTCCTCACCGAAGTTAGGGCCGGCGCCAGGAGCTTCTGCCTGACAACGGGGATGGGGCTGCTGTCCACCAAAGGGCAAGAAACCGATGTGGTTAGATGCGCAAGGACACAGCAAATGTGCGTGCGTGAATGAGAAGGCGCGGGGTGGTCAGATACTACCTGTGGGCTTCGCCGGAGATGAAGCAGACGGTGGCGACGGTGGTCGTTGTCGAAGGCGAGGTTACAGGGTACCCGCGGTCGAGTTTGCTGCACTAGCAGATGCGCCTGAGAGTGGGAAAGCTGTGAGCTTGGTCGGGGAGGAGAGGGGCGGTGAGGGGCTGCCGGAATTGATGAGAATGGTCGCCGGAGACAGAGACAGTGGCTGACGAAATACGACAGCCTGGGGGCGTGCTTGGGGAAGGAGGCAGAGGGGAACGAGAGAGGACGTGCTGGCGTTTTATCGAGCTTGATCACTGCGAGTTAAGGTGGCCGCGTTAAGGAGAATTGATGCCGCGAAATTAAGTCTGCAACGGCCGGCGAGGGGGAAGAAGGGGTCGTGCGGGGTGGAGAGGAAGAACAGGAGGAGTGGGGCCGGTCAGTCAGTGGGAAAAGAGCGAGGAGGAGGTCCACCAGTCAGTGAGGGTGCGGGTCGCCTCTGTGGTGTAGAAAAACGGTTCGAGGGTGAGGTGGGCTAGGTGGGCTGCTGCTGGGTTAGTTGGGCCAGATTGGTGGGCTGTTCTATTTTTTTTTGGTCTGAATTCTTTTTCCTTTTCTATTTCTTATTTTTCTGTTTTGAATTTCCAAACAAACAAATATCAACCAAATCAATTCAAACAACACCACACTTCATAATTTGAACTTGGTTCTGTTTAGTAGCATAAACCTAAATTCCAAAATAAAATAATATTTTATTCTTTTTAGGATCTCATTTAATAATTAAATAAAATAGACCAAAGTTATTTAATCAAATTGGGTTTGATTTATTTAATAAAATCTTCACTTGAAAACCAAATACTTTCAAAACAAAATCAGTAGGTTTTATTTGGAAATAAAGAATATTTGAAAAACTTGTTTAAAACAAAATAACCTTTTATTTTTAGGGTCCATTAATAATTAAATAAAATGGGCCTTAGTTATTAAATCAAATAGAGTTTGATTTTATAAATAAAATATTTATTTGAAATCTAAATATTTCCAAAACCAAATAGTGGGTTGTATTTGAAATAAGGTATATCTAAAAAGCTTGTTTAAAATAAATAACAATTTTGTTAAAGGTTCCATTTATAATTAAATAAAATGGACCATGGTTTATTAATAAAATAGGGTTTGACATAATTAATAAAATCTTCATTTAAAATCCAAATATTTTCAAAACCAATCAGTAGGTATCATTTGGAAGTAATTAATACTTGGATATTTGTTTAAAACAAAATATTATTTTACCTTAGGGTTCCATAATAATTAAATAAAATGGGCTTTAGTAAATAACTCAAATAGGATTTGTTATTTAAATCTTTTATTTTGGAGTCTAAAATTGTATCAAAGTCATTCAGTAGGTTTTATTTGAGAATACAAAATACTTGGAAACTTGTTTAAAATAAAATAACATTTTATTTTAGGGTCCATTATTAATTAAATATGATAGACATTCATTATTAAATCAAATAGGATTTGTTTTGTTGAGATATTTATTTTGAAATCTAAAATAAAGCCAAAACACTTTAGTAGGTTTTATCTGAGAATATAAAGTACTTTGAAAACTTATTTAAATTAAACAAATAAGTTTTTGATGGTTTATAAATGATAGAACCTTTATTAATAAAACTTGGATATTAAATCCTTATTAATTTATTTTAAATAAACCTTTGCTAATTTTATTTAGAATAAAATGTTTTAATTCCAAAGCTTGGACAAGGTTTAATTTGGCTTTATAAAATAATCTTTATTTATAAATCCATCTTTTCCAAATCTTTTACTAAAAGATCCAGAATAATATTTCCAAAAATATTTTATTTTCCTTTATCTAAAATGTTTATCTTTTTAAATCCCTTTAGGTTTTATTTATTTCAAATGGGTTTGGAGTTCCAATTGAATTCAAAATTTTCTTCTGGCTCTGAAATTTAAACAAAATTTTTATTTTATTAATTTATTTTCACATTACAAGATTTGGAAAATCTTGGGATGTGACATTAGTACATGATGATAGATATAGAGAAGTAATATATCTAGGAAAGGAATTCCTTAATCAAAAGTCCAGAATTATGAAGTATAGAAGATAGGAATTCCTGGTAAACATTAAACTCTAAATCTAAGACCAAACCTAATATCCATTTTCTATAGTTGAGCTATCATCTTGTTTCCATGGTGCTTTATAGGAATATTCTCCTATATCAAATCACCTGAGCATATCTTTGTTATTTCTAATTATCATCATCATAGGTGCTTAGGAACCATCTTTGTCAATTATTTTTCCTAAGTTATCCTAGAAAACAAATCCACTATTTTTACTTTCAATGGTGATGTTATAAAAGATCGCAGACATAAAGACAATGTGATTAACCATAAATCTTTATACACATCAATAAAGGAAATATGAGAATAATATTAACCATATTAAGTTCTCAAAACTTTATATATTAAATAACAATAAAGGATCAAGATATCAAAATTATAAGATCCTAAACAAATCCTAAAACCCTAAGATCCTAATTTATACCTATTCTATTTGATATAATAACCTTCATATGATTATGAATGTGAAAATATATAAAAGGGTAAATCAATAAAATATATTGTTATAAAAATAGTATTAATATCAGGATCTTAAGTTTATCCCCATAAAATTACAAAATTCTAAATAAGAAATTCCTATAAAGTTAAAACAAATGAATATATACAAGGGGAATAAAGAAAATATCACAAACCATAATAAAGGTCACAAATTGATTTTTAATAACTTTATTGTTGCTATAATTAATTAGCTAATAATTTTCAGTGGGGAATATTCAAATAATTGAGTATTAATCAAATCTGAAAATAAAATGAAATACAAAGCAGAAAAAGGAAAAAAAATAAAAAAACTAGCTCAGTGCAGAAAGTGGCCCACGGCTCGTGAGTGGCAGCCAGACCACTCCGCTCACTCCGCTGCAGCCCAGCAATAGCCCAAGCCCATATACCGTTTGGAACTCTAATCCGTTGTCTTCCTCCTCGCGACAAGCAGCTCGCTGGAGCGCCGCCGACCACCCGATGCCGCCGTCAAAGTCACGCCGCCACCGAGGTATTCGCGAGGATAAGATCAACACGGCGACTCCCTAAATCGCATCCTGATCACTTCATGCGTGCTCTCTCTCAAATTTCTTCTCCAGCGGGCAAACCCTACCTCAGAGCTCTCAGACGCCGTCGAGATCCGTCGTCTTCGGCCGCCCCAAGCCTCGCCGTGGCTCCTGGAAGCTTCACCTCGCCGCGGTGAGCGTCCTCGCAGGAGGAATCATCGCGGGAAGTTTCCAATCGTCAGCAAGGACATCGCATACCCGAGCTCCAGCCACCGCTTTCTTCCTCGATTCCGGCCTTCCCCGTGCTCGCCTCGCCGCGGCACCACCACCGTCATACTCCTGGTGAGCCACCGGTGCTCAAGCACCCTTCTGTTTCCTCTCTCTTCTTCTGAATCGACCTCCCCGCGAGAGACCGACACCGCCGCTGCTCCCTGTCATTGCGCCACCGTCACCAGTAGCCATTTCAGGGCGGCGCCGC
The DNA here is from genome assembly GCA_916181665.1 of Avena sativa. Classification (NCBI taxonomy): domain Eukaryota; kingdom Viridiplantae; phylum Streptophyta; class Magnoliopsida; order Poales; family Poaceae; genus Avena; species Avena sativa. The sequence goes on along the minus strand of OV702281.1, from coordinate 322,442,442 downwards.
CACTATACGGTTCTCCGCAACGTCCTATTTCCGTCTAGCCCAAGCACAGCCCCGCGCACACAGCCGATTCGCGGATCCAAGCTTGATCTGAGGATGAACTTGGAGTGAGGTCAGCGTGACGTCACGCTGATGTCATATTCCTATTTTATTTATTTTATTTTAGAATTTGGAATAATGTTTCTGTATTAAATAAAAACATAGAAATTACATGGCATATGTCCCACCAGTCAGTGACTGGGGCTAGATTAGGTTCTGGTAAGAAAAACCCTTCAGTCCATGCTGACATCAGCATTACCTAATAAATACATTTAGTTATTTAATTAAGAAATTCATAAAATGATTAAATCTTGTAAATTTGATATCTTTTGTTTTATAAATCAGAAAATATGTTTAATATATGAAAATATTCAGAAAAATAAATTCTACAACTTAAAACTATTATTAAATATTATTATGATGATTATTTAAATAAATATTATTTAATAATACTTTATAAAGTCTTAATACTTTGATAATTACTAATCTAATAATGGCAAATGATAAAAATATAAATAAAATGCCAAAAATCTTGGAAAAATAAGAATTAGAGTTTAAAACTATAATCATGTATTATTATTCCTCCTAATTAAATATTTATTATTTATTAACTATTTTTAAAGTAATAAATCTTATTAAAATCATATCCTATTATTTTTAAATCACAAAATAAAAGTAATATATCAAAATGTTCAGAAATATAATACCTACATGTTTAAAATGTAATATTCCACTTTTGAGTTAAATAAAAAGTTAAACACTTTTATAACTTGAAATTAAACCTATTTCCTTAATTAATAATTCATATTAAGGTAAATAAAACTTGTAAATAATTCTATAAATTAACTAATTAAGTCTAATAACTAGTATTAGTCTTAAATATTGATACTATGAAGTTAAAATGCTTCAAAACATTTTAAATACAATTTTATTAAATTAATTCTCAACCATTAATGTAGAGTACTTTATAAAAGAATTCTTATTTAATGTAAAATCTCCAAGAATAATTTGTAAACAAATAAAACCTATTCCTATCACAAGTTTATGAACAAATCCAAACCCTATAAGTGAATCCATAGAAGTAAATAATATTGTTTACTTATCCATAAGCCTTAACCACATCTATATATAAGAAGGTAAATTCCTTTATACCATTATAATATAAATAAATCACTACTCCAATAAAAGTAATACCATTCTTAAGTAACTCTAAGGGAACAATATAAAATGAACAAGATACAAGTATCATGAGTAATACACCTTAAGTCTATCTACCCTCTCAAAGCTACCTTTAGTTTGCAAAACTTTAAGTATGGTACTAAATACTTTATTATATACTTTATAGTTTACTTTGATCTGGTATAATTAAGTTATAAAGCATCTTATTACCAAACCAACCCAGTCAAAAACCAAGATATATAAGTCTCAAATACTACTAATTTCATTATTCCAATAAAGGCAATTCTTTCTGACTTCAAGACTACAACTAGAAAGAACACCTCATAAGGTTAACCTAAAAGCATAAATGCTTTTGTTTAGTTGAGTAATATTTTCTTCAAAAGTTATTCATTTTGCCACTTCCATCAACATATGACAATTAATAGTAAACACCATACTTTATACTTTCTGGTATCATAAGATTGTTACTACTTAAATTCTTTATAAATGACATTACTTGCAAGTAAAACTTGAAGATAAACAATTAAGATGTAAGCAACCTTGAGTAGCATTCCATATGTGTGTATATTGTTGTTGTATAAATACATGTTGTTTTCCACACACTCACAAGCCTTAATAAGAAGCACATGTGTGAAACTTAATATAAATGGGCAACATATTCCAAGGAAACCCTTTCCAGTATCCAAACCCTAGAACAACGTTATTCTCGGGATTCGCGTTTATCAACCTGCATTACATTACTTATGCATCAAAGCATCTTGCTTATTTAAACATTAGTCCTTACCGGACCAATGATGCAGATTTCCTTTATTGGATCTTTTATTGTCTTGAAGACCGTGAGTGCATAATCTTGCAATCACAAATGGCAAGCTCACACTTGCTCATGTCCTTTGATTATTTTCTATAAAGTATTTTACAAATCCAGTGTTGTCATCACCTGCATTTGAAAAAGGTCCAAAAACACTATTTTCTTAATAATATGATTATAGGTTTATTACCATGAGGTAATAACCTACTATGAAAGTTCCGGTGGTAAAGGAACATATTACCTAGGACTTAACAACCAATGTCGCCAGTGATTCTTGCGCCATATATCACGCGTTAACCATGAGATTTGGAATGGGACGGAGAAGTCAGCTGTATCTTCTTCCTCTCGCATGTAGCCGGATGTGCAGGTCGTGGCTGTTATCACTCGTAGCGTGCATATTAATTGGTAATTCATAGAGGATATGCAGCATATGGGTGGGAACCCTCAACTTCCCATGATAGTTCTGGCATCTAACGGTCTGTACAAACCATTACTGTAATTCAATATGTGGGCATGGTGTACACCAAGGAGGCATGCGAGGTCGCGAAGGGGGCAGTGATTGGCTTGGATCATCTACTGGGCCCCACACCATAGGAAGTGTGGACGGGAAAGATCGCCCGGTTGTGCAACAAGGATTTGATCTCTCATGGGAAAAGTAACACAACTCTACAGAGTGTAAGAACTGTATCTTGTTACTCCCTGTTCCGGGAAGGAGCTGCGAACGCGGCAGGAAAGGAACCCCATGAAGGTTCTATTAAACCCGTTAAGGCTGCTTTTCAGAATAAAAGCAACCTTTGAAGAAATGTTTACAAAAACTTGCATTGCCTACGACCTATGGTCTGTGGCTGTAGCTATAGTGCATCAAATACTCCTTTTCAAGTGGACTTGCTTAGTACGCTCGTACTCAAAGTATCTTCTTAACTCTTGCTAGGTTCTAAAGCTAGTACAGACGACGTCCACATCAAGATATGCTCCAGGAATCATCATCAACAGCTAAAGCTCTTCAAGGAAGTCAAGAAAGTCAACATATACATCAACTCAAGTGAAGACGAAGTTGCTGATTAGATAAGAATAGAATTTCTAACCATAGAACCTACTTCTGTAGAGTATTGCAATATCAGCAATGCAAGCCAGTAGTTCAGCTACTAGTTTTATAAGTATGGTAGCTATGAGTTATTTATTCTTGATTCTTCTTCGTAAGAATTTTATTTCTCTCTCTTTAAAATAGAGTGTTCTCTGGATCTTGTGTAAAGAGTTGAGTTCTAACCTATAGTCATATCTTGGATCTGCTATGTTTCTGTTGTACTACTATGAGGGATGTAATACTAGTCAACGGTGTTTCATTGGTGTTATGTCAACGAATATAGTGTACTACATCATGCAGTGGTATGCTGGGTCACCTAAGACTGGACTCAAGATCATAGATAACTTTAACCACTATAAAACTTGTTGATCAACATGTGCTTAAGGACGCTTCCTCATGGGTACGAGGGGGTGATCCTAGTTCAGGAGATGATGATTTTGATTTGGTGGATATCAAAAGATGATGATCAAATACTTTGGAGATGTGGCTCTCTTGTCCCCCTTTTAAAATTCTCTGTTTAGACGAGCTTCTTCTCTCTATTGTTTTATACACAAAGATGGCTTTATGCAAAACAACTCCACCAGCCATAAGTTTTGCGGAGTACACCCTGTACTCACCCTTGAATTTGTTGATACTTTTGGAAGAGTAAGTGTTCCCTGAAGATCAGTTTGGTACTACATCGACATTGACGAGTAGCTTGGGGTTCTCGGCCGGCAGCCTGGAATCTATGGGCTGGGACGTCACCGTTATGCTTCAGGCCTCTTAGGCCATTTGCTAAGATTGCTATACTTAATAGCATAATTTGCCTTCTGTTGTTTGATGTTTGTGGTCAGTGACCTCTGCTTGTAATATTTTGGTTCTTTGCTCAGTTATGAGCTTGCTGTAATACTTTTTGTGTCATAGGGTCACTGTTGTGTTATCGATTCTTCACTGGATATTCTCGAGCTCAAGGTTAGGCTTATGTCAGATGGAGGTCTGGGATTTGTTTAGCGCTGAAGCCGGGGGTGTCACATGAATCTCTGCCCCAGTATGGTGGCTTTGATAGACGCAGCCCGGGCACGTCTGACCGCGCCTGGCAGAGAAGTTCCCACTCACCACCAGAGTAGAACAGGCAGTGGCGGCTTTCGAAGTTGCGAGGTGACCTCGGCGTGCCTGGAGGTCGGTCCCATGCGGACGCACCCGGCTGCCGCTTTACCGGCGGGCTCTCCTCCGTGTCCCACATCACCGCCTTGCCCTTCTCCGTGGCCGAGAAACTCTTGGTCTCCTTGGAGGATGGGACCTAGCCTCATACCCGAAAGAAAGGGAAGGGAGCAGCGGTGTGAAGTAAGAAGGGGCGATGTCTACACCGCGATTTTACCGAGCCAGTTGAAAAGATGTATTGTTGCGCCGTACACGTGGCATTAACCGCGAGGGACCACGTGTCATCACGTCGTGGGAACAACTCCTGGAGTGGAAACAGTGCACTCAAGATCTAAGGTCGAGGGTGCATGGCCAGGATTCGAGCGTGGCAGATCCTTCTTGACCGAGTAGGCCCGAGGACCCATCAACCATCCAGGGCCGCTTTCCCATTTAAGCCCACCAAGGGACACGTGTGAGCCATGCTCCTGGAGGATACTGTCAGTGCCCTGGAAAACAGGGTGCCACATCCCTACGGTTGAGTCCAGCTTCGGGGTGTCTCCCCCCTCTGGGAGGCAGTAGCGCCCGAGAGGTTCCTTAGCCACACGGTACCTAGCGAGGCCCCGCTTAGAGAGGGGACAACCTCCGGAGGGTATATCTCCTGCCGGGACCCTGCCGCTACGACACACCGTGTCCCGGAACCTCGGATGCTTTGGAGCGCGTGAGCGGGTGATTGGTAACTCCACCGGGCAAGGCGCGAGCAGGATCCCGATATGGGGCACTATGGTGCTGTTGTTCCAGTCTGCCTCGATAAAGCAAGACCTGGTCCGCCTCCTCTTTTGCAGGGATAGGACAGACGACCTCATGGTGGAAGGCTCCTCCCCTTGCTGTTTTGGTGTAAGAAGGAAAAGAAGTGAGCGCAGGATGAAGACAAAGGGTGCGAAAGGAGGCCACTTTACAGGAGGACGAAGGGGAGCACGACGTGCTAGACCTATTCCACCAAAAGTAGACTAGTAGACCAGTTCCTCGAGGAGCGGCTCTGTGGTAGCCCTTCCCGCCCAAAGATTAGGGGAAGACGCCCGTCGCCTCCCTATATAAGGGACCCTTCTCCTACCTTAGAACATGGCGATCCCAACGATCAAAACCCTAGACTTTCATCCTCCATTGTACCCTCGTGAAGCAAGCGAGCAATACAACAAAACTCCGCGTCACTTCTCTATCATGTGCTTGCTCTTCCATCACCACCGTAACCAAGGCTCCTTGGAACTACGTAGCCCCCTCACAAACCAAGGGATCATTGGAACCTAGTTTCTTAATACTGGCTACTATTATTCTTCTACCTCGGTCTCTACTGTTTGGTTGTGCTCATAGTCATGGCTTGGCCAATGTGGAATTCCACAGCAATGAGGATGCACATTTCTACCTAACTACTATTAGTGCAACTAACATCTCTCTCTCCTTGTAACATCCCAATTTCAGCAACCCTGATTTGTTGTCAAAAAGGAAAAAATCAGGGGGACCATAAACTTTTTCTTGTTAAATGTGGCATTGCTTGTTACTTACTTGCTTGTGTTTATGCAACTGATTGTGTATCAGATGATATACTCCTTACCTCAACACTAGTTAACAAAAACTATTTTACAAAATAGATGTCTTGGCTCACCTTTCATATTGTCAAATGTTCTGACAATTCAAACTTGAGCCAAGATGAATTTGACTCAACAAAATCTTTTACTAGTTTCTACTTCCAAAACTATGGAGGCCTATATATAATCTCCTGATGTTTTCAAGACAGAACTTCAACTACTCTCATCTCCAGGTTTTCCAAAACCTTTCCAAAAACCTTTTCACTCTAATCTGGGTAGAAATACCAAGAGGTCCTTATCTTACTTCAAAATGCAACCTCTTCAAAATACCCATTCTTACCTCAATCTAGGCTTGATGGTAACCTCAGTAGTATCTGATTGTTTAGAAAGATGAATTGCCTTGACCTGTTGTCTGATGAATTGCCTTGTTTGCTTAGGAACTAGAGAGAGAGAGATAATCTCGTAGATCATTAGGATCCAGCCAGTAGTAGATATCACCAATCTCAAATCAAGCATTCAAATATGGATCTATCTTAAGTCACTCAAGTGATCCTCTAATCCACTTAACCAGATCAACCCTGAGCTAATCCTTTGTATTAGCACCCACCCCATAAAATACCAAATACAAGCATGGATCCCCTCCACCCAACCTATACTTCAGCATCATCCACTTGATGAGGATAATTGCATCCTTCCCTCTTTCATAATAGTCCAAATCCACAAATCTGCCAATTTGGCTAAGTCTGGAATCATTAACTAGATTCAATCTTTAGAACTCCAACCACTCCAATCTCGGTGCATTCTTGAGAATGTACTTGAACCATCATGTAGTACATCATTTGTACTCCCAAATCCCACTCCTTCCCTTGGCTAAACCATTCTTGGGCCCATTCATCCATGATGGTTTCATTGTCAAGAAAATAATCTTTTCTGCAAATCTTATCATCTTTCCTACTTGGGCAAAATCTCACAACCATGTGCTACCTCCCCATGACAACATCTCTGCATGGTTATCATCCACTAACCTAGTTCTACCAATACCCTCTTCACTTGTTTCCAATTTAGCTTTGTTCTTCTTAAACCCACCCGGTTTATGAGGCATCATAACTCATCTACTATGGCAGCCTTATTTTCAACAAAGTTTGCCATCACTTCTAAACCACCTCAAATTCAACCAAGTCAAACTCTTGATATCGTGATCATCTATGTAACTTGGTATAACTATGCATATATCCCTTGTACCAAGGTGAGCTCTGAGCTCACTAATCCACCCATGTTTAGGTGGCCTAAAAATATCCAAATTATAGATCATCCAAGTCTAGTTTCCTTCCCTTTTGATGGTAAAATCTCAAAACCCAAGGTTGGTTATGATCGATACTTAATTTTCACATCATCCACCTTGGATATAATAATTTTCCAAATAAATTCCATAATTATTTGGAACCTACAACTAATTAAATTCCTTTCTTTGCAAAATCTTCAAAACCTTGTCTATAAAGGCAATTTTGTTTTTCTCCAAACTACTTTGCCAACTTAAGGAACATCTGATGCCTATATATCATATTCCATCTTCACAACTCAAAATTAAATATTTTTGAGATGCTTTATTGTTTCTTTTTGTCCCTTTTCTTAAATGGCAGAAACAAGAAACAATCCCTTATAAATACTTTTACATCTCAATAAATTCCAAGAAAATTCTCAAAAGTGTGACATAGTATTTGGGCCCATATAACACCAAAAACCAGCCTTTCCCAATAAAAAATATAAAATGAGCTTCTAGAAACAAAATCAGCACTTTTTGAATAAATGGTTTTAAGTGGACTATGAACCCTTGTAAAAATCCCAAATATATCCTGGAGAAGTAATTTGACCATTGCTACACACCAGTACCATTTTTTCCACCTTATCCAATATAAATTATTCAACTTCCTTCACAAGCAACCATATGATCAAATGTTTGACAATCCATCAAACCTAGACCTAAACCTAAATTAAATCATCACCAAGGCAACATTACTTGACATAGTCACCATAAATCCCTTCTGGTCGTGCTACACTGTAGCATGCCACTATAGAACCCTTCATTCCTTGTCCTTTTGCATTTGTTTGAGAAGGAGACATTACCTCCTTGGCGTGTCCCTTCTTTTTAATGCCTTGGAAGCCATCCCTCACCCCTCATCTTCCCTAGCTCGACCAGAAACCATCCTCTCACGCCCACAACTTGGCTCCCCTGGTTTCTAATCCTCCCCCTTTTTCTCTCCATGGACCTAGTCCATCCCAAGCCCTCCCATCTGGTTTATAAGGCAAGTAGCCACCCAGCACCCCTGCTGCTCATTTGCTTCATCCCCTCCCACTCATTCACCCTCCCCCGAACACCACAACCTCTCCCATGCTCTGTCTCGACCAGAAGAAGGAGGAGAATGCACTTCGGACTCCTCAAAGAATTAAGCCTAGAGCTCTCCTCCCTTCTCATCCCCCACTACATTTCACCCTTACGTGATCTCCTCCTCCTCTAGCTAACCATGCCTGGGAGTGCACCGACGAGCTCTTCCTTGGCCACCATCGTGTGAGCTCCTTTTTAGAAGAAACCCCACCTTGCTGTCCATGGATCTGCTTGGTGAGCTACACCGCATCGCCCTGGCACCTCCCCGACCCCTCTCCGCCCTCAGATGAGCGCCCCGGGTTGATTCCTCCCCGCGCTAGGGTTTCCTCGCATATTCTCGTGGCCAGAGGTGGGAGACGACTGGGGATCATCGATCTCGTTTAGATTTGACGCGCCGCGTCTCCCCTTACAGCTTTGATGCCGCACCCCGGCAGTTGGGCCCCTTCTGGCGGCCCCTACTCGCCTACCGTGTGCACAAATGCTGCGAGCTAGGCCGGCAAGCCGCACGATGGCCCACTTTGCTGCGGATTCGACTAGCTTCTCTCCCTCCCTTTTTCCTTTTTCTTATCCTTTACATATCTGTTTATTTGGCATGATGGTTTAATTCAAGAAGAAAATTTAAAATGATTACTTATGTCTAGATCTTTTTTTTCCTAGATGCATGCACAAATTATCTAACATGTTGTGCCCTTGGTTAGCCCACTTGGTGTTGCTAATAATTATAGTAATTCCAGCCCCTAGATGTATCCTTTTTACCAACTAAATCTTTTTGTGAGTTTTACAACTCCATTTGAATTTAATCATTTTTGTACTATAAGGTAGGGACCACACCTTGCAATTCCACACTGGCCTTATATTAAATTGCTTCCTAGATTGCCCATAGAAAAAATATCAAAAACATGTCAAACCTTCCTTTACTAATTTCCCTAGATCAAACCACAAGAGGTATTGACCTAATTCCAACTCCTAGGGCACATGCATATCAATATCCCTAAAATCCTAGGAGCTCATAATTTATCAAGCCTTGATTTAGTTTTCGTGAATTAAACTATTCTGTGTATGTTTAATTCACTAGTAAAATCACCCAGTAGTTCTGTTTATCCAAAAAGGGTGATTCCAATTTCTACAGGAAGTTAATCCAATTTCATTAGACCTTGTTTGCTTGACCAAATGATTGGTGTGTTGCTTGATGTGCGTCGTTTGTGCTTCTTTGATTGGGAAAAACATTGCTACCCAGGCACCTTGTTTCTCTTGTGTGTATGCTCTGGACTATTTGACACCAAGTCTTATGTTCCTTAGGGTTTGATAAACCACCTAGAAGCCCAGGCATAAAACCCTGTCGAACCTCGAGAGTCATGAGAGGAAGAGCATCCCATGAACCAGGACTTCGACATTATCAAGCTAGAGAAACCTGGTGATTAATCCTTAGCAGGAGGGCATACCTCGTCAAACCAACTGCTCAAGACCCAATTCCAACTAGTACTTCTCTGTTCATCAGCCCATATGAGCAAGCACCTCATTGAAGCTAGAATTATACCACCGAAGAATCTCCACCATCTAGAAGAAATTGTAATACTTGCTAATCAAAACCAGAAGTGAAGACCTGACTACACTAACCCTCGGTATATTAGAGCTTCCAACATCCCCCAAAAGAACAACGATCCTATTCAAACCTCTACCGAACCAACGGGAAGTCCTCACCATAAAACAAATGCCCCAAAAATCCTGAAGATAAGGATGCCCGAAGACAATGAGTCTACTCTGTCATCGACCAGGAGCAACACAAAGAGTTCAAGCGAAGACAACCTCCTTGAAGATAAATGAACCTACCTCAACGAAATACCAAGTATAAATGTCGCTAACTGCTAACATACCTAGAGTAAATCCTTATGGCTTCGATAGGAAACCACGGCAGCAAAATAGTCAAAATCAGGCATCACTCGAAGACCTCAACTAAAGCGTCACGCCAATGCTCCATGACGAAGGATCTACCCCAGCATCGACGACCCAAAGTAAATCTCTAAGGTGGAAATACTGCATCTTTCCACTCAATTCCAGAAGATAAACTACTATAAGATAGCTCAGGAAGATCTCCAGCCCAAGGACGTGCTCCAAGCATCACCTCGAGAGTCATCAGAGGAACATAAGATATGCCACATCAACAATCATCAGAAGTCTACTCGGTCCACTCCAGCAGGTACCTACAAAACTATCTGACAACAAGACTATCTGACGCCGCCAAGACTACTCTTCAACGAGTAGGAAGCAACCCAATGAGTCCAAATTCCCTGAAGACGTCGCGAAGCCCCTCCTCCGCTACTTCTATTGAATACCCACCTTAAGGACCCCCTGACTTTGTTAACCCTGTCAAATCTAACCCGCCTAGAAGGTCAACAAAAATCAGCAGAACCGATGAGCTAAACAGAAATAAAAAGTATTATATACACCCATAGGACACAGTTAGTGGACGACAACTAAAGATTCCCACCTCGGGCGGAAGATTTTGGCATTCACAGTGAAACTCCAAGAAAGAAGATATGCATCTTCTCTAACCACCAAAAATGTCACCCTAAGGGGGAAAGACGCAGTCTTTCCCACCCAAATAGATTAACCCTACATCGAAAGACAACCTCTGAAGTCTCGACGCAATTCACCAACCAGCCCCTGAAGAAGCAACTCCCGATGAAGTCTTCTAAAGGAGACACTCATAAATCTAAAGATCATCGAAGCCGCGTCAACAACAACTGATACTCTCCCAACTCGTCTTTTCAAATCAAGAAGGAAGGACTTCGATATCCCCAAGATACCCTAGGTTGACCCTAAGGGGAAAAGACTGCGTCTTTCCCGCAAAATCAGAATAACCCCGAGAGAATCGACCCCTACTCGTTGTTAGGAGACAACCACCCTCTATAGGAGAAAGCATGGACTCTGCAAGAAGGACAACAATCGGCATGCCTCCAGAATTAGAAGGTACTTCGGGAAAGTCCTTCGTCACTAAGTCCACATTCTAGCCACCACTCCCGGCCTATCAAGATGAAGAAGACAGAAAATCTGACCTCGACAATAGAGGATCGAAGAAGGCTCAACTTGTCGTTTCGCTTCCCGAAGAAGAATCGATTCTATGATAAACCTACCTAGAATCGCCCTAAGAAGAAAATATTGCATGTTTTTTAATAGTTTAATCTAAACGCAAAACCAGAAGAAACTCGACCCCAAACCGTAGCCAACCAAGCCTGCTTGTTGTAGAATCTTTTATCATCTAAATATTCCACTTCTAAAAAAATTATTAAGCCGACGTTCTTACCTAACCTTACTCCACCCAAATCTTAGGACGAGATTCTTTTAAGGGGGAAAGGTCTGTAACATGACAATTTCAGCAACTGTGATTTGTTGTCAAATAGAAAAAAATCAGGGGGAACAAAAACTTTTTCTTGTTAAATGTTGCATTGCTTCTTTACTTGCTTTCTTTTGCTTATGCAATTAATTGTGTATCATATTATATACTCCTTACCTCAACACTAGTTGACAAAAAATATTTTACAAAATAGATGTCTTGGTCCACCTTTCGTATTCTCAAATGTTCTGACAATTCAAACTTGAGCCAAGATGACTTTGACACAACGAAATATTTTACTAGTTTCTACTTCCAAAACTATGGAGGTCTATATATAATCTCCTTGTGTTTTCAAGAAAGGACTTCAACTACTCTCATCTCTAGGTTTTCCAAAACCTTTTCACTATAATCTTGGTATAAATACCAAGAGGTCCTTATCTTACTTCAAAATGCAACCTCTTCAGAATAGCCATTCTTACATCAAGCTATGCTTGATGGTAACCTCAGTAGTATCTGATTGTTTAGCAAGATGAATGGCCTTGATTTGATGTTTGATGAATTGCCTTGATCTGCTGATTGCCTTGTTTGCTTAGGAACTAGAGAGAGATAATCTAGTACCTCATCCTTTAGGATCCAGCCAGTAGTAGGTATCACCATTCTCAAATAAATCATTCAAATATGTATCTATCTTAAGTCACTCAAGTGACCCTCTAATCCACTTAACCAGATCAACCCTGAGATAATCCTTTGTATTAGCACCCACCCCATCAAATACCAAATACAAGCATGGATCCCCTGCACGCAACCTATACTTCAGGATCATCCACCTGATGAGGATAATGGACCCTTGCATCCTTCCCTCTTTCATAATAGTCCAAATCCACAAATCTGCCAATTTGGCTAAGTCTAGAATCATTAACTAGATTCAATATTTGGAACTCCAACCACTCCAATCTCGGTGCATTCTTGAGAATGTACTTGAACCATCATGTAGTACATAATTAGTACTACCAATCCCACTCGTTCCCTTGGCTAAACCATTCTTGGACCCACTCATCCATGATGGTTTCATAGTCAAGAACATAAACTTTTATGCAAATCTTATCATCTTTTCTACTTGGGAAGAAGCTCACATCCATGTGCTACCTCCCCTTGACCACATCTCTACATGGTTATGATCTAAGAACCAAGGTCTACCAATAACCTCTTCACTTATTTCCAATGGAGCTCTGTTATTCTTAAAGCCACCTGGTTTATGAGGCATCATAACTCATCTGCTATGGCAGCCTTATTTTCAACAAAGTTTGCCATCACTTCTAAACCACCTCAAATGCAACCAAGTCAAAATATTGCTACCATGATAATCTATGTAACTCGTTCTAACTATCCATATATCCCTTGTACAAAGGTGAGCTCTGCGCTCACTAATCCACCCATGTTTAGGTGCCCTAAAAATATCCAAACCCTAGATCATCCAAGTGTAGATTCCTTCCCTTTTCAAAATAGATTTTCAAAACCCAAGGTTCGTTATGATAGATAATTCAAGTTTACATCCTCCACCTTGGATATAATCATTTGATAAATAAATTCCATAATTATTTCGAACCTAAAACTAACTAAATTCCTTTCTTTGCAAAATCTTCAAAACCTTGTCTATAAAGGCAATTTTGTTTTTCTCCAAACTACTTTGAGAACTTAAGGAACATATGATGCCTATATATCATATTCCATTTTCCCAACTCAAAAATAAATATTTTTTAGATGCTTTATTATTTCTTTTTATCCTTTTTCTTAAATGGCAAAAACAAGAAACAATCCCTTATAAATACTTTTAGATCTATATAAATTCCAAGAAAATTCTCCAAAGTGTGAAATAGTATTTAGGCCCATCTCACACCATAAACTAACCAATCCCAATATAAAAATATCAAATGATCTTCTAGAAACCAAATCAACAATTTTTTAATAAATGATTTTAAGTGGACCATAAACCCTTGTAAAAATCCCAAATAAATCTTGGAGAGGTAATTTGACCATAGCTGCACACTCGTACCATTTTATCCACCTTTCCCAATATAAATTATTCAACTTCCTTCACAAGCACCCATATGATCAAATGTTTGCCAATCCATCAAACCTAGAGCTAAACCTAAATTAAATCATCACCAATGCACCATTACTTGACATAGTCACCGTAAATCCCTTCTGGTCATGCTACACTATAGCATGCCACCATAGCACCCTTCATCCCTTGTCCTTTTGCATTTGTTTGAGAAGAAGACAATGCCACCTTGCCTTGTCCCTTCTTTTTAATGCCTTGGTAGCCAACCCTCACCCCTCCTCTACACCAGCTCGACCTGAAACCATACTCCCACACGCACAGCTGGGCTCCCCTGGTTTCTACTCCTCCCCCTTTTTCTCTCCATGGACCTAGTCTATCCCAAGCCCTCCCCTTTAGTTTATAACGCCAGGAGCCACCCCCCTGCTCATTTGCTTCCTCCCCTCACACTCACCCCCCCCAAACACCACAATCTCTCCCTACTCTATCTCGACCAAAAGGAGGAGAATGCACTTCATCCTCCTCAAATAATCGAGCCTAGATCTCACCTTCTTGATCCTTCCCCGCTGCATGTCACCCTGTCGTGATCCCCTAATCATCCTCTAGCTAACCATGCCTCTTTTTTCTGCTCAGGACCCCCTCTGCAGCTGGCCCGGGAGTTCACCGACGAGTGATGACCCACAAGTATAGGGTGTGTATCGTAGTACTTTTGATAAATAGGAGTGTAGATCCCAATGAGGAGTAGAAGGTGTTGACTAGTGGTTTGAAGCAGGTAATCTTTGTAAATACTTAGCAAACAGATTTTAAGGGTTTTTGATAAAACAAGGAAATAAAGTGCAAGTAAATAAAGAGAGCAAATAAATGCAGCAAGTGGCCCAATCCTTTCGTAGCAAAGGACAAGCCGGTTGTAATACTTATGATGACCAAACGTTCTTGAGGACACATGGGAACACTGTCAAGTGCTTTCGTTTCATATAGTTGATTAATCTTCTTTGGTTGATAAGTGTTGTGTGGGTGAACCTGTGCTAATGTACCGACCTTAATAGGACTAGTACATACTTGTGATTAAACCCCTTGCAAGCATCCACAACTACAAGAAAGTAAGTAAGCTAAAAACCTAACCACAACATTAAACTCTGAGATCCTACACTCCCTTGTGCAAAGGTTTCCTAACGGGGGTCCAGGTTTCTGTCACTCCGGCAACCCCACAATTAGTAGCCAAATACACAATGCATTCCCCTAGGCCCATAAATGGTGAAGTATCATGTATTCTACGTTCACATGACACCACTAGAAGAATAGCACCACAACTTAAATATTAAACCATTGGATAATACCTCAACACAATTCAACTACTAACAACATGACTTGTCCCATGTCCTCAAGAACTAAACGAAGTACTCATGAGACATCATATGTATCAAGATCAGAGATGATATGATGATGGATAACAATCTAAACATAAACAATAATTCAATGGTTCCACTCACAAGCATCAACTACAAAAGTAATCAACACCGGGAAAGTATCCCCTAAGAACTATGCAAGATTCAACACAATTGTTACAGTGGGATGGAGTGGTGATGATGGTGCTGGGGGAGATTGTGGTGTGGATGATGATGATGATGATCCCGATGATGTATAGCTTGATGACGGTGTTGATGGCGATGATCTCCCCTCTCTGGGAAGGAATTTCCCCGGCAGAAATCTGCCTACTGGAGAGCTCTTTCTCTCTATAGTTTCCGCCCCGCAGAGGTGGCGGAATCTTTCAGTGGTCGCTCTCTATGTATTACGGTTTCGGGAGGAAGATATAGGCGAAAGGGCGGAGCAGGACGTGGGCCAGGGTGGCCACACCCCCTGGTGGCGAGGCCCAGGGTGGCCCGTGCATGGGGGTGTGGGCCCTCAGTGGCCCATCTCAGCCTCCCCTTCTGGCTTCCTTCGTCTTCTGGAAAAATATGATTTTCCGGTATTTTTCTGATCTTCTTGAAAATTGTATCTACACACCACTTTTCCATCAGAATCCTAACTCCGGCAATTCATCCTCCAAGAATCATCCAACATGCAAAAATATATGAAATGACATAAGTATCACCTCTTAATAAGAAATATATCAATGAATAGCAGTAAATTATGATATAGAATAGTAATGCAAAATGGACGTATCAACTCCCCCGAAGCTTATACCTTAGCTTGTCCCCAAGCGAAAACTGAGCTCAGTAACATGGCCGCAGGTTTATGGAGTGAAGTGTCGATAAAAAGAATACAGATAGGAAGCATCACACTTACCACTACACAACTCATAATATAAAGCAACTCACCATTATATAACTTAGCGTGCAACGAGTATGGGAGTCACAATAAATATGCATAAAGACAAATCATAATTGGTAATGGCAAACTTTGTTCTTGGTCAGAGAACAGATGACAGTTTTCAAGCAAAGCTTTTGTAAAGAAGTTTAAAATAGGAGTCCTTTTGATGAAATATAAAAGGCTTTTCACATTGATGGCTTTCAAAGTAATATTCATTCAGATAAGAACAATGTGCAAAACAAGGTAGATAAGGAACATGATTGAATAAATCATCATATGAATGATTGAAACACAACAACTCAAATGCTTGCTGGAGATAGAGAGGAATAGGTTTACTTACTCAACTTAGAAGTAAAAGAAAGGTCCTTCGCAGAAGGAAGCAGGGATTTCAAGTTCATAAAGAGCCTCCAAAATATTATGGTACTTACTAGCTTTGAGCTCTCATTGCCCCTATCATAAGCATCTTGAGGTGATTAAGGTCAAAGTGAACAAAGATGGAGTATTTGCTTGACGAAATATAAGTTGTCAATCTCATGTCCCTTGAGTACGAGGGCCGCTCCTCATGCTACTCAACTTTAGTTACCGATAAGTTCATATCATAGTAAGTACATGTGTATCATAGAGAACCGCCAACGGGGTACCCCTTGCCCCATGATACAGGAGCTATCCCATATCAAAACGACAAGGCAAGCAGACAATGAGCATCTCAGCAATCTTCTTATTTACCATGGGAAAATGGTGCTTTTTTATCTTCGTTCCTCTTTTCTATGTCTCTCTCTTTTATATAAGAAGAATGCTTCATAGATTGCTCACTATGGTGATGCTGCAAGTTTCCACCATGATTAGGCATGTCTTAGGCTAGTGGCCCAGGCGTTTCTCTAACACATATGCATAACTCCATGGACTTACATGCTCCCCTTTTATTTCACACCGATGACATCCATAAAAAAGAGCATGATATCAACGGGGTAGATATTTACAGGTGTTGAAAGCATTCCCCATTACAGCACGGTTCTGCTAATTCCCAACTTATAGTGCAAGCATATACAACATCGATGACACAATGGTTCATGTTTATTAAGGGCAAGAAAATAAGGTGTGCCATCAAGTTCGTGAGAGATTTACTAACCAGTTTTGACATAACAAAAGAATTTTTAATTTGAGAGATAGATGAAGCTTGATAATTTACTTGGAATAGCTATAATTCTAATAGGTAGATATGGTGGACTCAAATGGCATATGTTTTGGTTTAAAGGGATGGATGCACAAGAAGTATTCCCTCTCAGTACAGGTTTTTGGCTAGCAAGGCTAGGTAGCAAGCAAAAGAGTTGAAGTAAACAAGCAAACATACAAGTGATAAAGACAAACATGCAATCTTCCTTGAAAACACAAAAGATCTTAAAAAAGAATACTAAGATTCTAAGCCAATCAAGAAAGAAACTAAATGATACAAAATACCTGTAAGTGCTTTTCTCTTTTCCTTTCAAACCTCAAAAAGTGTTGCTACTAACCAAAGCTCGGTTTGCCAAAACCAATTTAGATTTACTTAATGCTCCCAAAGTGATACCAATACTAATCAACAAGATCAATCATATAATAGAGATTGCAAACTAAAATAAGAAGTGCAAAAAGTAAAGGATGAAACTTCTCATTAATATTCCATAAAGGTACTCATACCAAGGGATACATAGATAACCAACTAAAGGAGGGATACTTCCATAATGCAAACCATCCTATATGATAACTTCTCTAATCAAGATATGACTCTACTAAAAGGTAAAAAAGATGAAAGATAATGATGTGATACTGCGGCACTCCCCCAAGCTTGGAACAAACCAAGGGGATGCCAACACCTGATATCAAATTACTACTTTGGTGGTGGTGGTGTTCCCTTGTTCAGGGTGAGAAAACCCTCCAGCATCTTACGAAGCCTGTTATTCTCCTCTTGAAGTATATCCACCTTCCTCCTTAGAGATCGGTACTTATCACAAAAGTGGTTCAAAGGGCTTCCACTGCCTCAGGGCAGGAACTGAATCCTGGAACGGAGGTCATCATCCCCTACATATTATCAGAAAAAGCACGTCCAGTGTTAATTTCCTGTACAAAGGTAGGTTTTCTTGCCCTTGATCCTGTGGCAGTTTGTCCCTTCATGCCTGCCGACATGTTCTTTACTTCCTCCTCGATGCTCCAATCAATGTCTTCATGCCTAGCAGCGATCATTTCTTCTTCCACGGTCTCCTTTCCCTTGTCGTTGGCGGAGACCATGGTGCCTCTAAACTTGAGAATATTTCCTGACAGAAACAGATCGAAGTGAAAACATGACAAGAACACGATATACGAACCTCGGGGGATCCGCGGGGTTATATATTATGAAGGTTTACGACATAAGGAAGGTACTCTACGAAAACGGGACGGAGACGGGCTCCGGGGTGATCACACCCCCTAGTGGCGCGGCCAGGTGGGGCCCGCGCCACTAGGAGGTGTGGCCCACCGGGGCTCCGTTTCCTCCTATTTTTCATCTCGTAACCTTCCATATGGGATAAAACAGGAAAAATATAAAGAGAAAAGTTTTTGTGAACCTTTAATTTCCAGCACTTTTACCTATTCGAAAAGGGACTCTCCAGATTCCTTCTCTCCAACACTTGAAAGTTCCTTACATACAAAGCTCCACGCAAATTTTCTTTATAAACATTAGTATATGCAAAAATAATAAACCTTTGGGTTCAAATTTTAACTGAAATCCATCAAAACAAAATCTACTATAGCAAATCCTTTCAAAAGCCTAAAAATAATTTAAAAGGAAGTTGATTTAAGAGGAAAATGCAAATGATGGCAGAAATCTGTCAAAATAGACCACCATGTAAAGATTGGTTTTTTCTAAAATCTTCTGTTACTCAAATAAAAAAGTGCAAAACTAACGAAAGTTGGATAACAACTTGGAGCACAAGCACAGTAAATTACAGCTCCAACCGAAGTACTGAGATGTTTCATGAATTTTTACAATGCATCATAAAAAATCTATCCCAGGACATCAACTTTTCACAACTCCTCTACTTTTCAAAAGAGGTTGATCTTGACACAAAAACCAAACAAAAAGGATAAGGAGAGGTTATTACAAAGGTAATAACTTCCAAGACTCAAAGAAACAAAACCCGAAAGCAAACTAAAATGGGTTGTCTCCCAATAGCTCTTTATTTATAGACATTAAGATGGGCATAATAATTTCAAAGATGCTCACTTAGGAGATATGGATTTGTAGTGAAAGAGAGCATCAAGAAGCAAATATCCACACATTTGAGTCTGACCCACTTCCTATGCAAGGGAGTTTCGTAAGTAAACAAATTATTGAAACAAAAGGCCATTAGCATAGGAAGATAAAACAAGCGCAACTTCAAAGATTTCAACATAAAGCAGGGAAACTTAATATTATTGAGATGCAAAAAACCATGTTTCTCTCTCTCATAATAACTTTCAGTAGCACTTTGAATAAAGTTGACAATATAACTTTCACAAGAAACAAATTTATCATTAGAATGAGCATACTTACAATCATCAAAAAGAGGTCTAAGATCATAAACTGGATCAATAGAAGCAAGTTATTCAACCCTAAAGTCCTCATCAGGCAAATTATATTCATAAGGAGCTTTAGAAAATTTAGAAAAGTTAAACTATAAGATTCTCCATTAAAGTTGGTTAAAAATTTTCTCCTTACAATCTATAACAGATCCACAAGTGTTCAAAAAGGGTCTACCAAAAATGATAGGACAAGTTTTACTAGCTCCTAAACCAAGCACTAGAAAATCAGCAGGATATTGTATCTTACCACAAAGAACTTCCACATCTCTTACAATACCAATAGGGCAAATGGTTTCCTTATTAGAAAGGTGAATAACCACATCAATGTCCTCAAGTTCACAAGGACCAATTTCATGCATAATGTCCTTGTAAGTCTCATGAGGAATAGCACTAGAACTAGCACCAATGTCACATATACCATAATAGCAATGATCACCAATTCTAACACAAAGCACAGGGACACTAGCTTTCCTAGCTTTACTAGGATGAGAGACAATATTAGAAGCGTCTTCACAAAATATAATGTGCCCATCTTGTACATTCTTAGTGACAATATCTTTCACAATGGCTACTACAGGTTCAATATTTATTTGTTCATCAGGTTCAACAGCTTTCTTTATACTTTTGCTAACCATATTAGCCATAATAGAATGTTCCTTTACCTTAGAAGGGAAAGGGATTTTCTCAATATAAGGTTCAGGAAAAATATGAACAACATATTTCTAAGGTGCATGGTACTTGTCCCACTTCTTTGAAGGAATTTCTATATAAGAGGCAAAGGCCTTAAAACAATTGCAATACTTTAAGAATCAAAACCATACTCAGTACTAATATCATGAAAGTCATCAGTTCCCATAAAAGATTTAATGCATTCATAATCATAATTTATACCTGACTTTCTTCCTTTGTCATTCTCCCATGCTTCAGTGTTTTCTTGAATACAGTCTAGGAGATCCCATTTAGCTTCTTCGTTTCTATGTGTGAATGATCTAGCACAAGAAGCATCTAATAAATCTTTATCATAAAGATAAAGCTTTGCATAAAAGTTATTGATAATAATATTACTAGGGAGTTCATAAATAGGACATTTAAGCATTAGTAACTTCAATCTCCCCCAAGCTTGGTCTGTACTCTCTCCATCACGAGGCCAAAAGTTATATATTTGATTCCTATCCTTATGAATATCACTAGGAGGATAGAATTTAGAATAAAAGAGAGTAACTTCTTCTTAAATTGTTTCATTGTGATACCTACACACTTAAACAACCCGCATAATTCATGGACAAAAAGCAAGTGATCACTAGGATGGACAATTCCATCCCCAAAATAATAATTATCCATAAAACGTTCAACAATTTTTGTAGGTTTCTTAAAAGCATCTATCTCAACAAGTGGTGGTTCATCTACTACCCTAGCAGTGGTAGTAGCTTTCCCAAATAGGAAACCAAGTGGGTTATCCATATTGGAAACAAAGTAGCAAATAGAAATAAAAAGAAATACTCACAGTAGAAGTTTTCTCTACTAGTTCTACTCTTCAATGGCGCTTCACTCCCCGGCAACGGTGCCAAAAAATAGTCTTGATGACCCACAAGTATAGGGGGTGTATCATAGTACTTTTGATAAATAGGAGCGTCGGTCCCAACGAGGAGCAGAAGGTGTTGACTAGTGGTTTGGAGCAGGAAATCTCTGTAAATACTTAGCAAACAGATTTTTAGGGGGTTTTGATTAAACAAGGAAATAAAGTGCAAGTAAATAAAGACAGCAAATAAATGTAGCAACTGGCTCAATCCTTTCTTAGCAAAGGACAAGCCAGTTGTAATACTTATGAGGACCAAACGTTCTCGAGGACACATGGGAATACTGTCAAGTGCTTTCGTTTCATACAGTTGATTAATCTTCTTTGGTTTGATAAGTGTTGCCTGGGTGAACATGTGCTAATGTACTGATCTTACTTGGATTAATACATAATTGTGATTAAACCCCTTGCAAGCATCCACAACTACAAGAAAGTAATTAACATAAAAACCTAACCACAGCATTAAAATCTAAGATCCTACACTCCCTTGTGCAAAGGTTTCCTAACGGGCGTTCAGGTTTCTATCACTCTGGCAACCCCACAATTAGTATCCAAATACACAATGCATTCCCCTAGGCCCATAAATGGTGAAGTATCATGTATTCGATGTTCACATGACACCACTAGAAGAATAGCATCACAACTGAAACATTAAACCATTGAATAATACCTCAACACAATTCAACTACTAACAACATGACTTCACCCATGTCCTCAAGAACTAAATTAACTACTCACGAGAAATCATATGGATCAAGATCAGAGATGATATGATGATGGATAACAATATGAACATAAACAATAATTCAATGGTTCCACTCACAAGCAGCAACTACAAAAGTAATCAACACCAGGAAAGTATCCCTAAGAACTATGCAAGATTCAACACAATTATTACACCGGGATGGAGTGGAGTGGTGATGATGGTGCTGGTGGATATGGTGGTGTGGATGATGATGATGATCCCTATGATGTCTAGCTTGATGACGGTGTTGATGGCGACGATCTCCCCTCTACGGGAAGGAATTTCCCTGGCAGAAATCTGCCTGCCGGAGTGACATGGTTATACCCTACGGGTACACGACATTAGCATACATGGTCCAGACCAAAGAAGGCCCACAAGAATATATGCGGCCCATGAAGATTTTCGGGTGTCCCAAGCCCATGACACCTTCAGATCCTTGGAGAGCAAGACTAGAACAGATAGAATATTCAAAGGGGCAAACTCTAAAACTGTAACCGACTCGATCTGTACCCGAGACCTGCCTAACTCTATATAAAGGCTAGGAGGGCGCGGCGAGGAGGACCAATCCTTTTTCCATTGCATACACACCTCCACGCTAAATTGCATCTGCGCACCCCTGTAACCTTCGGTTCTTCCATAATCAAGAGCAGACAAGCAGGAGTAGGGTTTTCCCTCCGGGGGCCTGAACCTGGGTAAATGTCGTGTGCCCTAGTTTCTTGTATGTTAACCGTTCCACTCTCTAGCACCCCCATCTTCTCCAAAACCCAAGCTCATAACAATGGGCATTGACAAGATTAAACCTCGTCAATTGGCGCCGTCTGTGGGAAACGGGGGCGCTGATTGTGCGATCGTGACGGTCCCGACCAAAGCCATCTCCTCTTCGGCGCCTTCGACTTCACCGCCCACTCGCCAGCCACCATGAAGGACTTCGAGCCCGTAGGCGATGGTCTCGAGATTCTGTTCGGGAGCTTCTGCTTTTAGGTGGGACAGACCGGCACTCTCCACCTCCTAGAGCGGGTGCCACTGCCATTGATCAGGCCCGCCTCGTGGGCTCCGCATCCTAGCATGCTACGCACGTCAACATCGACAAATGAGTCATACGACAGCAGCACTTGCAACTCAGATCTGTGTGATCCCCCGTCGGATGAAGGGACCTACGGTTCCAGATCCGAAAGCTGCGGCAGTAGCGATCCAACCCGCGGACGCTACCAATGCGCCGTGGTCATCCAAAGCAACGTGGACCAACAACCACCAGGTTCGGGTGCCCACATACTGCCACCCAACCTGTAGGTTAGAAACAGCGAAAGCAGGAGGCAACCATACCCCCGCACAACAAGGACGACCCCGGTGCCAATCGAGTAATCCACCTCAGCGAGGAAGGATGGAACCAGGCACGCGAAGCCATGGCAGGCAACAAGATCCTGCCTGTAGGTGCCTCACAGGACCTACTAATGGCATACCACCTGCTCCTCATCGAAGAGTACAAAAAGCAGGTGAAGATCCAAGAGGTACTTGACAAACGCAAGCAAGCGGCCTCGGAGTCCAGCGCGCTGCGAGCTGCGCTCTCCGCCGTTGGCAGCTCCAGCTCGCACGGCAACAATGCCAACAAGAATCGCTCTCACATAGAGAACATGGATCCCGCTGCACGTCACGAGGTGACTCGAACCCTCAACACGTCCTTCATGGAGATGGACGCCAACGACAACGTCATCCCGAAGACGCTGCAAACTGCGATCAT
The DNA here is from genome assembly GCA_916181665.1 of Avena sativa. Classification (NCBI taxonomy): domain Eukaryota; kingdom Viridiplantae; phylum Streptophyta; class Magnoliopsida; order Poales; family Poaceae; genus Avena; species Avena sativa. Next base: position 322,418,912 of record OV702281.1, on the reverse strand, counting down.
GGCAGCCACCACATATCTCGCGTCCCATCCACCTCCAGTGGGGGACCCGAAGAGGTCCATGGACAAGTCCGTGCTAGACAGAGTCAGACTCGTTGGAGATGTGCTCCACGAGGAGGCTCCTGCGGAGCCAAAAAAGAAAGTTGCGGTCAGATTCAACCACAGCCCCACACCCTCATCCAATGAGGACGAGCACGACCTACCTAGACGACGCAAGAGCCCACGACGTCACAGTCGTGACTACGACGCTCGAAACGACCTCGCTTAGTGCAAGGTCGACAAGGCACGTGCCAAACGCGTGTGATCATATGAATCCAAAGTGGATGACGACGAAGGAGAACTCTGCGGAGCTCGATGCTTTAGCAGATCTGTTTGGCGGACACGGATGCTGAGAAACATCAAGCTTCGTTTAGACACTCTGAAGTTCGATGCCACGCAGGACCCTAAGGCGTGGCTCAGCGACCACCTGTCGTCCTTCAAGCTGCACGGCGAAAACAAAAACACCGCTCTGCAATGCCTTCAGCTGCAGCTGACAGGCGCAGCCCGGATCTAGCTCAGCAGCCTATCCTCGGGATCCATCCAAAGCTGGGAGGAACTGGCATACAGTTTCATCCGAAACTTTAAGGGTACTAGAAAGAGGCCAACCTCGATCGAGGAGCTGCGGGCCTGCACTCAACGAACGGGCGAATCCATTCGCTCGTACATACTACGCTGGTCCAACATCAAGAACTCCGCGGCACACGTCTCCGAAGAGAGAACGATCGATGCCTTCAAAGATGGCGTCAAGCGCTAGGACTTCAAGGAAGAACTTGGGCGCGTCAAGCCCAAGACACTCGACCACCTCATGGACATCGCCAATAGGTGGGCCAATGGCAAGGACTCCGTAGACGCGAACACCATAGAAAGCGAAGATCGCGCGTCTATGATGATCGCGACGGACCCGACATGGTCGCGGCTAGCTACGCCGACCGCCACAACGAAAGCAACCGCAGTAGCGGCGGATACCGTGGAAACAACTTCCGCGATGGAGGACGCCCCACGCAAACGTGGCAACACCGCCGCCGCGACGACAAACCCTCGGCATACGACAAGTTGTCGGGCCCATGCACCATCCACTTCTACATCGACAAGCAGGATGGCAAAAAGAAGGCCAGCCATATGCTTAAGGACTGCCGCGAGTTCCAGAAACTCAGCGAGGGGTTGGCCCAGATGAGGCAGCAGATCCCGAACCCTGGATTCGGACACGCACCTTCACCATGCGACATCGCCCATGGAGCTCCTCCTCCACCACCTGTGGGACCTTCGAATCACGGGGTCGCACCCATGCATAACAACAGCGTAAACGGGTACCCCGCGCTGAAATGGTCATTGATGATCCAAAAGGGGCTCCCAACAAATAGGGTGCGAAATAAGATAACCCACCAGGTCAGCTTGGTTGTGACCGCTCCACCCGCCATCCCTCAGTACCTTTAGTGGTTCGGAGTCCTGCATCACATTCAGTCGTTCAGATCACCCCCGCCAAGTCCCTCGCCCAGGTCATGCTGCCTTGGTGCTCGAGGCGTAGATCAGAGGATTCGAGATGAGCCACGTCTTCATGGACGGCGGCAGCGGCATCAATATGATGTTCGCTAGCACCTTAGCAGCAATGCGGATCCCGATGTGCAGCCTGGAACAATCCGACATAACGTTCCACGGTATCGTCCCAGGGAAGGGCATATTTCCCCTGGGCAAGATATGGCTCGACGTCATCTTCGGTAAACCCGACAACTTTTGGTGTGAGCGACTTGAGTTCGAAGTGGTGGACTAGCCATCACAATACCATGCCATCCTCGGGCGCGTGGTGTAACATCCCAGGATTAACACCTAGAATTAGAGAGGACACATGTGTGTGCATTGCATTCATGCATAAGAAAATCTAGGGAATTTTCGCGCAAAATAAAAAGGGTTACAAAGTGAGTGAGGTCTCTCTTGTTTTGAGGGAAATGTTAGTGCAAGTGCTATGGATTCTGTTACATCCCTAAAATCATGTTTCAAAGCTTTGCATATCATCCATGCATGCATACTCATTTAGGGCTCAATTTCAAACTCATTTGAAAGAAACAGGAACTTTGAGTGCTATGATTTTATGTGAGCAAGCTTGGACTCAAATGCCACTCTTTAGTGAAGGAATATTTGTTTTGAAACCATTGTTGTGAGTTCATAGGAATGGTAGGTTGAATTCCAAGCTTGGACTAATTTTTCCAAACAAAATTTGGTATTAAAAGCATTTTCGAATATCCATCAAACCATGTGCTAAGACTTTGTTATTTTAAAAATCTTCAAAGGACCATGCAAGTCCAGCAAGGCAGCATGGTTTTGTACTCAAAATTATACAGGATTCATATTACAAAAGGCCAGAAAGATTTGAAATACAAATACTTTTAAATTCATTTGAAATTTATTCCAGAAAATCAAATTAGAAAAATAAAAAGGTTTAAAAACCCAACTGGGCCTAGCACCACCAATCCATCCCAACAAGCGAAGCAGCCCACCCGGGTTCCCTCTTCTCCTTTGTTTCTCACCGCACCCGCACACACCCCCTCACGCTGACCACTAGGCCCATCCACGTCACCGTCGTCTTCCCCAAAATCTCGCGAAGAACACGTCGCCGCTGGCCGTTGCTGGCGTTGATCGCGTGGCGTAATTACCATTAATCTGCAGGCGTTTCCTGTCGAGCCCCCTGCCTAATTAACCCCCTCCCCTCTCCGCTCATTTCCCCTCACTCAACGCACCATTTCCGCCACCAGGCTTCCCACAATCTTGCTTGCACCGCCGCTGTACCGAGCCACTCCGGCGGGCGATTCCGGTAAGCTCCGACCGCCCCTCTGCTTCTGGTTCAAACGAGCGTGACCGCCACGTCCTTGTGCATCTGCTAACACCCCTGGTTTGCCTTCTCGTGACCCAGGTTGCCATCTTCGTTCACGCCCGCAACCACCAGAGCCGCCTCTCAACTCCGACGAGCAATAGCGGTATGAATCGAGCGCCCCTTGTCTTCTCCTTGAAACCATCTTGCTCACCGTGACCTTGCGCACCCCTTGATACATTTTGTTCGTGCTAGGGCGATGCGAGGCCTTGGCAACATCGACGTCTGTAAGCATCCGACACCGCGCATGACTCCGACGAGCTCCCGCGACATCCATGGTGCGCCCCTTCGCCAACGAAGCCTACCTTGAGCATCAACAACACACGGCAAACTCGGTAAGCCACCTCACCCTCTCCTGCGTGACCTAAATCGTCGGCAACGTCTCTGGCAGAGCCGCGGCCGCCACTCACCGCCGCTAGCGCCGCCAGGCTTTCGTCGCTTGATCGCGAACCGTTGGATCTAGATCCAACGTGTTAGATAGATCACTTAAACGAAGGGGTAAGGAACAGATCTGGCCGTGCGATCTAAGTTAGATCTAACGGTCCACGTTAGTCAATCCGCGCGAATCGGTATCAACCAATCAGAGAGCGCCGCGTGGCTAGTCCTTTGTTTTAAAAACAGAATTTAGATCTATTAGATGTTTAAACTTGTAAAATTCATAACTTTTGATTCCCACGTCCAAATTTGACAAATTTTATATCATTGGAATCACGAGAGAAATCCTTTCTATTTATGCAATGTGTTTAATGTTCTGCCTCTGTAAAAATGGTTGTTTTTACAGAAACAATTGTAGGCATAATTTGTGTATAGAAATTATTTGAAAAATGTTATGCTAATCAAATAAAGTTTATTTGGCTTCTTTTGGACTTGTTTATGATTCAGTACTGTGTACTTGTCTTGTTTGGTGTAGAAAATCATCACATGGAATTTTGCATACATTCATGTATTTTTTCTTGTATATAATGCGTATGTGATTTTGTGCCATTATTTTATGTGTAGCTTTTGGTGCAAATAGTGATTGTGATTGTGAAGATTGTTGCTAATCCCCAAAATACCAAGGCAAGTGGTGCTTCATGATTTTATTCCTATGTTTTTCAACTATGCACTAGAAATATTTTGGATAGGGCTTGCATGAGTATTTTGATCTATATGCTATGCTTGGGAAATCCTAGTAGTTGTATAATTGCTAGAAAGTTCTAAGTTAAGATGCTTACCATTTCCATGCTTAGCCTAGCTAGTAGCAACCAAGGGTGGTTATATATTTATGTTATGTGAAAATATTTCTAAGTCTTTGGACTTATGTTTTTGCTTAATAAAACAACTAAGTGAATGAAACACCTGGGTGGAATGGAAAGAATGGTTTATGTTTAGTGGTTACACAAGGCCCATTTCTATGGCTTACCTTGTGTATCTCACTTGTGGAAATCCACCCAGGAATAAAGGGATTTGAGATGCCAAATGTTAAGAAGCTTCTAGTGCAGCCACATGGCATTATGGGCTCTTCCTGGATCATATAGGTTGCAATAAATTAGCCATTTGGACAATTGGTGGTAGTGGGGTGATAGGTTGGAGCGCGTCCATTTGGTCTAAGGGAAGGCTTCTGAAAGGTCTTTTCTTGGTGAAAATCAAGTCTTGTGGGGAAAGTGCACAACATCTGCAGATGGTAGAATCTAAGTACTTAGCCATGTACCTGGTATTGGACAACTTGAGCATCAAGACATGGAAGCTATCAAGAATCTCCTCATCCCAATTTCTAAGTTAAAAACTTGTGGGTGAACAAGGGTAAAGGTTCACCAATGTATATTGGTGATTCCTTGGGAAAGTTTTGTCAAAGAAAAACTTAGTGTTTCCAACTAATAGGCAAAAACCTATTTTGAGCAAAGCAAGCCTAAGTTACACTTAGCCAAAATGCATATAGTATCTAGACTACTAATATTTTACTAAGGTATCACTTGCCAATACTATTCCAATGTATTGACCCATTGTGGCTGTAACTTGTGATGTTGCAGGTTATTCTGATGATGATTAGGGGTTATGAGTCTACACTCAACATGCTTGCCTGTGGCACATGAAGATGAAGACTTATTTGTCTTATTATATATTTGAACTCTTGTATTAGGCCTGTGGCCAAGGAGTTTGTAAAAGACTATGTTTGTCTCTGGAATGATATGTAATAATGACCTTTGTTTCTATGTACTTCATCATAAACTAAGGATGTTAGCATTGATCCAGGGACTAGCATTGCAATCACAGGGATCCTTACCTTTATAAAGGGACGGGTCTTACAGATGGTATCAGAGCACTGTGTTGCCTGTAGGATTATGACCCTAGGATTGGAAACCACTAAGGAAAATTTTCAACAACTTCCACACTTGTATTTTTCTTCTCGTAAACTTTTCTAATCTTCTTTCTCATCTCTATTTGTAGATGAACTCCATCAACGAAGCCGTGAGGAAGGGACCACTCATGACTATGACTTTGGAATGTGAGACAGAATTCACCAAGGCTCTCAAGGACCTCATGGTTGCCATGGGAATACATGGTGCAGCTGTGTACAAAGGTTTTCCTGTGATGGATGAAGGAGTTGAGTACTGGTGGGTGCAACTTCACTTGTATAAAACCAAGGAAGACAACCACAAAGAATCAGGATTCTGCATGGTCACCAACTCAGTGATGCACACCACATTCTTTGATTCAGCAAGGGATGCAGCTTGGAAGGCCATCAAAGAGCTTGGTGATAGAATCAAGTGCAGAATGCTCAACACACAGAATGACCATAGGGAAGAAAAGAAGCATACCCAGGAGTTAGAGGCTACCAACCAACGTTTAAGAGAGGACATCATAGAATTAGCAATGGAGTCATGTGTCGTGGTATTGCCGACGAGTACGCCATGGAGGGGTCCTCACAGTGCGTGTTTAGAGACGTGGGGTAAGGCGGACGGTTGACGGGTACGAGGTAACACAGCTTACCCAGGCTCAGATCCCACAGCGGTGGCAGAATCCTACTCCTGCTATAAATCACTATAATGGCAATACGCCGAGTTACAGAGATAGGTTCGCTGTGCGAGGTGACTAGAGAATCTAAGTTATCGTGCCCTAAAGGCTCCCATAGGCCCGACTTATATAGTCGCCAGTTCCTAGGGTTACAGGGAAAAGTCCTAGCCGGACAGGTTACAGAGTTCTACACCGTCTATTACTAGTCTTGTGTATCTTTTACTCCAAGACTCCGGGTACGCTGGTGACTCCACTGTAGCCTTCCTTTATCCGGCATGGGCCTCCCTTCTGGATCCACCTAACTGGGCCGCCCAGCAGGCCACAGGCCATGCTACCGACTATGGGCCACCCGGGTTAGTCGGATAAGAGACATGCTATGAGGATACCCATATAGAATATCCCCAACATCATATGATCAGGATCGACAGATTGCCTCTAGGGATGCCCTGTTAGCCTACTTGGCAAGTGATATGGGATTGTAACATACTTCGTTAGTTGGACCACCACACATTCATTTTATTTCCCAAATGTTGTTTAAACTAAGTTGAACCTTGGATGCTTGTAATGGTTTTATGTATGTCATGACTTGTGTTTTGATTGTCAAAGATATGCATGTGATGCCTTGTCTTATGATTTGTCTTTAATTGTGTTGATTCTAACTTTTTCTATCTTATAAAATAGATGCCTAATGTTACTATCAGCACGGCTGAAGAGTTCAAGGGAACTCGGTTTGGCACTCGACTTATTGAGCTCACTAGTCTGCTCAATATTCCGCTTCCTAGCATCATGGTGCTTCCCTCACCAAGTTTGAGAGGAAAGACCTTTGGGGCTTCAAGGTTAATCAGCGAGGGCGCCATACTGAGCCTACCACAGAGGCAATCATCTTCAAGTTCATGCATGATGACAGGGAGAGAGGCCTAGAGGTAGTCATGCAGGATTTACTTGCGCGTCTGTTAGGGAGACACTCTCGGGAGATTAGAGGTACTCACTTCCACTCCTTCGGTAGACGTGATGAGGATGGTGAGGCCATTGACTTTGAGGACACTGCTAGAGAGACGGTAGAGCCGATTCGACTATACCTCCAGGACTTAGAGGTTCTTCTTAGGCACTTAGATACTAATAGGACCAACGTCATGCTTAGCAATGACGAGCTCCAGGTGCAGCTTCGTGAGAAGGACAAGCTCTTCACGGAGAAAGATGAGATAGTCAAGGAAATGGAGGCCAAGTTTGAGAGTCAAGAGAAAAGAGTCCAAGATAGGAACAAGAGGATTCGAGAGATGACTGCAGAACTAGAGACCAAGGACTTCGAGCTCGAGCATCAGCAGACTGTAATTGAGAGACTTCATTCATAGAAGAGGGCTCTCAAGTCCAAGATAGAGGCCTTGACTACCAATGTCGAGGAATACAAGACCGCTATGGAGAATGCAGGTCTTACACTTGTTGATGAGGAGGTTGATGTAGAGGAGTAGTGATGACTACTCAATTATCTTTTATTTACCATGTTTTTGATTATTGAGTCGCAATGACCATCCAACATGTGGATGGCTTTCTATTTGGTGTGTTTACTTTGCAAAACTTGTTGTCTTTGTTGTTGAACTTTTGTTATTTTGATGCATGTTTGGTGATTGTCTATGTGATGTATTATGCATGTTAAGCATATATGGGTATCTCATTCTTATCCTTATTGAAAACCACAGATGCCTCCCCGACGTGCCAATCCCAACCCTAACAACAACAATATCACCCCTGAGATGCAGCAGATGATGACAGCTCAGACGCAACTAATGCAGATGATGACCACGTTTATACAGAATCAGAACAACAACAACAACAATAATAATAATAATAATAATAACAACAACAACAACAACAACAACAACAACAATCAGAATAACCCACCGGGTTTTGACATGCTTACCAGATTCTTAAGACTGAGGCCAGCAAAGTTCTCAAGAACTACTGATCCCATGGTGGCCAATGATTGGCTACGCTCAGTGAACAAGGACTTGGTAACTGTTGGTTGTACTGATGAGGAGAAAGTCAGGTTTGCAGCACACTTGTTGGAAGGACCAACAGCTACTTCGTGGGATAACTTCCAGATCACCACTCCCATTGAGGATGTGACATGGGCTATCTTTGAAGATGGTTTCCGTACTGCTCACATCTCATCCGAAGTGATGAGTTTGAAGAAAAAGGAATTTCACAACTTGAAGCAGCGCCACCGCAGCATGGCTGAATATATTGAGGAGTTCAACAATCTGGCGCGTTATGCACTGGATGAAGTTGACACTAATGCCAAGAGGAAGGAGAAGTTCCTTGAAGGATTGAACGATGAACTGAACCTGCATTTAGCTGTGGCCTATGTCCCCACTTATCAATCTCTATGTGACAAGGCTGCCATCTTGGAGAGCAAGATGAAACAGGTTGAAAGCAGGAAGAGAAAGAACTCTCACAAGAACAGCTCGGGATCGTCTCACAAGCGTTCCCATTATGATGATGGTGGGAATTCTGGATCCCACAAGCATGGAAAGTACAACAAACACCACAACCACAACCGTCATCATGACAACAAGCATTACCGTGGTCATGACAATGACAAGTACAAGAGTCACAAGAGTGGGTACAAGAACCACCACAATGGAAGTGGAAGTGGTAGTGGAAGTCAGCCTGTCAAGAAGGATCTTAGTCAGGTTGAATGTTTTAAGTGCAAGAAGATGGGGCATTATGAAAATGAGTGCCCAGAAAAGAAAGTTGAAGGACCCAACAAGCCCAACCCTTTCCAGAAGGGGCAAGTGAACCACATCAATGTGGAAGAAATCTATGAAGAGTCAGATGCTATGGCTGGTAAGTTCAAACTCAATTCTATTACAGCACTTGTTCTTTTTGATACTGGTGCATCACATTCATTCATATCAAAAGCATTTGTTGATAGAAACAGTTTTCCAACTGAAAACATTGGCTGTCCAATAAAAGTAAGTTCTCCAGGTGGAGATATGATAGTGAGTCTTGGATGCCGGGATCTAGTAATAGAGTTTGGAAAGCATAAGTTTCCAGTGAGTCTGATAATCCTAGATTCCCAAGGACTGGATGTAATTTTGGGAATGGATTGGATGACCAAGTATGAAGGAGTACAAAATTGTGCTAATCGAATTGTTGCACTCACAACCCCGGAAAAGAAACAGATAAGATTCAAGTCTAACTTTGAATCGAAAGGGAGTAAGCTAAATTCTCTTAAGGGGGTTAGCATAGATAGTGTGCCAATTGTGAGTGAATATCCGAATGTGTTTCCGGAATAATTACTAGGAATGCCAACATATAGAGATGTGGAGTTTCTGATTGATTTGCTACCAGGATCGGGACCAATAGCAAAGAGACCGTACAAGATGTCAGTTGATGAGTTGAAAGAACTCAAGAAACAACTTGGAGAACAGTTGCAGAAAGGATTTATTCAACCAAGTTCTTCATCCTGGGGAGCACCAGTCTTGTTTGTGGAAAATAAGGATAGAAGTCAAAAGTCATGCATAGATTACCGTTCACTCAATGAGGTGACTATCAAGAACAAATACCCTTTGCCTAGAATCAATGACTTGTTTGATCAGCTAGAAGGATCCTGCGTGTTATCAAAGATTGATCTCCGATCAGGATATTTTCAACTTAAGATAAGAGAACAAGACATACCTAAGACAGCTTTCACCACTAGGTATGGATTGTATGAGTACACCGTGATGCCATTTGGTTTGACCAATGCACCAGCATACTTCATGAATATGATGAATGTGGCGCCCCGCAAAAACCACTACTAGAAAATCGCTGTGTTTTTGTGCATTGCATCATCATGACAACATCATGCATTTATTCGTCTAAAACTATTTCCTAAAAGCCTATTTTGTTTTTCAGATGTTCCCCTCTCGGTTCAAATCCAAACCCTAGATCCGTCCGGATCTTTTATTTGTCTAAAACCTTTTTGCAAATATTTTTGTTTTAAAAGAAAGAAAAATAATCAATATCAAATATTTTGTATCGGGGGAGGCAGTCCATCCGGTCAGGCCCAAAGGCCCAACTAGACAGACTACCTACTACCCCATATATAAAACCCTAACCCTAATTCCCTACCCCAGGTCAAACCCTAGACCCGCACCTATCTACCCAGCTCCCGCCGCCACCCACACAACACACACCCCACCCCTGTCTCACGCCACACTCCAGTACACCACGCACGCAGCACACCACACATGCCCCACCTGCACTAACCCATCCCCACCCAGCGGCCATAGAGCACATGCCACACACACCCCACCCCCCGATCGACCCCGTCCACCAACCGCCACCCCGCCTGCGCTCCCAGACCCACCCCGCGCTACCTGGCCCCACCCCGGTCCCACCACCCACCAACTCCCCGTCCCTCTCCCCGTCCCTCTCCCCGCTCTCTCCTTCCTCTCTCTGTCCCCAACAACCAACCCCATCGCACCTCCACCTCCACCTCGCGGCTCCGGCCTCCCTCGCCGCCGCCCTCCCCTCGCCCTCGACGCGGTACCCCTCTCTGCCGGCCACCCTCCCTCTGCCTCCACCCCGGCCTCCCTCTGCCGTGCAGGCACCGCCTCGCAGTCCCGCGGCCGCCGCTCGAGCCCGCCCTCCGCCTCGCCAGCACCCTCCTATGCTGCCTCCGCCGGCCTCGTCCGTCTCCGTCGAGCCGCCTCCTGCCCTGCGAGACCGGCCTCTGTCCTCGCCTTGGCCGCATCTCTCTGCCCCGCGCGCGACACCTGGCGCCCGCCGTCGGCCCCGCCTCTGTTCCCGTGCGCCTCCTCGCGGGCGGCCTGTCGCTGCGCCAGGGAGCCGCCGTCCTCCCCTTCCCGGCCGTCCTCGAAGCTCCCCGTCGCCGTCTGCGCCCCCCCTCGCGCCACCAGGGCTCCCTCCTGGCCACCCCTGGCGCCTGCATCCCGCGTCACGGCCGCTGTCGCCGCCGCATGCCCTGCTCGTTAACCTCGCCGGTGTCCCTGCCCACCGCCACTTGCCTCAGTCATGCCCGCCAAGGTTGTCCTCGCTCGCAACCATCGCCGGCCGCACCATCCCCGACCTGGACGTCTGCGTCGAGCACAGGGCCATGCGTCCAGGAAGGCTTCAATAGTCAGCATCAACTGTCTAGATACATGAAGATGGTGCTTTGAGTTATCTGTGGTGTGAGTGGGCTCTACAAGTTCTGCCCGATGGATACTGCTTTGGTTGATCGAGGCCTTCCAAGGGACAATTACTACCAGTTGTACAACGACCACCGCCAAGCTCTTCGGGCAAGACCCATCTACAAGGCCTCCCTCAGGAAACCCCGAAGACAGGCACCACCGAGACGGAACTTGAACCCTCGGAGCACCAAGTTCTTCCTGATCCTGTATCCGAAGACCGATCCCGGTGTTTGAAGACCGAACCCCAAGATCTGCCTCACGGGACCGAACCCCTCGGAACTCCATGTTCTCCTACCCGGAGACCCCGATGCCTTCGACACGGAGCACCGAGGATGCCTTCATGGGACGCCAAGACAACCCCTCGAACCCCGAAGACCGAACCCCATGGACCGACATGATCTTCTTCACGGATACGACAAGTACTTCCTCGAGGATGCCAAGTTCTTCACCCCGGACGCCAAGACCGACCCGATACGAGGACCCGACAAGATCTTCGTGACGACAAGATCGGCACCAATCAGGGCGGATCCGATGTGCCCCGACGCCACACCAAGTCCTTCTTCCCGGAACGCCAAGCTCTTCATCTTGCAACCGACCTTCGAAGACCGATCCCGTCGAACCCTAAACCCTGAGACCGACCCCGAACCCTCGGAACCCCAAGATCGCCGAGACCCCCCATGTGTGATCCCCTTTCCGAGCCCTATTTTATAAATTGTAATATAAACTCATGCATATTAAAATTTCCATGCTTGCATACATACTTGTGTGGTTTGGGGGCCTTATGCCGATTCACCTAATTAAATATGGGCTCCATATGCGGACAAATCTAGTCTAATATTGGCCCCATTTAAATTTGTGTAGCGAACCGGTGCTATATTTTTCCATGTTAAGACAACATTTAAAATTGCGGGGTATCTAAACAACTTCAACCATCTAATTAAATGTCGGGACCCCGATTCCGCTTAATATGATCTAATTGCATTGCACCTTTGCCATGTCATACATCATACATGCATCATGCTCGATCTTCTGTCATAGTATTAAATAGTGCATCCGGTGTTTCTTCTAGTGTTTTGGTTCTTCGCGGATAAGGCCGTTGAGTTGATGCGAGTGTCGACCCGATCTTCGGATGAACCTTCGGCAATGTTTTCAGGCGAGCACCTCCCCCTTTCTACCTATCTTACTTTTATAGTATTTATTCCCTCCTGTTGATCTATTGCTATCTGTGTTGCGATGCTCTAGTTTTCGTGCCCGAGATATCCCTTGCAGCCTTATATTGCCTTGGACACATCCTATTACCTGTTGTTTGGTAGATAGTTGGACCTGCGCGTCGTAGTCGCTTGCTCAAGTGCTGTCGCGTGTCGTCAAGTACCACAGTTGTTGGAGTATTGCCGCATGTTTAATGTTGGAGATGATCATGGCTTTAAATATTGTTTAATAACTAAAATTGAAGTAGGTAAATGCAGAGGCACATGTGGGCAATAGATGTTATTTGGTTGTTAACCGTCCACTTGTGTCCCGTAGGACCCCGAGTTCTTGACACCTGTTCCGAGATCGAGCGCGCTAACCACAGGTGGGGTGTATGGGCACCCCCATCGATTAGTACCTGATTTCAAAGTATTGTACCGGGGGCCACAATTAGTTTGGGGCTTTATTACTATTCTGTACTTATGCCATGCTTTACTGCTTAATTTAAATTGTGCGAGGTACTGCACTTGTACTGTTTAGGTAAGCGGAGTGTTTTCGCGGTATCGACAAGCCCGGTCTCATTTTCGGGTTCCCAGGCGTTTACAGCCATTGGCGCAAACCCTGAGTCCGTCTCGGAGACCGGCCGACTTCGTTGCGGGTAGCTTAGTGGGGTGGCCCCCATGTACTTGCTTTGGGTCTGGGAAACGTCATGACTTAGGCCCCGCCGACATACCGATGGGTGTATGTTAACTGATCTGGCAAAAAGGGTCAAAGTGCGTGTGGATACTTTGGTGCACCCCTACAGGGTTAAATCTTTTCGAGAAGCCGTGTCCGCGGTTATGGACGACTTGGAGCACAGGTCTCGATCATAGACAACTATAACTAAAGTTTACTGTTATAATTTGACTTGTATCCGATATGACTAGTAATCAGCTTCACTACAACGGAATGGCTAAATAAAAGTACCAACAACTGCTGGGTTTGGGATAACTCATGCTTATTGTATCTGACTAGTAAGTGTTGCAACTACAACGGAATGGTTAACTAAAAGTGCCCACTGCTTATTCTATCAGGATGACTATCTATACCTGACTAGTAATTGCTGCAACGATAACTGAATAAATAAAACTGCCAACGGTGTGAGTTCCTCGGTTGACTTCCTCGTTTGGTCTCGAGGGGGAAATACCAGGATGGGTATGTTTGGTGGTAGCATCAGGTTGGTTCCGAATAGGTCTTTCTTACCCCTCTCTGATAGCCGCCAGTTGTATCGAGTCTCTATAGGTTGTTTAGTGCATGCTGCGCTGCCGCTCAGTCTACCATACCTATGTAAGCGAGGACAGCCGAATTCTAGCCTCGCCGTGTACTGGCCTCAGTACTGACCGCTCTCTCTTTTTCCTTTGCCCTTTGTTGGCACTCCTTTTGTTTAAGCAGGTTTTGAGATTGACGTCGTTAGCAGGGTTACCCTTCCGGCTTGGCCTGGGCAGGGTTATGGACGCCATTGGTTATTCTTCAGGGCTCTTAGCTCAATTTGCATCTTGTCCGTACTCGGACGCTATATCGTTTTAAAGGTGATTTGGATCTTTGTATTGTATATCTGTATTCTTGACTCATGGAGTCGTTGTCGTATATATATGTTCTGTGGGTTCCATCGTGGACTATTGTGTAATGGTATTACTTCGTTTTCCACCCGCACGAAAGTGCCTGGTGGGCACCTTTGAATCGTTTCTATGCGGGTTTGGCGGGAATCGCTGAAACTTGCATAGGGCCGATTCTGAGGGTGTTACAGAGTGGTATCAGAGCTCAGCAGTTGCGATACCCCACAAGTCCAGCCTGTAGGATAACCTAGCTAACGGCCGAAGTAGAGTGTCAAAACTATTTTTGCAAAATCGGTTGGATAGTTCTTATTAGGTCTGATTTTACTCCTTACCCCTCTGCTGCTCTCCTCTCACCTCTGCGTGTTTTGAATCCGCTCTCTTCTCTCTCTTCGAGTCCAGGATTTCTCGTGGTTGGGTTCCATCGTACCTTCAGGGTTTCGCTTCCTCCTTTGGTAACGGTGTTGCTACATCTGGTTTTCATGCTATCCGAGGAATCCTTCGTCTGGTGGACTTCTCTTTGTTCCTTCTTATGCCTTCCGGTGCTTTCTGACGCGACGACATCATCTACGCCAGATCCGATGCAGAGTCTGCATCACTCCTTTGTTCCTGAACCTCGATTGTCGAGATCTTCAGTCTGATTCCGAGAATGGTTGCATGCTTTTCTACTGATTGTGCAGAGTAATAGTTTGGGTGCGTGATGGATTGGCCCCCATGCCGACTACTCACTCTATTCGCTTGTGTACATTGAAGTGGATGAGAATGCATCGGTTCCCTCTTTCCATCGAAGCTAGAGGTGGCTTTATTTGTTGATACCTCTAGCTTCGACCTTTTGTTCCCGGAGTGTTCTCTCGATGATCACGGACAACGACCTCTTGTTAGTGGTGTCGCGAAGATCTACACGAAGCGAGAAGATGCAGATCACCGACTTCTTTCCGGTAACATGAGTCGGATCTCGAGGGCGAGATCCATTGTTAGTGGTGTCAAATTGTGGCGCCCCGCAAAAACCACTACTAGAAAATCGCTGTGTTTTTGTGCATTGCATCATCATGACAACATCATGCATTTATTCGTCTAAAACTATTTCCTAAAAGCCTATTTTGTTTTTCAGATGTTCCCCTCTCGGTTCAAATCCAAACCCTAGATCCGTCCGGATCTTTTATTTGTCTAAAACCTTTTTGCAAATATTTTTGTTTTAAAAGAAAGAAAAATAATCAATATAAAATATTTTGTATCGGGGGAGGCAGTCCATCCGGTCAGGCCCAAAGGCCCAACTAGACAGACTACCTACTACCCCATATATAAAACCCTAACCCTAATTCCCTACCCCAGGTCAAACCCTAGACCCGCACCTATCTACCCAGCTCCCGCCGCCACCCACACAACACACACCCCACCCCTGTCTCATGCCACACTCCAGTACACAACGCACGCAGCACACCACACATGCCCCACCTGCACTAACCCATCCCCACCCAGCAGCCATAGAGCACATGCCATGCACACCCCACCCCCCGATCGACCCCGTCCACCAACCGCCACCCCGCCTGCGCTCCCAGACCCACCCCGCGCTACCTGGCCCCACCCCGGTCCCACCACCCACCAACTCCCCGTCCCTCTCCCCGCTCTCTCCTTCCTCTTTCTGTCCCCAACAACCAACCCCATCGCACCTCCACCTCCACCTCGCGGCTCCGGCCTCCCCCGCCACCGCCCTCCCCTCGCCCTCGACGCGGTACCCCTCTCTGCTGGCCGCCCTCCCTCTGCCTCCACCCCGGCCTCCCTCTGCCGTGCAGGCACCGCCTCGCAGTCCCGCGGCCGCCGCTCGAGCCCGCCCTCCGCCTCGCCAGCACCCTCCTGTGCTGCCTCCGCCGGCCTCGTCCGTCTCCGTCGAGCCGCCTCCTGCCCTGCGAGACCGGCCTCCGTCCTCGCCTTGGCCGCATCTCGCTGCCCCACGCGCGACACCCGGCGCCCGCCGTCGGCCCCGCCTCTTTTCCCGTGCGCCTCCTTGCGGGCGGCTCGTCGCTGCGCCAGGGAGCCACCGTCCTCCCCTTCCCGGCCGTCCTCGAAGCTCCCCGTCGCCGTCTGCGCCCCTCCTCGCGCCACCAGGGCTCCCTCCTGGCCACCCCTGGCGCCTGCATCCCGCGTCACGGCCGCCGTCGCCGCCGCATGCCCTGCTCGTTAACCTCGCCGGTGTCCCTGCCCACCGCCACTTGCCTCAGTCATGCCCGCCAAGGTCGTCCTCGCTCGCAACCATCGCCGGTCGCACCATCCCTGACCTGGACGTCTGCGTCGAGCACAGGGCCATGCGTCCAGGAAGGCTTCAATAGTCAGCATCAACTGTGTAGATACATGAAGATGGTGCTTTGAGTTATCTGTGGTGTGAGTGGGCTCTACAAGTTCTGCCCGATGGATACTGCTTTGGTTGATCGAGGCCTTCCAAGGGACAATTACTACCAGTTGTACAACGACCACCGCCAAGCTCTTCGGGCAAGACCAATCTACAAGGCCTCCCTCAGGAAACCCCGAAGACAGGCACCACCGAGACGAACTTGAACCCTCGGAGCACCAAGTTCTTCCTGATCCTGTATCCGAAGACCGATCCCGGTGTTTGAAGACCGAACCCCAAGATCTGCCTCACGGGACCGAACCCCTCGGAACTCCATGTTCTCCTACCCGGAGACCCCGATGCCTTCGACACGGAGCACCGAGGATGCCTACATGGGACGCCAAGACACCCGTCGAACCCCGAAGACCGAACCCCGTGGACCGACATGATCTTCTTCACGGATACGACAAGTACTTCCTCGAGGATGCCAAGTTCTTCACCCCGGACGCCAAGACCGACCCGATACGAGGACCCGACAAGATCTTCGTGACGACAAGATCGGCACCAATCAGGGCGGATCCGATGTGCCCCGACGACACACCAAGTCCTTCTTCCCGGAACGCCAAGCTCTTCATCTTGCAACCGACCTTCGAAGACCGATCCCGTCGAACCCTGAACCCTGAGACCGACCCCGAACCCTCGGAACCCCAAGATCGCCGAGACCCCCCATGTGTGATCCCCTTTCCGAGCCCTATTTTATAAATTGTAATATAAACTCATGCATATTAAAATTGCCATGCTTGCATACATACTTGTGTGGTTTGGGGGCCTTATGCCGATTCACCTAATTAAATATGGGCTCCATATGCGGACAAATCGAGTCTAATATTGGCCCCATTTAAATTTGTGTAGCGAACCGGTGCTATCTTTTGCCATGTTAAGACAACATTTAAAATTGCGGGGTATCTAAACAACTTCAACCATCTAATTAAATGTCGGGACCCCGGTTCCGCTTAATATGATCTAATTGCATTGCACCTTTGCCATGTCATACATCATACATGCATCATGCCCGATCTTCTGTCATAGTATTAAATAGTGCATCCGGTGTTTCTTCTAGTGTTTTGGTTCTTCGCGGATAAGACCGTTGAGTTGATGCGAGTGTCGACCCGATCTTCGGATGAACCTTTGGCAATGTTTTCAGGCGAGCACCTCCCCCTTTCTACCTATCTTACTTTAATAGTATTTATTCCCTCCTGTTGATCTATTGCTATCTGTGTTGCAATGCTCTAGTTTTCGTGCCCGAGATATCCCTTGCAGCCTTATATTGCCTTGGACACATCCTATTACCTGTTGTTTGGTAGATAGTTGGACCTGCGCGTCGTAGTCGCTTGCTCAAGTGCTGTCGCGTGTCGTCAAGTACCACAGTTGTTGGAGTATTGCCGCATGTTTAATGTTGGAGATGATCATGGCTTTAAATATTGTTTAATAACTAAAATTGAAGTAGGTAAATGCAGAGGCACATGTGGGCAATAGATGTTATTTGGTTGTTAACCGTCCACTTGTGTCCCGTAGGACCCCGAGTTCTTGACACCTGTTCCGAGATCGAGCGCGCTAACCACAGGTGGGGTGTATGGGCACCCCCATCGATTAGTACCTGATTTCAAAGTATTGTACCGGGGGCCACAATTAGTTTGGGGCTTTATTACTATTCTGTACTTATGCCATGCTTTACTGCTTAATTTAAATTGTGCGAGGTACTGCACTTGTACTGTTTAGGTAAGCGGAGTGTTTTCGCGATATCGACAAGCCCAGTCTCATGTTCGGGTTCCCAGTCGTTTACAGCCATTGGCGCAAACCCTGAGTCCGTCTCGGAGACCGGCCGACTTCGTTGCGGGTAGCTTAGTGGGGTGGCCCCCATGTACTTGCTTTGGGTCTGGGAAACGTCATGACTTAGGCCCCGCCGACATACCGATGGGTGTATGTTAACTGATCTGGCAAAAAGGGTCGAAGTGCGTGTGGATACTTTGGTGCACCCCTGCAGGGTTAAATCTTTTCGAGAAGCCGTGTCCGCGGTTATGGACGACTTGGAGCACAGGTCTCGATCATAGACAACTATAACTAAAGTTTACTGTTATAATTTGACTTGTATCCGATATGACTAGTAATCAGCTTCACTACAACGGAATGGCTAAATAAAAGTACCAACAACTGCTGGGTTTGGGATAACTCATGCTTATTGTATCTGACTAGTAAGTGTTGCAACTACAACGGAATGGTTAACTAAAAGTGCCCACTGCTTATTCTATCAGGATGACTATCTATACCTGACTAGTAATTGCTGCAACGATAACTGAATAAATAAAACTGCCAACGGTGTGAGTTCCTCGGTTGACTTCCTCGTTTGGTCTCGAGGGGGAAATACCAGGATGGGTATGTTTGGTGGTAGCATCAGGTTGGTTCCGAATAGGTCTTTCTTACCCCTCTCTGATAGCCGCCAGTTGTATCGAGTCTCTATAGGTTGTTTAGTGCATGCTGCGCTGCTGCTCAGTCTACCATACCTATGTAGGCGAGGACAGCCGAATTCTAGCCTCGCCGTGTACTGGCCTCAGTACTGACCGCTCTCTCTTTTTCCTTTGCCCTTTGTCGGCACCCCTTTTGTTTAAGCAGGTTTTGAGATCGACGTCGTTAGCAGGGTTACCCTTCCGTCTTGGCCTGGGCAGGGTTATGGACGCCATTGGTTATTCTTCAGGGCTCTTAGCTCAATTTGCATCTTGTCCGTACTCGGACGCTATATCGTTTTAAAGGTGATTTGGATCTTTGTATTGTATATCTGTATTCTTGACTCATGGAGTCGTTGTCGTATATATATGTTCTGTGGGTTCCATCGTGGACTATTGTGTAATGGTATTACTTCGTTTCCCACCCGCACGAAAGTGCCTGGTGGGCACCTTTGAATCGTTTCTATGCGGGTTTGGCGGGAATCGCTGAAACTTGCATAGGGCCGATTATGAGGGTGTTACAATGAACAAGGTGTTCATGGAATTCCTTGACAAGTTTGTTGTTGTATTCATCGATGACATTTTGATCTACTCCAAGAGCAAAGAAGAGCATGAAGGACATTTGCGCTTAATACTTGAGAAGCTTAAAGAGCATAAGTTGTATGCTGAATTCAGCAAGTGTGAATTCTGGTTGAATGAAGTTGGATTTCTTGGACACTGTGTCAGGAGATGGTGTAGCAGTTGATCCTGCTTAAGTTTCAGCCGTAACTGAATGGGAATCTCCTAAGTCAGTGAAAGAGGTTCGTAGTTTCCTTGGTTTGGCAGGATACTACAGAAGGTTCATTGAGAATTTCTCCAAGATAGCTAAACCAATGACAGAGTTACTAAAGAAAGACAAGAAGTTTGCTTGGTCTGAAGGATGTGAACTCAGTTTCCAAGAATTGAAGAAGAGGCTCGTGACAGCACCAGTTTTATGTCTGCCAGATTTGGAGAAAGATTTCCAAGTGTATTGTGATGCATCTCATCATGGATTAGGTGCAGTACTTATGCAAGAAGGGAAAGTTGTGGCTTATGCATCGAGACAACTCAAAACTCATGAGGTAAATTACCCTACTCATGAATTAGAGTTAGCCTCTGTTGTCCATGCACTTAAAACATGGAGACATTACCTTTTGGGAAAGCGTTGTGAAGTGTTCACAGATCACAAAAGTTTGAAGTATATCTTCACCCAGAAAGAAATTAACATGAGACAAAGAAGATGGCTAGAACTCATAAAGGACTATGATTGAGTTTGCAATACCACCCCGGTAAAGCAAATGTTGTAGCGGATGCTCTAAGCCGTAAGGTTTTTGTGAATGGCCTTACTAAGGGAGAATTGCCAGAGGATCTGTGTGCCCAATTTAGAGACCTCAGATTGGAGATTGTGCCTGAAGGACATCTCATGTCATTGGATGTTCAACCCACTTTGTTGGACAAAATCAAAGAAGCCCAAAAGAGATAAGGAAATTGAAGAGATTAAGGAAAAGATTGGCAAGGGAAAATTCAAAGGGTTCCATGAAGATGAACAGGGTACTTTATGGTATGGAAAACGTATTTGTGTTCCACAAGATCCGGAGCTTCGGAAACTGATTTTACAAGAAGCACACAACTCACCATATTCCATTCATCTGGGTAACACCAAAATGTACATGGATATGAAAGGAAGATTTTGGTGGAATAATCTCAAGAAGGACATTGCCGAACATATTGCTTTGTGTGATGTACGTAGTAGAGTGAAAGCGGAACATCAGAAACCAGCAGGATTGTTACAACCACTACCTATTCCTAATTGGAAGTGGGACAAGATTGGCATGGATTTCATCACCGGATTGCCAAGGACCAGGTCAGGATATGACTCTATTTGGGTAGTAGTGGATCGCCTAACTAAAGTGGCTCATTTTATACCCGTAAAGACAACCTACACAAGTGATAAGTTAGCCAAGATCTATATGAGTAGAATTGTATGTCTACATGGAGTACCCAAGAGTATTGTGTCAGATAGGGGAACTCAATTCACTTCTCATTTTTGGAGGAAACTACATGAGTCATTGGGAACAAGGTTGGAGTTTAGCACTGCTTTTCATCCTCAGACTGATGGACAAATAGAAAGGACCAACCAGATTCTTGAAGATATGTTGAGGGCATGTGCCCTAGACTATGGAGCCAGTTGGGATGAAAGTCTGCCTTACGCAGAATTCTCTTACAATAACAGCTATCAAGCCAGTATTGAGATGGCACCATTTGAGTTTTCTCTATGGGAGAAAGTGTACCACCCCATTGCTATGGAATGGTGTGGGAGAAAGAAGTTTGTTCGGACCGGAACTAATCAAAGAGGCTGAAGAGAAAGTCAAGCTAGTTAAGGACAGATTGAAGATAGCACAGTCCCAACAAAAGAGCTACACAGATCCTAAGCGTAGAGAAGTCACCTATGGAGTGGGTGATAGAGCTTATCTTAGAGTGTCACCACTTCGTGGAGTGAAGACATTTGGTGTCAAAGGTAAATTGGCCCCAAGATATGTTGGACCATTCAAGATTATGAGTCATAAAGGAGAAGTAGCTTATGAGATTGAATTGCCAGAATCATTGTCTGCCGTTCACAAGAGTGGGTACAAGAACCACCACAATGGAAGTGGAAGTGGTAGTGGAAGTCAGCCTGTCAAGAAGGATCTTAGTCAGGTTGAATGTTTTAAGTGCAAGAAGATGGGGAATTATGAAAATGAGTGCCCAAAAAAGAAAGTTGAAGGACCCAATAAGCCCAACCCTTTCCAGAACGGGCAAGTGAACCACATCAATGTGGATGAAATCTATGTAGAGTCAGATGCTGTGGCTGGTAAGTTCAAACTCAATTCTATTACAGCACTTGTTCTTTTTGATACTGGTACATCACATTCATTCATATCAAAAGAATTTGTTGATAGAAACGGTTTTCCAACTGAAAACATTGGCTGTCCAATAAAAGTAAGTTCTCTAGGTGGAGATATGATAGTGAGTCTTGGATGCCGGGATCTAGTAATAGAGTTTGGAAAACATAAGTTTCCAGTGAGTCTGATAATCCTAGATTCCCAAGGACTGGATGTAATTTTGGGAATGGATTGGATGACCAAGTATGAAGGAGTACTAAATTGTGCTAATCGAACTGTTGCACTCACAACCCCGGAAAAGAAACGGATAAGATTCAAGTCTAACTTTGAATCGAAAGGGAGTAAGCTAAATTCTCTTAAGGGGGTTAGCATAGACAGTGTGCCAATTGTGAGTGAATATCCGAATGTGTTTCCGGAAGAATTACTAGGAATGCCACCAGATAGAGATGTGGAGTTTCTGATTGATTTGCTACCAGGATCGGGACCAATAGCAAAAAGACCGTACAAGATGTCAGTTGATGAGTTGAAAGAACTCAAGAAACAACTTGGAGAACAGTTGCAGAAAGGATTTATTCAACCAAGTTCTTCATCCTGGGGAGCACCAGTCTTGTTTGTGGAAAATAAGGATAGAAGTCAAAAGTTATGCATAGATTACCGTTCACTCAATGAGGTGACTATCAAGAACAAATACCCTTTGCCTAGAATCATTGACTTGTTTGATCAGCTAGAAGGATCCTGCGTGTTATCAAAGATTGATCTCCAATCAGGATATTTTCAACTTAAGATAAGAGAACAAGACATACCTAAGACAGCTTTCACCACTAGGTATGGATTGTATGATTACACCGTGATGCCATTTGGTTTGACCAATGCACCAGCATACTTCATGAATATGATGAACAAGGTGTTCATGGAATTCCTTGACAAGTTTGTTGTCGTATTCATCGATGACATTTTGATCTACTCCAAGAGCAAAGAAGAGCATGAAGGACATTTTCGCTTAATACTTGAGAAGCTTAGAGAGCATAAGTTGTATGCTGAATTCAACAAGTGTGAATTCTGGTTGAATGAAGTTGGATTTCTTGGACACTGTGTCAGGAGATGGTGTAGCAGTTGATCCTGCTTAAGTTTTAGCCGTAACTGAATGGGAATCTCCTAAGTCAGTGAAAGAGGTTCGTAGTTTCCTTGGTTTGGCAGGATACTACAGAAGGTTCATTGAGAATTTCTCCAAGATAGCTAAACCAATGACAGAGTTACTAAAGAAAGACAAGAAGTTTGCTTGGTCTGAAGGATGTGAACTCAGTTTCCAAGAATTGCAGAAGAGGCTCGTGACAGCACCAGTTTTATGTTTGCCAGATTTGGAGAAAGATTTCCAAGTGTATTGTGATGCATCTCATCATGGATTAGGTGCAGTACTTATGCAAGAAGGGAAAGTTGTGGCTTATGCATCGAGACAACTCAAAACTCATGAGGTCAATTACCCTACTCATGACTTAGAGTTAGCCTCTGTTGTCCATGCACTTAAAACATGGAGACATTACCTTTTGGGAAAGCATGGTGAAGTGTTCACAGATCAAAAAAGTTTGAAGTATATCTTCACCCAGAAATAAATTAACATGAGACAAACAAGATGGCTAGAACTCATCAAGGACTATGATTGAGTTTGCAATACCACCCCGGTAAAGCAAATGTTGTAGCGGATGCTCTAAGCCGTAAGGTTTTTGTGAATGGCCTTACTAAGGGAGAATTGCCAGAGGATCTGTGTGCCTAATTTAGAGACCTCAGATTGGAGATTGTGCCTGAAGGACATCTCATGTCATTGGATGTTCAACCCACTTTGTTGGAAAAAATCAAAGAAGCCCAAATGATAGATAAGGAAATTGAAGAGATTAAGGAAAAGATTGGCAAGGTAAAATCCAAAGGGTTCCATGAAGATGAACAGGGTACTTTATGGTATGGAAAACGTATTTGTGTTCCACAAGATCCGGAGCTTCGGAAACTGATTTTACAAGAAGCACGCAACTCACCATATTCCATTCATTTGGGTAACACCAAAATGTACATGGATATGAAAGGAAGATTTTGGTGGAATAATCTCAAGAAGGACATCGCCGAACATATTGCTTTGTGTGATGTATGTAGTAGAGTGAAAGCGGAACATCAGAAACCAGCAGGATTGTTACAACCACTACCTATTCCTAATTGGAAGTGGGACAAGATTGGCATGGATTTCATCACCGGATTGCCAAGGACCAGGTCAGGATATGACTCTATTTGGGTAGTAGTGGATCGCCTAACTAAAGTGGCTCATTTTATACCCGTAAAGACAACCTACACAAGTGATAAGTTAGCCAAGATCTATATGAGTAGAATTGTATGTCTACATGGAGTACCCAAGAGTATTGTGTCAGATAGGGGAACTCAATTCACTTCTCATTTTTGGAGGCAACTACATGAGTCATTGGGAACAAGGTTGGAGTTTAGCACTGCTTTTCATCCTCAGACTGATGGACAAACAGAAAGGACCAACCAGATTCTTGAAGATATGTTGAGGGCATCTGCCCTAGACTATGGAGCTAGTTGGGATGAAAGTCTGCCTTACGCAGAATTCTCTTACAATAACAGCTATCAAGCCAGTATTGAGATGGCACCATTTGAGTTTCTCTATGGGAGAAAGTGTACCACCCCGTTGCTCTGGAATGGTGTGGGAGAAAGAAGTTTGTTCGGACCAGAACTAATCAAAGAGGCTGAAGAGAAAGTCAAGCTAGTTAAGGACAGATTGAAGATAGCACAGTCCCAACAAAAGAGCTACGCAGATCCTAAGCGTAGAGAAGTCACCTATGAAGTGGGTGATAAAGCTTATCTTAGAGTGTCACCACTTCGTGGAGTGAAGAGATTTGGTGTCAAAGGTAAATTGGCCCCAAGATATGTTGGACCATTCAAGATTATGAGTCGTAAAAGAGAAGTAGCTTATGAGATTGAATTGCCAGAATCATTGTCTGCCGTTCACAATGTGTTTCATGTGAGTCAGCTTAAGAAATGCCATCTAGAGATGGAAGAGACTTCTTTGAAGGATACTATACCTTTGGAGGAGGTTCAATTGGAAAGTGACCTCACCTATGAGGAAAAACCTATCAAGATTCTTGAGACTGCAGAAAGAGTTACTCGGACTAAGACTATCAAATTCTGCAAAGTTCAATGGAACCATCATTCCGAAGAAGAAGCAACATGGGAAAGAGAAGATGATCTTCGGAAAGACCACCCTCACCTATTTGCTAGCCAATCCGAATCTCGAGGGCGAGATTCACCTTAAGGGGGTTAGATTTGTAACATCCCTAAAATCATGTTTCAAAGCTTTGCATATCATCCATGCATGCATACTCATTTAGGGCTCAATTTCAAACTCATTTGAAAGAAACAGGAACTTTGAGTGCTATGATTTTATGTGAGAAAGCTTGGACTCAAATGCCACTCTTTAGTGAAGGAATATTTGTTTTGAAACCATTATTGTGAGTTCATAGGAATGGTAGGTTGAATTCCAAGATTGGACAAATTTTTCCAAACAATATTTGGTATTAAAACCATTTTCAAATATTCATCAAACCATGTGCTAAGACTTTGTTATTTTAAAAATCTTCAAAGGACAATGCAAGTCCAGCAAGGCAGCATGGTTTTGTACTCAAAATTATACAGGATTCACATTACAAAAGGCTAGAAAGATTTGAAATACAAATACTTTTAAATTCATTTGAAATTGATTCCAGAAAATCGAATTAGAAAAAGAAAAAGGTTTAAAAACCCAACTAGGCCTGGCGCCACCAATCCAGCCCAACAAGCGAAGCAGCCCACCCGGGTTCCCTCTTCTCCTTTGTTTCTCACCGCACCCGCACACACCCCCTCACGTTGACCACTGGGCCCGTCCACGACACCGTTGTCTTCCCCAAAATCTCGCGAAGAACACGTCGCCTCTGGCCGTTGCTGGCGTTGATCGCGCGGCGTAATTACCATTAATCCACAGGCGTTTCCTGTCGAGCCCCCTACCTACTTAACCCCCTCCCCTCTCCGCTCATTTCCCCTCACTCGGCGCACCATTTCCGCCCCCAGGCTGCCCACAATCTTTCTTGTACCGCCGCTGTACCGAGCCACTCCGGCGGGCGATTCCAGTAAGCTCTGACCGCCCCTCTGCTTCTGGTTGAAACGAGCGTGACCGCCACGTCCTTGTGCATCTGCTAAAACCCCTGGTTTGCTTGCTCGTGACCCAGGTCGCCGTCTTCATTCACGCCCGCAACCACCAGAGCCGCCGCTCAACTCCGACGAGCAATAGCGGTATGAATCGAGTGCCCCTTGTCTTCTCCTTGAAACCATCTTGCTCATCGTGACATTGCGCACCCCCTGATACATTTTGTTTGTGCTAGGGCGACGCGGAGCCTTGGCAACGTCGACGTCTGTAAGCATCCGACGCCGCGCATGACTTCGACAAGCTCCATCGACATCCACGGTGCGCCCCTTCGCCAACGAAGCCTACCTTGAGCATCAGCAGCACACGGCGAACTCGGTAAGCCACCTCACCCTCTCCCGCGCGACCTAAATCGTCGGCAACGTCTCTGACAGAGCCGCCGCCGCCACTCGCCGCCGCTAGCGCCGCCAGGCTTTGGTCGCTTGATAGCGAACCGTTGGATCTAGATCCAACGTGTTAGATAGATCACTTAAACGAAGGGGTACGAAAATACTTTCTATTTATGCAATGTGTTTACTGTTTTTCCTCTGTAAAAATGGTTGTTTTTACAGAAACATTTGTAGGCATAATTTGTGTATAGAAATTATTTGAAAAATGTTATGCTTATCAAAAAAAGTTTATTTGGCTTATTTTGGACTTGTTTATGATTCAGTACTATGTACTTGTCTTGTTTGGTGTAGAAAATCATCACATGGCATTTTGCATACATTCATGTATTTTTAATTGTATATAATGTGTATGTGATTTTGTGCCATTATTTTATGTGTAGATTTTGGTGCATTTAGTGATTGTGATTCTGAAGATTGTTGCTACTCCCCAAAATACCAAGGCAAGTGGTGCTTCATGATTTTATTCCTATGTTTTTCAACTATGCACTAGAAATATTTTGGATAGGGCTTGCATGAGTATTTTGATCTATATGCTATGCTTGGGAAATCCTAGTAGTTGTAGAATTGCTAGAAAGTTCTAAGTTAAGATGCTTACCATTGCAATGCTTATCCTAGCTAGTAGCAACCAAGGGTGGTTATATATTTATGTTATGTGAAAATATTTCTAAGTTTTTGGACTTATGTTTTTGCTTAATAAAACAACTAAGTGAATGAAACACCTAGGTGGAATGGAAAGAATGGTTTATGTTGAGTGGTTACACAAGGACCATTTCTATGGCTTACCTTGTGTATCTCACTTGTGGAAAGCCACCCAGGAATAAAGGGATTTGAGATGCCAAATGTTAAGAAACTTCTAGTGCAGCCACATGGCATTATGGGCTCTGTCTGGATCATATAGGTTGCAATAACTTAGCCATTTGGACAGTTGGTGGTAGTGGTATGATAGGTTGGAGCGCGTACATTTGGTCTAAGGGAAGGCTTCTGAAAGGTCCTATCTTGGTGAAAGTCAAGTCTTGTGGGGAAAGTGCACAACCTCTGCAGATGGAAGAATCTAAGTACTTAGCCATGTCCCTGGTATTGGACAACTTGAGCATCAAGACATGGAAGCTATCAAGAATCTCCTCATCCCAATTTCTAAGTTAAAAACTTGTGGGTGAACAAGGGTAAAGGTTCACTAATGTCTATTGGTGATTCCTTGGGAAAGTTTTGTCAAAGAAAAACTTAGTGTTTTCAACTAATAGGCAAAAACCTATTTTGAGCAAAGCAAGCCTAAGTTACACTTAGCCAAAATGCATATAGTATCTAGACTACTAATATTTTACTAAGGTATCACTTGCCAATACTATTCCAATGTATTGACCCACTGTGGCTGTAACTTGTGATGTTGCAGGTTATTCTGATGATGATTAGGGGTTATGAGTCTACACTCAACATGCTTGCCTGTGGCACATGAAGATGAAGACTTATTTATCTTATTATATATTTGAATTCTTGTATTAGGCATGTGGCCATGGAGTTTGTAAAAGACTATGTTTGTCTCTGGAATGATATGTAATAATGACCTTTGTTTCTGTGTACTACATCTTAAACTGTGGATGCTAGCATTTATCCAGGGACTAGCATTGCAATCATAGGGATCCTTACCTTTATAAAGGGACGGATCATACAGATTCCGACATGACTTTTGTCGAGTCCTTTACTTATAAGGGAAATAATTTCAATTTGATTAACCAAATGATATATATAGATAGAACTAAGAAAATGAAAATGAATATTAAGTAATTCCCTAATAGAATGCTATTTCAAATAAATAATTGACCTAGTATTCATAAATAAGATATAGATAATTATGTCCAAGATTCAATAATGGAGAAAACACTTACTTTCTTATCATATAAATAATATTACAATGTTTACATTTAAGAAGGAACTTACAGAAATAGTTAAATAAAAGAATAGGAGAATACAAAGTAAGGTAAACTTATTTACATCATACCATATTACAATGTGTTCACACTTTTGAATAAAAAGGAAATTACAAATAAGTAATCATATTCCTCATACTACAAGAGTACAAATAAGTAACTAGTCTTGTAAAAGAAAAATTGAAATTGTAAAAAGAGATTTACTTTATTACAACATATATGGAACAATACAATTAATAAATGAAATAGAAAAGAATAACTTTATACAAGAATTATAATTTTTACAAATGTTTAAATGAAAGAGAAAGATTAGAACAAGTAAAAGAAAAAAAGAACTAAAAATCTAGCTAGATCTCTTTATCCTCCAATCTTCTTTTCTCCAATCCTTCCTATTTTGATTCCTGCACAATAAAACAATGCAAAGACAAGACAGAGAGATGGTCAGTGTATTGGATTACTCTCGGAAAGGCATACAGTTGATATGCCAGGTTCATCATCGAGTTAAAAAAAGCAATGCTTAATATATGTTCTTAGTCAAAGAAATTGGCCTCAGAACTATGCATCATAGGTAGGGGCAAATTTCACCAAGTAAGGAGAGAGGCAAGTTTCACCAAGTAAGGATAATACCATCACCCATCGAAACCAATCCATATCACCAAGTCTCCATGTATGGAAACTTGCACCTAGTGGGGCCCAGTTGTAGCAGCTTAATCACCACATGAATTTGATGTGTTGTCACCACTGCAGTAGTATTGCAGTACAAGAGCAAACCAACAGCACCAGCCGCACCATATGCTCCTCACTTTCCAAAATCCATTAGAACACCAAGAGATGGTTACAAGACTGTAGTCAAAGTTCAAGAACTACCAAGAGGTCACCAGGGAGAGGAGCTACCACAAGAATCTTCTAGCAGCAGCCTTAGAACAAAAGCTAGCACATCAGGAATATCTCCATCTATATCTAGATCTTAGTACCTAATCAAACAGCTAGGAGGAGGAGGTCATTCCCAAGAAGCAAGGGATTTTGGAACAAGATACAAGGGCAAACTATAAGGAATAAACAATGTACAAACAATTAAGATCCTAGGTTGATCTAGTGCATCACCTATCTATTTTTTTAAAACATTTTTGGTATAGAGGATATGAGAGGAGTGTGGTAAAACAATAATATTGTTACTGGAAAGATCTGTCCAGGAACAAGCAAATCCAGCCAAGCATCTATTTTTTAAGTTCATTATTACATAGCATCAGATA
Organism: Avena sativa; assembly: GCA_916181665.1. NCBI lineage: Eukaryota > Viridiplantae > Streptophyta > Magnoliopsida > Poales > Poaceae > Avena > Avena sativa. The sequence continues at coordinate 322,389,531 of OV702281.1, read as the reverse complement.
TATTCATAACACAAAGACATGTTTTTCCATGATTATGTATGCACATGATCTGATAATCTCTAGCAGCACCGAGATCTAGAGTAGTATCCAAATAGCTAATCAAGTATAGAAAAGAGAGGATTTCTCTCAGTCTTGCATAGAGATTCTATGCAAAATCATCATCAAGAAATGAAAACCATAGAACAATATCTGTCATTATCTAGAGTTGTGCCTCAGCCTTTGCATCCTTGGCAAGGACAAATAGCAGCTGATCGGACTGTTTGAATCTACTGTTGTGCACACTCCACATGGGAGGCTCCACAACAGCCTATCCAATAACAGTAGAAGCCACTAAGTAGTTTAACACTAAACATAGAGTACCAAATCTGTTCTTATAAAAAAATAAGCCTCAGACTGGACATCATTGGCAGGGCCTAGAATCAAGTCCAACCTCATTTGTGGATGAGTTATAGAAATAACATTTCATTCATTACTTTCATTCATTGAATCAAGTGAATCCTCAAAGAAACACCCTGGTGGGGTGAATAGCTCATCATAGGATGTTATTAATAGTCACAAGAAGAATATGTTCTTATTCTAAATACACAGATTAGGTCACAGCTCTTGCATCATAGACCTAATCTGGAGCAAATCAGATCATCTCGTAGACACAAATCTATTCAAGATCATGCAAGTGCATGAACAGATCATCCATCAATCTTATAGATAAAAAGGCAGAGCTACCAAAACAAGTAATCAAATAAGAATCTATGTTTATTTTAAAATAAAACAAAGTATATTGCTCCATTAAGTAAAGTTGGATCTTGGGTTGTGCTCCAACCTTGGAACTAGGGGAGCCAATTTGTACGAAATAAACATCAAGAACATTAATATTTGATTCTATAAAAGAACCTAGGAAACAGTTAGGAAGGTCCTGTAATATAGGATGCATATCCCTAGCATCTTATTAGGTTATACAACTGTCATAGAGTCATCAAGAATATCCACCATTCTAGGGTAGCAAGTAAAGGTGAAGGAAATTCAGTACTCACAGTAATCTGAGTAGGTAAATGATCAATTTATTAAAATAAGCATTATACAAGTAAGACTGAACCAAATAAGTACTTCTTAATAAAATCATTTAGAAATAAGAAGTAGTAGATACCAAACCCAGTTTATTCTAACAGTAGGATGACTACACTATGATCTAAGCAAATTGTACATCATTAAAATCAACAAAACAATAACACAAAAGTCTATTAGGCATGTTGGATTATTTAAACTTGATCATACTCTCATTAGTATTACATAAATACAATTTGTAAAATCCCAATGACATAACCATACCCTGATACCTAATTGTCACCACAATAAGCACATGGCCCAAACAATAACCAGGTATTACTTCAAGCTCAACCATAAGCTCCTAAGCAGTGCACATAGCCATAGTTTGTCACCACCACCATTTCTAGAATTGTCAAAACCTAAACCTATACCAAGACTAGTAGCATAGTATCTTAGATCACTTTAGTATGTGTTTTGGAACCAAGGCAATATAGTTTAACAACCAAGTGATATACTAGCTACTGATAACAAAATCATCACCACATCACCCATATCCATCTATCAGTGAACATATAAAAGAAAAATAAGAGGGAGTAAAGAGATATCTCACTATAATAGTTAGGGCCATGAAGAGAGCCACCGAGGTTCGTGCAGTAGGAGCCGGCCGCAGTATACTACCTCACCAAGGTGAGGGAGACCACGACCAGCCATGGCAGGAGCAACAGAGGGTGCGGATATGCAGGGGCAGTGCCAATAGTCGAGCCTAATGGGCTAGGGTCTGATGAGTAGGCGAGCATCAGAGGCAGTACTGGGTGGGGGCGTTGTGGGATGGTGAGAAGAACCAGAGCAAGGCCTCGTCGACGTGCGGTGGCACTGAGGAGCCAGAGTTGGCTAAGAAGATCCCGGAGAAGCTAGGATTTCTCCCAGGGTGAGGGCGTGCGAGTACTAGGCACCACGACAGAGGGAAATCAAAGGAGGAGAGAGAGGCATAGCGGCGCTGGGAGATGCCGGCGATGGCCGGTGAGGCAGGCGGCGGCGGTGGCGGCGGTGGCGGTATCACAAGCAACCAGGAGGGGGGAGGTGCGTGCGTGCTTGCGTGTGTTGGGTGAGGGGGAGAGAGAGTGGGTCGGGGGTCCAGATGACCCCAAGCCCGGTTTAGTTGGGCCGAATCAGCCCATGTGCCCAACTCAAATAGGCCAGATTTCAATAAAACAGAAAATTAAAGAATAAAATAAAAATTACCAAAATGCCTTTTGACAATTAAAGCTCTAAATAATTATAGAAAAATCATAGAAATACATCTAAAATATTTGAAATCATCATAAAATAAGATCTACCTAATAAAAAAATATTTGTTTAAAATAAATATAAAACAAATAAATATTAACACCATTAAATCCTAAGTGAAATTTCACAAAATAAGGAAAAATCCTAAAAATGAATAAAAATCATTTTTGTGTACAAAAATAAATATACTATTTTATAAATATACAAGCCTAATTTTTATAAATAAAATATGAAGTAAATATTCAAAGCCATTTAATCCTTGATGGAATTTTATAAACATAATAATAATACTTAAAAATAAATAAAAAATCATTTTTAAAGTCTTGAAAAAATATATTACACTAGAAAATTATTAAATATAATATTAGAAAGGTTTTTAATATTTTAAAGTAATAAATCCTTGTCTATTTTCTATTTTGAAAATTCTTTAAAAACATTTCTGAAATAAGAAATAATTATATTTCTTTAGAAATATCAAAACCTTAAAATCTAATTACTAAAGTTCTAAACCATAACTAAGATTTATAATAAAACTTAAGCATAAATCATTAACTTTATAATACTCTTTTAAACCCTAAACCAAAATTCAAAACCACAATCATTAAGATAATTTTATATATCATTAACTTATATGAAGAGGGAATAATCTTAACATCTAAATCATAATTAACATGAATTTAAAACTAACACCTTAACAACACCATCCAAATTATACTTTCTTTGATAGTTGCATATTATTTTCATAATAGCAAAACAAATTTAATGTAATCATTCAATTGAATGTAAAGTGAATAATCCCACACTTTAATCATACTTATCATAAATCCAAAACTTGAGAATAATTAAAACAAATTACACCTTAAGTTTATTTACCCTTTTATAGTTAACTTTAGTCTCAAGGCTTATACACATTATGTCTAATAAACTACTTATGTTTTTATAGTTAATTTTGGTATATTCCAATTAAGACATAAAGCATCTCATGTCCAAACTAATCAATCATACACTCACAAGCCTTAATAAGAAGCATAAGTATGAAACTTATCTAAAAGGACAACACATTCTAAAGAAACCATTTCCAGTTTCCAAACCCTAGATCAACGGTATCCCCGGGATTCGAGTTTACAAAATTGCATTACATTACTTATGCATAATAGCATCTTGCTTCTTTAAACATTAGTCCTTACCGGACCAATGATGCTGATTTCAGATATTGAATCTTATATCGTCGATAAGACCGTGAGCGCATAATCTTGCAATCACAAAAGGCAAGTTCACACTTTCTCATGTCCTTTGATTATTTTCTGTAAAGTATTTTGCAAATCCAGTGTTGTCATCACCTGCATTTCAAAAAGGTCACAAAACACTATTTTCATAATAATATGATTATAGGTTATTTACCATGAGGTAATAACCAACTATGAAAAGTTCCGGTGGTAAAGAAACATATTATCTAGGACTTAACAACCAATGTCGTCAGTTGGATCGGCTCTCTCTCGCATGCCAACGGATGACCGGTCCGTTGTTGCAACTCCTCTTGTAGAGGGTTAGCAGGTTATGGGTGGGATCCCACAACGTCCCATGGCTTCTGGTATCTATGAGGGTTGTACATCTTAGGCTGATAATGGAAACAAGTTTTATCCTAGGCCTGATGTGCAATATGTCGGGTATGCGTGGTCGCACAGAAGGACAGTGATTGGCTTAGATCTTAGTCTGGGCCTCACACCAAGGAAGTGGGAACGAGCCTATAACTCGGATGTGCAACAAAGCTAAGATCTCTCATGGGTAAAGTGACGCACCTTTGTAGAGTGTAAGAACTGTAACTTGTTACTACCTGTTCCAGGAAGGAGTTGCGAACACGGAGGGAAACGAACTCCATGAAAGTTCTGGTAAACCCGTGAAGGCTGAGGGACATAGCTTTTCAGAATAAAATCAACCTTTGAAGAAATGTTTATGAAAATTTGCATTGCCTACGACCTACGGTCTGTGGCTGTAGATATAGTGCATCAAACACTCCTTTTCTAGTGAACTTGCTGAGTACGCTCGTACTCAACGTATCTTCTTAACCCTTGCTAGATTCTGAAGCCATTAAAACGATGTCTACATCAAGATATGATCCAGGAATCATCATTAGAAGCCAAAGTTCTTCAATGAAGTCAAGAAAGTCAACATATACATCAACTCAAGTGAAGACAAAGTTACTGATTATATAGGAATATAATCTCTAGCCATAGAACCTGTTTCTTTAGTGTATTGCGGTAGCAGCAATGCTAGACCATTAGTTAAGATACTAGTCTTAATAATATGATAGTTTTTGAGTTGTTTATTTCCGATTCTTCTTTGTAAGAAGTTTCTTTTTCTCTCTTTAACCTAGAGTGTTCTCTGGATCTTATGTAAAGAGTCGAGTTGTAACCTATAGTCATGTCTTGGACCTGCTGTGTTTCTGTTGTACCACTCTGAGGGATGTAATACTAGTGAACAGTGTTTCATTGGTGTTATGTCAACGACTATAGTGTACTATATCATGAAGTGGTATGCTGTGTCAACGCAGTTGGTATCAGAGCATATGCTTTGACCTTAGGATTAAAACCCTTTTAGGAAGATCTTAGGTTGGATAGTGACTATAGAAGACATCTTATATAAACCATATATTCTTATGAATTGAGATGAGTATCCAGTTGAGGAGAACTTTGTCACGAGATGTATAAATCATTTTCCTTAGAAATAGTTGTCCATCTTTTCTCAGTACAATGTTATTTAGTGTCTTCCGAAGGAGACATAAACCGCCATGATACGGTAGGAAAGCCAATTGTTCATAGTAGATTAGGATCAAGTTTAAGATATCAATTGGAGTAGTTTAAGTGGTATAGCCTAACCATAGAATCCAAGAAGAGTAGTAAAATATTATTATTAATTGATAACCAGAGACAATATGATGAATATCATCAGGATAAATGTTGCTGTAATAAGTAGTAATCATTTGGGAATTACTTGAGGATTCTACATGATGAAGTAAAATTATGATAAAATTAATTATGGTGCAATGAGAAACAAAGTCATCATGGTTAGATTAGCTCTTAAATCATGATGTATAGGTAAGACATAACAAGATCATGGTGAGATTAGCTCCGAAACCATGATGTAGGTGTTAATATGACCAGTAATTAGTTAATCATTCTAAAGTAGCAGTAATAAAATAGCATGATAGAACTATGATAGAAGTCATAGGTGCTAGAAAATTCCAATAATCTCTGGTTTAAGAAACCTATTAGTCGTTTGGAGAGATCATGTGAGGTTAGTTTACTAAATGAGTAAAGGATGGTTATAGTTAATCATTTAAAAAATGAGACAAAAAAATTTAGTCAAAACCAAATTGAGACCACTTTGCTTAAAAATTATCCTGTTGTAATTGAGCAATTTGCGTAAATTTATGATGCAAAGAATAGTTTGACCCTATGTGCTAAGTATCACGATGTAAAACCTATATGAGGAGGTGTCATATACTACACAACTAAGCCTGAATTCTAGAGATACTATACTCAACTATTATATTCCGGGCTTAGAATATTGTGTGTTATATGTACCACATTTGGATTTATTTGTTTTTCTTGGATCTTGTTCATTGACTAGACCTATACATGAAGTTTGACTTGATGTGCAAATGCATGTTGAAACATCCAGTTACTACTTGATGTTATAGACCTAGATAGGAATGGGAATTCATGTAAGGGAGTGACGATTTTCAAAGACCAAGATGAAGACTTACATGAAAAATGAAGCAAAGTATAAGGAGTATCAACGCAATTTGAAGGATGGATCAATTTCAGATAATTACTAAATAGCAATAAGAAGGAATATTTGTGTAGAAGATGTATGGGGCAACAAGAAGTAATAAACTTAAAGTTCGTTCAAAGTAGGTAATGTTGCTAAGAAGTTAATAAAGTATTGTACCAAGTTCATGGAAGTAGCATGAATAAGTGCACAGAAGAAGTTTTGGAACCAAAATGGTATTCAAGCTCTGACAATTTAGAGAAAATGGCAATAGTATGTCGGGAACCGTAGGGAAATTCATACACTCTAGGATGGTTCACAGCTGTTATCTTGTCCGCAGCTGGTATTTGGTTAACTTAGTTAACCAGATCTTCTTAAAAGTTGCATAAAGAGCATAAAACTTGGCCTAAGTTAAGAAATACATGAAGGAGTATAAACATTAAAGCGACCGTCTTTCGAGGCGCTTCGCGAAGTCAGACCTATCAAAGGGAAAATGTCCAAACAGTAAGTAAGACAAATAATGGTGAAATATTCACTTCGGAGATCCACAATTGTGTGGATGCACCATACAATCTTTCATAAGACCCTAACTAGGTAGAGTATAAGATAGATAGAGACCAATATTCTAATTATAAATCCAATAAATACTATATAGACGGTTTGCAGGATAATAGTAAACCCCAAGGGGAAGTGTAAAACATTAGAAATGAAAGTATCATTATCTGACTTTCCGAATAAAGGTTGGAGAAGGACTAACCTACAACAACAGAAGGCCTTATTTTTATAAGGTTAAAAGAAAATCATCAGAAAAGTACTCTCTAAAGTATGTCTGGATGAAGATCGAAAGAGATAAAATGGACTAAACCTAACAAGGTAGTGTTGACAAGACTAGTTTTAAAGTTGTCCTTTAGAGGGAATAGATCATACCAATATAGACCAGTGTAGAGTAATAGGAAACCCTGATTGGAATGGACTAAATATGTCCAAAGCCATTCCTAAGTAGAACTATAAGGACAAACCATGTAGTGACCAATCCAAGTATAGTGTGGTTACCATTTCAGGGGAATCTAGAACCCTATTCTAATGAGATCTCATAGACTCTAGGAGTATATAAACAGAAGGCTGATAGTCAAGTAAATAGCGTTGATTAGGATAGCTAGTCAGGTTAAAGCACCAAAGAAGATGTTCTAAATCAATGATTTTATAATAAGGACATATCCCTAAGGGATTATAGTAAAAGGAACTTTTGGATAAATTGGAGACAACAAGTTGGACACTGCCAAGTATAATGAGAATTCAATAAAAAGATCTGGATATGGGATATTACAATTGTTCCCATTTAATATTATCATGGAGTTGAGAAATGACGCAACCAATACAAGTCAATTCCTCATTCTGAAACATGAGAGTATACGAACTTCGAGGACGAAGTTTATTTTAAGGGGGAGAGTCTGTAACATCCCAGGATTAACACCTAGAATTAGAGAGGACACATGTGTGTGTGCATTGCATTCATGCATAAGAAATTATGGGGAATTTTCGCGCAAAATAAAAAGGGTTACAGAGTGAGTGAGGTCTCTCTTGTTCTGAGGGAAACGTTAGTGCAAGTGCTATGGATTCCGACATGACTTTTGTCGAGTCCTTTACGTATAAGGGAAATAATTTCAATTTGATTAACCAAATGATATATATAGATAGAACTAAGAAAATTAAAATGAATATTAAGTAATTCCCTAATAGAATGTTATTTCAAATAAAGAATTGAACTAGTATTCATAAATAAGATACAGATAATTATGTCCAAGATTAAATAATGAAGAAAACATTTACTTTCTTATCATATAAATAATATTACAATGTTTACATTTAAGAAGGAACTTACAGAAATAGTTAAATAAAAGAATAGGAGAATACAAAGTAAGATAAACTTACTTACATCATACCATATTACAATGTCTTCACACTTTTAAATAAAAAGGAAATTACAAATAAGTAATCATATTCCTCGTACTACAGGAGTACAAATAAGTAACTAGTCTTGTAAAAGAAAATTTGAAATTTAAAAAAGAGATTTACTTTATTACAACATATATGGAACAATACAATTAATATATGAAATAGAAAAGAATAACTTTATACAAAAATTATAATTTTTACAAATGCTTAAATGAAAGAGAAAGATTACAACAAGTAAAAGAACTAAAAATTCTAGCTAGATATCTTTATCCTCCAATCTTCTTTTCTCCAATCCTTCCTATTTTGATTCCTACACAATAAAACAAAAAGAAAACAATGCAAAGACAAGAAAGAGAGATGGTCAGTGTATTGGATTACTCTAAGAGGGGCATACAGTTGATATGCCAGGTTCATCATCGAGTTAAAAAAAGCAATGCTTAGTACCTGTTCTTAGTTAAAGAAATTGGCTCAGAACTATGCATCATAGGCAGGGGCAAATTTCACCAAGTAAGGAGAGAGGAAAGTTTCATCAGTTCAGTACAAGAGTTAACCAAAATAGGATAATACCATCACCCATCGAAACCAATCCACAGCACCAAGTCTCCATGTATGGAAACTTGCACCGAGTGGGCCCCAGTTGCAGCAGCTTACTCACCATATGCATTTGATGTGTTGTCACCAATTCAGTAGTAGTATTGCAGTACAAGAGCAAACCAACAGCACCAGCCGCACCATATGCTCCTCACTTTCCAAAATCCATCATAACACCAAGAGATGGTTACAAGACTGCAGTCAAAGTTCAAGAACTACCAAGAGGTCACCAGGGAGAGGAGCTACCACAAGAATCTTCTAGCAGCAGCCTTAGAAAGAAGCTAGCACAGCAGGAATATATCCATCTATATCTAGATCTTAGTACCTAATCAAACAGCTAGGAGGAGGAGGTCATTCCCAAGAAGAAAGGGATTTTGGAACAAGCTACAAGGGCACACTCTAAGGAATAAACAAGGTACAAACAATTAAGATCCTAGGTTGATCTAGTGCATCACTTATCTATTGTTTTTAAAACATTTTTGGTAGAGAGGATATGAGAGGAGTGTGGTAAAAAAATAATATTCTTACTGGACAGATCTGTCCAGGAACATGCAAATCTAGCCAAGCATCTATTTTATAAGTTCATTATTACATAGCATAAGATATATTCATAATACAAACACATGTTTTTCCATGATCATGTATGCACATGATCTAATAATCTCTAGCAGCACCAAGATCTAGAGTAGTATCCAAATAGCTAATCAAGTATAGAAATGAGAGGATTTCTCTCAGTCCTGCATAGAGATGCTATGCAAAATCATCATCAAGAAATGAAAACCATAGAACAATATATGTTCTTATCTAGAGTTGTGCCTCAGCCTTTGCATTCTTGGTAGGGACAAATAGCAGCAGATCAGACTGTTTAAATCTACTGTTGTGCACACTCCACATGGGAGGCACCACAACAGCAGATCCAATAATAGTAGAACCCACTAAGCTGTTTAACACTAAACATCAAGTACCAAATATGTTCTTATAAAAAATAATCCTCAGACTGGACATCATTGGCAGGGCCTAGAATCAAGTCCAACCTCATTTGGTGATGAGTTATAGAAATAACATTTCATTCATTATTTTCCATTCATTGAATCAAGTGAATCCTCAAAGGAAAAACCTGGTGGGGTGAATATCTCATCATAGGATGTTATTAATAGCCACAAGAAGAATATGTTCTTATTCTAAATACACAGATTAGGTCTCAGATCTTGCATCATAGACCTAATCTGGAGCAAATCAGCTCATCACATAGACACAAATCTATTCAAGATCATGAAAGTGCATGAATAGATCATCCATAAATATTATAAATAGAAAGCCAGAGCTACCAGAACAAGTAATCAAATAAGAATCTATATTTATTTTAAAATAAAACAAAGTATATTGCTCAAGTAAGTAAAGTTGGAGAATGGGTTGTGCTCCAACCTTGAAACCAGGGGAGTCAATTTGTACCAAATAAACATCAAGAACATTAATATTTGATTCTATAAAAGAACCTAGGAAACAGTTAGGAAGCTACTGTAATATATCCCTAGCATCTTATTAGGTTATACAACTGTCATAGAGTCATCAAGAATATCCACCATTCTAGGGTAGCAAGTAAAGGTGAAGGAAATTCAGTACTCACAGTAATCCGAGTAGGTAAATGACCAAGTTATTAAAATAAGCATTATAAAAGTAAGACTGAACAAACTAAGTACTTCTTAATAAAATCATTTAGAAATAAGAAGTAGTAGATACCAAACCCAATTTATTCTAACAGTAGGATGACTACACTATGATCTAAGCAAATTGTACATCATTAAAATCAACTAAACAATAACACAAAAGTCTATTAGGCATGTTGGATTATTTAAACTTGATCATACTCTCATTAGTATTACAGAAATGCAATATGTAAAATCCCAATGAAATAACCATACCCTAATACCTAATTGCCACCACAATAAGCACATGACCAAAACAATAACCAGGTATCAT